>JAVLUX010000186.1:4472500-5672500 GCA_032164185.1 Moxostoma hubbsi
TTGTACACCATTTCTTTGACTGTCCAAAATGCATATTTAGGATGCATCAAAATAATGTACATGACTCCAGTCGACAATTAAAGTTCTTCTGAACCCAAATAATTGATTATTTTTAGAAACAAAACAATACATATACTTTTTAACTAAAAATATTTGCTTCCATACATCTCTGTGATTCACGTTCATGAGAGGAATGACGTAAGCTTGTTGGTAAGGTCAGGCGTGAAGGAGGCAGGAAGTGCATGATTGTTTACATATTGAAACTTGCACAGACAACAGATCAAGCACCGTTCACAAACCAAAACAATCCAAAACAATTTCAAACACGATGTCAGAGGATTTTGGTTTTAGAAGAGAAGAGGAGATGGAGTTTTTCACCCAACCCTACCTATTTGAGCCCAAGTACACCGATGAGGAACTGAGGGAGATAGAGGAGGCTGCAGCATTGGCACAATCACAAGTCTCGGGGAGGCAGAGATCTATGGAGACATGGTGGTGCACATGTAGTTAATGCCAACCAATGCCAAGAGAAGCAGAGAGCCTGTGCTGCCACGATTGGACTATAGCAATCCCACTGTTGGAAGCAATTAGCGAGGCAGCTGGTGAGAACACTCCTAGTCCTAGCTGCATTACCGAACATAATGGTTTTCCACCATTACTGAGCACCATTTCTCGAGGTGTTTTTCAGTTTGCCACGAATAAACTGGAAGCACCATCCGAGGCCAGAAGCACCCAATAGCACCCTATCAATAGAATAAGTATCATGTTTTGTTTGTTACTAAAGCTACTATATACAATACCGGTCAAAAGTTTTGAAACACTTGACTGAAATGTTTCTCATGATCTTAATTTTATTTTGATCTGAAGGCGTATGCTTAAGTGTTTGAAATTAGTTTTGTAGACAAAAATATAATTCTGCCACCATATAAATTTATTCCATTATAAAACCAAAAAAACTTTTTTGCATTGATGAGTTGGACCAAATAATAAAGCAGCCAATAAGTGCCCAACATAGATAGGAACTACTCACTATCCCAGGGTGATACCTCAAGAAGTTGGTTGAGAAAATGTGATGAGTACATGTCTGCAAATTCTAGGCAAAGGGTGACTACTTTGAAGATGCTAAAATAAATATTTTGGATTTTGTTTAGTCACAATATAAGTTCCAGTTCGATTTAAGCTCTGGCTTATCGAGCTGAACCTGGATATCAGTACATCCCTACATTCTCTCAAATATTGGAGGGTGTGCAGTGAACATTTTGCCCCCGAGGACTTCAGACCTTCGAATGAAACAAAGGGTCGATATCTGAATTCATCGGCTGTGCCCGTGCTGTTTTTCCAGCAAACTCAGGTATGTGTGAAAACTTTGTCATGCAGCCAAAATAGTTCTGCACTACCAGTCAAAAGTTTTGAAACACTCATTCTTTATTTTATATATAATATATATATAATTTTTTTTTTTTTTCACATTTAAGAATAATAGTTAAGTCATCAAAACTATGGAATAACATAAATGGAACTATGGGAATTATCTTGTGACAAAACAAAATCCAAAATAATTCAAAACTATGTTTTATTTTAGCATCTTTAAAGTAGTCGCCCTTTGCCTAGAATTTGCAGACATGTACTCACAACTTCTTGAGGTATCACCCTGGGATGCTTTTTAAACTGTATTGGAATTCCCATCTGTGTTGGCACTTATTGGATGATTTTCTTTATTATTTGGTCCGTCATCAATTCCATTTGAATTTTATAATGAAATAAATTAATATGGTGGCGCAATTATATTTTTGTCAGTTGAGTGACAGTTTATCAGTTGAGTGGCACATTCAAAGTCATAGTGTGAATATATAACCTATTTCTAAATAGTAGTTTTTTTTTTAATACAGCCATGTCATAATTATTAAACCCCTATTGCATGCAACTGTTTCTTAAATGTATTTGGCTACAAGGCTATAAATAATTGTTTTAAAACAAAATTAAGCCATAACTTTACAATGGCAATAATTTAAGTTTAAAAATGTAAGTTTAGTGATGTAGGCAAAAATGAATTTCTATGCAAACAATGCAATTAAAAATAAGCTAATAGAGGATAATATATCATTACACAAGAAAGGCCATGGCTAAAAGTAAATCCAAGGTACTTGAATTTCCAATAGACAAAGTTGGCTGCACCATTCATACATTTTTTTAAATATAAACAGCAACCTTCTGTGGAAGACAGTAAAACTTCACCAAGGGAAATGTTGACTTGAATATTCAAGAAGGAATTTGGAAAGACCTGTGGCGTCCTCATTGAAGGCTTTATGGATTCACAACACTAAATTGAAAATGAGTTTTAGACCTATGGTCAGCAGTACGTCTGGAGTAAGAAGGGCAAGGTGTTGAGTAAAATGACACCAAGCATGTAGGTGGGTCAGTCCTGTTATGGGGTGTTTTGTGGCTGCACGAAATGGCTATTTTGATTATGTCTTTGTCACCATGGATTCTTTCAGGTATCATGCCATTTTGGTAAATATTTGATGCCTTCAGTGTGTAAACTGAAGCTCTGTGATCACTAGACTTTCCAGCAAGACAATAACACCAAAGATACAAGTTGTCCAAAATCTGGTTCATGGATGTGTTGTGGAATGTCCTTGAAGGGCCCTTTTAGTCCATCATTAAAATACCATTTAAAATAATTGTTGGGATTTCAAAGAAGCAGTGGCAGTATAGAAACCAAAGAATGTCAATGAACTGTGGAAACTTTTACTTCCGTTTCCACAGTAAGATCCATAGGGAAAGGTGTAATGACAATTAGGGCTGGGTGTTGATACAGATTTCCCGATTCAATTCAAATTCATAATCTTTTAATTCCAATCTTGATTCGATTCTATATCAAATCATATGGGAACATTTCTGTTACAATGTCCATTTTTATTATATATAAAATAAATTCTCTCCCAGATAATGGTTTTAATTATAAAGGAACCTTCTAGGCAACCCTTCTTGGTACAATCTGAAAATCTTAATTTTACTAATTATATTTTATCATTAGTCTATCATCAAACTGGTCACATTTTAGCTTTTGAAAATTTTTCAAATTCAGTCTCTTCCATCAAATAATATCTTGAAATTGCATATATTATGTTGGATATATGTTTTTTTTTTTTTTGTTAAATTTGTATTTTTTACTTGCATAATTTTTTACTTTTGTCAAGTATTTACATTGATATGTAGAACATGTGCTTAATTGGTACTGTCTCATTAAGACTAGCGACATCAGCGAGTTTATAATTTTTTTGTGTTTTATGTTTTTTTTTATCAACAACTGACTGCAAAAAAGGGTATTAAAATAGACATTATTCAATGACAAATGGATCCATGGCTTTGGACACACAGAACGAGTTAAACCAAACTTTTACACTCAACAACTTTTTAGTCTCATAATGTGAGATTTGATCACAATGCAAAATAAAATAAATAATAAATAAATACAAATCTTTAATAAAAATTTTATTTCTTATTTTTTTCTTTTGATTTTGAGCTAAAACATGACTAGAATATGTTCTTAACTGGTTTTGTGCAATTCACCCACATACTCTATTAAGACCTGAATGTGATTATTTCATTGCTCTTTCAACATGTTTTAATTGTTTATAAAGACTTTCATAAAGAACCTTGCAATAAACCCTTCTGAATTCCAGGCATTTCTTTGAAACAAGCAATGCATAAAAAAAGAGCATAAAAAGAAATAAAAGAGGAAAATCTCGAAGAGGGGGTTGGGCAGCACCATAAATATTCACTAGTGCTTAATGGATGGGTTTGAAAGCTGTTGGTCCTCGTGTCTATTTGTTGGTGTTGTTAATGTTGCTTTTTTCTCCTACGTCTCATCTCCCTCATGCTCATTAGCCCCACACAGCACGCTGGGAACATCAATCCTCCCCGGCCGAGAAAAACAGCATTGCTGTCATTCGATTAATGGCAATGCTCGAGTTCCAGCCTGCTGCCAAAGACCTGTTCTAAATCACCACTTCTGCCCACAATGCCATTAAAGAATGGAATTTCGACTCATTCATTTGTCCGGCATTCCAAGCTCTCGTGTTCTTACGTTTGTCTGTCACAGTCCATCTGGGACCACTGGCATACAGGACACCTTATGCAGACTTATCCGGGGGCCCCCTCATGAAATTATGAGCAAATGGCCCCCTTTACACCTGGTATTAACATGCATTTTAAAGTGGCTGGATTGTATTTAAACCTTGAATTCCAATGTGATCTAATTGCACTTTCCTGGTCAACATGAAAAATGCCATCGGTTGCATTACCTAAAAATTCTGTCATTTACGAATGACAGAAACATTGACAAAGTATTTCAAAATGCTTTTTGACATTTTCACTGATAAGTAAGGAATCTAGTCTATTGCTATATGACTGCAGTGTCTTTTTCACATTGCAATACTACTGTATTTCAGCCCACATACAAATGCTCTTGCATGATGTCACTACCTGTGGATGGGGTCCCCATCTCATTGTTAGCGGGGCGGGGGGGGGGGGCCCACAGACTGTCTGGGGTGAAGATGGTTTATTTGAACCAGACACGTGAGGACTTAACACAGTGGCTGACTTCCACTTTGACTTACCAAGGTCTAAGTTGGTTTTCATACAGGGCACGTTTGTCGCAGTTTGCTACGGCTTTTCCATCATTAACTTGCATCATCACAAACGTGCACATGGTTAAAAAATCAACGGGTCGCTATGCTGAAAAAACATATTTTGTGGTGAAGTAAATATAGCAGAAAAGATTAAGTACTTTACTTTGTTGAATAAGTTTGTTTAAGCTTGAACTTGAAAAAATTAAGTAAATCATATATTTGTACTCAATTCAAACAAGTAAAAGATGTATGCTATTGCCTATAAGTAAATATAATTTATGATTTTTTTGTTATCTTTACAGTATGTCATCATTTATCAATCTTAAAACATACTACCTTCTCATATTTATTTGCTATTTTGAGTAAATTTAACAGGTAAGTAAAATAAGTACATTTGACTTAACTTTTCAAAGCTGGTGTTCCCAGTTTGCAACGGGCTTAAATAATTAATAAGCTTGCATGGTTTCACTGTTTGCAAGTTAATTTACACCATTTTTATTGGTTGATTTTGTTGTTACGTTTGGTAACGTCTTGTTTTGTGAAGTCTGAAGTTCATTTTCTACTCAAAATGACCCGTTCATGATCTTATAAATCTAGATATTATAAAACTAATATCTGTTGAAAGTGTTCAGTTCTGCGTGTGCAGCACTACATGTTGTTTCTATCTTCATTAAAGCAAGTTTATGTTGTCTAATAAACTAAATAGCATGAATTAAGCTACCCTGTGTAAGGCTTCTGTGTCATGTGGTACATGACTATGGAGTATGTTAAAGCAATTAAGTGCAAATATACTTTTAAAAGCATGGCTTAAATCAGTACTGCACTGCTTGAGTATAATGATCAAAGATTATGTAAAATTTACTTGAAACAGGGTATTGCAAAGCAAACTTATGTTGAAAAATTCTAATTAAAGCCACCAGCCTTTACTTGAAAATATGGTCGATTAAATTTACCGTAAACATACATTTATATATATATATATATTTATTTAAAAAAAATATATTTTTTATGTAAACCCACAAAACAACTTACAAATTAACAAGTTCTTCATGCAAACTGTATTCTGTTTCGGACAAAACTGCCAGTAATCATGTATAAAATAATCACCATGAATTGTTGATTGCCACAAAGTCTCGCAGTCAGGACAGTTTACAGGATGATTTGATGTGCTTTGAAAAATGCCCCCAAACAGAGCTGGGTGTAAAATGGCAAAAAAAGATTGATGTCCCTGCATAGCCTGTTAATATCTAAATTTGTATTTGACAATTTAATAACGCAAGCTATTTTTCAGCCTGTGTGTGCTTGCAATAAGATGGTGTGGATTGTCAATACAGAAGTGGTGAGAAATAGAGAAATGGATTTCAGATTGTAAATTTTATGTCCACATGGATAACCCAATACCCACAAAGCAGGTACATCCCACAGGCTGGTCTATAAAATAATCTACCTCTGTAAAATCATAAAATATAGCTAACCATTTATCAAGATAGACCTCACAGAAAGGCACAGAAACACATGATATGCAGATTATTCTCAATGTGCTTTAACCAAGTAGTGTAAATTCCATAATTCATAAACTCATTCTGAACATGGATTTATTCTGTATTAGAACCCTGCCTAGTCCCTTTATGAAAACAGATTATAGCTCGCATATAGCACACCTGCTAGGCTAAAGCACTGGATCCATTTATCACTCACATTATTGCAATCAGGTGCTCGTGCCGAGAGTACAAGAAGGACGAAAAAATGGATCTATGATTGAATAAAGGAGCAGCACTCTATAGAAACGAATACATTTTTACTAACCTCTCTGCCTGGAGTTATATGAATACAGAAGATAGATCTAAGCATTCGTATGGTGAAATTGGGTTTTCTTATTCTCTATCTAGCAAAACTGCAGAGTGACTTCAGAATTTAGTCATTTGTCTTGCATTAGAGGGTGATTTATCTTGCCTGCAGTGGGTGATGGTTCCAAGTTAAAAACTCCTCAGCATATTCATCATTACCAACATAACTTAGTAGTGTATCTACTGTATGTATGGACTGCTCTGAACAATGTCTTGCCATTTAACATAGCTTTATAACATGTTCCATCATCATTTGTGTGGGTGTACATCGATTTCTCAGCATTTCAGGTTCTCAAGCTTATTTTCTTTTCTAATGGTAGAATTGATCCATTATGAAGTCCCAGACCAACAGACTGTAACAAGAGTATTTTTGATCATGTACTCTATGTGCCGGGATGATTATGTACTGAAAGATGGCACATATTCTCTCTGCTATTTATTTTGGCATCTCGTATAATATCTTGTTTTGTCATGTTGATTTCTACAATTGATAAAACATAACCACTAAATTCATCCCACAGTATGACTGAAGCTAGCTCTTTAATGTAATTATTGCATTTACATCGATCATGGCTGTGCAGAGAGCTGATTTGCTGTCTACTGTCTATATAGGTAGCGTACTATATATACAACATAATGCAATCATAAGTAACTGATTTGAGGCACTGTTTCTAGACTTCATCTTCATTAACAGACACTCACCGGAATAACACTTCTCACATGAAACGCAAAAGAAACTCCACTAACACACACTTGATTGTGACATTAGCATGTAACAAAGGTAATATGCTAATGCTTTTATAAGTCTCGGATTATTACTACTGGCATAAAGTCTGGTCCACAAATGCGGAAATGTGGGTAAAAATCGGCAGTGGCAGGTTACTCCATCATCCTTACTAGCCACTTTGGCGAGCGGCCACCGCTGGAGCAAACTTAATTGTTATAATCTCATGTTCAGAGCTTTATAAGCATTAAAAATGCTTCTCATATCTGACACGCGCACCTTCTTGAGGCGAAAAAAGCGCACTTTTGCGCACTGAGCATCTTTCAAAGATTTTACACAGTACCATTAACATGACAAACTTCAGCAAATCTAGTTCTCAATGTATCAAATCAGTACCTTGTAAGCACAACTTTGTTTCCTGGCAGTGATATAAAAAAAATGCTTTAAAAATGCCATAAATTGCGTAAAGCCGGCTAATCGGATTGAATATTTCGTGCTTTCCATTTTTGTGTGCTATATGCACCATACAGTCAGTGAACACACTGTCGGTCTACAGCACAAACACACAGCACACATTTTGGGCAAAACAATATATTTTAATTAGATAAACCTATTTAATTTAAATACTTGTAATGCCTTGCTCTACTGATGAGCAAATGATTTTAATCATGTGTGTTAGATAAGGAAGACATCCAAATGTGCAGTGTTGGGGAAACTCCACGACCAGGGTTGGATTACTCAGGGAAAGATGTCTCTTCTTGTTATAAGTACTGTATTCTGGACTGTGAGCCTCCATTGCTTTTGACCCCCCATGTCTTAATTGCGGCCAGCTGTTGGTGACAAAATGCATTTGTCTACTTGTCTGACTGGATTTAACCTAAACAATATAAATAGCAGAGTGGCCATTTTACACATTTGTTCATAGTCAGAAGCTAATTAAAAGACATCTGTTTTAATTAGAAGAGAGGACACTTTCCAAACCCCTTTTTTTTTCTTCAGTAGAATTTGGTTGCAGCTGCAGATTGTTTTTATTTTTTTATTCATTCCTTCTGTAAATCAGGCTTGAAGAAAGGTATTACAAGTTTATAAGGTTGGCAAAAATCTAAATGACCATCTTGATGATCCGTGAGTGGTTATACACCCTAAGAAACTGTCACTAGACATAGATGGAAATCTGTTAATAAAAAGCACATTTAAAGGAATAGTTCATCGCAAATTAAAATTGTTAGCGTTTACGCACCCTTGTGTCATTCCAAACTGCTGTTATTTTTCCTTCAAACACAAGCAGAGAAATTGTGAATAATTTTAGTCATTATTCACTGGAAACTTTCAGCTCAGAAATCTCTTTTGTGCTTGCGCAAATTCAAATATGGCTTTTTTAGATGTATCGCACACGTTTTGATGTCATTAGCAACAAACACCATTGATTGTCCCATGTGTTGTAACAAAGAGCTGCATGAAGGTTTGAAGAACAATAGGTGTTTTAGATGGAAACATAGCTACTAAGATAAGTAATTATCTAATTATTGAATTATTAATAATTATAAACGTCAGTCTGTTCCTCAGACAAAGTTTTTGTATGGTTCATTAGACGGATCGAATGCACAAGTCATTTGGACTACTTTTTTTAAACGCTTTTACGGTGCATTTTTTTTCTTTTTTGGAGCTTGACAGCCATGGTAACTATGAACATTTGTTGTATGCATGCAAATTCCATGGAAAAATAACAGCATACAAGTTTGTAATGGCATGATATAGAGGAAATAGTGGCAGAATATTTTGTTTTGGGTAAACTATTCAGTTAAAGCTGAAGTATGTAATTTCTGCATCACTAGCACCACCAAACGGAACTGCAAATATATATTTTGTTTTCAAAACAGTTTCTAAATACGCTCCCCGTCAGCCATTGGTCAGCCAATGAGATAGTCCTGCCCTCAACTCACGCCATTGGTTGAGTAACATCGTTGGGGCATTGTCTAAGCGGGTCACTCAAAACAAACAGAAAAATTTTCAAAGCACCACAGAGACACATTACCTACAGTTAAACCTATGAATGGCTTACCAATAGTTGTCTCTGCAAATTAAGATGGGGTAGTTGAAAGTCTTTTTAAAACATTATTTAGCTTTAAGTACCAGTTTATCTGCTGTTCAGCTTTTAGTCAACATAATAATACTTAGGCTATGCTGTATTATTATAATAATAGAGAATATGTTATTTTTCAATATCATAATAATATTGAATGTTATGGCATTGAGTGCTGAAAACTAGCAATATCCAGCATTTAAAATGAAGTCTGTTACTTAAATATTAATGCTTAAATACTTCAGATGAAACACAAGAAATAAAACCATTATACAAGGTAATCCACATTTTATTTGATGTAATATGAGGTGCAATGAATGTCAGATTTTGACCCCAAAGCCTCGGATGTATTTCACCTTGTCAGATTGCTCTTAAAATCATTTTTTTTTTTATCCTTTCCAATTGTCTGCACTATTCAGTTGGTGGCCCTTTGCCACTCGCTCTGGTCTACTGAGCTCTCCTTCTACTTGCTAAGCACCCACTAAAAAGTCTTCTTGATGATATGGTACTTGTGTGTGTGTGTGTGTGTGTGTGTGTGTGTGTGTGTGTGTGTGTTCGTGTTCATACTTTCCTCAAGGTAGGCAAATTTAATAATGCAGACATTATGCAAATGGCCTCATTAAATAGAAAACACATTGCAACAAAGCAGATGCCTCCAAACATGTTATCTTGTTTGTAACATTTATAAATACTCATTCACCAAGCCTGTGCTGTTTATCACAACAGACTAATGAAAAATTAATTAAAAAGCATGGTAATTAGCTTATTATACCCTGGTAGAGTTCAGCACAGTGTGAAATCCTTCTAATGGTAGATGATTTGGACAATAGATGATATTGTTTGTTTATCAAAGATATGCCCTTAAAGAGATAGTTCACCCAAAAATGAAAATTCTCTCATATTGTACTCACCCTCATGCCATTCCAGATGTGTATGACTTTCTTTCTTCTGCAGAACACAAACAAAGATTTTAGAAAAATAACTCTGCTCTCTTGGTTCTTACAATGCAAGTGAATGGTGGTCAGATATCTGAAGGTCCAAAAAGCAGCAAAAAAGGAACCCATAAGACTCAAATGGTTAAATCCATATCTTCAAAAGTGATATGATAGGTGTGGGTAAGAAACAGGTCAATATTTAAGCCATTTTTCATACTATCAATCTCCACTTTCACTTTTACTTTCAGATGTGAAAAAGGACTTAAATATTGATCTGTTTCTTATCCACATATATCATATTGCTTTTAATAATATGGATTTAACCTTTGGAGTCTTATGGATAACTATTTTGCTGCTTCAACACCAATTGTGAAGATATTCTTCAAAAAATCCTTGTTTATGTTCAGCAGAAGAAAGTCATACAACATCTGATATGGCATGAAGGTGAGTTAATAATGAGAGAATTTTCATTTTCGGGTGAACTATCCCTTTAATGTAAAGATAAAATCAAGGTTGTTTAAACTTTATGTGGCTTTTCAAGGAGACACAAAAGCATTATAATGTCACATCACTGCCGCTTCTCTGTACCTTCTCTTTTATATTTCCAGATTTTTATGCATGCAGTTCACATTAAAATGTCATGTCACTTCATGCAGAAAGCTCTGATACATTAATAGCGAATGATCACACATTGAAAAACTATTGGGAGAGGATGGTGACAGTCCTCTGTTTTACTGTCTTGATGTGTGACTTTGATATTTTTATACTTTTAAATATATTTTTAAAAGAACTTCAAAGATATGTGACAGTTTTACATCTCTTTTTGCATCTCTATATCCCACCTTCTATTAACACGAATCTAGACATTCCTATTAAATAATTATATACCAATTTTTTACATGTCAAATTTAAAAATGTAAACAGGACAAACAGAGATAAAAAAACAATTAGCAAAAGAATAACATAAAAAAAAAAAATCTCTATAATTTCTTTAAAAATGCCATTGTTTTGGTATTTTGTTATATACTGCATTTTTAAGTGAGGTAAAAGTTTTTTTTTTTTTTTTTGGGCCACTGTACAATATGTTGGATAGGCAATCTATACACAGTTCCTGATGTTTTGTTCATTAAAACAGAGCCAGTTGTGCTGGGACTCAAAATATGTTGCTAATGTGCACCCAAGGAGAGTACAACTTTACAAACTAACCGTGCAGATGGCCAAGTTTGTGACAGCATATTTCAGGAGGGAATTTGCAGAGGACATCTGACAAAGACATTTTCAGTTTTAAAAGTATGAAAAGAAGCAGTTTTAGAAGTTTAAAGATGCACGCTTGGTGGAATTTACAGTAATACTTGCATGATTTAGGAATGTTATCAAGGAAAAGACCACAAGCTGAAAGAAGATTGCATTGTAATGAAGTGATATGGAGGGTGGTAGAGCTCAATCAGGTTGTGACCTCAGCTTTACTGAATGAACGGGTTTACTATTAAATGTTCCTTTGTTTGTGTTCTTGAAATTACAGCATGTTCATGTCCATGTGCTGCCGAGGAAGTCTGGAGACTTTGAGAAGAATGACAGCATCTATGATGAGGTGAGGTTCATGTGTTCACACCTTTCATGTCTGTAAATACATGCAGGCATCATGCACGTGAAATTGTCTTTGCAGATGACATTAAAGGAACAGTTTACCAATTATAGAAAATCTTGTCATTATTTACCCACCCTCATGTCATTCCAAAGTGGCATGATTTTCTATGGAACACACAAGGAGATGTTTTGTAGTATGTTCACAGTGCTTTTTTCCATAAAATGAAAGTGAATAGTAATGGACATTTTTGAACTCCAAAAATGACACAAAAGCACCATAAAAAGAGTTCATGCAACTCATGCTCTATATTCCGAGTCTTCTGAAATCATACAATAGCTTTGTGTGAGGAACAGCCACTGGTAATATCATTGTACATCTGCATATTCAAACTGGCACGTAACATACAGATATGAGATGTGAGAATCAATGGCATTTGGCATCCATTATGTCAAACCTCATCAAAAACTCATACGGGTTTTGAATAACTTGAATATAGTTTGAGTTAATAATGACAGAATTTTTATTTTTGGGTCAACTATTTCTATAATGCATACTAAAACTTGAATTAGTGTTATTTATAAATGTACAGTGTACCTGCTGAGCCCATGGCCCTAGTGATCTGGCAAAATTATTCATCTGAATGTATTAAAGTAAATTCTTTCAGTTATATCATGTAATCAATGTTTAATCCTCCCATGTGTTTTATTTCCTGTATCTTTTACAATGGCATTTTAAAAGTAATTGAAATATGTACTTACTTATGCCACTTTATATGAATATTCCACTCACCCCATTTATTAAAATAAGCCTTGCTTTTTTTAATTCCCAAAAGTGCTTGGAGTGAAATTGGGCCTTATCACCAGTAGTCGACTGCTGTATGATAAATTAGCTTGTTTTTAATTAGCATGTGGTCATGGGGGTTATTGTGAAGTTTTGCCATATATATTTTCTGCATCCTGCACTGCAAATGAAAGATATGTTTCTCCTCCAAGCCTTTTTTGTCTTCCTATAAATAATCAGTGAGGGCTGTTCGACCTTACCTTATACTGTTAAATGTTTTATAAGCTAAACTAGATGCTTTCACTTAGTCATAAAGCTTATTTAAGAGGCAACAGGGTTAAAGCATCCCACTGCTACTGAAAATGACTGAAGTAATCTTTCATATGTACCGGCCATCCGGTTCTACTGTGGTAAATGAAACTGGATGTAGTTCTTAACTGAAAAGAACTACATCCAGTTCTCTTGAATTATTACATTTCAAGCCCAAGGTTTTCTGTGGCTATTTAATTTTGCACTGATATGTGAAATGATAAGTAAATACTTAAGATAATCAAGTAGTACAGTCATGACACTTTCACAGGTTCCTTCTCTGCCTATTGATGGGTGAATCCCATAACACCTGTCAGCAAGGGTTACATTTTGGAGTTGGGGGAACCCTACTATTGATATATATTAGGGGCCATATACATAAAACATATATATTTTCTAAATAAACAAAACAATAAAATAATAAATAAAATGTAGATACACATACCTGCAGATAAATACACAAATGTCACTAACACCTTTGTGGTATACAGTGTGCTGGTCCAGTTTTCACAACAGGGGCACATTTGGTTGTATTGTATCTTATTTTGTGATTTGACGGAATGGAGAGCAGAGCGAGGTGGAGTGCACGTCTGCTGTGTGTGGGAGAATAGAGAACAGTGAGGTGCTAGAGGAATTTGTTGCCTCTGTAGGGTCTACCATCGTTATTTTGAGCTAGTAAACTCTCTAAATGCAGACAGCATGTGTTTACTGGGCCAGACATGCATGGCGTACAGGAAATGGAGTGGATTGACAATTTATAGATTATAGACTGCTTATATTTATTTATTTCTTGAATTGATCAGGATCGTTCCGGCCCAGTTTAAACTCTGCCTGTCCAGAGCAAGTCTGGGTCATATTTTGACCCAAATAAAAATAAAGAAATATAACATTATAAAAAATAAACATTATTTGGGGGATCATTAAGATTTTTTACTTTGTAACATTATTTCCATGACAATAAAATAAACGATTTCCCTAAATTTGCATACCTGTTATGCAAATAATCTGTTTTATTCTTTGGCCAAAAATAAATAATGGTAGGATACTCTGTATAACGGTAGTGTTTTTTTTATACCGCTTTTCATTTGTGGTTATTAGCTATCAGAATTTAATAACAATCACTGTTGAGAATTTAATGTGAATACACACACACACACACACACACACACACACACACACACACAAACCCACACACACACGTATGATTCTATCCCCTAAACATAACCCTCACTAAAAACTTTCTGCAATTTTACATTTTCAAAAAACATAGTTTAGTCTGTTTTGACTAGAAATGTCCTCATAAACCACATTCATAGCATAATACCCTTGTAATTACCAGTTTGTAACCTAAAAAAAGTTCTTGTAAAGCACCCAAACACACACATACTCACAAAAATCACACACTAAACTTTTAATTTTTAGACTGTTACTTTGTAATACTTTAAACCAATATGGCATAAAAAAAAAATCTTCTAATAGATTATGTGTTTATTCATTAGTCTGACTCTTTTGTTAACATGAATAATGATTGTTCCTGATAGGTAAGAAATATGTTTTCTGCTAAATTGCTGTTATATTACAGTTATTAGCATGTGCAGTATAATGACTACACCTCTATATTATTCATTCGGAATGCGACAATAAGATGATGGCTAAATTAGAGGTTTAGAGTAAACTTTTAATAAAAAGTTACAGCAAAAGTAAAGACATTATTTTAAATGTGTAGGCAGACTCACACAGGAAGGAATTTGTGAGTGCACAGTTTTAAAAGCACTGTAGCCTTCATCTTAACAATGGTGTTGTGCAAGTGAAAAAAAAGAGAAGAGAAACTAATAAAACTACAGTGTTTTTTTTTTTTTTTTAAAGAATTAACACATTAAAAATGTCATGCCAGTGATGTTTTGAAGAGATGGGACTGTTCAAATATGCTAGTCTCTCAATTTCATATCCTGAGCAAAGCATTGTTTAGTCAACTAGACAAGATTACTACTGGGCAAATTGACAATAGGAATGCAATAAATGCCAATATCGCCAAAGCCATGTTTGGACATTTATACATTTAGGACACTCTTTTGGCTCCACTATCTTGACAGTATTAGTTTCCATACAATAAACTGCAAAAAAAAAAAAAAAAGATGTTGTTTCCCAAATGGCAGCATTGTCATATGGTATGATCTCATTAGGATGAATGGCTTGTGATGTAGTGACTTATCTCACTTTTGATAAAATTGTTTGCTAAAGAAATGTAAGTGTAAATATAACAGAGATAGTTCAGACATCATTTACTCAACCTCATGTTGTTCAAAACCCATATGACTTTATTTCATCTGCAGAACACAAAAGATGATTTTTTTATGCTGCTTTATTTCCATACAATAATTGGGCAATGTATGTTGCTTTACCCTCCTTTATTTTAATAAACACTAGTAATATATTTCCATCGCAATTTCTTAAATTTCTCGAGTCCAGCTTTTATTTTGATGTGAATACTTTTCCAGTTCTGTGTTTTGATGATACCTCCAGAAAAGATGTTGTTTTTGTGACCTAATGAGATTATTGAAGCACAAAATGCTGCAACTTAATTATATAAATATATAGTCTTCACATTGAATCTCTTCTGTCATATACTACAATAAGCACAGATTCTCAATGTGGTGTTTTGACCAGTTTTTTCAGCATATGAGCAGCGTCACACATTCACTTTGCAACACAAAGCAGATACAGACTGTATATTTATTTAATTAAATCACATCCATTTGCGGTTTAATATGCACACTAGGACATTTCACGATTTAAATTGATTAATTGTCCATTTCTGTGTAAATGGAGTGTCAAAACTTGCGCTCAAATGAGTGTGTGATCACAGGAATTGAGTCTTTACTACCGGTACAGTAGAATCACTGGTATTGTTACATCTTTTTTATTTTAGTATCGACTTGGTACCGAAGTACCAGTACTTTTGACATCACTAGTCCAAAATTTAGGTTGTTATTTGTTGAAAATAACAGCCAAGAAGCTCTCAAATGTTATTGTCATTTGTGTACATTCAAACAAGCCCATGACACAATTGGCATCAGGCCTCAGGCATCATAGTCAGGCTGTTTATCCAACACGGTTTACAATGGGACTCCAGCGTGCAGTTTTAGTTGTCATTTTGTTGAGACAACGTGACATGCTGTGGAATACTCCCGTAGTGTGGTCATAAAGAGCCTGACAGCTCCTGTGTGAAATATTTAGTCTTCAACAGAACCTTTGTGCTCCTTCTAACTCTGATGTACCTGATGGCATTTCCTTTTCCATTGCAGTGTCACCTTGCCAAATAAAAGACTGTCACTGCATATCAAACGTGTTTTGTTGAGCTTTTCTTCCCTTCTTTCTTGTTCTCCTCTCTTTTTATTCCTTTATTCTTTGAATTTTCCAACTTGTCAGTCAACCTAATGGCAGTGAAGGCATTTTATTCATTTCACAAGCCACTTAATATTTTAAGATTGAAGTTTCACCAAAACCTGTCACTGCCATAGAAGCATTGAATAGGCCTTTGCATTGGACCGATTCCAAGAAACAGGACTTTATTTGTTTTCCATTTCTCTTTTTTCATCCCTAATGTATTAAACAACCATTTCCTAAACGGTGTGTTGAATGATGCCACTAAGCTCGTAGAGAAAATAAATAAATAAATAAAATAACAAGAGAAAGGTTCCTGGTTCCACAAAGCACTTAATCTTAACAAATCCTTCCCCTCACTAAAGGTCAGCGGTTTTAAGAAATAAATGTTCTGACCTTTTTTTTTAATCACAAGAAGAAGCGCAAAAGCGATGCAGTTCAACAGTTGTGAATCTAAAAGAAGACAAAAGAGTTAAGCCTTGAAGTCTCTCACAAATGGTTTTACAGTTCTTAATAAAGCTATTCATTCTACTGTGTGTTTTGTAATACTGTCTATTATGATATTAGAGGAATAGTTCACCTTTATGTCATCATTAACTCACCTTCATGCCATACCAAAACTATATGATTTTTCTTTTTCTGAGGACAAGAAATTAAGTTGAAGAACTTCCATTCTGCTTTTTCCATGCAAAGGAAGCATTTATTGACCAAGCTCTATTCCAAGTCTCCTGAACCCATAAACAGTGAAATTATTCACTGAAAATGTTGCCCCTAGCTGTAGCTATTAAATCTCATTTGAACTTTTGCATATTTAAACTTGGCTTGCGCAATCTCTTCGAATGCATACAACAACCAATTGCATTTGCTTTCA
This sequence comes from Moxostoma hubbsi, assembly GCA_032164185.1. Lineage (NCBI taxonomy): Eukaryota > Metazoa > Chordata > Actinopteri > Cypriniformes > Catostomidae > Moxostoma > Moxostoma hubbsi. Next base: position 4,489,656 of record JAVLUX010000186.1, read on the forward strand.
ATGACTTCACACCTTTGAGATTTTTGCATGCCATTTTTGACTATACATGAACACAAATTTGATTTTCAGTGAATACCAACTTAAATGTCATCATGTTCCGCACACAAAAATATAGTTATGGCTTCAGAAGACTTGGAATATAGCGTACAAGTCATATGGACTACTTTTATGATATTTTGTATTTATTTTTGGAGCTCAACAGCATTCGTCCCCATTCAGTTTCATCAAAGAGCAACATGAATGAATAGATTTCAGAAAGATCACTCTACGAAAGGCTACTTAATGAAGGAAATATTAAAAAGACAGAGTGAGGATTATAATCGCACTCCTGCCAGTCTATGCTTGAGCAAAGCTAAAGATTTGTTATAGGTTGAGATGGCCGCTTCTGTTAGATTCTGCCCAGGTTTCTTAAATCTGAATTGAATTATCATGATTTTACCTTTCATAAAGCCTTTTGGTGGCCGTGGCTCAGGTGGTAGAGCGGGTTCTAGAGAATTTTGTGTATGAAAATCCCAGGAAATTAGCAGTTACAGAAATACTCAGCCCATCTGGCACCAACAATCATCCATTCGATTATCTAATCAGCCAATCGTGTGGCAGCAGTGTGTGTATAAAATCATGCAGATACAGGTCAGGATCTTCACATCAACCATCAGAATGGGTAAAAAAATTTGATTTCAGTGATTTGGAGCGTGGCATGATTGTTGGCGCCAGATGGGATGTTTGAGTATTTCTGTAACGGCTGATCTGCTGGAATTTTCACATTCAACAGTCTCTAGAGTTTACATCCAGGGAGTGGCAGTTCTATAGACAGAAATGACTTGTTGATGAGAGAGGTCAAAAGAGAATAGCCAGAATGGTTTGAACTGATGAAGTCCATGGGAACTCATATAGCCGCTCTGTACAATTGTGGTGAGAAGTATAGTAATGCTATTCTGAGATGCGAGTTGGCACTGTATTGGTGCACGAGGGGGACCTACACAACATTAGGCAGGTGTTTTTAATGTTGTGGCTTATTTGTGTGTGTTTGTATAAAATGCATTTAATCATGGGATTAGTTTTATGTTAGAGGTAATGTTAGTTCATACTGTAGGTCTAAATCCAGCTCAAAAGAGCCTCAGTGGTTGCCTCTGAATTAGTCTCACTTATTTATCTTGGTGACTACTTTATCTTTCTGATTTTCCTTTTCATTTTGTTATCTGCCTACGCAATCAATACATCGTCCCCAGGCTTCTCTCGATTTCTAAAAGAGCTTAATTTTGTATGCTGCACAACTGAAATACTTTAAAATAAAGTACCTCATACTTTCTCTCTTGTTTCCCCTTTCATTTTTTTGTTCTCTCTCTCAACCCTTATGCTGTCTGATAGCTTTGTTCATTAGATCGTTATCGATGGCTCCTCCTCGCAAAGTACGATGGTACATAGAGCGAGCGATCATACTTGGCATAGGCGGGGGCAGCTCTGTTGTTATTTGGGGCGTGATTTATCGCCAGGCCCTCTTCTCCATGGCTGAGTTTCAGCGGAAAAACAAAGATGGGGAGAGGGCAACGTAATGAGAAATATCAATGTATTCTCATATTCCTGCTTGCCTTGACAATGCGCAATCCATCTCTCTGACACTCACCTAGTTAACATTTTTATCAGAGGGACAAGATTTGTAATTTTTTACCCCCTTCCTCTAGACAAGAGTGTAAGTTTTCACTAATAGTTTAGATAAATATAAAGAGTCAGTAACATAGCTGCACTACTACATGTGTGAATGATAAACAATGCAGCTGGCAGTCCATTTCTTATTGTTACCCCCTTGCACAGCTGAGTGTAACAGGGTGTAAACAGAGAATGCTTTACCGACCTGAAGGTTTGGGGTCACAAAGAAGCACCTGCGGTTGTGTCTGTGGAATTTCTGACTTTGACGCTCAGTTGGGGGCACTCTCCTCAGGGAAGGGAAGGGAATGTATCCTTTGAACAGATTTTGTAGTGATTAGCTGTGAGTGCTGATTGTGGTTACTGTGTTGTTTGAGTAGAATAAAAAATTCCATAATTTGGAGTTGAATGACCAAGTGACAATGATATTCTAGTTGCCTTGGCTGGTTAGCTTTGGCAGTTAGACCCTGCAACTTACTACACCATTATGCAGGCAAAAAGCATATTTTCAGTTGACAGGAAGTGTATGCTGATGAAAGAATATTTTTGCTAACAATATATGAATCACAAAATTTTCAATATATTGTAGATCTGGATTTTGGAGGCCATTTAACATCTGAAATAGAGTTGTGTTTTTGCTTGTCTTTAACAAGTTTTATTATAAATGTAAAGATTTTGCTATTAGTTTTGTTTTTTCCCCTTTGTGGCAGAGCCCTGACATGTACATGTTCTATGTTTGTTTTATGTCTTGTGTTTGGATTCAGCCACTTTGGTTGGTTTGATTTATTTACTCGGTGGCTGAATCCAAGCACTTGCGTCTCATGCTGTGTGAATGCACTTGGGTTTGTGTTTTCTCATTCCCTTGTGGATTCGTATCTGTCTTCAGTGATAACCCCGCCCTCTCTTTTGCTTTGTTTTCTGTCTGATTATTAGTTGATTGTTTTTACTTGCCCTCCTCATTATCTCCTTGTTTCCTTCCCTATTATCCCCTTTGTGTTTTTTCCTTGTGCCAGTTCGTTGTGGATGTTCCTGTGGATTTGTTCCCTGTTTGGTGTCTGTCAGTCGCTTCCTGTATCATTCTGTTCCAGCTCAGCCCGTCATCTTGTTTGTCTCCCTGGACTTTGTTTTTTTCCCCTTCGGGTAGTTTTTGTTATATTTTATGTTCAATAAAAGCCCATTATGCTAAACTGCATTTGAGTCCTGCCATTTCCTCCACAAAACCTGACAATAAAGTGATCAGTCACATTGCGTTTATTACTCTAGTGAAGAGTTCCCATAAAGCAAAGATGGTGGCAATCAGGTTGTGTACTTCTGAGGCTGCATGTAGCAGCTAAACATTTGCCATTAAGATAAAAGTACTATATTGTCCACGTATAATTAAGGAATTTAGAATAAGTATGTTGACTGTCTGTGCTTACTGAATTTCCAAACATTCCCCCAGTGGCCGAATCTTGAAAGATGTTAAATTATTTTATTTTTTTACTTAAGGGCATGTTTAGGGTTGCCAACTTTCTACCTGAAAAATATGTGACAGTCCAACTCTAAATATGTGCTTTAAATCCTAAGTGAGATGAAATTTAACAACATCCCAAATACAACCGTCCCCAATATGCTTAAAATTAAAACCGCTTTAATACAACAACCACGAAGAACCACATTTCTATCAGTCTTCACTTTTAATAAACACTTTTTTGACAAAAGAACGAAGCTGCAATCAATAAAGTTAGCCAATATTTTTCTGACACTTCTGTCATGTGTGGCATCCATGTAACGTATAAAAACATGGTTGGCAACCCTAAGTGTGAGTTCTAGTTTCCCGGTGAAACGCCAGAGGGGCACCAAAAGCGAGTTGTAAAGCGAGTTGTTATTAGCTGTAAATTATAAAATACAGTGAAGAGAAATTCATCTTTAATTTATTCTACCCCAAACCCTGACTCAAATCCTAACTCTCAGTGGAGTAAAAAATGGAAGCTTAGAGGGAAAATTAAACCTGAATCCTTTTCCCTGATTATAAGAATATGATTACTTCCTGGTTTCAACCCCAGATGAGAACCTGGGTCGCCTAGACTGCTAACTGCAACAACTATCAATTGTGTCAAAGGAGAAGATAAACACAATTAAACCGATGCAAAATGTCTGATGGGAGATTCATTCACTCATGTCAGTAACTCAGAATAATGAATAATGAAGCTGATGTCAGGGTACTGGAACATTCATAAGCAATATGCCCACTTCCCTTGTGATTTACATTTAATTAGAACTCCTTTCAATGATATTAAGGACTAGAACAGCGTTTATAGTCAGCTAATGTTAAGCTAATGACTCACCTTTGGTAGTTTGCTTTATGCAAAGTAATTATTTATTAGATACCTTGCATAAAACATAGGTTGTGTAAAAGTGATGTAGGTGCATTTACTATACTACAATAGTAATGCTTCACTGGTACAACAGATTATCTCAAGGACTGTTACTGTTTCACCCATCATGCATTTTGAACCAATTGAAGTTTATTTATTGAACTTGCAGGACATCCTCCCACTAATGCATTACAGTAATCTAGTCTTGAGGTCAGAAAGCATGTGTCATAATTTAGCAGTATTTCTGATGTGAAAGAATTGGACATTTGATTTTCAAAGAACAGATTGGTGTCAAATATAATACCTAAGTTCGTAACAGTACATCCATCGAGAGTCCAATTATATTTTATTGGCTTATTTTTAGAATTGAGTAGACGGACATTTCTGGTCATTCAATCTTTGATTTCATCAATATACTGTGCTAATTTGGAGAATTGTGAAATGTCTATACAGCAAATAGATATTTATAATGCAGGAGTTATATTTAAAAGTAATCACACAGATGAAGGCAGCCCTGTTTCCTTAGTACTCTCTTTCCCAGAGCCAGGTGTTGATCTAAGAAAATAGACAATGCTTTGTGGCGCAACAGAGGTTATTATTAACAAATATCTGTCAGTCATGCCTCACATCCTTCTTATTCTCTACAGAGCAAACTTTCCTTTTGAAAGCTCCCACTCTGGAAAATGACATATTTGGTATTTGTGCTGTCCACTGTGGTGCTTACAAGATAAATGAAACACAGATACTGTCAATATCCATAATGGTTTATCTGCTGTAATACTTGCCCTTTTCTGTTTTATTTTTCACCCTTTCCAACAAAGGAAAGAGACAAACAAAAACAAACCGCTCTCTAAATGTTTTTTGACCGAGAATCTGTCATGTTGAAAAATCTAACGTCAGTGCCAAAGTTCTGTATATTAACTTTAGTGTTTGCGTACTTTACAGATTTCTGTCTTTTCCCTTTTGTCCCTTGCACTTCCTCTTTTCTCTTAAACCTCTGTGAGTCTTCAACTGTCGTATCCTGAGGTAGAGATGGGCAATACCACTTATTTTTCTTTTAGATTTTATATGCAGTACTATCAAGGCCAATATCTACAAAATTAATACTTTTTAACAATTAAAGATGTAAATGGAAATTCGCAGAATTATTATAAAAATAATTTTGTTCATATTTTATTATCAATATTCATAGAAAATGTTTAATAAACATTTAATTAGGGATGCACCGATAGATCAGCCACCGTTTGACATCGCTGATAGTCGTCTTTAATCTGTAATCGGAAATTGGTCGAACGTGCGTAGAGTCAGGGCACTTTTTTAATTGCAGACTGCAAAAAATCTCATAAACACTGCCTGTGTGATGAATGAAAACTTGCTCAGCCCTCAAAGCATGACATTGCAGCCACTGAAGTTTGAGTTATTGGCATTTTTAAGCTTTTGCCAATTTACACCATTAGACATGTAATTCAGATGAATATGCCGGTTTGTTTTAAAAATGTCTGTGAATTACATGTGTATGAATATTAAGGTGCCCATTTTCAAGAATCATAACGGTAGTCATTCTAGCTTACTGTGCAGTTAGAGACGGAGTGGACAAAGATACAAATTAAACCACAAATAAAGATACAAGTACAAACCTGAGCATACTTGATGTAACGTGAGTCGTGATTGTCAGACGGTGTGTGGAGCGATAGAGACGGTTTGACTGATTATGTGCACTCTCAGATTTACTCACTCCAACATGTACAATCTTAATCTAGCATCATTCACTCATCTCAACCTATTTTGTAAGATCCCTGATTCAAATCAGAGATATACACTGCCTGGCCAAAAAAAAAAAAGTTGCCATTTGGATTTAAGTAAGCAGATACTTAAGAGCCTATGATTGGATCATTATTGCAGTGATGAATATGTTTCTGCTGCCAACAATTCTTCAAACCCTAACTGATGCAGTGTATATCTTCTCATTTCTTAAACAACCATGTCGGAAGACATATTCCGTTGTCGTGGAAAGGATGTTACTATGTTTCAGAAAGGGCAAATTATTGGTCTGCATCAAGCAAAAAAACAACAACAAAGGAGAAGTCACTGGATTTAGTTTAAGAACTGTCCAACATATTATTAAAACCTATAAGGATAGTGGTGAACCGGCAACTTCACAGAAGGAATGTGGTCGGAAAAACTCTGTAAATCACTAAAACGCTTGGTGAAGTCACATTGTAGTAGAACTCCTGGCTGGGTTTAATGGTGAAAGTAAGATTATTTCAATACGCACAATGCAATGAGAATTTACAGGATTGGGACTAAACAGCTGTGCGGCCACAATAAAGCCACTTGTTAGTGAGGATAATCGGGAAAACAAAGCGACTTCAGTTTGCTAGGGAGCAAAAAGCTTAGTCAGTGGAGCAATGGAAAAAGTTGATGTGGTCTGATGAGTCCAGATTTACCCTATTCAAAAAACATAAAACACAAAACTCAATATTTGTGTTATTTACTTAATTTGCTCAATGCAACTTTGATGCATTGAATAATTTGTAAGTTTTGTTTATAAATTCAACACTGCAAAAATAATTGTTTTTGTCTTGTTTTCCTGTAAAATTATCGAAACATTCTTAAAACGTGATTTATTTATCAAGCAAAATGGGATAAGATATTAAGTCTACTAATTTGCTCTCAGCACCCCCTGGCATCCTTTGAATGCACCCTGGGGGGAGGTACCATTCCTGTTGAGAACCTCTGTATAATAATAGCCTAAAAAATAATTAGGAGTTGTCCATATTTCATTGTAATGTGAGGTTATCACTCACTTTTATTCATAATTCATACAGCCCCTTTTGTTGTTGAACGAGATTGCTGAACTGAACGAATGACTTGCCTCCTCTCGTTCAGCCAGTCAGCAGATCCTCTTTCATGAACAAGATGACTGATTCTTGCATTTCATTGTGTACCATCATTGGTACAATGTATAATTATGAAGGTCTGTTGCATTAAAGCCTTTTAATCATCCTCATTTGCTATGGCTAGCCCATTGTCCTCTGTGTTAGTCAAGGGAGATCTGAAGAATGTAATGTGCAATGCATAATGTGTTTGCCTTCGCCCCTTAGACGACTAAAAGCTTATGTATGTCAAGCCGGAAGTTCCGGAGGCTCATGCTACTCTCCGCGATCCACGCACAACTTACCACGTGCACCATTGAGAGCGAGAACAACTATTTGCATCCATGAGGAGGTTACCTCACCATGTGACTCTAGGGGAGGCTGTGGCTCAGGTGGTAGAGCAGGTTGTCCACCAATTGCTGGGTTGGCGGTTCGATTCCCGGCCCACATGACTCCATGTGCCGAAGTGTCTGCCATCATTGGTGTGTGAATGTGTGTGAATGGGTGAATGAGATGCAGTGTAATGCGCTTTGAATACCGCTACAGTTAAAAAGACGCTATATAAGTGCAGACCATTTACCATTTACCATGTTGTTGATGCATTGATTTGTATTAGATTACAATAACCTAGTTAGGAGTGGGCTTTAAGGGAAGGGACCAATCAGGTAGCGGGGAGTAAGTATATGGAGGGGAGTCAGACTTTGGCACAATATAGGTTAAATGCATACATACAGTATATGCACAAGTTCACAGAACTTTTTCAGTGTGCCTGATATCAACATAAAGCGTCAGATGAGAAGCACACTCATCTCTAAAGCTCAGTTAGTACTGTTACTAAAATAAATAAGAATTCTGATCTAAATGTAATTTTTGTGCTTCTATTAAATGGAAATATAATTGTCAGTAACAATTCAGCATTTTTAAGCACTTTTTCTTATTATACTTTTTTGGCGCTTTATTATAATACTTCAGCACACTGACATAATTGTTAATTTATGCAGTCATTAAGTCAGAGCCCCTCTTCATAAAATACAGATCTTAATTTCTGTAGTAACAGGGAATAAACTGGGCACACAGACACATTCAAAACCGATGCACTAAAATAAGATAAAATTATTTTCTTGTTTCTTTTTTTATCTGTCAAAATGATGGACAGCATTTGGAATTCCATCAATGTTTCAAAAATCGGTAAATGATGTGACTGAGAATTTTTGGTTAACACAACCCCTGGCATGTTGGGTTAAGTAACTGTTGGTGCCCCACCAGAAATAACAAGCCTTAGACGCCACTGCATAGTATTACTACTTCAAAAATAATGTACACAGTGAGAGTGAGGTTTAAGAAGAGTTTGAGCGTGTTTCATTGCAATCATCTTTTGATGATGCAGGTAATTATGCTAGAGACTGCAGAATGAGTTCTGTAGAGTAGTGTGTGGAAAAGGCCATGGAGTTGCTTTTAAGTTCCACAAACTCAAGTAGGCTACTGAAAGTGTCACATTGTAAACCAGGATGTCTTGTTAATGTAGATAATTGGCCATTGAAAGGTTGTGAATGAATATGTATGCATTTATGTAAATTGAGTCATAAGTTAATGCAAGTTGAGGTGTGTGTACAATTAGAATATGTTCACTGTTTGTGAGTACTTGCTGTGAGTTGATTTGCATATAATTAGAATTTTCAAGGATGTTGCAATGTTTACATGGGAAATCTATAGTTACTGTAGAAACCTACAGTATGTAGCCTATTTAATCATCTATGAATTCACTGTTTAAAACACTAGCTCAGACCGATATGCATTTCCAGGCTGGAAAGTAAGGTAATTCTGGTGAAGTTGGTTGACAAAGGAAGGTAAAGTAGGAAACAGACTTAATGTAAATGTTGTTTTTGATATATGGAGGGTAATAGAAAGGCAATTTTTGGTAGTTATCAAAGTAACAATTCTCGTAAAAATGAAAATTCTGTCATTATTTACTCACTTTCATACTGTTCAAAAATTGTGTGGTCTATAATGTTGACAATTACACATGCATTCATATTCGAGAGCTGCATCAGAAGGGAGGATTCTCAGTGAATAAAGACTTAAATTATCCAAACATTATTCAAAACAGCTGCTCTTATCCACGGAAAATAAATAAATAAATAAAACATCATACAGGTTTGGAAAGACATGAGGGTGTGTAATAAAAAGGTGAACGTTTGTGTCCACTTTTTAATGGACTATTGAAACCTTTTTAAAACACACTTTGACAGTGCACAGTGACTCCACAGCAGGCAGAATATGTTCTGTCTTTATTTGTTATGAGTCAGGTTAGCAGGTGAATGGAGAGCGACAGGCAGAAGCAGAGACAGGCTGAGGGGATGATGGCAGCTAACCTTTCACAGAAATAATTTTTCATTTTCCTCAGCTGTGTCCACCACCGGCAGATCTGCCTAGGGAGAGGTGCGTGACGCATCCAGCAGCGGCCATTCCCTGCGGCGCTGGCAGTGGAACTGTAATTTGATTCCAGAAAACACCATTGCCTGAGACGCAGAGTCACTGGCTGTTTCTCTTTAAAATCTCTTGTTATTTTTTCCTGCTGATATGATATGCTTTGACTTTTGGCATGAATGTATAATGAACTGAGCAGGTGGGTCTGTTTACGGAGTCCGGTGGGATCTTCCTTGGTCACATATGAACATATCCGCCTTTTAATTTCTACAGGGAATGACTGCAATGATTTTTTTTATTTTTTTCAGGGATCTGTATGGACCTTTTCATGTTTCACAAGTCCATGCAACACTTTGATATAGAGATATGTTTAGCATTGGAAATTGCACTAGTGTGTCCCCACTGGCTCTGTTTCGGGAATAGCAAATCACATTGTCACAGATTTGTTTATGTAGCATTTACATAGATCTGTAACTGAATGCTGCTCTAGAAATCTATACGCATGTGGCTCAATTATACAGAGAGCATGCAAATGAAGCCTGGTGCCCCTCTTGAAATCAGAGGAACTGGCTATATTTAAGCAGAAAACTAATTTAAGAGCCACTGTTATACCATACAGTGGGGTCCAAAAGTCTGAGACTGTTTGTGAAAATTGTTCTACATATTATTTACATACGATTTTGAAAACTTGAACTGAAAAATTTACATTCATTTAATAATTTCTTAGGATTTGGCATGTCCCCCTTTTTCTTTAATGGCATCATGCACTTCCACTTGGTTGACATGATGTACAAAAGCTTGTACAAAACCTGATGATCCATGTGATCTGTGAGAATGTTCCAAATAGCATCTTGTAATCAGAAATTTTGTACAATAGATTTAACGTATATAATGTCACAAATTTGCTTACAATTGATTGGTGACATAGACATATTGTAGAATATTAAAGGGATTATGTCATGAGGAATCAATTTATCCTTGATATTTTTACATAAAAGAGGTAATTCTACTATAAAAACATTATGTAAACTTCAGAACTCATGAGCTGCAAAAATGCCTCCTTTTCTACTTCTGCAACTTTTCGATGTTACTAGTAGGCTCATTAATTCATGACTGCCTTTACAATGCCTACTTTACATCATTGCACCCTTGGCCTGCCCACTGGCTCTCCGCTCGTACACAAAGAGAGCAGGACACCAAAGGGGACCTATCCAGACTATTTTGTATAAAAATGCTCTAGAAATACTCTTTGACCTTTGTCATGTATCTTGCACCGCTTTTAAAAGATGCAGTGCAAGTTACAACTTTGAAAAGAAGATGCCATTCTGCTTTATTCATCTGCTACATCTTACTTTTTTGAGTACAAACGCATCCTGGACATCTTGTTGAGCCCATCAGCAATACTTTTAATTGTTGGTGAATGTAAATATGCCATAGATTAATGTCTTTGGCCATTTTAATGCGTTTACGGCGTTGTGCGCTTCAGTGCAAGGTGATAACTGTATGTGTGTGTGTCTAGTTCACCGTGCTTTGCACTATGTAAGAGAGTTTTTTCTGCACATATCTGCATGGATTATATGTTTTTTTTTTTTTTTCCAGCTCATATCAGCATGGATTATTTGTGAACCAGTCATAATATGATTCATGAAACTGTTATTGAAAGATGGGACAGTTAAAAACAATTGGCCCTGATCGCAAAACCGGAAGTAAGTTTCATTCGTGAATGTTTCAGATGTCATGTGCTGCTGTGCTTACAGTAAGCGAGCAGTTTAATATATTCAGATGCACTGTGTTGGATGTGCATTATGTTTAAAGCCTGAAATTTAAATTATTATTATGTTGGAGAGCTTGTTCATTCTTTTCCAATTGAGTTTCAAAAATGGCTGTATTTGAGGGGCTGCACAATGTTAACCATTCATAATAGTGGGTGTTTACATTGAAGTTTTAAGGAGGCGTTAGGTAAAAAATTATCATTTATTACTGAATTCTGATGGTTTTGGTGCAAATATAACAAATATAGGGAAGGAAATTAGAAATATAATGTCATGACCCCTTTAAATGTTTACTTGTTTTATTTCATTTTTGTTTTTTATTATTCTGTTTACTTTTTACAGGTGTAAATTAGGTTTTGAATCACAGACTTTCAGTGTGGTCTCAGACATTGGACCCACTGTATTTTTACGGCCGTAAATTGCTATAACTTGCTGCCACATTGTTTGACTTGATTAAGAGATTGAGATATAATTTATGGTCTCACCTATTACTCTACCACCTTCTAATCCCAACAGCTAATATTTAAGATTAATTACGAGGACCTTACCCACAATGTAATTGCCTGTTAAATTCATGAATATGTAAATGTATTAACTCTGCATATTTTTAAGAAGGGAAAGCCTATACAGTAGATCTACTTTTAAAGAGTCTTGGTGGTGATTTAAATTTATTTAAATGAGGTTGAGAAAGCTCACAGTTTTCTCTAAAAGAGAAGCATTATACTCTGCCAAGAAAGACACCTGAGTGGACAGGAGGATATTCTAATCACCTGACTTTTGACATCCCTTCTGCCAAGCACAGCACTTCTGCAGCTCGGCTTTGTTCTGGGATGAAGGTTGATGCTCAGAGGCATTTATAAACCTGTGGGTCACTAGAATTAGCGCACAGCAAGGGCTTTGAAGATGTGAGCCGACATCGAAAGGAAAAACTCTACCCAAGCACTGTTATTATCAATAAGACACTGTTCTTTTGCCTTATATGCTTTTTTGTATGAATAAGGAAATAACGAATCTCCATGTCTGGACTGTTAGATGTATTGCTCCCATACTATTTTTCCTCCTGAAATGGTGTAATTAAAGACAAGAGTGTTTAAACCTGTGTGGCAGGAGAGCTGGTGGTCTTGGGGCTTAAGAAGAGTTTTTAAGTGCTATGTGCAAAGAGGCATGAAGGTCTGGGAGCCGTTATCAGATCTGCTGCCTAATCGCACTGCTCGTATGTAGCCAACCTGAAATTAGGGCTTCATAATGGGGAAGGTGTTATCGCTGCCAAAAGGGCTTCATTTTAGATTAAAGTTTTGCAAAGAATAGAGAATAATGTTTTCAAATGATTCTACCAGACTACTTTTCCTGACAAAAAAATAGTAACATGGTAAAGTGATGGTGCCAGATGTTTTACTACGATATGCTGATATATGGGTCATTCTCAGGAAACTACACCATGTGTGTATAATTCATGTCTCCGTGACTTACTATTTATTTCATTAGCAGGAAACGTTGTCACATTAGTAGTTTTAGTGTATAATGCAAAATAATGTTTAAAATATTTTTTTTTACCCGTTTGTTGTTCAATGCATTATCAGCCAATTTGCATGACCTACTTCATCAACATTTCATTTGAATTGGATAACATTAAACGCTTTTAGTGAAATTAAAATATCATGCTTTCACTTTAATTTGTGTCTAAAATCTTCTTTTACTGTCTCTTACAGTCTCTGCAATTATTGTTTAAACTTGTGTTGGCCTCGTCAAGCTCAATTGTTCAACTTTCTTTGTGCATTCTGAGATGCTATTCTATAGCGGTTATCTGAGTTACTGTACACTTTGTCAGTTCAAACCATTCTGGCCATTCTCTGTTGGTCTCTCTTGTCGACAAGGCATTTCAGTCTACAGAACCACCACTCACTGGATGTTTTTGTTTCTGGCATCATTCTGAGTAATCTATATAGACTGTTGTGTGTGAAAATCCCAGGAGATCAGCAGTTACAGAAATACTCAAACAAGCCCGACTGGCACCAACAATCATCCATGCGATTATCTAATCAGCCAATCATGTGGCAACAGTGCAGTGCATATAACCATGCAGATACAGGTCAGGATGTGTGCAACCATCAGAATAGGGAAAAAAATGTGATCTCAGTGATTCCGATCGTAGCATGATTGTTTGTGTCACATGGGCTGGTTTGAGTATTTGCGTAACTGCTGATCTCCTGGAATTTTCACGCACAACAGTCTCCAGAGTTTACTCCGAATGGTGCCAAGAACATCCAGTGAGTGCAGATTCTGTGGACGGAAATGCCTTGCTAATGAGAGAGGTCAACAGAGAATTGCCAGACTGGTTCGAATGGACAAAGTCTACGGTAACTCAGATAACCACTCTGTACAATTGTGGTACAGGTTGGCGCTGTTTTGGCGGCATGAGGGGGACCTACACAATATTAGGCAGGTTGTTTTAATGTTGTGACTGATCGGTGATATATTAGGGGTGTAAAACTTTTTTTTTTAAATCATATTTTATTGTACGATATGACACTTACTTTACATAACATATGTATCATATAATACATAAATAAACACATTCGACTATAATTAAAGCCAAGCAGTGCAGTATTAAGAGCTGCAGAACAGTCTTCTCCTCGGAGAGGCGGTGCTGAGTGCTCTCAGTAAAACAACTGACAGAACATAGGCGAGAAGGAATATGGCAAACTCCAGATAGATTGTACTCTAGTAGTACAGCTTGTCGAATTTGCTAAAAAATTTTGTCATGTCCTGGTGCTACAGTACATAATACATGTCTTTTATTTACGCTGACATCACTGCACAAATCGGTAGATTTGTGAGGCAGAAACAGCAGCAGTAAGTTTAGCAGCAGCCTCTCCCAGCCGACTCTGAACTTATCATGCACAGCAAGACGCTCATAAGTTATGAGTCATAACTATCAAAAAACAGCTTATTAAAAACACAGAAGAACATAAGGAACCTGTGATTACATGAGACTTACATTTATCTGCTTTTGCCTTTGAAATGTAATCAGCTTTGAGAACATCACTTGCATACATGTTATAAGCCAATAATAGCGCCAGTAAAGTTTACTTGCAAAGTGAAAAGGGGGAAAGAGGGCAAAATAAAAAACAATTACATGTGCCGGTCTGTTTTTGCTCAAGTCTCTAAATTATATGAGATTATGTACATATACTGTAAAACCAGAGGTCAGGTTCCTTTCGAGTTACTGTTGTTTTTTTATTATTATTATTAGTATTGTTATTATTATTCACCATTAAACATTGAAAGTTTTTTCCTTGCTACAGTCACTTCAGCTTGTTCACAGGGGGCTTTAAGACATTTAAGTTATGATTTTCTATAAAGCTGCTTTGAAACTATGTGTATTGTGAAAAGTGCAATACACATATAAATGACTAGACAAATGTATTTTCTTAAGATATGATATATATATAGAATACTTTGAATAGATTTTTAGAAAAATTGTGGCTTTAGAATACAATGTATTGTTTACTACCATATAATTGATCATAAGTCAATCATTGGCATACAGTTCACAGCAATCCATTTCACTAGTGAATTTGTCAATCAGTTCGAGATTTATTATGTGGGCTTGTTTAAGGACCCGTCAATGTACACCTGCGTCAGACATGCTTGTGTTTAATACTTAGAACACATCTTGAGATCTCTTTGTTCGAATTTGCGCTCCATCAAGTGATTTGAACACAAGAACGTAACGCATGTTTGTGTTTTTCTGCCTGCTGAATGGTTGTTTTGTTCACTGTATAAACTGTGTGTTGCCATACAGCTGAAATATCAAATAACTACCCTCTAAAGTAAACTATAATTATCTCATCATTATATATTCAATTATTGTTATATGAGGGGCTTTCTCAGCAAATATTTTTATATGCGATTAATCGCGATTAATTAATCGGGACATCATAACATTAATTCGATTAGTAATTTAATTGATTGACAGCACTAAATATATAATATGGTGCCATGATAATGCTATGATACTTTTTTAGTACTTTGTTTGTGAATATACTAATGTCCTCACTGAAGCCTTCTCCCTGCTGAGTGATATCTCCTGCCAGCCCTAGTGCCAGCGTGAGACCTGTCAGCATCATACTGCCCACCCTGGCTGCCACTCCAGAGCCAGGCATGTTAATCTGGGCATCGGCCTCTGCCAATTAACTCCCTTACTGCCTCTCATTGTGCTTTAGCACAAATGCCAGCCTCTCTTCCTGCCCAAGGCCAGACCAACACATCCCTAGCTGCTGATTTCACAGTGGGAATGTGCTGTAAAGTCCAGCCCAGCCAAGGGCACTACTAGCTTTTTATTTTATCTCAGTCTGATCCCTCACTAAAGAGCCCTTTTTTGTTCTGGGCTTCAGTCCCAATGTGTTTATCTTAATCGATGCTCTATTTTATATATTTTTTTTTTTGTATATATCAATATTGTTGAATATTATCAATATTGTATACTTAGCTAAGTCTTTTTTCTTCTTCATAAATCTCCACTTTCACTTTCACTTTCAAAATGTAAAAGAATGTGAAAGTGGAAATTTATAGTGATAGTTATATTTTTAGTGAAAATACCCACACTTATATAGTTTCTGAAGATATGGATTTAAGCACTGGAGTCATGTGGGTTACGTTTGTGTGATATTTGAAGCTTAAAATGTCTGGTCACCATTCACTAACATTGTAAGGACCAGCAGAACTGAGATATTTTTCTAAAATATCTCTATCTGCAAGATAAAGAAATTGATACACATATGGGATGGCATGAGTGGTGAGTAAATGATGAGAGAATATACATTTTGGGGTTAACAATCCCTTTAATTGTTTTTTTTTTTTTTGTAAATTAACTAGTAATTTTGTATAAACATTACCAAAGTTTACACTTTATATTAGGTGTCTTTACTACTTTACTACTATTTACTTAAGAATTTGATACAATGTACTTATTATGTACATACGTTTGGTTGCATTGTATTTACATTTAATGTACTGTACCTGCATTTAATGACATTTGTAGTTACAATGTTAACCTTACCTTTAACCCTAACCCAACCGTTACCCTAAAACCCAACTCTAACCCCTGACCCAAACTCTAACCCTACTCCTAAACCTACCTGTAAATCAACCTCAGTAGCATTTTGCAGAACAACATCTAGTTACATAGTAAATACATTTTATTGTCCATCCATCCATGGTCCATCCATCTTCAACCGCTTATCCGAAGTCGGGTCGCGGGGGCAGCAGCTCCAGCAGGGGGCCCCAAACTTCCCTATCCCGAGCCACATTAACCAGCTCTGACTGGGGGACCCCGAGGCGTTCCCAGGCCAGTGTGGAGATGTAATCTCTCCACCTAGTCCTGGGTCTTCCCCGAGGCCTCCTCCCAGCTGGACGTGCCTGAAACATCTCCCTAGGTAGGCGCCGTTGATAGTCCATGGCTATCTTTAATTAGACACTAAGATTAACAAAGTACTTTTGAGTAGATTTAAGTGCATTATTTTTTTATGTTTTTGAATAGTCACAAATTTGTTTACAAAAGCAAGCAGGTTTTAATACAAATTTAATAAAAATTTAGTTTTTAGTGCAAATTCTGTTTATATTTTCTATGAAAGTTTAAATTGTGAATAAATAATTTTTTATTTTGTATTGCTTTTTATTTAGAGCTCTTGCTAATACTATAGGCCAGTGGTTCTCAACCAGGGGACCAGGGCCAAATTGGGGGCCTCAGAACACTTCCAAAGTGGCCTCAATATGCCTTAAAATTCAATATAAAATAAGAAATATTAAAATCATTAAAACAATCCAACTTAATTTAATACTAAAAATTATTTAAGATGTATGTTCACATATTATAAACAAGACTCATTCTGAAACTTCTAGAATAATAAAATATCCATGATTAATTATTTTAATCAGACATGTCAAGTTTCAGGAAAGGGAGTCTTCAAATATTGTCTTGGACAATGGGGGGGCCTTGGAGTTAAAAAGGTTGAGAACCACTGCTATAGGCAATATTTACACTGATGATACCTATACGGACAGACAGGTTGAATCATAGTAGTTTCCCTGATTGTCCAGTGGCCATAATGTCATTTTTGTAAATGTGATATAAGTAGAATACAAAAAAAAAAAAAAAAAAAAGATTACATGAAAGATGAACTCCATAAGATGAGACTCTATTTTAAATTGTTATGTTTTGAGACTTGTCTCATACTTGTCACTCAGAGACCTAAGACTTGTGTCAGATTTGAGTAAAGATTTTGAACATCTTTGACATCAACACAGGAAAGAAAACTGTTCTCATCAATCCTTTTCATTGCATTTTAAAAGTGCACTAGCCCCGAAGCAAAAAAAAAAGAAGACAAAAATATAAAAAACAACAACAACAACAACAAAGTGAAATCATTCTCAGCAGGGTGACTGACACATTGAATTGATTGCTTTGAAAACTGGCAGACATTGTGTGGAGAGGAGAGGACGCCCAGTTCTCTGCTACTCTCTATCTCATTCTGCCAGGTATATTGAACAGGTAATAGCACCACAAACTGACTCAATCCCTTCGTCAATACAGTCAATGAATTATCATGCTAATTAGCTGCTATTGCATGTCTATCTTAAACTGATAGAATAAATCAGCAATTAAAGGATTGAATCTAAGGGGTGGAGGTGTCATGTGTTTTACTGAACATGGAACTGTGAGGGTAGGACAGGAATTTTTGGAGGGACATTTAAGACAATATTAGCAAGAGTACACTCTAAAAAATGCTGGGTTAAAACATCCCAAATTTGGTTTATGTGAGTAAAACAAATAGGCTGGTTATACTCTTTGAGAGCTTTCCAACAAAAAAATGACTCATGGCTATTTAATCAGTTTGTTGTTTTTTTTCTGATTGCAATAATATGTACAGTGCAATTTTTTTAAATAAATTATCAAAACAGAACACTTCTGATATGTCTGCACATTTCAAAGCACTTGTTCAGTTTTGGTCATAATGCCCACATGCTCTGAAAAGCAGAGCTTCGAAGCTTTCAAATGATACATGTTTTGTGTTGGTCAGACTGTAGTTGTTAATATTTTGATGATTATTTTAAACAAAGAGTAACATTTGCTAGCAAAAGCCTGACACATTTGCATTTATGCTTTTGGGATATTATTTTGGGATACACATTTTCTCTAGTTTACTGTTTGCTGCTTTGTTTGATTGTTAGCTAAGCAGATAAATGGATGAGGATATGTGTTTGGAGATATCATAACTCCTCACATAAGACCTTGAGACAAGACTGTGTACATTATCAAAGCCTTCATCTCATGTGGAGATCCAACAGAGATTCTTCAGCTTACAAATAGGCTGAAGTTGACAGAACGTGATTCTCAACATCCCTCAAGGTTTTCCAATACATTTCACCATCTGTTAAAAAAAGCAAAGAAACCTGACTTAGCCCTGTGTGACAGATTGCATAAGAATTTCAGTGGTACACATTATCCTGTGAAATTTGATTTACAACTGAAATCGAGTCTCTTAGACTATAAGCTGTCCTGTGACAAAGGGATTTG
This sequence comes from Moxostoma hubbsi, assembly GCA_032164185.1. NCBI lineage: Eukaryota > Metazoa > Chordata > Actinopteri > Cypriniformes > Catostomidae > Moxostoma > Moxostoma hubbsi. The sequence goes on from JAVLUX010000186.1 coordinate 4,508,311, forward strand.
GCTTAACAATGCTCTGATGCTCAGAAAAAAAAAACAAAAAAAAAAAAAAACAGTGACTATTTTAACATTTGACTGGACATTAAAAAACTTTGAAGCTAGTTTTTTCAGTCTCAATGTTTGGCATTGTTGCTGCATTTAGGCTTTGATTCATTTTGGGTGAACCATCCCTTTTAAAGCTTGTTTCTACAGGGTAACACTTCTGTACTTGAATGGCAATCCTGTTTGTGTGGATGTTGTTCTGTAGATTGAAGATCAATATCTGTTTGGTACATTCATTTTAAGAAGTGACATGCATACAAAGAGCAAGGTCACAACAAACAAAAGAGAGAGAGAGAAAGAGAGAGAGTGTGTAAATGAACTGAATGTAATCCAAATTGCCTGTGAAATGTGATTGTGACTAGAAAATCAATGACACTTAATAAGTAAACAACATCCCTTAAATGTAGACATTGACATTCTGACAGCTCAAATTTGAGGCAGAGCCTTCCCTCTGTAACATTGAGTAACAAGGAGAGGAAGAGAGGAGTCACAGGAGTAACTTAAGATATTTAATAATTGAAGCTTGAGTGGAAGGAATCTATACAACAATACAACACAACATTGCAATACATCATAATTTAACACACAACGTAAAACTTCAAGGACTGACAGTGAATGAACAAAACACGAGGGTATTTATACAAACAAAGGCCGATGATAAAATGGAGGACAGGTGAGGAGGATTAGAAACAGTTGGAACTGATGAGGGCAGTGGATTCTGGGAGATGTTGTCCAGGGGAAAACTTCAAAATAAGAGTCCTTGAAGAACATGAGGGAGACAGACTGTGACACCCTCGCATACTAGTGCAGAAAGTGGTGGATTTGTTTTTATGCTAAAAACTGTTTTGACTTAGACTGTGTCCAAAACCTAAGGTCTATTACACACAATAGAAAGCTCTGACAGAGTGTTGGAGCATAGTAATTTGTAAGATGTCTTTTAAAAGTGTGAAAAGAGCTATGTAGACAGAGAAGTGTTGGCTCCCTAAGATAGCTGCTTTGCTACTTACATTGTCCAACAGGATCACACGGGTAGTGGGCATGTTGTTTCTGAGAGTTACGTTACTTTAGGATTGGCCACATTATGGTGTCTCACCAACAAGTGCCATCTCCTATCTGACATTTTATCATTGGCTCCAGTGTGTGTACCTTCCCCTGGGGTGTAACCGGAAGTGTTTAGTATCAGCACAGTGGGAGACTCGAGTTCAGATTCTGCGTTGAAACCAGGAATTAATCACATTCGCATAATAAGTGATGAGTGCATTTTGGAGGTTGCATTTTCCCCTCCAACATCAAATGTTTTTATTTCATTGATGTTAGGTTTAGGTTTGGGATTTGGGTTGGGGGGGTCTGCAGTTTTTAAAATATGCATTCCTCTTCACTCTATTACAGCTTGTACAGCTGAAAACAACTCACTTCACAACTCGCTTTTAGCACCCCTCAGTGGACATTTCATCCAGAAAATGAAGCTGAAAAGTCAACCTACTCTTTCCGATTTCACAGTGAAGTCACTGACTTCATAGACAGTGCTCCATGTGAAATCTTTCATTCAAAAATAAAGAACATTGATGTTACCTGCAAAAGAATATTAGAATAATATAAAAAAAAAATGATTGAATATTCTGATATATTTTGATGTTTTATTTTTCATATATTAAAGAGATGATGCAACAAATCACAGAACTGGATTCTTACTTCCACACTCAAAATTCATGAGACACAACTGGCTGTCAAACACATATTGAGCTACGCAGAACACATAAGTTACACATACTGTAAGCTACACAGAAACTACACATATGCATTTTCTCAGGTACTTATTGAGTTTAAATAGATGCACAACTTACATCATTTCCGTAGTACACATATATGAAAATTGCAATATCATACCGTTCATGTTTACTTGCAATATTTTACTCCAGGCTGCTTCTTCAATAAATAGCAATGTCAAATGTAAATCTCAAGTCAGTCACTGAAACAACAGTGCCACATTAAATAGTAAATACAGTAGCATATTTATGTGTACATGCGAATGGGATACTTATAATTCACCATTGTCACACAGAAAATCAATGTGACATAGGAGTCAATTGTATACAGGTGCTGGTCATATAATTAGAATATCATCAAAAAGTTGATTTATTTCAGTAATTCCATTCAAAAAGTGAAACTTGTATAATGTATACATTCATTCCACACAGACTGATATATTTCAAGTGTTCATTCCTTTTAATTTTGATGATTATAACTGACAACTAATGAAAACCCCAAAATCAGTATCTCAGAAAATTTGAATATTGTGAAAAGGTTCAATATTGAAGACACCTGGTGCCACACTCTAATCAGCTAATTAACTCAAAACACCTGCAAAGACCTTTAAATGGTCTCAGTCTAGTTCTGTAGGCTACACAATCATGGGGAAGACTGCTGACTTGACAGCTGTCCAAAAGATGACCATTGACATCTTGCACAAGGAGGGTAAGACTCAAAAGGTCATTGCTAAAGAGGCTGGCTGTTCACAGAGCTCTGTGTCCAAGCACATTAATAGAGAGGCGAAGGGAAGAAAAAGATGTGGTAGAAAAAAGTGTAAAAGCAATAGGGATAACCGCACCCTGGAGAGGATTGTGAAACAATCCTGGGGGAGATTCACAAAGAGTGGACTGCATCTGGAGTCAGTGCTTCAAGAACCACCACGCACAGACGTATGCAAGACATGGGTTTCAGCTGTCGCATTCCTTGTGTCAGAAGCACAGCGTCAGAATCGTCTCGCCTGGGCTAAAGACAAAAAAGGACTGGACTGCTGCTGAGTGGTCCAAAGTTATGTTCTCTGATGAAAGTAAATTTTGCATTTCCTTTGGAAATCAAGGTCCCAGAGTCTGGAGGAAGAGAGGAGAGGCACAGAATCCACGTTGCTTGAAGTCCAGTATAAAGTTTCCACAGTCAGTGATGGTTTGGGGTGCCATGTCATCTGCTGGTGTTGGTCCACTGTGTTTTCTGAGGTCCAAGGTCAACGCAGCTGTCTACCAGGAAGTTTTAGAGCACTTCATGCTTCCTGCTGCTGACCAATTTTATGGAGATGCAGATTTCATTTTCCAACAGGACTTGGCACCTGCACACAGTGCCAAAGCTACCAGTACCTGGTTTAAGGACTATGGTATCCCTGTTCTTAATTGGCCAGCAAACTCGCCTGACCATAACCCTATAGAAAATCTATGGGGTATTGTGAAGAGGAAGATGCGATACGCCAGACCCAACAATGCAGAAGAGCTGAAGGCCACTATCAGAGCAACCTGGGCTCTCATAACACCTGAGCAGTGCCACAGACTGATCGACTCCATGCCACGCCGCATTGCTGCAGTAATTCAGGCAAAAGGAGCCCCAACTAAGTATTGAGTGCTGTACATGCTCATACTTTTCATGTTCATACTTTTCAGTTGGCCAACATTTCTAAAAATCCTTTTTTTGTATTGGTCTTAAGTAATATTCTAATTTTCGGAGATACTGAATTTGGGATTTTCATTAGTTGTCAGTTTTAATCATCACAATTAAATGAAATAAACATTTGAAATATATCAGTCTGTGTGTAATGAATGAATATAATATCCAAGTTTCACTTTTTTGAATGGAATTACTGAAATAAATCAACTTTTTAATGATATTCTAATTATATGACCAGCACCTGTATAGTACTAATGTATTTTAATAAACAAAGAAATAGATATCACATGATAGTAAATTTGAATGGATATGAAATAATCATAAAAATATGATTACACCCTTAATTACAAAAACATAACTCCAAAAAATGTATGAGGTATATGGGATGGAATGAGGTCCCTGGTCAGACCTGAGGTTTGCATTTAAGGATTAAAAGTTGTATATATATAACCTCAATGAATGCATAATGCACTAACAGTGGAAAATAGTAGTTAAGAGCAGTTATTCATAAAATAACACTAACAATTATTTATAAATGCTGTAAAAATGTTGTTGTTAGATCATGATATGTAATAGTTTAAATAAGGGTAATTTATGGAAACTTACTGTTAATTGTTACTGGGGAAAAATCATTTGTATGTGCCTTGGTAACTTACCTACCTCCTTGCACTACCTGCAAAGGCAGTATTTTTCAGGTTTCAGACAGTCTTTATAAACAATTAAGATCACAATATGCAGGAGTGGTTTATATTAAGTATCTGATCTCTAGACACTTTGAGATCCATGCTGTAGTTTGTCACATCTTTGCAAACAAACATAAAAATATATACAGTATATATTTCCTCACTTTGTTCCCCACCATAAGTAAAGTATGACAGTGGGACTGTATTTTTATGCCTCTCATGCTCTGAACTTAAACAAAAGAATAAGGGTGTATTATGCATTTTACGCTTGCCGCAGAGGGCAAAGATTGTATGAGGAATATTAAAACCACCCCCAGAGAGAAAAGAGCTTTTGAGAACTTAAGTGGCTTATTGAGACTGACACCAACTAACCACCCACATGAGTAGAGAGATATCACAACACACACACAAACTCTAGAAGCCTGCTGGGACAATTATTCACAATTAGCAGTCATGGTAGAACCCAGAGAGACTTGTGTTGATTTTTACTATGTTTCTGGACTGTTTAAAGTCTGAGTGGATAATGTACAGCTCTACAGAACCTTATAATCAAATGTTTATTCATCAATTCTGCTTATTAACTGAGAGTTGGATTATTGGAAGTATAACACACTTTGAGGGACTATTCTATAATGTGCATCGTGTTAACTGAGCTTTGTTATTTTTAATGTTTTACTTGTAAAAAAGAATAAATCCAGTGTGAAGTGTTTTTCTGAGTTGGATTTTGCTTTACTGATGGTGTAAGTATGGGAAAATGTAGTCAGCCAGTCTAGCACGACTAGGAAATCAGTTACCTGAGACAACAGTCAGTTGTACAGTTTAGCAGTTATTATTCAAAAGTATTACACAGCTCTCTTGAATACTTGATTTTGGTTGGTCAGTCACGATATTCAGCATGACCGTTGACCATTATCCATGGCAACACTATAAAACTGACCATTCATTCAGGGAATGTGTGTTTCCTACATAGCTGTGCTCAAGTTCTGTCTCTCAAATCACTCCATGGTCTACACAAGATAATAAAATATTTAAAATTTGAAACAGTATTTCATATCCATGTGTTTATTAATTTGTTAAGTAGCTGTGTAGTGGTCACAGAAACGGTGGATAATTGTTAAAACGGTCAAATCTATCAGTACATTGGTGGTGGTTGAGGAGATTCTCCCTATAATACGTAACGCGCTTTGAGTGCCTAGGAAAGCACTATATAATTGTAAAGAATTATTATTATTAGAAGTAGTTTGAAAAGTGCTGGGTCAAAATGCAGCTTGCCCCAATTGTTCTTGAGATATTGGTTTCAACCTGGTCTCATAGAATCGCATTACTATATTAAAATTTTTGCTAAATTATTTTTACATTGTTTATTATATATAGGCAGCAGTTGCTGGGTGAAATGAACAACAACAATGATTTTAATTCCCTTTTACACAAATCACAAGTAAAACAGCAGATTATTAGTATTAGATTATTAACTCTGTTTCTCACACAGTGCTATATTATGTCAACACGACTGAACAGAACACGACTTGAAAGGCGGTACATTGTAACGTTTGCGTTACGTAACAAATTAGATTTTTACATTTGTTTATGCATGATCAAGTTGCATGGTAGTTCAGTTGATCGAGCATTGCACTTACGATGCATAGGAATGTGGTATGAGTTCTGGAGAGCATGTAAGTCAACATGTGCGAAAATAGTGTCATAGAAGCACCACAAATTAATTGAGTTTTTCATCCCACTCTTGCTTTTTTGTCACTATATGTTAGGCTAAGTGGTTTAGGTTAGGGAGGTAGGTTTTTTGATTGATAGTATATTTTGATAGACCATTAACCTTAACCTAATCTGTTTGGTGGGATATTAATTTCCCTTTTCTCCTTGGAACTACTAAGATAAGTTTAATGAACCATGTAATGTAATGTGGTAACACGGTTCCTTTTGTTAACATTAATAAACATGTCATATTCCCTGTTGTCTTTTGTTTTTGTACGTTTATGTTGAAATTCTTGTTTAGTTCCTGTTTCCTGTTAGTTTTGTAGTCCTTTGTAGTTTTATTCCTTGATTGGTTCTCCCTGATTATTTCTCATTCCCTGATTGTTTCCCCAGGTGTTCCTCGTTCCCTTGTTTGTTCCCTTGTGTATTTAAGCCCTTGGATTCCCTGTTTTCTGTGACAGTTCTTGCATGTTTAGCTTTCATGTTCTGTGCTTGCTTTTCCTTTTGCTCCGGGTTAACTTGTTTGTTTTTCAGTTTAATAAAGCTGCGTTTAGATACTTATTCCTTGCCTGCCTCGTCACAGAAGAACTGACCAAAAGATGGAACTAGCAGCGGTCTTTAACCTGTTGAGCCGAGCGAACCTCCCTATCGTGGAATACTCTCATCTGTTCAGCACCATAGCCAGATGCACTGGATTTGCTGATGGCCACTTAAAGTCCCTATACCAGATCAGCCTCCATGCTAATGAATGGAGGGAATTACTGGAGACCGTGAACTACACGTGGGAAGAGTACATTTATTTAATTTTAGAGATGTTCACTTCTGAGAATCCTCTTAATGAGCCAATGCCCACACCTGCTTCGGCCAACGAGCCAACGCCCACGCCTACGTCCGTCCCAGAGCCAGCGTTGCCAGCCTTGTCCGTCCCAGAGCCAGCGTTGCCAACTTCGACCATCCGGAGGAGGGAGAAAAGAAGAAAGCCTTCTGCTCCCCAGGCTCTGCCCCACAGATCCTTCCACGGCTCTGCCCCTGAGCCTTCCACGGCTCCGCCCCCAGAGCCTTCCAACTTTGACCATCTGGAGGAGGAAGAAAAGAAGAAAGCCTTCTGCTTCCCATGCTCTGCCCCACAGATCCTTCCACGGCTCCACCCCCTGAGCCTTCCACAGCTCTGCCTTCCATCCGCCTAATCTGCTCTGGTCTCCAGGCCGCCTGTCTGGTCTGCTCTGGCCCCCCTGGTCTCCTGGCCATCCCCTGGATCTGCCCTGGTCTCCTAGCCATCTCCCGGATCTGCTCTGGTCCCCTTGGTCTCCTGGCCACCTGCCTGATCTGCTCTGCCCTCCTTGGTCTCCTGACCGCCCGCCTGATCTGATCTGGTCCCCTTGGTCTCCTGGCTGCCTGCCTAATCTTTTATGGTCCCCTTGTTCTCCTGGCTACCCGCCTGATCTGCTCCCTGACCTTGCCATGTTCCTTACACCTTGTGCCCCCGTGGACTGCCTGTTTTCCCCTTGTCTTTTGTTTTTGTACTTTTTTTTTGTTGAAATTGTAGTTTTATTCCTTGATTGGTTCTCCCTGATTATTTCTCATTCCCTGATTGTTTCCCCAGGTATTTTAGCCCTTGGTTTCCCTGTTTCCTGTGTCAGTTCTTGCATGTTTAGTGTGGCACGGTGGAGGGCGGGGCCGGGTCGTGACTCAACTCGCCCGGTCCCGTATTTAGGCTAATCAAGCCTCCGAGAGGATTAAAGGCCGACCGCGGAGGACGTGCAGGAGAGAGAGATCGTTTACGGACATGTCCGTCGTCCTCTGTGTTTGTCTTTTGAGTTTCACATTAAACCTTTAGTTTGTATGTCAAGCCGGCTTCTTTCCTCTTCCTTGCCCATGAACATGAACTGTTTTACATTGGTGCCGAAAGCCCGGGAAGGAAGAGGGATATGCCATAGCGGAGTTCTCGCCACTACCCCAACGAAGCAGCCACGGCCATCTGCCGGGGGACGAGGAGCCCAGCCGCCTGGACGCGGAGGAACGGCCACCGACCGTGAGGGGAGAAGGGGCTCCTAGCTGACCGCTTGGAGTGGTCAGGGCCACTGCCAGGGGCGGAGGATGCCCCTACCAGCTGCTGAAACGCGGAGGGGTCGAGGGAAGTCCGCCGTCCGCGAGCGGGGTGGGGATCGCGACTGACCGCCTGGAGTGGGAGAACCGCTGCCAGGGGCGGGAGAATCCCCTTCGGCTCCCCGAGAACGCGGCGGGGCGTTCCGTCTGCCAGGGGCTGGAGGACTGCCTTGGATCCGCCTGGAAAGGTGCGGCTGTCGTCCTGTAGAGGGTGGAGAAGTGGCTGAAGAATGAGCTACGGCGTATCAGAGAACCAGCGAGTAAGTTTTTTTTTTTTTTTTTTTATCTCTCTCTCCTCTCTCTCTCACTGCTGCTCTGCGTTGGCCTTTTCCCTCTTTTTTAAATTATGGTGTTTGTGGGAGGGGAGGTACTGCTCAGTGCAGGAAGGAGTCACACCCCGGCCCCGCCCTCCACCGTGCCACATTTAGCTTTCATGTTCTGTGCTTGGTTCCCAGTGTTTTGCTTTTCCTTTTGCTCCGGGTTAACTTGTTTGTTTTTCAGTTTAATAAAAGCTGCGTTTAGATTCTTATTCCTTGCCTCCCTCGTCACAAAACAACATTAGTTAACATGAACTAACAATGAACAATACTTTTATAGCATTCGTGGTTAATGTTCTTGGTTAATGTTAGTTTAACCCTATGGGGTCGACAGACGCGCCGGCGCGTCCTGCTGGATATTTTCATCATTACAGCAGAAACAAATTAAAATACTCTGTCATTTGTGGGTATACAGCTAAGTGTAAGACATCATTAGAGACTATAAAGGGTCTACTTTTATTTGTGTACACTCATAATAACAATGAAACATTGTGCTTTTGTGAAATAAAGAAAATAAAAAGGGTGAGCTTTCAGCAGTCTCTGTGTTCACGAGGATATTTCAGAAACACGTCACAAAAATGAACTGAAACTCCGTGAATACTAATCACACAAACATGAAACATATGTCTAAAGAAAGATTTAAATGTCTACTTTTTAATAAACAAATTCAAATTTAAAACAAATATTCTCCTGCAATGCAATCTGTTTGAAACAAAGTGATGTACAGTTTTTACTGGTCTATCTAATTATCTGTAATGTGATCCCACCCACCAGCAGAGCGCGCCATTCATACGCTAATGTGCTGAGACGATCAATGCAAATGTACACGCCCCCCTACTGTGAGGTTTTAAACACATTTCATTAATTTTTCTGCATACATTCTGCAACGATACATAGGCGAGAAAGCTCCAAGAATGTATGGGAGAGTTAACATTTTCCTCAAAAGAAGAGCGAGACTCCGATGAACGTTTGTATTTTGAAGAGAGACTTGATCCAGCCGAGGATACAATTTCGGACGATTAAGTCAATTAGTTTTCATTAGTTGACATGATATTATATATAAACTTGAACATATTTTACTAGTGGGAGTGTTTCTAGACTTGCCAGACAGGATTCAGAGTATTGAAATTTGAAATATGTCCTAATAAGCAAGTTTTAGTTACATTTAAATGCTGTTTCAGCTAAAGCAGGCATTTCAATTGTTTGCTGTATAATATAAATATGATATACAAAATACCCTCAGACCCCAGAGGGTTAAGCGTACACTCACTGAGCAATTTTTTAGTGCCAAATGTGGTTTTCTGCTGTTAGCCCATCGCCTCAAGTTTCAATGTGTTGTGCATTCTGAGACGCTATTCTGCTCACTACAATTGTACAGAGTGGTTATCTGAGTTACCGTAGCCTTTCTGTGAGCTCGAACCAGTCTGGCCATTCTCTGTTGACCGCTCTTATCAACAAGGTATTTCTGTCTGCAGAACTGGCCCTCACTGGATGTTTTTGGCACCATTTTGAGGAAACTCTATAACTGGTGTGCTTGAAAATCAGAATTTAAGGGTTGGGGAGTAAAGGAATACATGTAACGGGAATACATATTTTATTTATGATGAGATAAATGATGCGATCCAAAGTGCATTTGAACTGTGGTGAAACACTTTCTTATGATGTGTTACATTCATACGAGCAGACAGAGAAGTAAGTTTGGAGAAGAAGAAATAGAAATAAACCTTGTGTAAATTGTCAGCTATACGCTAAGCTAAAATGCTATTTCTAGCCATTTTACATGCACGTTACCAGGCACGATCATATTTTTTTATCAAGAAAATTCACATTGGATCATAATTTCTTTTTTCTAGCAAGACCTTTGATATTAGGGCAAAGATCATATTCTTGATAATAATTTTTGTATTGTTTTCCTGTACAAATATCTAAAAATCCTTAAAACAAGATCAATTTGATTCATCTTGTTTTAGAAACAACACTGCATAAGATATTTTGGTTCTTTAGAGAATGTATTTTTAACATGTGAATTTTGTCTTATCGTCAAACCAAGTGAACATTTTTTTACCAGTGCTGAAGAAGTTATCCAAAGTATTTAGAATACATTACTAACCTTCAATTAGTATTTCAATACGAAATCAATTACAAATTACATTTTACAGCATGTATTTTTGTAATCTCTACGTGGAATACGTTGAAAAAGTAACCCTCCCAACCCTGGCTATAGAAATACTCTAACCAGCCTATCTGGCACCAACAATCATGCCACAGTCTAAATCACTGAGTTAAAAATTTTCCCCATTCTGATGGCTGATGTGAACATTAACTGATGCTAATGAACCGTATCTGCATGATTTTATGCATTGCACTGCTGCCACACGATTGGCTGATTAGATAATCACATGAATAAGTACTGTAGGTGTACAGGCCTAATAAAGTACTCAGTGATTGTATACTTACACGTTTTTTAAATAAAAAGTTGTATTTATTAACTGTAGTTAATGCACGATGAACATGTGGTCTAACAATGAACAATTTTATTTTTATTAACTAAGATTAATAAATGCTGTTAAAAATATATTGTTTATGGTTTGTTCACAATATCTTATGCATTTGCCAATGTTAATGTATGGAAACCTTAAAATGTTACCTGTAATTTAGCAAAAATTTCACCACAGTCCCTTAATTTTCATGAGATCAGACTGCTTGTTGTTGACAAGATTGTTTCCCATGTTTAGGTGAGCATTTGTAAAATCCTTAGAAAAATAGGTGAAGAATGAATAATACAGTAAGAATTAAATATTTACAAACATTATAAATTAGGCTATTTCTAAATGCGTAACAAATATAATATCAATAATAATAATAATACAATATTTTGTTTATTAAATGTTATTTCACTTGTGTGTGTGTGTGTGTGTGTCTATTAAGGAAGTTTTAAAGTAAAAGCTTATCTGAAACATAAGCCCCTTTTGTTAAGAATGTCTTTATTTATTTTTTAAATTATTTAATTTCCTTTGAAGTGTGCAATTAATTACTTAATTTGATAAATCTCTTTTATATTAATATTTCATTAAATGAGCTTGCTTTGAATGTAAATTAATATTCTGCCCAGGCATTAATTTATTTTAATTTTATATATTTATTTATTTATTTTATTTTTGTTGCTTTCATTTTGTTATCATTTGATCACAAAGTAAAATATTTGCATTTCTTGAAACAAGTCAACAAGAAAGTCACTCATATTTAAAACAAGAATCAAAACAGAATAGCTTCAAAAGCAAGAGAACTGAAGCTATAATTCTGCTGCCCCCTTGGAATTTGTGAGGCAAAATTTGGGACACTCTCTCTCATTACAGCACACATACTTTTGTGAACTAAATTGATACATGAAATTCAAAAGTCATCAAATCAAAAGTTGTTATAACAACTTAATTATTCAGACAATGGTGTTTAGCCAGTTCCCCCATAGTGTGCATTTGCAGTGTTGACAGATTTCCTCATGATGTTTAATTTAGAAATGTCAGTCCCTTTCATATTTATGAGCTGTAGCCAGTGAGAGGTGCACAGGTAGTGGCTGGTTTATTGAGAGCGCAGCCACATGACCTTTCTGACTCCATCAGTCGACACAGCATTACATGTTTACTACTGCAATGCATGATGGGAATTTTGAGTGGAGAGAATGCAGACGCCTCAAAACTCAAATGTGAGAGGGGCATCACAAGTTCAAAGAGTGAGATGTGTGTGTGCGCATAACTTGTTAGCCCTCCTGAACATTGCATACTTGATTTGACTTCATCAGCATATGGAAAATCTGTATACAAACACATCTCATGAATATCCACAATGAACAAATATCTTTCAGCTGTTTATGCTTTATTTTTCCCAACATTATGCTTATTGTTAATATCAGCTTTTGACGTATACATTAAACGGTGCTCCATAATAATCTATAATGCTGCACTTTTGCGCTTTCACAAGTTCTGATACATGTCAAGGGAGTCTGATTTAATTTAATTTCTCATATGAGTGAGTGTTGAGGGTCTATTTTCCATGATTTTCTCTCTTATCGACAGCTTTGAGGGTCTTGAATCTTGATTCCAGCACTGTGATTAAAGTCCTTCTGTTGCTACTCAAACCCTCTTAAAGATCCGCTCTCCTCTCCTCTAGCATCAATTAAATCCAGAGTGTTAGTATGTGTGTGTGGGTGGGTGGGGGTTCTTCAATCCATGGATATTCAGTGATCCCTTCCCGAGGTTTCTCATCTGTCTGGACATCTGGTGTTTATTCTGAAGCGTCTATCATAACAGCTATTCAGGCATGTTATTACAAAATTAATGCCCAACTCAAATGTCACTCCTAATAGTGCTGCTTAGTTTTCCTCATAATCAGCATAATGTGAGACAGTTTTGGGATTTCAGTCGATTAGAAATAAATTTTCGTGATTTCTTATGTTGCTGGCAAGGGCATGACTTTTTGGATTAGCGCTCGAGTCTCATGCATCTGCCAATCAGTGCTCAGTACAGTTGGTTTGTCATTGATGATACTGTGGTTCTATGATGTCTTTTCATGGCTTTTAAATGCCACTGAAAAGGTTAATGGAAGCATCTCGCTCCCTGCAAAGTCCTTCATTTACATTTTATTTGAAGATTTTGAAAAGAGAGCATGGGTTGCTTTTTGTCTTGCTAAACAATGATGGTTAGCATTTGACTGATGAGGATGAGGAACTACATACAATTTAATAATACATGGGAAACCATGTCTAGTTGTCAAATGGAGAAGATGCTAGAAGGAACAGTTTTGGGAAGTATTGATACTTAGGGGTGTAGATTCTTAGGAAATGGGGGAAGTAATGCCCCCAATAATCAAGACTAGCAATTAAGTTGTCATCTTAATTAAAGATTGGAGAAAGATTTTAAGATTTAAGTTGCACTTAATGGACTTAAGAGCGGTACACAACCCTTGTTAATTCATGAGCATTTTTACATAGATAACGATGCTTTTGGGAAACGCAACATAAAGATTAAGTACTATTTAGGTGCTACTAACTTCATATATCTTGGGGAAACCCAGCCAACACCTGTGCTAAGCAGGAGTACTGAAAAGTGTCTAATAATAATATTTATTGCAATATGTCTTATTTAAATTTATTGTATTTATTTCTATGTAATTATGCAACTGTAAGTATAAGGCTAAGTGTAAATTAGCGAATATTCACTCATAAAGGCTGAGAAGAGGTGCATGCTTCGTTATATTCATGATGAAATTAGGCACAGAATAGAGGTCCACCCTGTTTCAACAAGGTCCTCTTATTTGGAGATTTCTGACCTCACCCCATATTTAGTGTTTGGAATTCTGATAAATTTTACTGTTAGTTCTTTTGAATGGTTCATGTAAACTATGTTCACATCAATGATTCACTAGAGCCCTGCATAGCCTTGGGAATTTGCCTTATTTTTTAAGCTAAATGTTTAGTGTATTGTTGCTGTTTATCACTATATTTAAATTAGTGATATAAAATCGGGTGTTTTATACTTTATTTTTGTATATCCAGTACACATTTATGTTAAATGTAATGTTAATGTCACCCTATTTGTTTAACCTTTAGGAAAATTAGCCATGGTTTTATTATAGTAATATTTTATCTGCCTTGACTGCCACCCCTGCAGTCACAAGTTTGAATCCAGGGTATGTGAGTGACTCCAGTCAGGCCTCCTAAGCAACCAAATTGGCCCAGTTGCCATGGAGGGTTGAGAGCCATGGGGTAACCTCCTTGTGGTTGCGATTAGTGGCTCTCGCTCTCAATGGGGCATGTGGTAAGCTGTGTGTGGATCGCGGAGGGTAGCATTAGCCTCCACATGTGGAGACTCCGCGGAGTCATACACAGCGAGCCTTGTAATAAGATATCTTAGGAGAAAACTGAGGTTTTCCTCTGGATTGAGGTGAGTAACCGCACCATCACGAGGATCTACTAATTAGTGGGAATTGGGCATTCCAAATTGGGAGAAAAGGGGATAAAACAAATAAATAATAATAATAATAAAAAATAATATTATCAAAACATGACAGCTAGTCTCAAATGGGTGTTTTAATGTGTGAGGATGACTTTGACAGATGAAGAGACTGAACCTTTATCGTAAAACGGATAATTTTTAAATCCGTTGCATTTCTTGTTCCTTATTACCTCTCTTTCTTTCTCGGGTAAACCTCAGAATTTCTTTCTCCCTCTCTCATTTTCTCTCTCTTTTCTCTTGTGTAACAGGAATGATTTCCTTCTCACAACACTGTCACAAAGTGCCATTTCCTTTCACCGTAAAGCCACCTATCAGAGCGACTGTATTACGCCGACATACAGCATATCTCATTTGGCCCCTCAGGTCTATTTCTCACTGTTAGAGTGTTGATTTGCCCATTCCAGGTAATCAACATCTGTAATTAAAGGAACAAATATGTCCTTGTCAAAACCTGTCTGATTTGTTTCTCAACAGTCAGTCAGCAGACTGACAGAAAGTGACAGTGTTTTTCCATTACAAATATAATTTCTTGGCAGTTTCTGATAGACGGGAACAGAAATGTAGGCATTTTTCAGGCCAAAAAAATTTAACCAATAATTGCAAAGTGGTCACGAATAAAAGAGACTGTAAGGAAAATGTGGTGAATGTGCTGTGCTGTAAATGACAACCAAACCTTAAAAAATTTAAAGAAAAGGAATGTGTATAAGTGTGTTTGTATCATCCCTGGAAGGGCCCACAGGCTGATGACAGGGTCTCTCAGTGGACTAGAGGACAATCTGGTGAGTGTCACAACATCCAGATGCTTTCTTGCCCAACGGACACTAATTACTCAGCATGACAGCATGTCTCCTGCTTTTCTCTCTTCCTCCCTATCTCTCCCCAGAACGCACCAAACACCTTCATTGGTAAGAAGGTAATGAAGGAGGGGAAAGGAGTTTAATGACAGCCTGTTCCATTTGCTCCCTCTCTACCATTTTACTGTCAACTCTAGATGGAAGATTTTGTTAACCTGCTTGACAGGGTTGGGCAAAATTAAGAATTTAACTCTAGGTTAACTTGAATTGCTGTTTGCCACCCATTTTACTTTAGTAATGTGAAATATTTCAGGGGAAAATAATAGGGCAGAACTTGATTTTATCCATCAGGATTTTTTTTTTCATTTGGAATAACATGCAATGATAAACGTCTCGGTTACGTATGTAACCTCCATTCCCTGATGGAGGGAACGAGATGTCGTGTCTTCCCGGCCACGTCGCTGAGTCGAGCCGCTGATGTAGCCGGAACACTCCCGGCTCCTCAGAAAAATCCTGAATGAACGAGCGTGTTTCCCTCGCCTTTATATCCGTATCCGGGGGCAGGGTATGCAAATACTGTTTGCCAACTCTCATTGGCCTTTTTTCATAGATCAGAGGCATATTCGGTGCTCAAGAGAGACCCTTAGTGTTGCTTCTTCGACACAACGTCTCGTTCCCCGTCTGTCGCTCACTTCGACGTCGTGTCGAAGAAGCGACACTAGGGGTCCACTTCAACTCACGCCATGCGCTGAGCCATTTACGTGTGCTGCTGACACAGAAGCAGGCAGGTATTTCACGTGCACAAGCGACCAACTGTGTTCAGACTGCACATACTCTAGCCCAATGCCCCAAAAAAGTCATCGGAATCCTTTTGGTTGCCCTAGAGGGGAACAAGGTGACGCTTCCAACTAGGGAACGGGCCAAGCCTGGCCGGGCCTCTTTTCTCTCTATGTTTTCTCGGCATATATCAAGAGCAGCCGGGGCCCTTACTGCATCGTGGGAAGGGGGTCTTACCCGAATTCCTATTCTTTCAGGGGGAAAAGACCATGCGGAGGCCACACCCGCCCGAAAGGGGAGGTAGAGGTGGCAAAATGCATCACATGGCCTCTTCGGTCACATGTGGGAAGAATGGCGCGGTGGTAGATCCAGCCTCGAGGAGGGGGGAGTTGCTACAACACGGCGACCGGAGGGCAGTGAAGGACTGCCTTAGGGAGACGCGGGTCAGCTCGTAAGGTGACTGTACCGCAGAAGTACACACAGGAGGAGTCCGCGTAGGAGGCCTGATCTGTGGAGCACCTCTTCAAGTAGGGGTAGCCTGGTGTACCCGTAGTGGACTGGGTCGGCGAGTTCCTCCACTGAACTGCGGACCCAAGACCCAAGGCTAGGGAGGAATCGACCAGGAACCTAAAAGGGGTCTCCTGGGAAGAAGGCACACTGTTTTACCTCGGAAGAGGGAAAGGGCGCTGGACGCAAGCAATTCACCCTTCAGACCGTCGACCTGTACCGAGTTCTACGGGCTCGGACCTGAGAAAACACGGGACGAGACTGACTCAACCCTGAGATTGTAAAATCTTGCAAAGGTGTTAGGTGTTGCCCAGCCCGCAGCTCTGCAAATGTCTGCTAGGGAGGTGCCCCTAGCCAGTGCCCATGAGGATGCCACACTCCTGGTAGAGTGGGCTCGAACCCATAGGGGGGGTGGCACGGCCTGGTTTATAGGCCAACTGAATGGTGTCCACCACCCAGTGGGACAGCCTCTGTTTGGAGACAGCGTTCCCTTTCTGCTGTCCCCCAAAGCAGACAAAGAGCTGCTCAGAGCGTCTGAAGCTCTGGGTGCATTCCAGGTAGGCACGCAAAGCACGTACCGGACACAGCAGTGAGGGGGCTAGGTCTGCCTCCTCCCGGGGCAGTGCTTGCAGGTTCACTACCTGATCTCTGAAGGGCGTGGTAGGAACCTTGGGCACATAGCCCGGTCGAGGTCTTAGGATCACATATGTGTCTGCTGGACCAAACTCCAGGCAAGTGTCATTAGTAGAGAACGCTTGCAGGTCCCCAACCCTCTTGATGGAGGCGAGAGCGATCAGCAGGGCCGTCTTTAGGGAGAGGGCCCTGAATCCAGCTGATTCTAGCTGCTCGAAAGGGGATCTCTGAAGACCGGCGAGGACCATTTAGCCTCCGGGCACCTCTTAGGAACCTGACGATTAAGTCGACTTGCCGTCTACTGGGTCGTGGTGAGCTGCGATAGCGGCAACATACACCTTCAAGGTGGAAGGGGACAGCCTCCCCTCCAACCTCTCCTGTAGGAACAGGAGCACTGACCTAACTGCGTACCTCTGTGGGTCTTCTGCCCGGGAAGAACACCAATTCACGAACAGACACCATTTCAGGGCGTAGAGTTGCCTGGTAGAAGGGGCTCTGGCTTGGTTGATCGTGGCTACGACCGTGGGTGGTAGACCAGCTAGATCTTCCATGTCCTGTCCAGGGACAAGACGTGGAGGTTCCAAAGGTCTGGATGCGGAAGCCAGAGCGTGCCCCATCCCTGAGAAAGGTCTTTCCTCAGGGGAATTCACCAGGGAGGGGCTGTCATGAGGAGTACAATGTCCGAGAACCAGGCCCGGGTGGGCCAGTAAGGAGCCACAAGAGTGACTTGTTCCTCATCATCCCTGACCTTGCACAGCACCTGTGCAAGAAGGCTCACTGGGGGGAATGTGTACTTGCACAGCCCCACTGGCCAGCAGTGTGCCAGTGCCTCTGGCCCGAGGGGAGCCTCTGAGCGGGCGTACCAGAGCGGGCAGTGGGTGGTCTCTCGGGCAGCAAACATGTCTACCTGGGCCTTGCCGAACCATCCCCAGATCAGCTGAACCGAGTGGGGGTGAAGCCTCCACTCTCTGCCAGGCAAGCGTTGTCGTGACAGCGCATACGCTATCACATTGAGGTTGCTGGGGATGTGAGTGGCGCGCAGCTCCAAAGGAGGAGACGATGGGTGAGTTGTGACATGTGGCGGGAGCGTACGCCGCCTTGGCGATTTATGTACGCCACCGCTGTGGTGCTGTCCGACCTGACCAGGATATGTTTGTCTCGAACTAACAGGAGAAACTTCCTGTTGCTGTGTGTCCATTGTAAATGGCGCCCCAACCTGATCTGGAGGTGTCGGTCATGACCAGGACGCGTTGGGACACCTGCTGTAAGGGTACTCCTGCCCGTAAGAAACAGAGGTCTGTCCAGGGTTTGAATGTTTGGCGGCAGGCGGGGGTGATTGTCACGCGGTGCGTGCCGTGGCGCCATGCTTGTCTCAGGATTCGGGTCTGAAGCCAGTGTTGAAGCGGTCTCATATGCATCAACCCCAGCGGTGCGACCGCCGTGGAGGATGCCATATGCCCCAGGAGCCTCTGGAAATGTTTTAAAGGGACCGTTGTGCCTGGCCTGAAGGCACCTCAATACTGACTGGGCACGCTTGCTGGTGAGAAGTGCTGACATTGAGACCGAGTCTAACTCCATACCAAGAAAAGAGATGCTCTGGACTGGAGTAAGCTTGCTCTTTTCCCAGTTGACCTGAAGCCCCAAACTGCTGAGGTGCCTGAGCACCTGGTCTCTGTGAGCGCATAGTAACTCTTGCGAGTGGGCCAGAATAAGCCAGTCGTCGAGGTAATTGAGTATGCGGATGCCGACTTCTCAGAGTGGGGCAAGATCTGCCTCTGCGACTTTCGTGAAGACGCGAGGGGACAGAGACAGGCCGAAGGGGAGGTCTTTGTACTGATACGCCTGGGCATCGAACGCAAACCGCAGGAAGGGCTGGTGTCAAGGCAGAATGGAGACGTGGAAGTACGCGTCCTTCAGGACTACCGCTGCGAACAAATCTAGATGCCGGATGCAGGTTAATATGTGTCTCTGCGTGAGCATTTTGAACAGGAGTTTGTGCAACGTTTGGTTGAGAACGCGCAGGTCCAAAATTGGTCGTAAGCTGCCGCCTTTCTTGGGTACGATGAAGTAAGGGCTGTAGAAACCCTTTTTCATCTCGGTTGGAGGGACAGGCTCTATTGTGTCTTTGAACAAAAGAGTAGCGATTTCCACGCGCAGGGACTGGGCATGTTCGCCGTGTACTGCGGAAAAGCGGACGCCCATGAAGAGGGGCGGGGGCCTGGCAAGAATTGCGTAACCGAGTCAAATGGTCCGGGCCAGCCAGCGAGACTTTAGTATTCAACGAGGATGTTGTAGGGTGCCCGCGCCAGGTGGTAGGGTTACCGGGATATAGATGGAGCGCAATGGCCCTATCCACCTGGGGAATCGCCGTATACCTGTGGGCCGTTCGCCGTCGAGGGTAGCGAGAGCAGACAAGCAGGGCTTTTGACGAAGGGAAAGCGGGGCTCTCCATGACGACGTCAGCTTGTCATGCACTTCCGGGGCGTGGCTGTGAGTGGTGCCCAGACCCCAGAAACCTGTCATCCAGCCATGATGGGTGTGGGGAGAATGGAGGGTTCCAATCCAACCCCACACTGACGGCGGCCCGGGCAAGCATGTCGAACATCTGTGCATCAGCCTCAACCTGTGCGTGCTGGCCCGAAGGCGGCAGCCCAGGGGAGGTGTCAGCGTCAGACGCCGCGCTCTCCGATGGAGCGGCGAGCTCATCCATGCTGTTGGACATGACATGACAACTTTCCCTGTAATTGCCAGTCCATTGAAATGGCTGGGTGTCCCTTTTTATTTATTATTTTACCCATTTTATATTGACATGCCAGACTGATTTCACTTTGAATTTGACAACAGTAGGTTGAAAGTTCCTCAGCTGAAATCGGGGTGTACGTAAAGTCTTTTTTTTTTTCTTGTCGAGCCTACTTCAGTGTAAGTTTAAGGGATTCTTTGGCTTGTTTTATCGTCTGTCAGGCAAAGTCAAATTACTTAGAAAGTTATAGCACAACTTTCCACAATGGCGACACGATTTGAGGTATTATTCATTTCTGTTGTACAAATGCATAGGATGAGTTATACACCAAAATTGTATATTCTAGTGATTCACTGGCCAAATGTTTTAAGACAACAAACAGTTGAGGATGGTGCAGTGTGAGTGGTATGGCAGAAAAGCTTGTATACTGTGTATACTGTATGGCATTTCACACGCAACACAGCAAAGAGAAATCGGCGCATGCTATGAAACGGTCTTAAATTTTGTCTGTGGTGGTGGCCTCTCAGTCTCCGCTGGGCATACAGTAGGCATCATAATAGTAATGCAGGTTATAAGATGAGGTATAATTCAAATAACTCAAATAAATGGCATTAACAGTAGCACTTGTTTAGTCTACAAACATGTGACCTCCACTCTTCTTTTGATCTCTTGCCTCTTAAGAGAATGTGTTCCCCTCATTTAAGCTCCAGAGGGAACAAACGACAAAGAAACTAATATTATTAACATCCTACAACATGAAAAGACAGGGAACACATTTATAAATATAATATTTCTAAATACAATATATAAATGCTATTATATGATGTGTTAAATCTAAATAGTAAAATTGTATATTTATTATATAATATTTAATAAAAATTAAATTAGTTAAAAATGAATAAATAACCAAAAATGTCACATTAAGTTTAATTGCACCTATGGGTATCTTTCAGACTTCAATTTGACACTATGCCTCATTCTCAATCATTTTAAAAATGAATATTTTTGTGTTTGTTTATTTGATTATCAATTAACCAACATACGCTATTTTTATCTGCAAAAAATATGGTATTACCAACTTAGAAATTCAGTTAACAGTGATAATGTGCAGAGAGCTTACATATAACCAGTTATGACAGAGGCCCTGATAAAAGGTTAAATAATCGGGAATGGTATCGGCCAATCGGATAACAAGAAAATCGGTAATCCCAATATTAGCTGTAATTATTTATTAGCGCATCCATAGTATACATATTAGTATGAGCAATGGTTGCCTTAGCAAGCACCACTAATTAATTATTTCCTTTTTTTTTCTTCCAAGAGATCTTAAAATGGGTTGAACAACATTATTACAATGTGCCGCGGTCCTCTCTAGACCCAAAATAAATTATTACTCTCGAAAACAAGGGAACTGGAGAGGTACAGAACAGCCCTCCAACTCAATGCATTGATTTGCATGTGCTAGAATGTAATTAATCTTGATGGAGCCTTAAGGCTGTGCTCGCCTCAATTCAGGTCAATTACTGCTTTGACATACAAGTATTGACTGCAGCACACTCTAGCATGAAGCAAGGATAGACCTTTACACAGCACCATGCCACAATCACTTTCTGTGCATGTTTGGCATTGAATAACTATATTATTATATTATCCGCCCGCATAACTGAGTTTCTTTCAACTTCCATTATGCAGTCACACGGATATCCCAGTGTCACAGTGGGGCCGACGAAATGTCTTACATAACTGAAATGGCGATAATAGTCTTCTGCTACTCTGTGTCAAAGGGCCATGCCACTTCAATTATTCATCCAGTTTGGCTGGACGTTTTTAATCATTTAGATTCTGTGCCTTTCATCAAAAAGGAGAATTCCAAAACAGACATTAATTAGTAAAGAATATTTTTGAGATTCTGTTTGATAGCCGTTAATTAAGCTAAAAAATTAAATATAATTTTTCCTACTTTAAACATATGATTTACGTATAATATTTGCCTTTGCGTTAGTTATAATTGTAGAATCGAATTAATCTAATTTATTATTACACATACAAATTGTCTGACGTCACATTAGTTTAGGCCTAAGAGTGGAGCTTTTCATAAAATAATCATCTCAACCTTTCAGATGAAGACTCCCTGAGATAAACTATCATAAAATCTTTTTGTCAGAGATTATTGTCTGTGGCACTGTCATCATTATTCAGTGTTTACCTTGGAATAACGACTGAGAAATAATGAGAGAATAAAGGAGTGAAGAAAAATAACTGTTGTGAAATGTTAATTATGCGTCCTTGGGTGTGTGTTTGTTTTTTCTTGGCGGTGATGAGCTCTTTAGAGTCTTTTACATTCCCTCAGAACATAGTCTTCCACATACGTGACTCGTCTGTAATTGAAAGTGGCATCTTCTGCATTTCAAACCTACCTCAAACAAAGGCAGCCTCTAACATCTATTTTAGAAAATGTACTATTGTAGATATGAATCATCTGATTTTTTGAAGGTCACTTTGTAACTTTTTATACTGAAGCAATAGGTAGCCCTTTTCTCACCAAATTACAAAACAAAATTTCACAATTTAGAATGTAATAAATCATCATATTTTTTAAGGTCTTTTCACACTGAAGTCTATAGGCAACTTTTACAAATTCATTAGAAACTAAACTTCAGGATTGTAGGTTTTATCAATCGTCCATGTTTGGAAAAACTGTTCAAAATTCAGAATTGCTGGAAGAACATTCTGTTTTTTTTCCACCGTTGAGACCAGGCATGTCCTTACTACCTCAAAGGGTCATGATCTCTCAATATGGTGTGACACGGTGTCACCAGAGAAGAAAATGGGGTTACAATGGGTTAATCATGTCCAATTTATATTATTGTGAGATATAATGTATCTGAACTGACTCTCAAGAAGTGTTTTTTGTTCCTTTACATCCCATTTGAATACAGAGCTGTTCAAATGCATGTCTTTGATAAAATACATGTTTATTTCAAAGCTTAGAATGACCTGTAGACCAAGAACATAAATATGCAGATATAAATTATGCAAGTATTGTGTCAGAATTTTACAATTGACTGAAGGCATTATTTTAAAGGCTGTTTTATCACCTGTCTACAGCTGAAAAGTTAAAAAAACAGCACTTTTACTGTCTTTCAAAGCAGCAAAGTCATTGTATGATCTGACAGTATTATCAAATAAAAAAGGCCATGACAGCCACAAAAGAAAGAGTTTGTTCTGAAAATTGACTCAGTCTTGCCAGCTTGTTGTAATATATATAGACATACTGTGAATTATCTGAGATCTAACCCTCAGTGGATTTCCTATCACTTTGTATGTAATCAGATCTGTATTTTTTAATGTCCTGCAAAGTAAATATCTGGCTCTAATCCTAATTGTGAATTCTTATGAATGCATCCCACTCAATATCTATTGTGGTTACAGCCCTGTATACTTCTTTTCTATGACAGGTTACAAACTAAATATTTTGAATATTAGTCACCATATTGCTTATTGTTCTTAACATAAAATGATTATCAGCTATAAGTATTGGCCAAAATTTCAATGCATCCCAATTGCTAATTTTCTCATTTAGGTATCCACCTCAAATGGTAATATCATGTGAAAGCTATAACTGTTTATCTATCCAATAAGAGAGCACTATTTCCTTCTTGTATTTTACTTAATGAGCCCACATGAGTGCATTTCTCATCTGTATTGCTGAGAAAACAGATACACTTTGACAAGTTTTCAACCAAGGGACCTTTCTCTGGCAGTCTAGGGAATATAATTTTTGCCTGGTAATTACTACACCAGCTGCTGAAATGTATTTACATGCCATTAAATTGGCTTCCAGCAGAAAAGAGAGAGAGAATGTGTGGCAGAAGTCTGTACAATGCCTCCTTTCCTACTTGTCATCCCTTGGCGACTGCACTCCACAGTCAGGGATGTCAGTGTGCAGTGACCATGCAAAAAAGAGCTGCTATCCAGGGGGCTGTGAAGAACATCCAATGTCGTGCTGTACCTTAAAAGAAAAAGGGAACATTTGGGAAGTACCTATCTGCTTTTCCTCACTACAGCTGTCAGTGCTCTAACCCTGTAAGAACGGTCTGGTAAAAACCAGACATTCTAACGATTTTTTATTTCTGCAATTCAATGCAAAAGTTTTTGTTTTAATGTATTTAATTTATACTGAGTTTTATTTAAAAATCAATGTATTACAGTAATAAGAATATAAGAAGAGAATGAATAAGTAATAAAAGGATTCTGTCATCATTACTAACCCTCATGTTATGGCAAACCACGTGACTTTCTATTTTCCGTGGAACACAAAATGAGATTTTAAGCAAAATGTTAGACTTAGTCACCATTCACTTTCATTGCTTCTTTGTACATTTGCGTTACATTTACATATTACTCTTTTATCCAAAACAAATTACAAATGAGGAATACAGCAAAAGCTATTTATCAGAAGGAGACTGTTCTGCCTTTTGAGTTAACTGTTTTGGGCTTCTCCCATAGGAGTCTTATTTTTAAAGAAAATTGCACTGAGCAAAAGACTGGCCATCTTAGTTCATGTTGTACAACTCTCTCAGCTATCAGGTTCATGTGACTGCTCTTCCAATGTTTTGAAAGCATTAGGTGTGTTCGACTTTATGCAGTGCAGTCAGATCGGCACTGGACTTTAAGCAGTGCATGCCGGTTAGAAATTTTGCCTGACTTTAGAAGGTGCCACCATCACGTCAATGAGACATATGCCATCAAATGACTGCTGGCTGGTAAGGGAGGCAGGGCCAAGATATTTCAATCAGGTCAATTCCCTGAGGCCATTAGACGACATTCGGCACTTCAGCTCTGTCTCGGCACTTTTAATATTCCCTTCCAATTCCACGAGTTCTTGTGCTTTGGATTTTTTGGTGAATGAGGCATACTGTATGATGTGGCTCGTAAGAACTGCCTTAAGTGCCTCCCAACCCATGCCACAGAGGATACAGATGACCAGTTAGTCTCCATATAGACATTGATTTCAGCCTTTAGCTTTTTTTGGAATTCAAGACTTTGCAAAAGGGATACATTAAAGCTCCAACTATGATTTATTTTTCTCTGTATGTGGCAACACCTCTAAACACACCATGGCATGATCTGAGACTAAAATGTTTCCATTTGAGCAATCAACAGAAGATGAAATGAGGGACTTAGCTAGAATAAATCTTATAGACTGTTGAAAAAAATAGTCCCTACCAGATGGTTTCAAAAGTCTCCAAATATCTGTAAGTCCAAGATTTTTATTTATTCTGTCCATGTTGTTCTAGGGGGCTTGCACACTTTTGCTTCACTATGATCAAGGACTGAGTCCATCAAAAAATGTAAGTCTCCTCCCAATATTATATCATTAGGGATGACAGCGGCTTGCAACATCCCTTCAAGATCTATAAAAAATCCCTGATCATCAAAGTTAGGTGCATAAATATTAGACAAAATTTGAGTTTGTAACTGAATTTCAGCTAAAACAATAATTAATCTTCCTAATTTATCTTTATTCTGTCTGAGACATTTGAATTGTAGATATTTACTTATCAGTTTAATGACTCCCCTGTTCTTACTCGAGCCAGCACTATAAAAAAAATGCCCACCCAATATATTCCCAAATTTTTCCGCTTCCTGCTGAGAAAGTTGTGTTTCTTGAAGAAACACTATATCATATTTCTTACGCTTAAGAAGAGAAATAACCTTCCTTCTTTTTATGGGGTGCCCCTACCAATTCACATTCCACGTGGAGAGATTCAATCCACTCAGAAAATGTTTTGGCATTTTGACATACAAGAAAAACTAGATTGTGTGTCAAAACAAAATTATAAAGACCACATTCCAACATTAGTGCCCCTTCAAAACTCGAACATCCCCCAGAACAAAACAAACAGAAAAAAGAAAAATGTGCACATTAACCCCGCACATGAGAGTGACAACTGGCGTCCATCCCTCCAAACTCAAAAAGTCCAATGAGAACCCCTACGACAATTTGCTGTCAGATACAAATTTTGTGAGACAGAATTACACAAGAAAACATAATCTATAAAAAAAACTCCAGGGGGAATAAACTCCAATAGGCAGAATAAAAACAAAGAGCATGTAGTTTCATCCATTAAACTGTATTGAAGGTGTGACACTCCTTAGCTAAACTCCAGTAGCTAAACATGAACCAGCACAATAAAAGCATGCAGAGTTCTCAAACAGCCAAGCGAATGTTCAGTGAGCTGTCCACTCGGCTGCAACATGAGTGCAAGCAAATTACTTACTCCAATGACTTTGCAATAGATACTCCACAAAACAAACTCCAGCCAATAGGCTGAATAAGCTCATAGAGCATGTAGATTAATCCATAAAACTGCCTTGAAGATGTGCTTCTCTACAAAGTAAACTCCAGCCGATAGGCGGACTAAACACAAAGAGCGTGCAGATTCATCCATAAAATTGTCCTGAAAGTGTGTTACTCTACAAAATAAACTCCAGCCACTACATGGAACCAGCACAAAATAAAATGTTTAGTGAGCTGGTCCACTCGGCTGCAACATGAGTACAAAAATATTACTTTCTCCGTTGACTTTATGAAGGACATCACTTGCTGTGGGCATGTAAATATTTTACGGTCATCCTTAGCATCTGTTCTCAATTTGGCTGGGAATACCTTGCATTACTTGAATCGATCACGTTTCTCTCGTCAAATTCGCAAGTCTGGGAACAAGAAAATTGTGGAGTGGTGATGGTGTAGTTGGCTAAAGCACTGAACTGGTAAGCAGAAGGTTGTTGGTTCGACCCCCACAGCCACCCACCATTGTGTCCTTGAGCAAGGCACTTAACTCCAGGTTGCTCTGGGGGGATTGTCCCTGTAATAAGGGCACTGTAAGTTGCTTTGGATAAAAGCATCTGCCAAATGCATAAATGTAAAATGCTGTGGTTCATCCAAGAAAGCCTTCCTTTACTCCTCGCTTCACATAACACAAGATCTTTATCAGATGATCGGGGCATATGACAGAATTGATCGGGACATGTCTCCCTCCACGGCTCGACGAGCAGGAAACCTATGAGCTCACTCGATTTCCAGCTTATGGCCTGTTATGTCAAGCAGATTCGGAAGGAGCCCATCCAGGAATTTCTCCATATCCTGTCCATCTTTGCCCTCAGGAATTCCGATGATACAGATGTTATTCTGTCGGCTACAGATCTCCATGTCCTCCATATTCTCCCAGACATGCTTCAAATCCACCTTGTTCGCTAGTTAGCAGAAAATTACCTCCGATGACTCCATGCAGTTCATTCGTTTCTCGACATCCCCCACTCTTGTAATCACATCAGTGAACTTTGCCTCCACAATTGACGTATCACAGCAAGATCCTCCAAGTCAGCAACGACCTTTGTCAGGATTTCCGACATGTTCAGCATCTCTCACCACATTTCCCTCACTGCCCGACTAAATCAACTCCCAGGCACGCGGCCTGATCAGGGTCGCAGCGAAAAGAAGTCTTTTAATGTCTCCAGAGCCCAAGGATTTTGAATTATTTGACATATTGTCCTCCTAGAACAGTTATCGAACAGAGTGTATCAAAACTCACTGGTTCATTTAGTTAAAAAGTGTTAAAACTAGCAAAGTGCGCAGAGCTCGCCATTCCCATGTCTTGATCCTTGCATGGCATCGGATGACTCCTGCAAAGACAACCTTAAACTAAGAGCTCAGAGATCTTTTAATAGCTGAGCTTCTCTCAGACAAGAAAGATGGCTACCTAACAGGCTTAGCCTATGTAGACAACACTTCTGGCATCAGGCCCAGAACACACTAACTTCAAAACAACATTCTCAGTACACAAAACTGAAATATCTCCTGATGCATCTCAAAACAAAGCACACTCCAAAGATAATCCAGCTATATACTGTCCCATTCACAATAAGCCCCATCCTCTAAAAAAATGTTGAGGCTTCAGATTAAAGACCATTATGGAGCGAAACCTTACATGACATCTTCTTTAAATGCTGCTCATCATCTTCACATCTTGCTCACAAATGCAAAGCCTTTCTGAAGTGTAAGGAGTGCAACGGTCTGCATCCTGCTCCACCATCATGTGACCCAGTAAAGGGTCAAAATGGCCCGAACAGCATCTAACTTAATGATATGAAGCCTATCCAATCACATGCGTTTTTGCAAATTAACCTCATGATGAGTTCCGCATACTATCAGTCGTATGCATTTTTGTAAATTAGTCTTGTGACGAGTTTCGCGTGACAGGACAATGTGTTTCCAGAGATCCTTTAAACAATTAAATTTTTTGTCTGTCTAAAATTGCATATTTTATGATCAACATGTTTGAAGTCTTTCATTTTGGGAAAATTAATCAAAGATATCATCATCTCTGGCATAGATGGAAAAGAAACCAGAAATTTGATATTACTTGTAATGTTCTCATGAGAATGTTTCCATTATTTTATATATACATTCCATTTATATTACAACTTAATTTTAGCTAACAGTATTTTAAGCTTTACTATTGTGATGTACATTGTTTGTTGTTGGTAGATTTTTACTTTAAGGAAAATATAAAAACGGTCCTTTCATTTTCCAAATTTTCTCTCGGGGCTACCCCTGATGTATCTTTATTTGGTTACAAGGCCTGCTATGCCCCTTAGGTATCTAAAAATATTCAAACATAAATACTGGACTGCTGTCATTCAGCATCAAAGCAAATAGTAGATTTGATCTTTTAACATTCATATCAAAGTGCACTTGGTTGATGAACTAATTTAAATATTTTAAACTTTTGGTAGAATACAGTATTCCCTAAACCCCACTACTTTGGCTCTGTCGCTGGCTATTTGGCTCTTGCCTACTTTTGAAGAGACTGATTTATTTATTTTTTTTTCTTTTACAGATAATATTGCTGCCAACTTGTAAATTTATAATACTATTTCTTAAAATTGATTAAGCATTCCTTATGTAATTTCATAGCTGCAGTATACTGACTACTGACACCATGTAAGTTATTGTACGGACCTTTGCTGGGAAGGAAATGTTGAGACCAGACCTATTGGAACTTTAACTGAACATCCCTGCTCTAGACCCTAAAGCCCACATCCTCCTGCTATGTGGGGAAGATATTCACAGAGCTCATAAAGTTACAAAGCAAATGAATGGCCCACACAATATGTACTTTGCCGAAAAGCTCAACCTCGGATGGGTCCTGGTTGGTGAAGTATGCCTAGGAGATGTGCATAAGCCCAGTGTTGCCAATTTTAAGACAAACATCTTAGAGAATGGAAGACCCTCACTTTTCAGTAATTGTGCAAGTCATGCACACCTTAAAGAAAAGATCACCAACTATTCAAGAGCTTAGCATACTCCTCATGTCTTTGAATTCAACTGGAATGACAGATTGATAAAACACAATCTTGGAAACACTCTTTTTCAAAAGCCAGACATGAAAGAACAGTTTGTAAACTTCATTCAGAAACTGTTCAACAGTGATCATGCAGAGCCAGACCAGACCAGTGATCATGCAGAGCCTGACCAGATCAGAGTTGTATTTGACTGAAGCACACAATACAATATATCTCTCTCAGTAATGTGCTCCACACTGGGCCAGACCTGAATAACGACCTCCTGGGTTTCCTGTGACTGCACAAGATTGCATCAAACAGTTCAAAATTATTCCAAACAGAGTGTATCAAAACTCACTGGTTCATTTAGTTAAAAAGTGTTAAAACTAGCAAAGTGCGCAGAGCTCGCCATTCCCATGTCTGATCCTCGCATGGCATCGGATGACTCCTGCAAAGACAACCTTAAACTAAGAGCTCAGAGATCTTTTAATAGCTGAGCTTCTCTCAGACAAGAAAGATGGCTACCTAACAGGCTTAGCCTATGTAGACAACACTTCTGGCATCAGGCCCAGGACTCCGTCCAAAACACACTAACTTCAAAACAACATTCTCAGTACACAAAACTGAAATATCTCCTGATGCATCTCAAAACAAAGCACACTCCAAAGATAATCCAGCTATATACTGTCCCATTCACAATAAGCCCCATCCTCTAAAAAAATGTTGAGGCTTCAGATTAAAGACCATTATGGAGCGAAACCTTACATGACATCTTCTTTAAATGCTGCTCATCATCTTCACATCTTGCTCACAAATGCAAAGCCTCCTGGTTGGTGAAGTATGCCTAGGAGATGTGCATAAGCCCAGTGTTGCCAATTTTAAGACAAACATCTTAGAGAATGGAAGACCCTCACTTTTCAGTAATTGTGCAAGTCATGCACACCTTAAAGAAAAGATCACCAACTATTCAAGAGCTTAGCATACTCCTCATGTCTTTGAATTCAACTGGAATGACAGATTGATAAAAGACAATCTTGGAAACACTCTTTTTCAAAAGCCAGACATGAAAGAACAGTTTGTAAACTTCATTAAGAAACTGTTCAACAGTGATCATGCAGAGCCAGCACCTCCACTACCCAAAGTAATGGAGTGCTGATACCGACCACTATTTGGAGTCTACCATTCCAAAAAGCCTGACCAGATCAGAGTTGTATTTGACTGAAGCACACAATACAATATATCTCTCTCAGTAATGTGCTCCACACTGGGCCAGACCTGAATAATGACCTCCTGAGTTTCCTGTGACTGCACAAGATTGCATCAAACAGTTCAAAATTATTCCAAGCATTCCCACCTGAAGATCACGCAAGAGACATCAAAGACCTCGATCTCAGTAGAACAGCCATGCCTACACAGCACAGCCATGGTGTGATGTGGAAAACTGCAACAGAAAAATGTACTTTCGAAGTAACAGTTAACGACAAACCATTCACACGCCATGGCGTCCAATCCATAATCAATAGTCTCTTCGATCCTCTTGGTCTTGTGGCTCCTGTCACCACACATGCAATGTTTCTACTCCGAAAGCTGTCCATTGAAGGAGACTTGGACGCACCACTTCCACAAGAGAATAGCAGTGAGTAGGAATCAGGAGAGATTAATTTAAGGACCTGTAACACCTTCACCCTGGCCTTGACAAAATTGATTTCGAAAGCTAAACACAAGGATATCTGTGTTTTCTTAAATGCTTTATTTAAAGTCATAGTTGCTGTAGCATACCTCAATACAACATATGGAGATGGTAAAATCAGCATCAGCTTCATCTTAGGAAAAGAAAAACTGACACCACAAGATGAGCCTTCCATACCCAGATTACAGTTTTGTATGACAGTTTTACTGGAGGAGATGCCAGAGTTCATTGTTAAAGAGATTGACTTCAAACTAGATGCTTTTTCCTTCTACTGTTAAAGCAAGGTTGTACTTGACTACATCTACAAAGAAACTAAGCATTTTTATGTCTACGTTCACAACAGGGTTCAGAAATTCAGGAACCAAACCAGTGGCAATATATACTGTCCTTGCTTCCAGGTCCATTCAGGCTTAATATCTCATGAAATCTAATTTTCTCAGGTCCAGTGTTCCCACGCAAGTCAAATGAAGGTGACTTCATTATGACAGACAACTTTGCGTTTGTGGACTTAAATACAGAAATCAGACCTGTATCTGAAATCGTTCTGTTGCTTAGAAAGTAAGACTAAACTCCTTTAAGTTGTTCTTTATATATGACATTTTCACAAAGTGTTCTAACGTTTGAGTTAAGTGTTTTGGGCTCCTCCCATTCGACTCTTATTTTGATAGGAATATGTAATAGAATAGGAATATTTAATAGAAACATGTGACTGCTGCTCCACATTTCACTTTAATGTATTTGTCTTTGAAAGTAAGTAGTTGATTCAAATTGTCAAAATTGAGAAAGTGCCACTTATTTAGTGAGTTATAAGAATATTTAACTATCTGCAGTGGTTTTGTAAAATTAATTGCTCAACTGTTAGCTCTTTCAGCCTTAATAGCACTTTGCAAATATTTTGTATTTGTGTACTTAGATTGCTTAGAGAGGAAGAAAGGAAGGTGAGAGAGAGTGGTGAAAGATTTGTTTACTTTTTTTAAAGGAGAAGAAAGAAGATATAGCATTAGAAGGATTGGGTCAAGTACTCACAGAAAAGATGTGTCTAGACGTTTTTGAAAGTAGCTAGAGAATCAGCTGCTCGGTCGGGGTTTGGAAGGTCACTCCACAATTGAGTAGTAGTGGAAGTGAAACTCTGGGAAAGCGATTTTGTGCCTCTTCACCCAACTACATTTCTTTGGTCACATCCGTGTGTCTGTATAATTTCCTGATATGCCAATAATTCTATAAAAATGAACAGATAAGCACATTTTGTGTAATCAATTATATTTTTTTCTTCTGTTTCTGAACAGTGAACACAAGATTGTCCTCTGAATCTCTTTTGTTCTGTTGTAATTATATGATGACCTTCTATGTCACATTCATAAGCCTCTGAATATGACTCAAGGACTCTGTCAAGAGGCATCCAGATAGTCAAGATGTGCCCCTTTATATCTGTGCTGTGTTAAATGTCAAGAAGCTGACGCAATACCCATTATTTCCCGCATTCTGCATTAATGTGTCTTTTAATGAGCACATAAATTTATACATTAGCATGAGCCAAAAGAAAAGCCCTTTCCTACACTTGGAGGCAATATTTCTGACACGTTTTTGTAGAAAGGATGCCTCTAAAGGTTTGATAGAGTGGACTTCAAGTAGCTATGCATATACCCTCAGGCTACATGGATTTAGGTGTTGTTTAGACATCTATACAGGTGTTGGTGTGAAGCCATGAGGATCACACATGTTTTTTCTGAGATGAAACCGCTATTCATGATGTGCCTTATGGAGCATCTTATAGAAGAGCAAGGTATGATGGAGATCTTAATGAAACAGACATTCATTGAAGACAAAGTGAAACTTGTAAAAAAAAAAAAAAATGTCCTTTTTTTTTTTGGTCTGATCTAAAATGTACTGGTTAAAAAGCAGATAATCAATACAGCAGCAAAATCTTCAATTCAAAGTGTGGTTTCTTATCTAATCCCCTTCATTCTTTGAATATATGATCAAAAGGTCTTTGATAATTGGGTAATTATTGCATAGATGAAAGGCATTTTAAGATTAATGCAAACTGACTATTCTGCCATGGTATTTAGTTGCACAAAAAAAAAAAAAAAAACATTTTTGGTGAAAGATCCTATTTACGAGTTCTAGACTGTCATTCACCAGAATAATATCACTAAATGTAAATGACTTTAAAATGTATGTGTGTAATTGTTTTCTATGTTAAAATACTTAATCCTAAAAAGCTGGATGGAAACACAGAGATGCGAATAAAATCTCCATCATGTGCATAAAAACTATTCTTGCTTGAGGTTGATACGTTTTTTTATTCATTGAGACATGCACATAAACTATAATGGAAGCACATTTACCAAATAAATTCTTAGATGCACATCAAAAGTCAAGTGAATTTGCATTTCAGATACTGTATTGCTCTGGCTTTTCATTCTGAAATGACCGGGCCAAAGCCTGTCCTAAAAATTATTTGACACTTTTATGTATTAGAACTGCCTGACATGCTTTTGTTCCCAGATATAAGGCATCTTCCACTGAGAGCAAGCAAACGTGAGGTTTGTTTGAGGGTTTTGTCTGCACACTCTAAACTGCAAGAAATGTATTACATTATATTGTATTGAACAAAAGAGCCACAGTGGCTTCACCAGTATAACTTCCATTTTGTGCCAATATCCCTGAAAGGGACGATTATGTTCTCTTGAACACATGAGATGGAAAATAAATGTTTTGAAAGTGTCACAGATAGTCATGTTTCCATCATAGTTCTGAATTGTTTTATGCCTAACTTTGATGGAAACATGACCAATGGGGTTCTGTGGCACTTTCAAAACATTGCTCTGTTTGTTTGAGCAGTTTGTTATGTCCTTTCCAGATCAACTTCTCTTGAAGGTTTGGGGCGGGACTACCTGTTTGTCTAATACATGTCCCTAACCTTAAGTATGAGCAATTACCATTGCTTAGACTTAGGTTTAGAGATTTGAACAAAGCCCTATATCTCACATTGTTTGGGCTGCAGACATGAATGATTCCTCAAATAGTGTAACATTCATGATCCCTAGAATCCCCAGGCAGTCAGATCGACTCCAGCTCTGATTACTGGGTATCTCCGTAGAGCCCTGGTCGAAGCTTCATGCCCATTGAACATATCTCTTTTGCTAGTCTGATGTAGTGGTGCATGTCATCGAACATTTGAGTGGATCCCTCAAGTGATGGCAGAGTCACAGAACTGTGTCAGAAAGCCGGGAATCCAGACAGCGGGCCACTCAGACTGCTCAGGTGACACATAAATAAGGCAGTCCTGCAGTTTGTCTGCTTTATGGTGGCTGTCTCTCTGTGGAGACTGAAAACTATAGAATACATCCTCTCTCTGTTTTTGTAGTTTGGCCTAGGGCTATAGTAGAATATTTCAGAACCCAATGAAATAGCTTGATGAGCAAAGATCTCTTCCTGTGTTGACATGTTTCTTTTTACCAACATTACAGCCACTAATCAGGATTTGCAGTATTCAATTATTAAATATGTCCTTGTTGGGTCAGCGCCATTGCCTAGTGGTTCAGACTGATCTCAGAGTGAATTCAGCGACAGTAGGTCAAATTTCTTCAACTGAAATCCATCTGTACTTACCAAAATTGTAACCCCCAGTGGCCGAAGCTGGAAGTGTTGTTGAACATATGGCCATGCTTGAGCTCCAGTTTCCAAATTAAATGTCCACAGAGTGGCATGAAAAGCAAGTTGTTTTTGTTGTAAATTATTGTCTTGATTCTCCTGTGATCCTCCACAATATGAGTGTGG
The DNA here is from genome assembly GCA_032164185.1 of Moxostoma hubbsi. NCBI lineage: Eukaryota > Metazoa > Chordata > Actinopteri > Cypriniformes > Catostomidae > Moxostoma > Moxostoma hubbsi. Next base: position 4,542,887 of record JAVLUX010000186.1, read on the forward strand.
ACATGCTTACTTTTCAGTGAGCAATAATTATGAGCATTAATTGAAAATGAATAAAATCGCGGTGTAAGCAGGGCATTAGTGACTTTTGCTTAGTTAATGATGATGTGAGGGGAGACTTCAAGAGGAGCCTTGTTAGAGACATGGCTGAGACTTGCATGAGCGTGTTTACAGGAAAAGAAAGAGTGGTCTGTCAGTGACAGGAGATAACATCGTCTTTATATTATTGTGTGCCTCAGCCAGCAGCAATGAGCTGACCAATGGTATGAAGTAAATGGTGTTAAAATTGTGCGTAAAAATAAGGGGCAGACTAGGACAAAAAGGTGGCCCTGGATTTTCTGGCCCTGAGTGGCCCACCAAAACCAGCCCGCAACACACCACACCAAAACACACTGGCTTTTTTATTTAATTTTCTGGCTCAATTTAAAATGTTTATGTTGAAAAAAAATACAAATAATTTCTATTGACTGCTAGTCATGACATCGGTCACCACAGTGCAAAGATTTTCATACCTTTAAAACATATAAAACTACTGTAAATGTGATGAGTGGATTTTTTTTTAGAGAAAGCACTAAAATAAGCACTTTATAGCTCAGATAAATAACATGTCCAAAATCTTTTTGTTTTTTTGCCAACATACATGGGTTAGGTTAAAATGTACATTTTAAAATGTGTATTTTAGGTCTGTGACAAGTCAGCATTTCTTCAAAGTTTTTAAAGATCTTAATCACCTTTCAACTTTTTTCGAGAAGGCAAATAAACTGTTGTTTTAGTTAATATGAGGTTGGGGAAACAACAAGTCTAATATATGTATTTATATCTATACAAGATCATAAAATGTTGTTTAAAATAGTTAGATGAAGAAAGTGTCACACAGCAGGGCACTGATGACAATGCTTAAAATTTCATGTCAATCACCACATAAAAATGTATGAAAATAATACGTACATATAAAAATATAAACAAATATAAATATATGTAAAACATAAAACATTCCCCTTAAAGTATAGAACTTTGCAAATATTTTCTAGATTAACTGCCCATATTTTCACTATGTGAGTTTGTTGCGTCTTTATATCTGCAGTGTTTTAAATCCTTCCCCAGATTATTCTTGAAAAAACTTGAAAAGCCTAATTCTTTGACAAGCGCTGATTCTGCTTTCCTTTAATTGTATTAATTTATTTTATATTGTATTTATTGTATTGGCCCAATTTACCCAGTGGCCCACTTGGAAAACACCCAGTGTTCCCGACAGCCTGTCCGCCCCTGGTATCATTTTACAATACGTTTTGTTATGTTAACATTAGTTAATGCTGTCGCTGATGTAAAATAACAATGAACAATACCTTTTTAAAAATGTATTAATCTTGGTTAATTTCTATGTATTCAAATAAATGTTTTACATTTCAAGTTGTATAAATTAACATTAAGTCATATATTATGAATGAACAGTAATTAACAATGAACAATACAAAAATAAAAAAAAGATAACCAAGATAAATGCAAGATAAAAATTGTTTTTCATTTTTAGTTCATTATACCAAATGCATCAACCAATTTTAATGAATTAAACCTTATTGTAAAGTGTTACCAAATAGTGAATAGAGTTGCATGTGTAATCAAGAGTGTAGCGTTAACAGAAATGGCAACTTTATTATAAAGTGTTGGTTGTTCCTCCAAATCCTCCAACAAAGGATTTTCTATTGTTACCCTTCAGTTGCATATCCAAATTAAAATGATTTAGCTTCCCCGACTCTGTATCCAAGTTGATACTCTGATGTTTATTTCTATGGTTATCATTTCTTACCTTCATAAACATTGATGTAACTGCATACATACATGTAGAAAAGGAGGCATGGTGATAATATTTACATTGGTAGTGATTTCTGGTCAATTCTGTAAACACCTTGTATTAAATTTAATTTACTGATGTCTCTAGACCGGAGCCAGGCTAAACAAGAAGTAGCTATGACCACGCTCACTAAACTAGAAATCAAGCATGCTGTCATATGCAACTAGCCATTACAGTCATATGGAATGCATATTTTATTATACCCTTATTTTAACCTAAACCCAAACACTAAACCTAACCATCAGTGGAGTAGAAAATCTTTTCGGGAAATTCATCAATATGTGAACATGATTACTTCAGAACTCATGTCCTTAAAGCTGCTTGTGCATTTTAACAGGAAAAGGTAAACACATTTGAAATTATGCAAAAATGTCTCATAGGAGGTGGCAGTTGTTACTTGTCATTAACTGGACAGAATGGGCTCGATTTCAGGGTACTGGAACATTGTGTTTATGTTAAAGTGGTTAGCTCCACCATATGTAGGATGGGTTGAACTCCACCTCATGTAGGCCCATTCTACATGGACGCTTAAGGGTGCTAAGCATTGAAAATGTAAGCCTAATAAAATTGTTTATTGGCTAAGCAGATTTCCTTTGATCTTTGCAAACACACACACACACACACACACAATTACCCTGAATCAAAACTAATAAACATGAACTATCTTGCATATCAATGTGTATCAATTTATGGACTCTAGCTTTCTACTATCATACCTCCAATGCATACACAAGCATTTGAATGGTTACGATCTCCACTTGTGTTTTGAAAATTAGTTGTGGAATTATTTCACTCAGTCTGAAAGCCTGTTGCTTTTCATTTTTGCCCGTCACTAAATTATAGACAAACTGTCCATAAGTTCACATGTATATCCCCAGGACATTGTGTATAGAATCATTACTGTCTTGTAAAGCGTTTTTTTTTTTTTTTTTTGTACTGTATACTGTTTTATGCAGGACTACCAGCTAATGTAAAATTATTTAGTATCATGTTTCCTACCAAATTAATCCTTGTGTGACATCCTGCACAATATATAATTCTGACAGCATGCATTGTATGCATATATTAATCGGAGCATAAAGGGGCTTAAACTAACCCCAATCATGCAAATGAGTCAGCTTCCAAACAAAGGAATATTTCCCGCTTGGAAATTGCACCTTTCTCATTGGTCAAGCCAGACTCGAGAGGAGGGACCTCCAGCAGATATTTAAAGACACGTCCTCAAGCCATGTGCAACTTCTACACCATCGACTCAGTAACCATCAAGCCTTTCTCCTGCGACTGCATCCGAGCAAACTCTCAACAGCAAAGGCAATTGCAAGTATCGTACCAGTAACTAACTGAACATAGTTTTAGTATAAGATGACAACTCCTTTGTAACAAAGGTGGTTTTAAATTAAGAGCTTGGTGGTTCTCTCAGATGGTCAAAACGACTCCTTTCATAACTGCATTTCCCCTATTCTATTCCGGTTTCATTTTATTTTCACTTTTCCATTTACCATGTATGAGTGATTTTGTGTGTTTGTTTTTGTTTAGATTAGTTATGTTTTAGTCAAATAAAATTTTGTGTACATTCTTGCGAGTTGATTCTGGTCTGCTTGTTAATCAATATAAATGTAATTATTCGATCTCAGCTCCATGCTAAGAAAGAGTTATTTTTGTGTGGCCACGAAAAATATTCTTTCTGAGAATTGATAGACAATCAATACTGAGTGTTCGCTGGACAAACAGATAAATTGATTGTAATGTTAATTCAGCTACCTCAAGTTGATCCTATTAACTGATCCAAATGTTCATAATTAATTATAACGAGGTATTCGTGTTTCCCTTTTAATGATATGTTGACTGTGGTATATTTGGATAAATAATCTCATCCCTGTTTCTAAAACATTTAGCTTCAAAGCTATACCTATATTTGTAATATTATTGTCAATAAGACATGAGAATAATATTACTCCAATAAACTTATTAATCATACTTCTCTTATTAAAGCTAATTCCCTACAGTAGAAATTGTGAGCTGATACAACGAGACGTTGTATTACAATTTTAATAGTGGAGAATTTATTCAGACAAATAATCTAGTTATTTGTAATTTATCTAAATTATAACGGTTGACAAATGCGACTGATTTCATTATAAATTTCCTTACATAGTAATGTAGAAATAGGACCGTATAATTTAATTCCTAGCTCACACATACTGTTTCCCTTATAAATAATAGTAATGTACATGACACTTGTGAACATTTATCATTCAAAATTCGCTACGTATATTGGTGTGAGAATGTGGGCACTTTAACTGATTACTGTTTCTTTGTGCACTGTGAAACGCACTGACATACATAGGCATCGATGAAACGGTTTTCATTAGTGTTGACCCAGATCACCAATCACTGGTGTTGGTTGCTATGGCGACGAAAGTTCACGGGAAGTCCTAAAGTGTCTCTTCCAAGGCAATCTACAGCGCATGCGCAACCTGCCAACGCCATATTGTAAACACAGTACAGCTAAGCTAATAGCATAACACAACAACGCCAAACTAACCAGTTAGCGAACTTTCATTGAAACCCCTAAATAAGCTACATACAACATGGAAACAGACTCTAGATCAGTGGTTGCTGAATATATTTAATTTTTCCGACATTGCTTGCTGCATTCATGCTCAGAGAAAACACAACTATAAATTATTGTACATAAAATGTAAAAAAAAAAACCTGGCCTGACCTCATTTAACTTCCAAAACCTGTTTCCTCCACATGAAAGAAAATAAATTATAAATAAAAAAATGTCTCCATGTTGGTACAGTATGTTAGAAAGAGCTCATTCTATAGTACGTGTTTGCTTATAAATATGCATTTGATATGTTTATTTTTTGGCAAGGGTTAAGTAATTTGAGAGACTAAATGCACTTCTAAACAGATCTTTGTTAGTTACATGATCTAGTCTGAATTTCCTGCTCACAGTAACCATGCTCTTTTCCAGGAACTTCCCTCCCCTCCATTCTCTGCTCTCGGCAAACATGTGATTCTGACAAGCATCTTCTCTTGAAGTGTCGCTCTGAATCACTCATCCAGGAAGCGGTTTCCGTTTAGCTTTTCAAGCTCTGAAAACAAATAAGAAACTACATTCCACCCCCATCCAAAACACTTCTCTACCCTAAAGTTCATCTTATGGTCTCATTGAGATAACCTCAAGTGCAACCTCAAGGGGGCTGTGATGCTGAGTGAAGAAATGGCTTCATAGCATGTGCAATGTTTGTCTTTTAGACTAAGAACAACTGCAGACAAGCAGACAGGAACCCTTATGATGACTGACTCTGACACTTTCAGCTGCATGGCTTTGTTCGTCTATCCAAACAATGCCAATAGCGGTTGAAACCTAACAATATATATAACATTTTGTTCTCACAGGGTAACCACTATGGTTTTCCACACGACTTCAGAAGAAAACACATGCTGTAACCCAATACAGTGTTTATATCAAATTACATCTAATGCAGATGTTTTTTAATATACAATTCAAATCAAGATGAATGGTTGTCAGATTATTATTTATTTTTTTTATTTTTTTTTTGTTTTAAATAGGAACATCCATTGAAACCTTAAACAGTCAATTATGACATCTAATTCAGAGTGACATATTGTAGCACCCATTTCATAGTGCTGTCAAACAAAATATCGGTATGAATTCAACAAGCCTGCCTGCCTTTGTCTAAATTGACTATTGAAATTTCTACTGACATTTCTGATGCATATTTAACTTGCATCGTCACGTATTTGGGATTTTTTTTCCTACTTTTTTTGCAGATTTTTTAATGTTTATTGGAATATATTATCTTCAAATCCAAATATAAAATTGACAATCCTTAGATAATTTAAAATCTATTTCGAAAAAAATTACTGATCATCCTTTGCTTGCATCATCACATAATATATAATGTCTATTATCAATCAAATATTGATTATAAAGCTTATTTTAGAGGTCTCTTTTATTCTGGTGAAACTTTGTATTGTTTGAGCCCACACACACGACTCTCTGTAATTTGCAGCTCCTTGGCCTCTCCAAAATGCGCATTTGCTGTTTCAGTGAAAGGATACGGCGAATGGATCGGTTGTCAAGATTTGATTGACAGGTAATGTCAATCAATCAGATTTGATGATGTTTAGGATTGTGAATGCTGACACACACCTTTAGACAACTAAACACTGACAAGATTTATGCATAGGCAAGTTCAGTGACACTTCATATAAACTTTTATGAGCACTACAGAAAAGAATTGAGAAAAAATGCTAATTTCCCTGTGTATTTTCTTTGAAGCTTCAGTTGTCATCATCGATTTATCTTTTGTGAAAAAAGGTTGTGCATATGAGCGTTAAAATGTGCTCACCTAAACGTTGCTAGTTCATGTTTGGAAAAGAGTGTAACTGAACACTGCCCAACCACTGAGCTTTGCGCAGAGAGAGAGCTCGGATGTTTACCACCGTGATTTCATCAAAATCATTTGGAAGGTCAGATAAAAGTGATTGGCCAGCCTCTCTGAATCACTGACTTAATTAAATAAAGACATTACATCGTAATGGAAGATTCTGAGAAATGGTGGTATGCAATAAAAACTGACAATCTGTGCTACCTTCTCAGGATGTGCTTCCAGCAGTGAAAACAGTGATATGTAAAGCCTAAACTTGGGTAGCACATGTTGAGGCACAGGATAACCTGTCGGTATATACTACAACAGCATTAAAGGTGTTAAAAACCTAGGTAGCACATCTTGTCAGCCAGATAATACCTATCAGGATGTGCTACCGGCATAACTACCAGATAGTGTTATATGATGTAATGCCGTGCCATATCACAAGCGCGATTGGTGCATGAGCAGAACATATTTTGTTCTGCGTCCATAATAACAGATTAGAGCATTCAGATTGAAAGCGTCAGCAGTGCATCAGAGCGTAGCGTGAGCATAGCGTGAGCTGCAGTGCATTGGGGTATCAGCTCTGTTTCTATATTTGCAATTAAATTGACCATGCACTGTTGATGGATAAAATGAATGTGATTTGACACAAAAAAGTATACAATGCACAGAATATGCATATATTAGTAGTCTATTGTGTCTTTATACTATAGAGAGGAGATTTAAATCAATATAAAATATGTAATTTATAGATCTTAATCAGAAGTATGGTTGATCATTTAAAACTACATTAAACTACAACTTATGAGCCTGAAAATATGAGACAAAATTTTTTTTTTTATTATTGTAACAAGTTCGTAAACTGATTAATGGAGGGTCAGGGGGTAGCCAACTGTCAACTTGAGTATTTTATTACTCTTCAGTGTCACTCACAAAAACATAAACAAAAAGGGTTCTTAGTGGCCATGGAAACACACAAACGTGTTGTAAATGTAACAGAATAAGGAACAGTCTTACTCTTCCATATTGCTGCGTCCGTCAGCCTTTTCAGGTCTCCCTCTGCCATCAATATAACAAGACATGGGTGTTAGAGATAATGACTAGCCTTAACTATCTCCCTTTTCCATAGACAGATACACGATCATGCCCCCATCTCCATATTTATGTACTATTAAACATAGATCTATAGGCTTCAGCAATACCCAATCACAGCCGAGTTGTCTTTCACTTTGTAAACACATGCACATGACAGACCATGAAGTAAGTAAATTCAGAACTTATCTCATTTGTGTTCAACAATAGATGATACCAGACTGATTGTGGAGGTGGAGAAGAAAAAAGTGTTCTATTGTTTACTTTTAGATGCAAATGTGTTCCTCCTCCTCATCTAAATAAGTTTTCATGTCAATCAAGTTTTGTAATACTTATCAATGACCTACTCCTGATAACCATTCTATAAGTTATGCTTTTTATTAAAATAAATACTCAACTATTTTTCTGTATAGAACCGCTGCTGTGAAGCTATAGAAACGCTTCCAAATTGAAAGCCGTGTCGAGTCTGCAGCTTCAGTTACGCTGTAGTTAAGCTGACGCTATGCTCGTGTCTCGCTCAAGCTTGCGATGTGAAACAGGTGTTAGGATGTACAAAGCACTACCCCAAACCCTATGTGGCATCGTGAGAGGGTATGTCATAGAGGCAAGGTATGTGCCGTCTAGGTGGTTACAGCATGGGGACTACAAACCAAGATGGCCACCTCATACCGAACTACAGTTACCAGGTTCCTCAGCGGTGGGAACACACCTGTTGTGAGTGAAGGAGAGAAGCTGTTAATGAGCTGAGAACAGAGAGACTGCTGGTTTTGTTAGAGAGTATAAAGTGAAGCTGAAAGAGCTTTTGGGTGTTAAAAAAAAGAAAGAAAGCTCTGGAATTTTGAGTTGATTTTTATTAAAAGAAACCAGTGACTTGATCTCTGCCTGGACTCGATTTGTGAACCAACCCACACTTTGGCGATACCCTACCTCTCACGATGCTACATATGGTGGAGAATGCAGTTCCAATGGTGTGACTGCTGATGTCCAACAGAGACTGGGAAGATCTGACGGTGAAATTTGCTAAGCTAAGTACAAAAGAACACAACATTACAATGGAGGACTTGTTGAAATCGTTACTAGAATCTAACCAAATCCAACAACAAACTAATGCTGTATTAGTAGAAGAACAAAGACGTGCAAATGAATTGAAAACAAGAGAGCTTCAATTAAGAATGAGCCAAGAAAGCAACAAAGTCAGAGCTAGTGACTTCATTCCTAAAATGGGGGTCACCGATGACGTGGAGACATACTTATATGCTTTTGAGACAACAGCACATAGAGAAAAGTGGCCAAAAGAACAGTGGGCCAGGATGTTGGCACCATTTTTATCAGGTGAATCACAAAAAGCTTTTTTGGATTTGGACCCTACAAATGCAAATGATTATGATAGCTTGAAAAAAGAGATCCTCAGCAGAAATGGTCTCACCACATTTGGAATGGCCCAACGAGTACATGAATGGGGTTTTCAGAAAGACCAACCTCCCCGTGCACAATTTCATGAACTGATGCGCCTGACAAAGAAATGGCTACAACCTGAAAAGAGCACGGCAGTAGCTGTGGTCGAGAAAGTGGTGGTAGATAAGTATTTAAGAGCCCTTCCATATGAAGCAAAAAAAGTAGTCAGCCAGAGTAACCCAACAACGGCAGAGGAGTTAATAGCATCAGTTGAAAGATATCAAGCTAATGTAAATACGTTAAGTTACCGGACACCAGTTAACTCTCCTCCACAGACAAGGAAGACGCCCAAAGGTCGGTCGACACAGTGGTTTAGCCAGAGGAAGGGGAACAATAGTCCCTATGAACAACAAAAAGCATTGCAAGATTACAGTCCTCGAACATGTTACAAATGTGGGGAACTTGGTCATATTTCTTGGCAGTGTGACAAACCAGATGAACCCATGCCAACAGCAGATTCTTCAGGGAGCAAGCAGACTAATTTCTTTGCTGCATTGATGGGAGCCACAAACTTCCCAGCCATGGCCTGCCCTGTGACGATAAATAGCCAGGATGTGGAGGCTTTGTTAGACTCAGGGAGCATGATTACCTTGGTCCACAAGTCCCTAGTCAAGCCAGCAGAGATCTCTCAGGAAGATACCGTGCCTGTGTCTTGTGTGCATGGAGACACTCAGAAATACCCAACAGCCGCATTAACCCTCATCACCACCAAAGGGAAATGTGATGTTAAAGCAGGAGTAGTGGACTCATTGCCAGTAAGTGTGCTCATTGGCAGGGATTGCTCAGTGTTCCATGCTTTGTGGCAAGACATATCGGAAAAAAAGATGAGAGATACCGAAAGGCCTAGAGGTAAAACCAAATCTAGGGGAGACTCTGCCCAAGGGATTCAGGACGCAAAATATTTGACCAAATGTTGTTTTCCAGTTCAGACTCGTGCAGAAACAAGGGATGTTCCAGAGGAGACTGAGACCGCTTCTGAGAAAGAGTCATCACAAGAGAGCATGGATGAAACTGGAGCCAAAGCAGAGGCTGTGCCATTAAGAGGACAATATGGTACGTCACAGTTAAATGACCAAACGTTGACTAATGCGCTGAGAAATGTCAGAATGGTGGAAGGGGTAGATAAGAAACAGGGACACCTTACATACCCTTACTTTGCAGTAAAAAGCGGTCTGCTTTATCGAGTAAACAAAAGTGGAGAGGACATCCAGGAACAGCTTCTAGTTCCTAAGTCTCATAGATCAACAGTGTTGCATCTATCTCACACCCACCAACTTGGAGCCCACTTAGGGGTCAATAAAACTAAAGAGAGAATTCTTCAGCGTTTTTTTTGGCCCGGCATTCATAAAGAGGTAGAAAACTACTGCCGCAGCTGTCCAGAATGTCAACAAGTAGCACCAAAACCCACAGAGCGGAACCCCCTAATTCCCCTTCCAATAATTGAGACCCCGTTTGATAGAATTGGAATGGATATTGTGGGACCCCTTCCCAAGAGTTCTAGGGGACATCAATACATTTTAGTGATGCTGGATTATGCTACTCGATACCCTGAAGCTGTTCCCCTGCGAAAAGTCACAGCCAAACAGGTGGCCAAAGAGCTCTTTGTCCTCAGTAGTAGGGTAGGGATTCCAAAAGAGATCCTAACAGATCAGGGGACCCCCTTCATGTCAAGGGTTGTTAAGGAGATGAGTAGCCTGTTGAAAATCAAACAACTCAGAACCTCAGTTTACCATCCCCAAACAGATGGACTGGTAGAACGCTTCAATAGAACGCTCAAGCAGATGCTACGAAAAGTCATTGATAAAGATGGACGAAACTGGGACCAGCTTCTACCCTACCTTCTGTTTTCACTGAGAGAGGTACCCCAGGCCTCTACGGGATTCTCCCCTTTTGAATTGCTCTACCCACACAAGCCAAGAGGTCTCTTAGACATTGCCAAAGAATCTTGGGAAGAACAGCCCTGTCCGCATAGGACTCTAATCGAACATGTAGAAACTATGAGAGAGAGGATGGCAGCAGTATTCCCCATTGTCAGAGAGCATATGGAAAAGGCCCAAAGGGAACAACAAGCCACCTACAACCGGGCTGCACAGCCTAGGGAGTTCCGAACAGGAGATAAGGTGTTGGTGCTCATACCCACTGCGGAAAGCAAGTTCCTTGCCACCTGGCAAGGGCCGTTTGAAGTAGCAGAGTGAGTTGGAGAAGTAAATTATAGAGTGAATCAGCCAGGTAAGAGGAAGTTACAACAAATTTACCATGTTAACCTTCTGAAAAAGTGGCATGCAAGAGATGCATTGTTTGGTGGAAGCCTAACCACAAAGAAGGTTAATGGTCCAAGAGAAGAAGTCCAAGTCAGTCCAGACCTGACACCACAACAGCTACAGGAAACATTGGAGTTAGTAGAGCGGAATAGAGATGTTTTTTCTTCTGAGCCTGGTCACACCCACGTGATCCAACATGAAATCCGCACGATACCTGGCAAAGTCATACACCAACGTCCATACAGAGTCCCTGAAGCCCGCCGGGAAGCTATCAAAGAGGAGGTAAGAAAAATGCTAAAACTAGGGGTCATTGAAGAATCTCAGAGTGCCTGGTCAAGCCCTATTGTGCTGGTTCCCAAGCCAGATGGAACAATAAGATTCTGTAATGACTTCAGGAAACTAAATGAAGTGTCACAGTTTGATTCTTATCCAATGCCACAGGTAGATGAGTTGATTGATCGGCTAGGCAAAGCCAGATTTATTACCACCCTTGATTTAACCAAAGGATATTGGCAGGTTCCTCTTTCTCCAGAATCCAAAGAAAAGACAGCCTTTGCTACCCCAGGGGGGCTATATCATTATGTTTCCCTACCTTTCGGCCTGCATGGGGCACCAGCGACTTTTCAGAGGCTGATGGACCGCGTCCTCCGGCCTCATCAAATGTATGCTGCAGCGTATTTAGATGACGTGGTGGTGTATAGCCGGGATTGGGAAACTCACTTAATGCAAGTACAGAAAGTGTTGGATTCAGTAAGAGAGGCGGGCCTCACTGCTAACCCTAAAAAGTGTAAACTAGCCTTCTGTGAAACAAACTACCTGGGATACACCATAGGACGAGGCCTTGTTAAACCCCAAGAGCCCAAAATCAAAGCCATACAAGACTGGCCTAGGCCATCCACGAAGACCCAAGTTAAGTCCTTCCTGGGCCTGGCCAATTACTACAGAAGGTTTGTCCCTAACTTTGCTAGTTTGGTTGCTCCGCTTACAGAAATGACCACGAAACAACACTCTAGGATGGTGAAATGGTCCGAAAAGGCAGAGGAATCGTTTGCACAACTAAAGAAGGCCCTGACATCTCATCCTGTCCTGGTGGCACCTGATTTTAAGAATTCTTTTATAGTACACACGGATGCTTCAGAGGTGGGTCTTGGGGCAGTATTATCCCAAACGCAAGAGGGAGCAGAACATCCAGTTTTGTATATAAGTAGGAAGTTAGCAAAGCATGAGAAAAATTATTCCACATTGGAAAAAGAATGTTTAGGAGTCAAATGGGCGTTGGAGACCCTTCTTTACTACCTTATAGGGCAGAAGTTTGTCCTAGTAACAGACCATGCCCCATTACAGTGGATGGCAAGGAATAAAGAGACCAATAGGAGGGTAACTAGATGGTTTCTGAGTCTCCAAGCATTTAATTTCTCTGTCGTTCACAGACCTGGACCTTGCCATGGCAACGCTGATGCCCTCTCACGACGAGATGCCCTTTCTACCTTCTCCCCGCAACCACGAGCCACAGAGCAGAGAAGGGGGGTGTGTGGCATCGTGAGAGGGTATGTCATAGAGGCAAGGTATGTGCCGTCAAGGTGGTTACAGCATGGGGACTACAAACCAAGATGGCCACCTCATACCGAACTACAGTTACCAGGTTCCTCAGCGGTGGGAACACACCTGTTGTGAGTGAAGGAGAGAAGCTGTTAATGAGCTGAGAACAGAGAGACTGCTGGTTTTGTTAGAGAGTATAAAGTGAAGCTGAAAGAGCTTTTGGGTGTTAAAAAAAAGAAAGAAAGCTCTGGAATTTTGAGTTGATTTTTATTAAAAGAAACCAGTGACTTGATCTCTGCCTGGACTCGATTTGTGAACCAACCCACACTTTGGCGATACCCTACCTCTCACGATGCTACACCTAATTTGATTATAGAGTTGTTAGCACATCCTGATATGTAGCATATATTTTCAGGAGACCTGTACTCTGTAAAGTAAATTATAGAAGTGCAGGCATTACGTACCGCCCCACTTCAAGCACTGATTGTTCTCAAATTCATATCAGGGCATGGTCAGACAAGTGGTTTTTGTTCCTTTGTGTTTTTATGCCAATTCCTTATTATTCAGACTCTGAGTTATTCAGACAATAAATCTTTTCCACACTCAGGGTTTTGAAAGGTGAAAGTAAAGGTTTGCAGTGTAACGTTAGACAGCGGTAAATGGGTGTGAATGGGAGATCATAGCAAATATTATTTTCACTTACCCATTTGCTTCAAGACCAAAGGAAAAAAATCCACTATTCAATTTTAATGACTTTCCAGAAGAGGGAAAAAAATATATAGAGAGTGGTGGATTAAGTGAGTCTGTTGAAAGAACATGACAAATTTACTGTCAATCCCAATGCCGCTATCATAGAAACCCCCTTGCAGCTTTGGTAATTCATTCATTCAAAACTAATCCCAGGGTAATATAACAATAAGTGTAATGTTATACATTTACACTCAATATTTAAAAAATTTATAATATATATATTTTTAGATTTACACTGATAAATAAGGTTAAAACGAACAATCACAGTCTGTGAATAAAGTCTGTTGTGCAGATGTGGTCTTTTGGGAACCAATGGGGCTTGACTGTCATGTATTGGACATTTCTGGTACTGCGTCTGAATAAAAAACCAAATGGTAATTTTTCTATTTATTGACCTAAAATTTGAAACAGATCAGGGTTAGACATGTGGCTTTGATTATATAATATTTTTTTTACATTTCAGTTGATTTTAGTATATTTTACTTATATAAAAATATAAAAAAGTTTGTGAAGTACATTTTTATTACAGTAATCTTAAACTTCTATATCTTTTATTTCACTTTAAAAACTGTTTGCTGTTGCACAATAAACTCCCTTCTTTAAAAAGAGACCAGGCTTAGATCTGTACTCCCTAGCATTCATGAGTTACAACCGTTTAAGTTTACATCCAAATATAGGAAGAAAGGAATAATAACAATTAATGTGTCGGCATGGCAACACTATTTAAGATATCAAATATATCTATAAAATCTTATATCAGCAGTGTCTTGGCATTATTTAGAATTTAGAATTTTGAAGCAATTCATGTGAAGCTATTTCAAAGTCTGTTAAAATTGCCTTCCTTCTGCCAGTTGGCTATGACCGTGACCCATAATAGCTGCATAAATGTGATCAGCCCCCATTACCATACATACGGCTGAATTTTCATCAAAATCATACAATGCACACAGAAGTTCCTGTTTCACATTTTTTTTTGCCCTTAATTTATTGCCTCGCCATGGCAACACCGTTCAACATATAAAAAATCTGTTTGCAATTTAGCATCTATAATTTCTTAGCATAATATTTCCCAAGTTTGGTGCCAGTCACATGAATCCCCTAGGAGGAGTATTCAAAAGTTCAGGCCCTGCAATTTAAAAAAATGCACATTTAATCCAAAATAGCCAACTTCCTGTTGAGCGGAGCTAATGACTGTAATTTTGAAAGTTGTCTGGCTTAGGTTTGGTGACCATAGAATAAACTGACGCCATTTCAGTGAGCATGGGGAGAGCGGCATAAAAACAGCCACAGAACCTCCAGAGGGGGAGAGCAGTACATCAGTCCAGTGTTGGCGTGTTCCCTGAGTCGAGAGAATTTTGTCAGGGTCACCACAGGGTATTTGTGAATATCCCCATACACACACTTCACCCTCACTCTTTTACCTGTGCCCAATGCCCCAGGTTGAACCAAGCGTTGGTGGATAGTGGTTTGATTACAACCGGTGTCCACCAATGCTTGGCGAGAACCCCCCTTGATTCTTACTGGTATCCGGTACACTACGGCTCGGTTGGGGGCAGCCTACAGGGCGTCGGGGACCCGAACCACAGTCCCCAGCTCCATCACGGGGCATTGATCCCGGAAGTGCCCTGGATTCCAGCAGGCCGGCCCAGACGCCACGCCCGCACCTGTGTCGGTGGACACTTCCACCTGAGGGGGAGGGCGGCGGGATGGTGTAGAGGCGGGGGACATCCACCGCCTTGCGCAGGGAACTGGTCGCGTAGGCGGAGCTCCTCACCTCCGCGGGGCAGGGGAGAGAGCAGAGTGAGGGGGAGGATGGGAACACACAGGGGGAGGGGGGAGAGAGAGAACAGGGCTCTTCTGCCCTCGGTTACACCACCAAATGGTCATCTGCAAGCTGGACAGCTTCCTCCAGTGACGGGGGCGGTGGCACTGAACCCATTCCGCTGTTCCCTTCGGCAGAGCATGAATAAGCTGCTCCAGTATCACCTGGTCGATCACTCCCCCGATGTCAGGATTCCCTGCTAGCAACCACTTTTGGCACGCGTCTCGGAGCCACTGGAAGAAAGCAAATGGGCGGTCCTTTTTACCCAGCTTTAAAGATCGGAACAGCTGGCGATACTGTTCCGCACTGCAACCCACCTGCTTCAGGATAGCCTTCTTTAGGTCCGCGTAAGCCAGGAGATTAGCAGCCGGCAACTGTTGGGCCGCAAGTTGGGCTTCACCGGACAGTAATGGAAGGAGCCCGGCTGCCCATTGTTCACGTGGCCAGCCCCAGATCTCCGCCGTTCTTTCGAAGAGGTTGACGAAGGCCTCAGCATCATCTTCCACCCCCATTTTCAGAAGTGTGGTGGGGGGGCAGCTGGGTGCGGATGTTGGGGTTTGGGGCCAAGTCTCTCTCCTGACCAAGGAGGCTCCAAATCGCGTGCTGGTCCTCTGCTTGAGCCCACAGTATTTCAAAGAACCGCCGGTCCTGGTCTTGGTGCAGCTCAATCAGGGACTGTTGATGTGTCTGGTGCATCCCGGCAAGGGACTGGAGGATTTCGACCAACTGAGAGGGCTCCATGGGGCGTACTTTGATCCCGGGTTTCGGCACCAGTGTAAGGAGTTCAAGGAGGACACGAAGACAAGTTGCTCCACTCAGGTAGGGATCTTTAATGGGCATGCAGCATTGCTCACAACTTCGCGTAACACAAAACTTACAATACACACAACTCAGATAAATACAAAATTCTCTCGACTCAGGGAACGAGAACCTACACTGGACTGACACACTGCTCTCCCCCTCTGGAGGTTCTGTGGCCGTTTTTATGCCGCTCTCCCCATGCTCACTGAAATTAGAGACAGGTGTTAGACATAATTTAGCTCAGGTGCAAGCGCCCTTACCGCTTTCTCTCCCGGACGGGCACTTGACCATGCCCCCGCTGCCACAGTGGCACTACAGAGCTCCCCAGCCACGCCCATGTGTTAAATTTTGCCCAGGCCTAATTACCGAAAACACTGATACGTGTGCAAAATATCATGAAAATTCAAGCATGCCAAGTACCTCAAACCATGTGAACATTCATAAAAAGGAATAATGTCATTTAATGTGTTGCCATGGCAACATGTTTAAGATATCAAGAATCCATTCAGAATTTTACATTTTAAATCTTGAAATTATTCTAAAAATATTGAAGCAATTCAGGTAAAAATAAGAGGAATATTTCAAAGTCTGTTAAAAGTACCACACGTCCTTCCACTAGTTGGTGGTGCTATGACCATGACCCACAATAGCTACATCATTGTGATCAGCCCGCAAGACCAAATATACAGCTCATTTTTTATGTAAATCATATGATGCACGCAGAAGAAATGAAGCGTCCATTTTTTGACATCGCTTTATTGCGTTGCCATGGCAATTGCCATTTGATATATCAAAAATCTGTTTGCAATTTAGCATTTAGTCAGAATATGTCTAATTTGATGTTTCCATGCATTAGCAATCTCATTGACCCTTAGAGTTTATTATATAGATCTCAGTTTTTTATATCCTTTAGGGAACATGTTTTTTTATGTATCACTTCTGAGCTTCTGTAAAGAGTTTGCATACAGTAAATATATAAACACCATTGGATACGTGTTTGTCTCCATAGATACATATTGACCTTTTTTTCAGAGTGGGATCATCTTTTTTCATTAATGAGCCTTGTCTGCTACCTGGCCTGTCTGCCTTGTGTTTTCTTCAACCTCTCTGTTTGTGGAATTTTAAAAGAATGAAAGAGAGAAAGGAAAGATAGAAAATATAAAAAGCACTCTAAAGCACTTATGTTGAGCTTGAAGCTAAAAGGTCTGTTGCCTCTTCACCTCACTTGAGTGTCATGGACTTGAGAGCTTTTGTGTTTAAGACTCCGAGTGCATCTTTCCTCTGACAGCTTTAGATTGGGTGGCAGTTGAGATTGACACTCAAAATATGTTCCATTTGGACTAAAGTGTTATGAACCACAGAGTTCAGTTTGTACAGTCTCCCCCAGAATCTATATTCAAATGCCTTAAACGATTAATTATTTAACTCAATTGTACATTAATAATGATAAATAACATAATACTGTATAGATATATACTGTATGAATAACTATGAAACATTCACATTTTGGGCTCTGATTGGAAGTGCTAGTAATTTTTTTTTTTTATTTGCAGCTTCAGAAACATGACAGAGAGAGCGAGGACGTTCCTTCCAAATGGAGATCAGAAGAAGAGATGGCCAAAGAGGCATCAGAGTTACGAGGTCTCTTCAACTAGGTTTTAGGTAATTACTGCATATTAAGATTATTATTGTTTTTTCTTATAGACAATACAATATAAAGGTTTCTCTACAAAAAGTGGGGTCCAAAGGTCTAAAGCATTATTAAAAACTGGTATTTATATTATTTAAACCTGGAAATAAGTTCAAAGAGTTAGGATTTTTACATAAAAAACAACTAAATTTGTGATGCATAAGTTTGATTACATTTGTGACATTGACCATGTTAATTCCTTTGTATGAAAGTGCATATTTTCTTTCTCCAATTTAAGCACACATAATGCTCTTTGAAACATTCCCGAATCATGTAGAGATAACATGGATCATCAGGTTTTGACATTTGTTCACAAACTTGTGGATCCATGCCAGCTCAAGAACATACTGTCATTAAAGCAAAAGGGAAACATACCAAATGCTAAGAAATTCTCAAACATAAAGGAATATTCTCGGTTTAATACAAGTTAAGCTCAGTTCACAGCATTTGTGGCATAATGTTAATTACCACATAAATTGCAGTTACAATGAGGTACTTATGATGAAAATTAATGGGGACAAATTTTTGAGGGTTTAAAGGCAGAAATGTGAAGATTATAATTTTTTAAAGTACTTACATTAATTCTTCTGTTAAAACTCATGTATTATTTAAGCTGTAAAGTTGTTTAAATTGTCATTTTTACAGTCATTTTAGGGTTTGTTGTCATTACATCACCATGGCAACAAAGTTGTAAAATTGGCTTTAACTTTACACAGAAAAGGTTAGTAAGCATTTTTTTAAATCATCACTAAAATCATGTTAACACACATATTATTTTCATCATGTGGCTATACTTTTGAAATAGTGAGTATTTTAATGTTTACGGATTACCCCCTTCACTAACAATGCAAGTGCCTCAGTGGAACACAGATTTTTGCTTCTTAAAAAAAAAAAAAAAAAAAAAGATGCTCAAGTGCAAATACATTTTTGTGGTAATCAACATTTTATGAAAAAAAAATACAAATAAAACGTATTTGAAAAGAATGCAAATCGAAGGTTTGTATTAGAGGTATCAGAATTTTGGACCCCATTGGGTACTCGGTTCAAAGTTTAAAAGTATTTTTTTTTTTTACCTGTGGTGGAAGGCTTATGCATACAGAAAATACATCAACAAGATGATATTTATTGTAATTAACCTCATCATTTTGACCATGATTAAATCATAATAAAATTGTGGTTCATTGTTGTATTGCATTTAAATATACTTGTTTCTTTTTAATCATGTTTCGGAATATATAAAAAAAGTAAACAGTAAACTATCTATTATTCTATCTAAGGTTTATTTAAACCAGCTTTAGTGCTTGGTAGAAGATAAACAATGACCCACTCTCCTTGCATGAGCCTTTACTGATGTCCATATACCTAATGAAATGCTAGAGGTTTGATACTGATTTAGGCCCTGATGTCTGGAATGCAAGAAACTGCCTTTAATCACATAAATGTATGCAAAATAAAAAAAATGAAGTGGCAAGCTGAGGCTACTGTTGAGTTTTGATAAGAATAAACAGAGATGTTTTGTTTGCAACAAATAAGGTTTTACTGGCGAAGTGTGGCATTAGTTACCCTACCCACAGTCCCAGTGCTGGAGACTATTATGACTTTTATTATTTTATCAATGTGGAAATAAAATGGTATTGACTGGCCCCTTACTCATCTGGAAAAGGAAATACAATTCTGACAGTATAATGCCGACTAGCCTATAGACTTTCAGAGTAATCAAGTTGTAAAGAGGCCCATGAATTTTAAACAACTTATTATTCACAAGGTATTCTCTTATGGAAACGCACATAACAGTTTGAATAGGAGGGAATCCATCACAACTAGCTAAACGGAGAAAAAAATTTACAATACAATTCTTAACACCAACAGAATAGACTGTGGTAACTAAAGAAATACACAGAGAAGTTACCCATAACATAGAGCTCTGTCTCATTGTTTGAATATAGGCAATGGGGTCTAATTTTGCAAAATCATTTTTGTAGGGGCATGTGACTTGTATTTAGTTTTTATATCTCAATGTGTAGCATTTATTTTTACTTTTGTTGAATACTGTTAATAAAGCTGAATTTACTGTTATGTTGCCTGGTTAATATTTATTATAGATTGAGACCTTTTTGCCAACTTTATGGGTAAAACAACAGTTGGCGGTTCAAGTGCCAGCATCCCATCTTATTTACAAATAAAATTATATCAATAATTTAGATTTTTCATAAAAGGCTACTGTAGTACCAGCATCAGGTATTATAATTATGTACACAATGTTATAATTATATCACATAACACATGTATATTTCATTGGGTTTTTATGATGCATGAATCCAGAGCACATGACCTTCCATAACTCCAGTGTAAAACTCTCAGGGCCACAGCAAAGCCTTCCAGCAAAGGCCTCAAAATAAATTAAAAAAAATCATGTTTTCTCTTTCATTCTTATTTATTTGTTTATGTATTTTCGATTTATTTACTCTCCTGATTTTGTCCATTTGCTGACTTTGTCAGTTCATAGACGAATAGTGATGAAAGTTTATCCAGTGCATTTTTATTCTTTTTATTCCTTATTCCTGTTTACAGGCAAAGCACGAGTCAGAGCCTTCAGAATTTCCAGTAAATCTCTCAACAGTGCCAATGAGTGTCAAACGAGAGAAAAATCAACCTCATACCAAAATGTATTGATATCAATAATTGTGATATCATTAAACTGTTTTAATAATAGTCCATGTTTCATGTGTCCTTTTTTGGTTTATTATATCCTACATTTATCTATATGAAGTCTGGTCTCATGCAAATTATGTGATTGTGGCAAAATGTTTGCAAAATAAAATTTAAAGTAAGTTAAATGTTCTTCCAAACAGATGAGGTTAAGCTAAAGGTGCTGTAAGCGTTTTTTTTTTTTCATGGAAAGGTATTCCAAAAAATGTTACTACCTGAAAGATATTAATGAAATAAGTGTCCTGAGATATCTCACAAATCTCTGTGACAGCTCTAGACTCTGTAAACAACAAACAAAAAGTGACGCTGTCTGCCTGTCAATAATTTTGCATGTTCTCATAGTATTGTAGTTGCAGCGAATTATTGAGGTTGCTGCTGTTCTTATTTTGACAACCGTTTCTGCTGGTATCGGTCTCAATAAAGGTCTTTTGGTATCTATGGATTGTGGGGTTTTGGAAAAAGGGGACGTGGCAAATCCAACGGCTCAGTCTGTAGAAATTCTAGAATGGCTAAAATCACCTTTAATGCTCTATAGATGTTTAAATAAACAAAAAACTCTAACCTAAACCTTAAACCTAAATCTAACCAATAGTGTCATAAAAAGCACATGTGCGATGATAGAGCATTAATCTTAAAAATCAAATCTGTTATTTGGGTTTTAAATAAACAAATCAACATCCCTACTCTAAACACTACACCTAAACCTACCCTAAAAGAAAATTTGCATTGCAAGTCCAACACTCTATCAGTTGAATTACCGCATAACCTAATGATGCTGGAATAAGCTTGTAAATGTAGCTGAGTATAGGCTATAATGCAAATGTTAAAATGCATTGACTTTAAAATCATGCAGTATAATAAATGTGTTCTGATGTCATAAGATAGCCTTGTGTGAGTAACAGAGTGAAAATAAGTGCTTATGAACTGATAATCAGCTATTTTACTTGCGATTTGCATAAAAGAGCATACAACTTGTTGGAGATTGAGCTCCATTACCTATTCATTGTAAAACTGTATTTTCCCAACAGCAGGAATTGCATTGAAGGGCTAGAAAATGAAGTCATAGGCTGTCACTGCGTAACTCCCACATCCATATGATGATATATACTCCCATCTTAGTAAAAACTAAAGATCCCAATTCCATGAAATGAAATTACAGATATACTTCAGTATGTCAGCTAACTCAAACACCATTTAGAAAACTCTCCCTGTCCAAATAGTGCATAACTTATATAACATTCCTCTTAAGATTGTGTTTATTATTCAATATCTTATAATGTGTGTCCTTAAAGCATGATATTAATAACCATTTAAAAGTAATTTAAGTGAAGCATGCAGAGGTGGGAGCAAGTCACACATGTTCAAGTCACAAGCAAGTCTCAAGGTCAGTGCAGACAAATCACGCAAGTCAAGTCAGTGACTCACCTCAAGCAATTCAAGTCGACTCCTGATGAGTTTCAAGTCAATTCGAGTCAAGCCACAGAACTAAAATAAATAGAGGTTTATTTTTTAAATAAATAATTATTTTTGCTCTGAAAAGTTTGAATTATATAAATATCTTTACATACATTTTTTACATGAATTGTATAACAGTAATGTGTTATAATATCTATCTATCTATCTATCTATCTATCTATCTATCTATATATATATTAGGGCTGTCGATTTAACGTGTTAATACAGTGTGATTAATTTTACAAAAATAACCCGTTAAAATGTTTTTACACATTTAGTCACACTTCCCCAGACCATAATAAGGAAGATTCCTGAGAAATGCAAGCTTGTAGTACCACCTGTTTACTCCAGAGGGCAGTAAGTGAAACTTCAGCTGTATGAGCAACACAGTTTATACAGTGAAGAAAAAACTTCAGTAAATGTTCTTGTGTTCAAAACACTCGAAGGAGCGCAAATGCGAACTAAGGGATCTCAAGATGTGTTTAAAGATTGAGTATTAAACTATATTTAACTTGACACAGTGACCTAAACATTTATGATGCAACACACCCGAGACGCTACACAAGCATGTTTGACGCAGGGTGTGGCAGGATTGAGATGGTGCAAAATTCTGAAATTATCCCATAAATATCTAATCACGAATAAATCAAAGAAACTTATTTATAATACTACCCCAAAAATTATTTTCTTGTAGAGAGATTTAATTGTGATATCAATATATTCTGTACATTTTGTGGTCTGCAGCGTATATATATGCAACATATATATATATATATATATATATATATATATATATATATATATATATATATATATATATCATTTTAAATATTTAAAGCTAACGTCTCGGTTACTGACATAAACTCCAACGAGACGTTGTGTCGATGAGTTGACACTATGGGAGCCCGGACATCTCTGATCTTGAGAAAAGGCCAATGAGAATTGGCGTGTGGAATTTGCATGCCACTCCCCCGGACATACGGGTATACAGGAATGACGCTGCAAATACACATCAGGTATCGCACTGAGGAACCGAGCCAAAGACCCGGCACTTTCAGCGGTTGGTTCAGTGTTGTGGCCGGAGGGACACACGTCTCGTTCCCTCCATCAGGGAATGGAGGTTACTCCAGTAACCGAGATGTTCCCCGTCTGTCACTCAATCGACATTGTGTCGATGAGTTGACACTAGGGGTCCCAATGGAAAACGCCACAAGAGCTGAACCGAGTTACGCAGACTGGCGGTTCGAGGCAGGCTCTTTGTGCCTTGTAGCCAGTGCAGGAAGCCGTTGCATAACTACCCCCAACACACTGGCAGGCATGAAGCGGTCCCCTGCACCTAGGGGAATGGCTAACTGCTCAGAAGTATAAGGACTGGCTGTCCCAGCCGGGGCCTTCTCTCTATTATTCTCCCCTGTCAAATATATGGTCCAAGCTGGGGGGGTGTCCCTCCAAAGTGGAGAACATCGCAGAGACCACACCCGGCCCCGAGAAGGGGGGGGGGGGATATAGGTGGAATACACACACGGTCTTACCGGTAAGGAGTGGAATCACATCGTGCGGAGCGGCGTCGTGGTAGATCCTACAAAAGGGGGGAGGAGTTACTACAAACACGGCGACCCATGGCAGAGGGCCCTCTGTCCAAGGAAGATGCGGTTTACCGGCAGGGAAACCATTTTGCAGGATATACATCACACGGGTTTGCTGAAGGGGACAACCAGCACATGTGAAGCACTTACCTCAGAATGGGGGCCTAGTGACGCCCGTACCAGGGCGGCAGCGAGCCTTTCCGAAGACTCGATGTCCACTAGGCTAGGGAGGAAGAACGTGCAGGGTTCACACTTCCTGCGAACGCAACTGGAAAGAGCGCGCATCTTTGCTTCAAGGGAGGGGAAAGGCAATATGTACAACCAATACACCCGGCCAGCTGACCCGAACTTACCTGTTTGTGTCACCTAATAACACACGGGATGAAACTGGCTCAACCCTGAGGTTACAGAACCTCGCAAAGGTGTTAGGTGTTGCCCAACTTGCGGCTCTACATATGTCTGCTAGAGAGGCGCCGTGGGACAATGCCCAAGAAGCCGCAACACCCCTGGTAGAATGGGCTCATAGGCCAGCAGGGGGCGGCACGTGCTGGCGTGGTATGCCATTGTGATGGCATCGACGACCCAGTGGGCAATCCTCTATTTGGAGACAGCGCTTCCCTTCCGCTGTCCGCCGAAGCAAACAAAGAGCTGCTCAGAGCTTCTAAAGCTCTGCATACGGTCCAAGTAGATGCGTAGAGCACGCACCGGACACAGCAACACCAAGGCTGGGTCTGTCTCCTCCTGGGGCAGCGCTTGCAGGTTCACCACTTGGTCCCTAAAAGGGGTCGTGGTATCCTTGGGCACCTAGCCCGGTCGGGGTCTCAGGATGACGTGAGAGTAAGCTGGACCGAACTCTAGGCACAGTTCGCTAACAGTGAA
Organism: Moxostoma hubbsi; assembly: GCA_032164185.1. Taxonomy (NCBI): domain Eukaryota; kingdom Metazoa; phylum Chordata; class Actinopteri; order Cypriniformes; family Catostomidae; genus Moxostoma; species Moxostoma hubbsi. The sequence goes on from JAVLUX010000186.1 coordinate 4,567,187, forward strand.
TGCCTGCAGGTCCCCTACTCTCTTGATGGAGGTGAGTGCCGTCAGGAGGGCGGTCTTCAGAGTGAGCGCCTTTAGCTCTGCTGACTCAAGGAGCTCGAAGGGAGCTCCCCGAAGGACCATGGAGAGGTCCCATTTGGGAACAAGGCGCGGCCTGGGGGGGTTTAACCTTCTCGCGCCTCTCAGGAACCTGATGACCAAATCGTGCTTCCCTAAATACTTACCTTCCACTGCATCATGATGTGCCAATATAGCAGCTACATACACCTTCAAGGTGGAGGGGGACAGCCGGCCCTCCAACTTTTCCTGCAGAAAGGAAAGCACTGATCCAACTGCGCATCTCTGGGGGGTCTTCACCACGGGAAGAACACCACTGAGCAAACAGACGCCACTTCAGGCCATAAAGGCGCCTCGTTGAGGGAGCTCTCGCCTGAGTGATCGTGTCTACCACCGCGGGTGGTAGACATGACCGAGGGGGGGCCTCGGTCAGAGGGCACAATAGTGGGCAATGAGAGGATTCCGGGGAAGCGAACAGGTCAACCTGCGCTTGGCCGAATCGACTCCAGATCAGCTGAACCACTTGGGGGTGGAGCCTCCACTCTCCCCTGGATGTAATCTGTCACGACAGCGCGTCCACTGTGCTGTTGAGGTAGCCTGGGATGTGAGTGGCTCACAGCGACTTGAGAGTCGGTGCTGACTCTAAAGGAGGAGACGGTGGGCGAGTTGTGACATGTGGCGAGAGTGTAGACTGCCTTGGCGGTTGATATACGCCACCGTGGCTGTGTTGTCCATCCGGCGCAACACGTGCTTGCCCCGGATCAACGGCAAAAGCCTCCTCAGGGCAAGAAGTACTGCCAGCAACTCGAGACAGTTGATGTGCCAACGGAGTTGCGGGCCAGTCCAAGGGCCGGCAACTGAGTGCCCACTGCAAATGGTGCCCCAGCACCATTGGGAGGCATCTGTCGTAACCATGACATGCCTGGAGACCTGGCCTAGGGGCTGAGAGAGCGACAACAAGCCTGCGTGACGAGGACGCGGTGTGTGCCGTGGCGCCATGCTCGTCTCTCGACTCGGGTCTGTAGCCAGTGCTGGAGTGGTCTCATATGCATCAACCCAAGCAGTGTGACCATCGCTGAGGATGCCATATGCCCCAGGAGCCTCTGAAAGGATTTCAGTGGGACCAGCGAGTTCCGTCTGAACGTATGCAGACAGCTCAGCACTGACTGTGTGCACTCGCTGGTGAGATGCGCCATCATTGAGACAGAGTCTAACTCCATACTGAGAAAAGAGATCCTCTGAACAGGGACGAGCTTGCTCTTTTCCCAGTTGACCCGAAGCCCCAAGTGGCTGAGGTGCCTGAGCACCAGGTCCCTGTGAGCACACAACATGTCTCTTGAGTGAGCTAAGATTAGCCAGTCGTCGAGATAGTTGAGGATGTGGACGCCCGCTTCCCTCAGTGGGGCAAGGGCTGCCTCTGCGACCTTCATGAAGGTGCGAGGGGACAGGGATAGGCCGAAGGGGAGGACTTTGTACTGATATGCCTGACCCTTGAAGGCAAACCGGAGGAAGGGTCTGTGTTAAGGAAGGATCAATACATGAAAGTACGTGTCTTTCAGGTCTACCGCCACGAACCAATCCAGATGCCGGATGCTCGCTAGAATACATTTCTACGTGAGCATCTTGAGCGGGAGTCTGTGCAGAGCCCGGTTCAGAACTCGCCGCCTTTTTTGGGTACGATGAAGTAGGGGCTGTAAAACCCCTCCTTCATCTCGGCTGGAGGGACAGGTTCTATCCGCGCGCAAGGTAGCGGCGTTCTCGCCTCTCACCGTGGTGGAGCGGTCGCCTTTGAACCTGGGCGGGCGCCTGGTGAACTGAATCCCATAGCCGAGTTAGACAGCCCTGATCAGCCAACACGACGGGTTGGGGAGCGTGAGCCATGTCCCCGACCTCCGTGCAAGAGGGACCAAGGGGACTCTAGCGTCGGATGTACCAGGCGGGGCCTCGCGACGGGGTGCTGAGTCTAGGGACATCGAAGCACTTACCTGGCTCCTTGTGACCACTCCCGGAACAGCCTGGGACGTGCGAGGAAGAATTTCTTCCTCATGGCCCTCGGACACCGTCGGCTCGGTGGCGGGGTTATGCCATGGCTGGGCGCGTGGAAGCGGAAGGACCAGTTCCAGGACGCTGTACCTGCCAAAGAGAACCGGTGGCCAGCGGTCATGATAACGATGGCCGGGGAGAGCGGAAATAGAGCCCGGAGGGTGAGAAAACTGCTCTTTTTTTGAAAATGTGGGTACCGCAGCCCGTTGAGCGTGCGCGAAATAAAATTCAAAAGGAAATACGGATTCTCCACCCGCCCATCCTATGGGGGATTGAGTGGTCTGTTTACCAGCTCCCGTAGTGCAGTTTCCTGAGTCCCGGGGCTGCCCGTCTCAGGGGCGCTTCGAAGCCTTCTTGGGGTTCTTGGTGGCCGGCCGTGAGGCGGGGGGCGTCGGCGTCTTGTGGGTAGCTCCATGTGCAGGATGTGCTGTATAGCCTCCGTCTGCTTCCTCACCGTTGAGAACTGCTGGGTGAATTCTCCAATGGTGTCGCCAAACAGCCCAACCTGGAAGATGGGGGCGTCAAGGAAACGTACCTTGTCAGCCTCTCGCGACTCGACCAGGTTGAGCCAGAGGTGGTGTTCCTGGACCACCAAGGTGGACATCGCCTGCCCGAGAGTCTGCGCCGTGACTTTCGTTGCCCGGAGGGCGAAGTCGGTCACCGAGCACAGCTCCTGCATTAGACCCGGGTCAGGACTACCCTCGTGTAGTTCTCTAAGTGCCTTGGCTTGGTGCACCCAGACACGAGAGGCAGCAATCATGGCCATCAGATGGGGAGAGACAACGACCGCTACCAGGAAATACATATATATATATATGGAAAATATAAATATATATATAAGCAAAGTTATTCACTCCGTGAGCTCTCTTTCTCTGCTGCTGAAGCGCGCAGGGGGTGCTTAATCTGGACACCATGTAATTAATTTGATTAAAAATTTTCATCAATTGACAGCCCTGTTATATATATATATATATATATATATATATATATATATGTCAATTGCGTTAATTAACATACACAGTATTTTTATCGTGGGCTCTTAAAAATACCGTGAATACTTCTAGATGCCTTATTATTGAAATTGTTTAGATTTTTAGAATTAACCAGTTAAAATGTTATACACTGCTTGTACATATGCTGTGTAAAAATGTGCTCATATTTTTACATTGATCTAACAAAAACAGCAGATGGGCTGAATGAAAATGCTAATTTGCTCTCTGACGGTAGGTGGTGCTTATGCAGTAGAAATATAGCTGTTATCCTGGTAATGCCTGAACACAAAGCAGCCCTGCTCTTATAAACAATACTTTATTAGGCATTATACAAGGTTCGGGAACCTATGGCTTGCAAGCCACAAGTGGCTCTTTGTTAAAAATCAAGTGGCTCACCATTCACCAACACATGAACATTTTTATCTTTCTAGAGATCATTTTCTAACAGAAAGTGTGGGTGTGATGTCAAAGCTTGAAGTCTGTGACAGTTTTGATGTCCTTTCTTCCGAATTTGTCATATAGCTACTCCTGGAGAACAAGGTTTGAAATTAACACCTGCCAAATACAGATTTTTCATGGAGAGTTTTTGCTGATGTACCAGCCACTGTGGAAGGTGATCTCTAAGAGTTCTCAGAGTGATATATTACAAGAAATTAGACACAAAGATATGTGTTTGTTGAAACTTGATTCTATTTTGAAGAACAGATGAAAGAAAAGCCACCAATTTGCGACTGATTTGAAATGTGTGCGCAGTGAGCTCTGAGTGCAATGAAAGCGCTTCCCCAAGACACGCACATATATAGTTCTGGGCCTCGTTTCCCAATAACTATAGATATTAGCTGTAAAAAGCATTTTCTTTGAGCGATTTTATGAATGTTCGTTATTTTTTATGTACACCCAGGGGTGTGATATAGCACCCGCCACCCGCAAAATGCGACGAGATTCAATCCAGTTCACGAGTTCCTCGTCCAAATATATTTCATGCATGAGGAAATTTGCATATCTACCCACAACAGGTGGGTGACCTGTAAGATGTCTCGGAGTGACACATGACAACAAATGCTGTTAGTCACAAAGACATGTGCTTGAAGAAACACACTTAATTATATTTTTAAGAACAGACAAAAGAAAATCAGTAAATGCTTGTGTCTGATTTGATGTTTGGCATGCAACGGGACCCTGTCTCGTGGAACAAGCACATGTAAAGAGTTATCACTCATTTTATCTGTTTTATTCAACTGAAATCTGTTTGGAAGAATAATGTGAATCACTAAGAGAATGCTGCAAATGATCTCCGATCATCTCGTGAGTTTTGCTTTATTTCCATGGAGCAGTTCACTCTTACACATTGTGAATGTGACTCTGCAGGTTGAGTAATATATACACGTATCTTTGTATTAAAGAAGAAAAGACGAAAGTGATTAAATCATATTGTAGTACAAGACACGTTCACCTTGAACCTAAAATTGAGTTCTATATTCTTTTCTTTAGGCAGCATAAACTGTATAACGAAATGCAATACAAACACATTCGATAATAAACATTTGGCAGCAGTTTTAGGGAACACAAGGGAATTTATTAGTCTTATTTATTATGATGATTATTATAATTATCTTTACAGTTATAATTGTCTTTAGTTCTTAATTTGTAGGCTATTAGTAATTTTTCCCCTGGTGTTGTTGACTGATGCTTGCGTTATGGCAAATGGAGTCATTAGAGACGGTAAATGTTTGGATTTGGGGAGGTGGTTATATATAAGATTCTTTAATCACTTCATTATTTTAATTGCTATTTTAATTTCTTTTAAAGTGCAATTTGAATTTAGAATTTCTTTTAAGTTTTTCGTGTTTCAATAAATGAATTACATTTTTAAAGCAAAATCAATAAAGCTAAAATATTTACCATATAATATCGGATATCGTAATATTTTAAATAAGATTATTATTATTTTTTACATATCGCCCTCCCCAATAGGGAAGTAAAAATTTTCATGAACAATTGTAAAATGAAGTAATTTTATGGAGACCCGCACAAACATGTGTACCATATTGCAACATGTTACCTATTAATTTTTGAATATTTGTTTGTTTTTGAGTTGTTTTTGAGTTGTCTATGGACAAACACATAAATAAATATTTAATTTTTTGGAAAAACTTTGTTTTTGAAGATATTAAATCATTTGTGTGTGGTATGGCTCTTAAAAAAAAATGCATCTACCAAATTAATAATAATAATTGAAAAAAGGTTCCCGGCCCCTGCATTATACAGAGGTAAGATGATAAGAAAATGCCATCGAAACTGTTTGACAGTTTCAGTTCAGATACATTATAAAATAGTCAGAAATATATTGCATTCAACGGCTTTAGTTAAAGTCTTCAGAAGTCATAATCTCTATGAGAGATTGGATTTTATAATGAGTCATTCTGTATATATTTATAAGTGTTGTGACTGCATATCTGCATGTTATGTTTTTATATTGCCAACAAATGGTTATGGTATATTGTTGACTGTTGAGAAGCTTTAGAAAAGGCACACACACATTTAGAGGCAATGTTGGCTAAATTCAAACTTGTTGCACTACAAAACACGAGATTAATCGTGAATCATTAAAATTTTCTGACAACCCTCAAACATTTGAACAGTAATTTTACATATGAATCTTTCTGGAAAATGAAATGATAACAAAATGATTTACTTACCTTTTGTTGTGGTTTTTTAAATGTCTGATGAAATTCGAGGTTGTGGTGGTTGTATCGGATATTTTTGCATAATTTCATACTTTTTTATTCACATGGTCCAATTCAAAATCTTTATATCCAAAGGAAATTATTTTGGGAACTCGATAATCTTCTGTCATTTTGGCGTGTTGTGAGTGCAGTGTTAACTGTGCAGATGCAGATCAGTGGTGCTGGCGGGCTTACATTTTTGCATATGAATTAATTAATGTCGCAATATTTTTTAAACACATTTCATTACTGTTTATAATAAGTTATTACAAATAATAATAATAAAAAACATTCAAGTCATTGTCGAGTCATGTAGTTCAAGTCAAGTCTCGAGTCACTGGTTCTCAAGTCAATTCAAGTCATTTTCTTAATTTAGTTAAGCGAATCAGAAGTCCTTAAATTTGCGACTTGAGTCAGAATCGAGTCAAGTCATGTATCTCAAGTCCCCCATCTCTGGAAGCTTGGCCTAATAGTTTTTTCAGAGGATCATTATTTACAAAATATAGTTTTAATTACCCCCCTGATTTAACTGTAGGTCTAAATGTTCTTGCATCTTGCAACGGATTATGAGTTCAAAATGTTACGTCATCCATCTCAGTTTGTTCTTTTGTGGAGATTGCACTGTGCAGATGTTTTATACAACAATTTGTATTAAACTAAATGTGGTAATTCAAGGACATACAGTAGCCTACTCTTCATTTTCCAAAATGATTTGTAATGAGGTAATTCATTGAAGACAGACTCGGCCAGATTTAAAATAAATAGTGTGAAATAGTGTGTGCAAATTATTTCTGTTTGCTACTTGTATGTTCGGCTGATTTAAAATGGCATCAATAATGAAAGAAGGGGGCATATTATAGGCAGCAGTTGAGCTCAGGTCCTCAGACATAAAAGAGCCTTATCACTTCACTACAAGAGACTGCTCTATGATCCTTTCTATAATATTTTGCAGGCCCTTACCCACTATCCCAAACTGAATGAGATATACATCAAACAACTGAAACAGCTTTTCTTTCCCCAATTTTCTCCAAATACTCAACTTAAATCTCTATCTATCCTCATTTTTGAACATCCCTTCCATCATCCTCAAACATCCAGTCTGTGAAAGCTAAAAAGACATGGGGCTTGACAATGAACACGAAACACAAATTAGGCGTAGATCTGAAGACAAGTTAAAACCAAGGCTTTTGGGTGGGGGGGCATGGAGGAGTTACTTGCGTTTCCCAATAGCTCCAACAAATTACTAAATACTTTTAAAATGCAAAAACAATTTGCTACCCATCTTTGAATTACTCCGAAAATATATTTAACATTTAGAGCATAAAATATATACATCTCAGAGAGACGAATTTCAGCAAAAGCAGAAAACTCAACCAAAGCGAGCAAGGCCCAGACCAAGCATCGTGCTCTCCTGATCATGAAATACCCGAAGAGGTGAATGAAGAGGAAGATCCGCCCTAACAGAGCAGTGCTGGCTGCCATCACAGCACTTCGTAACGAAGTAGCACAAGTCAAGAGCGACATTTGCACTACCATTGAGAACCGCATACAGCATGTATATGCAGATCTAAGAGAAGAAATAGCTATGACAAGATACAAGTTTCAAACTTATTTTTCAAACCTTGAGATGACATAAACATCACACTAACACTATCAAGGAAATTGAAAGATTTCAATTTTCCACTTTTCCACTTTTCACTCAGACTGTGTTAGCACGCTGCAGCGCCAAGTGTCTCATCTCAACTCAGAGATAGAGAGACTCAATCAAAAATGCGAAGATCTGGAAGGCCGTTTGAGACTAAATAACCTCAGAATCACTGGAATATCAGAGGGAAAAGAGGGAACTAGACCAAGAGACTTTATTGCGCAACTATTGCAGGAGGTGCTCTCCCTGGAAGCCACTTATTGACAGGGCAGACGGAGCTCTCTGCCGAAGGCCTCAAAATCATGAGCCACCCCGACCAATCATACTACACCTGCACTACTATCACATCCGTTAAGATATTCAAAGCAAAGCAGCAGCGAAATTTTCCAGCAAATTTTCCAAAACGCTGAGCGCTCTTCAACAAGACAAGGAAAATACTGCGAGGTAGACTCGCCGTAAAGTATGGCCTGCTGTATCCTGCAAGACTCCTTTTCGGATCCCCAAAAAGCCCAGGACTATGCGGAACAACACTTCGGAACACGCTCAGATACAACATCATAAGATGAACCCTGATTTAGCATGGAGAGATAATGCTGGAAAGACTGAAATTAATCCTAGCATATAGCTAACTCACAGGCTGACTCTAATATGACAGTAGTAAAACAACAGTAAGTCTCGTAAGACCATACATGGACTCCTACTACTCACGATCAGAAAACCACTAATTTTACCACTATATTACAACCTGGTAAATTACGGTCAGACTCATTGTTTTTGATTATGTCTAGAAGGGCTTATATAGTTCACATCTATATAATTTTCTATATTGACTGCAATATTATATAGGATAGCTTATTGGAACGAACAGCGTTAAAACATAATACTCTGCGCAATAGTAGTTAACCACTGACTTTATGCTGTTTCTTACAAACAAAAGAGCCTTATTTTATATTTCTGCAGACTGGATTATTCATATCTTGCTGGTAAATTTGGTACATAACTGTTTATGCTTACAAATATGTGCAGGGTAGAAGCTAATGATGGCTCATCCCTATCCCTTTTATTTCTCACACTCTTTCTTGTTTTTTTTTTTTTTTCCTTTAGGGAACTTATGCCACATTTGATTTCTGTGCTGGCTAGATATATCATGTTGATTTTTTTATTATTGTTTACTGTTTTTGTTATTGTTATTGATAGGTCAATGCAAGGAAAGAAAGACTACTCTGGGACGGGAGGGTAAGGTGAAGGGGACTACTCACTCAGGAAATAATTTATTGGGACTAAGACAGTGAAGATACTTGGTACAAAATCAAGATGCAAAACAATGTAAGTAATGAATCCAGATGTGGAAAGAAGGGTTTAACATTCTCAAGATGGAATATCAAGGGAGTTAACAACCCAGTCAAGAGGAGGAAAATACTTACTCACTTGAAATCATTAAATTCAGACATAATATATCTAAAGGAAGCGCATTAAAAAAATGATTCCCATAATAGACTGAAAACAAGATGGATAAAGGGTGTATATCATTCATCCTTCTCAACCAAAGCAAGAGGTGCAGCAATTTTAATAAGGAAAGGAATATCCTTCATTCACTATAAGACTATCGCTGATAAAGAGGGCCGTTATGTGATCTTAGTGGGAGAAATACACAACATATCTCTAACCTTAATTAATGTATATGCTCTAAATATAGTCCATATTTCTTTTAAAAATGTATTCGCTTCCATACCAAATATATCTCAAACAAACCTGATAATAGGGGGAGATTTTAATATCATGTTGGACCCGTATCTAGATAGATACTTAAATCTTTAAATTCCTTCATTAAAATATATATGTTTCAGATGTATGGTGGACTATGAACCACACGGGTATAGATTATTTGTTCTACTCCTCAACACATAACTCATAGAGCAGAATCGATTATTTCTTAGTTGATGCAAAGTTAATGCCCCTAGTAACAAATGATAAATATGACAATACTGGGATTTCAGATCATAGCCCTCTTTTCTTTTATACCTAGAGGACACTACATCTTGTAGAACTTGGAGGCTAAACCCCCAATTACTAACCAATATATAGTTGAATGTGAATATCTGAAAACTTGAATTATATTTTGACGTTAATGATACTCAAGAGATCACCTCTTCTGTACTATGGGAGGCCTTTAAAGCTTATTTTAGGGGTTTTGTGATATCGTATGAGACTGCAAGAAAGAACAAAAACAAAGGGAAAACATAAGGACTACAAAAACAGATTCAACAACTATATAGAGAAAACATTATATCTCTCCTGATTTACATAGGAAAATAGCACATTTGAAATATCAATATAATTAAATTCTCTCAATGAAAATAAGCAAAGCATTCATATACACAAAACAAAAATACTTCGAATTCGGAGACAAACCTCATAAATGACTAGCACATCAACTGAGGAAAATAGAAAATGATAGGACAATACACAGAATTAAGAACAATGAAGGATTTATATTGACAAAACCTAAATATATAAACAAGAGGTTTTTACAATTTTACTCTGACTTACAATCTTACATGCCCAAAAACAACACAGACCCCTCCACAATGAATGACTTTCTTGATAAATACCATTCCTAAACTAAGTGAAGAAGGCGGCGAAGGTCTTAATGCTGAACTCCATATCACAGAAATTCAAAAGTCCATTATCTCCCTCAAAAATGGAAAGGCGCCAGGCCCAGACGGACTTCCAAGCAAACTGTACAAGAAATTTAACAATACTCTTTCACCATACTTACATAGAATGTATAAGCACAACCAATCATATGGTACTCTACCACCAACTTTAACTGAGGCAACAATTACGATGCTTCACAAAAAAGGGAGAGATGCACAATAAGTAGGTTCATACCGCCCAATCTCTCTTCTGAACATAGACAGAAAATTATTTGCTAAAACCCTAGCCAATAGACTAAACCCTTTGATAGCCAAACTGATGAACACAGATCAGACAGTCTGTAGACTGAGACGTCTGTTCACAAACAGAAATGGAAATAAGGATCTGGTCATTGACACTGATGCTGAAAATGCTAGGATCAGATTGCATGGCCATACCTTTTTGAGGTCCTTGAAAGATTTTATCTTGGGTCTAATTTTGTTGCATGGACTAAACTCCTTTACAAAAAAACAAACATTAACCCCTTTAGACTGTGTAGAGGACAAGGCAAGGCTGCCCTCTTTCTCCATTGGTATTTGTGCTTGCCATAGAACCACTTGCAGAGAACATTTTACTAGATTCTATGTATCTATGGATATAATTCTAAAAGCACAACAAACTAAATATCATTATATGCAGATGATATTCTCTTATATATAACAAAGCCGCACTTATGACTCTCTTAGGGAAAAATAACCTTTTTGGCATATTCACAGGATACACCACTAAAATATATTGATGCCAGTTTGCAATATTCCTTTAACCACTTTGGAACACTTCTAATTTAAAATATCAACAGAAAAAATTACTTATCTAGGGGTTGGGATTACGAAACAATATTCCTCCCTTCTACAGGCTAATTTCAATCCAATTCTGGAAAACTCTCACTATCTCCTTACTTGGTAGAGTAAACATCATTAAAATGACCTTTTTACCACAAATACAATATTTAATTCAAAACATCCCCATTTTTATGGCAAAGTGATTCTTTAAATGACTGGAATCAATAATTGTTTGTTTTCTATGGAATTACAAGACTCCAAGGATAAATAGAAAACATCTCTGCAAAACTAAGTTTGAGGGCAGGCAAGCTCTCCCAAATTTTTGTTTTACTACAGGTCTTCTACCATTAAATCTTTTAAATTTTGGTTAGATATCTCAACTTCTCCACCAGAATGGTTGAAGACAGAATGAGAAGATTCTCATCCCTATGATATAGGAACTGTACTCCATGCCGAAGTCCATTTATAATCATAATCCCATCATACACAACCTAATATGAATGTGGAATCAAATTAAATCTCACTTTGGTGTCTATAATTCCTGCTTTAACCATAGCAAGAAACCCCACATTTATCCCATCTATACTAGACAAAACTTTTGGCACTTGGAGTGACATGGGACTTCATAATGTCAAAGACTTGTACATTGAAGGCACGTTTGCCATTTTTGCACAACTTCAAGAGAAATTTGGCCTCCCAAACATCCATTTTTTTCAGATACTTACAATTTAGTGACTACATTCGAAAACACCTAGCTGATTTAAAAATAAATAAATAAATTATTATAGACAACTGTTTTAATATATCCCCATATCAGGACAATTCTGCATCCTCCCCATCTTCTAGAAGCTTTAAGACCAGCTGACAGAAGGAAATAGATACCGATACTCCAGACAACATATGGGAAGACAGTCTGGAACAAGTACATCAATGCTCAAACAATGCCAGACATTGTCTCATACAATTCAAAATCCTTCATAGACTTCACTATTCTAAGGTAAAAATACATAATATATACCCACGCATATCACCCATATGTGATGTGTCAGTCCGCAGAAGCAACACTTTTTTACAGCTTTGTAGCATGTCCTAAAGTCGCTCCCTTTTGGTCTGATATCTTTGACAGTATCTCAGAAATGATCAATGTTCTGCTAAGACCAGAACCACTATCAATTATCCTTGGTATATCTGAAACCTTATCAAAGCTCACCAAATACCAACAGCAGTTCCTCTCTTACTGCATCATTACTGCAAAAACGTTATTACACATATCATGGAAGGAACCAACAGTCCCTTCCTACAAGATCTGGTTGCGCGATCTAACCAGCACATTACACTTAGAAACTATACACCTTAATGGACAGACTTCCACAATACAACATGTTCTGGCAACCCTTCATGTTGTATCTTACTCTTAAAAGACTCTGAACTGTCCATATATCTCTGTCATTTCAATCCAAACATAACTGAGTAAAGGGGGATATGGAAAGGAACTATGGGTGGGAGATGGGGAGAGAGAGAGGTTGGATTACCTACTCTATGTTCGATAATGTCTCTTTCCGTAAAATAAATCTGCACATTTATTTTATTTGCCTAAGAGAAAAATTAATGTTAATGAACATATTTTTGTGTTTTTTTTTTCCTTTTCTTTTTTTATATTATTGTTTTAGAGTAAAACTGAGCACTGATGTAACAATATAAACTACAGTCAGGTCCATAAATATTGGGACATCGACACAATTCTAATCTTTTTGGCTCTATACACCACCACAATGGAGTTGAAATGAAACGAAGATGTGCTTTAACTCCAGACTTTCAGCTTTAATTTGAGGGTATTTACATCCAAATCAGGTGAACGGTGTAGGAATTACAGCAGTTTGTATATGTGCCTCCCACTTTTTAAGGGACCAAAAGTAATGGGACAGATTAACAATCATAAATCAAACTTTCACTTTTTAATACTTGGTTGCAAATCCTTTGCAGTCAATTACAGCCTGAAGTCTGGAACGCATAGACATCACCAGACACTGGGTTTCATCCCTGGTGATGCTCTGCCAGGCCTCTACTGCAACTGTCTTCAGTTCCTGCTTGTTCTTGGGGCATTTTCCCTTCAGTTTTGTCTTCCACTTTGTTTCCACTTCTTTCCCTTAAAAAACTCTTTGCTTGCTTTCGCAGTATGCTTCGGGTCATTGTCCATCTGCACTGTGAAGCGCCGTCCAATGAGTTCTGAAGCATTTGGCTGAATATGAGCAGATAATATTGCCCGAAACACTTCAGAATTCATCCTGCTACTTTTGTCAGCAGTCACATCATCATTAAATACAAGAGAACCAGTTCCATTGGCAGCCATACATGCCCACGCCATGACACTACCACCACCATGCTTCACTGATGAGGTGGTATGCTTTGGATCATGAGCAGTTCCTTTCCTTCTCCATACTCTTCTCTTCCCATCACTCTGGTACAAGTTGATCTTTGTCTCATCTGTCCATAGGATGTTGTTCCAGAACTGTGAAGGCTTTTTTAGATGTTGTTTGGCAAACTCTAATCTGGCCATCCTGTTTTTGAGGCTCACCAATGGTTTACATCTTGTGGTGAACCCTCTGTACTTCACAGATGGTGAAGTCTTCTCTTGATTGTTGACTTTGACACACATACACCTACCTCCTGGAGAGTGTTCTTGATCTGGCCAACTGTTGTGAAGAGTGTTTTCTTCACCAGGGAAACTATTCTTCGGTCATCCACCACAGTTGTTTTCCGTGGTCTTCCGGGTCTTTTGATGTTGCTGAGCTCACCGGTGCGTTCTTTCTTTTTAAGAATGTTCCAAACAGTTGATTTGGCCACACCTAATGTTTTTGCTATCTCTCTGATGGGTTTGTTTTGATTTTTCAGCCTAATGATGGCTTGCTTCACTGATAGTGACAGCTCTTTGGATCTCATATTGAGAGTTGACAGCAACAGATTCCAAATGCAAATAGCACACTTGAAATTAACTCTGGACCTTTTATCTGCTCCTTGTAAATGGGATAATGAGGGAATAACACACACCTGGCCATGGAACAGCTGAGCAGCCAATTGTCCCATTACTTTTGGTCCCTTAAAAAGTGGGAGGCACATATACAAACTGTTGTAATTCCTACACCATTCACCTGATTTGGATGTAAATACCCTCAAATTAAAGCTGAAAGTCTGCAGTTAAATCACATCTTGTTTGTTTAATTTCAACTCCATTGTGGTGGTGTACAGAGCCAAAAAGATTAGAATTGTGTCGATGTCCCAATATTTATGGACCTGACTGTATATGTGATTATCTATGGCTCAATAAGCCATAAATGATTTTTTTAAATGACAATCTAAGGTGGTCAGTCAACCATTTCAAGTCAGATAACAAAATCAACCAGCCAACCAAGGCAATGTAATGGCTGGTGTGAAATGGGTTTAGCTTGTCAACAAGTTGATCTCCCACCCTGACAAGACAACAAGTTCCCAAAACCCCTCTAAAACCATTACAGGAATATTATGGGTATATAAATAATTTAAGCTTAATCGACAGAGTTTGTTGCATAATATTGATTACCACAAAAATGTATTTTGACTTGCCCTTCCTTTTCTTAAAAAAATAGCAAACATCTGGTTTACTGTGAGGCACTTACAATGAAAGTAATTGTGGCAAATCCGAAAAAATTAAAATACTCACTGTTTCAAAAGATTATCTACAAGACATTGATAAAATCACTTACTAATCTTTTCTGTATTGTTTTAGCCAATTTTACAACTTCATTGCCATGACAATGTAATGTCAACAAACCTGCAATAACAAACAAATGACTGTATAAATGACAATTTAACCCTTGTGTGATGTTCACTTTTTGAAACTTTGGAACTGTTTGGGTCAAACTGACCCAGGACATTATTGGGGTTTTAAAAGCAATACAGAAATAAAAAAAATACATAAAAAAACTCCTTAACATTTATTGTATTTCTCTCAATTCTAAGCAATATAGATAACAGATATGATTAATGTTTGCAATTAACATCTGCTAGATCACATTTAACAATGGAAGTGTCATTTGATTTTTGTGATAAAGTTATAATTTATGTAAAATATCCACTATAATAAAAACTTGGATATCTTCAGAACAGAATGTCTTAGAGACTTGTGAATTTGCGCCTTTGAGTCAGGTTAGTAAGCAGCCAATAAGAATCACTCTGTTTGATGCTTAACCACTCCCTAGCAACCATTTAGAGCACCCTAGCAAAAAGCCCTTTTGACATCCATTCAAAAAGGCTTAGAGGGATATCTTCGGGTCAGAATGTCCTAGAGATATGAGAGTTGACTTGTTTAACTTGCTAGAGCAATCAGTTTTCACGTATCATCATGGAAACTACATATCCATGCCCTAGCAACCATTTAGAGTACCCTAGCAACCAAACCCCATTGACTTCCATTCCAAATTGCTTAGATGTGTCATGTGGGTGGTCTTTTTCAACTTGGGGCAGTTGGTGGGGCAGTTGGTGGGACTTCGTGGCGAGAAATTTTGCCACGGCAAACACCACTCATATTTACTTCAGGGAATGTACCTATCTAGTGAGTGAGTATGTGTGTGTGTGTTTGTGTCTGTGCATGTGTGCATGTTTCTTTGTGTCTGTATGTGTGTCTCTGTAGGTTCCCACACTACAGAGGATAAAGAGAGCGGGAAAGCGGGCGCAGACGGCTTCTCTGTGTTTGGATTGTAACAATGTAGCATGTATGTGTGTGTATGTCTCTCTCTCCATCTGTGTGTGCGTGTGCTCTTTCTCTCTCTCTATGTGTAAGTGAGTGTGTGTGTGTGTGTGTGTGTGTGTGTGTGCATGTTTCTGTGTGTCTGTGTGTATGCAGGTCAAATTGACCCGAACATCGTATGAAGGACATGAATGTGTGGGTGCATTGTAGCATGTGTTCTCAATTATTTTTGTTCTTTTACATGTTCTTCACAGAAAATAAGCCAAGGCCATGGAGTTTCAGGTTGAAAAATTGTATCCTTGTATCATTTTTCTTTTTGTAAAAATTTGAAATGGGTCAATTTGACCGGAACACCACATAATACAACTTTACAGCTCAATTTGTTTTGTGAAAAATTTAAAAGAAGAAATACTGTAATTGCTATTATAAAATTATAAGTTTCACATTTCTACCTTTAAGTCCTCCAAATATTGTCCCCATTCACTTCCATTATTAGTGTCTCAACATTGATTTTTGCTTATTTTTTAAAGATAAGGAGGGATGAGATTAAATAATTTTTTTGGTAATCAACATTATGCCACATTTGCTGTGGAATGAGCTTAACTTGTATTGAACCTGTAATATTCCTTTAAACTCGACCATTGACCAACTTGGTGGCCAGCTAAAACCACCAAACCACCTTTGTCTGGGTTAAGCTGGGTTTTTTCTTTTTTTTCCAGTCATGACCTGGTTTATCATTGGTAGTCCAGCTCAGATTTTCAGCTTCAACCAGTTAGAACTTTCAATAAATGCTGGTTTTAGCTGGATGTTTAGCAGTAGACTGAGAAAAATAATATGCAAGTTGTTTTTTCTTTATTTTTTGTAAATGCAGTAGGAGAATTGTCTTAGTTGGTTCCTATTCTTAGAAAGATATAAATGAGTGAAATATGTATTAGAAAGTAATGAAAATTTTCAGGAATTGTAATTATCTTAGTTCCCCTTCTGTCACTCACTCACTCGACGTTGTGTCGACGTAGTGACACTAGGGGTCGCTCTTGAGAGCCCTGAACAACTCTATTCTTTTGCGAAAAGGACAATGAGAATTAGCAAGTGAAATTTGCATGCCACACCCCCGGACATATGGGAATAAAAGGAATGCCCACTCTCATTCAGATATTTTCTTAGTCATTCAGAATATCAGCGAGCTGAATACTACTGCTGTTCCCTTCACCTCTTAAGAAGCATATGCTGTTGGATATACGCCGCATTTCCAATGGCTTTCTCCTAAACAACGAGTGCAGATTTCACCCCTGGGAGCTTCGACAGCGCTAAAAGAGTGTATATTCCTGTTAAACAGTATATTTTCTGTATTAGAGCATACACATTGACGTTGAACGACTTTTTAAAGGCACATCTTTATGGAGATGCCTTTCTGTCTTTGTGTGTATCCTGGATGCGGTCTTTATCACTCCGCTTCTGATGACCACAGGTTCTGCCTCACTTGTCTGGGCAGCGATAACAATGAGGCAGCATTTGTGGATGGTTCATGTTCTCATTGCGAGAATATGATCATGGCAATGTTGTGGTCACGGCTTTCTTTCTTCCAAAGTGAGAAAGCCACTCTAGCTGCCCCCATGCTGTGCCTTCTACCAATGAGTATGAGGCCGGCCCGGCTGGTGCTGGATGTGATTTGGGGTGTTCAATGGGCGCGGTCTCGCCGGGTAACTCCCTGCGGAACTCTCGCTCCCCAGCACACTTGTTTGCTCCCATACGGTTCTGAAATGAGACCAGCCCGCCTCATGGCCAGCTTGACATCTCTTTTGGGGCCTGCAAGCAGGATGAGTCTTCGATCGCTGCATCGGAGAGCACACTGGCGATGTCGGATGCTGAGGACTCAACTGGGCTGCCTCTTCAGGTCTGCCTGACCAGTCTGAGCCTAACGCAGAGCTGACCGCCATGCTTGCCTGCACATTTATTTTATCTGCCTAAGAGAAAAATGAATGTTAATGAACATATTTTAGTGTTTTTTTCCTTTTCTTTTTTTATATTATTGTTTTAGAGTAAAACTGAGCACTGATGTAACAATATAAACTATATGTGATTATCTATGACTCAATAAGCCATACATTTTTTTTTTAATGACAATCTAAGGTGGTCAGTCAACCATTTCAAGTCAGATAACAAAATCAACCAGCCTAAGGTAATGTAATGGCTGGTGTGAAATGGGTTTAGCTTGTCAACAAGTTGGTCTCGCACCCTGACAAGACAACAAGTTCCCAAAACCCCTCTAAAACCATTACAGGAATATTATGAGTATATAAATAAGTTAAGCTTAATCGACAGCGTTTGTTGCATAATATTGATTACCACAAAAATGTATTTTGACTTGCCCTTCCTTTTCTTAAAAAAGTAGAAAGGAAGTACTATTGTACTGGAACCCTCCACCCTCCCCTGAGCGCTCGCGGCTTGATGATTGGTTCCTGGGTTCGAGGCGCCCCCCCGCCCCCCCTCAGTTTCTTTCGTGCCGGAGGTGCACGACAAACTTACAAGGTTGTGGGCGACACCTTTCGCTGTCCGAAACAGACTTCCTGGTTTCTCCCTCAGGTGGATAGGTTGGTTTTAAGTCGGTTGCGATGCACCCATAGCTCGCAGAATGACGCCGCTGGTGAGATTGTCTGGAGCTTCCCTCCAGAGCCTATAGGACTACATCGTCTCTGGTGACCAAAGCCTACAGTGCCGCTGGACAGGCCGCCTCCGCCCTGCATGCCATGGCCCTCCTGCAGGTACACCAGGCCAAGGCACTAAAAGAAATGCACGTGGGTAGTCCTGATCCCGATGGGCTGCAGAAGCTGCGCTTGGCAACCGACCTCGCTCTCCGGGCGACGAAGGTCACGCCCTGAGCCCAAACAGGCTGCTGTACCCAAATTGTAAAAAAAAGATTGGTTTCCTCACTCCTTGGGTGACATAATCGGTGTTCACGGCTGCCGTTGTCACGGAAACCAGACACCGAGCACTCGCAGCCAGGGCCCCATGAACGCATTCCCTTTGCGCACCGGCTGCGCCATGCCTTCGGCCAACTGGTTGTGACGAGTCTTGAGGACGACCCGAGAGGTCCTCCTCCTCAGTCGCTAACCTGCCTTATGCCAAATACACAGAGCAAGGTAAGTACTTTGAGGTTCCCCTCAGCGCAGCCACCTCGGGACGAAGCAACGCTCCTCGACGTGGCATCACCTGCTCCTTCCCAACGCGAGGCTCCACCTCCAAATATGTAAGACTTGATCGTCCCTATAGTGCCCCTCTCCCGGAGCTTGGATCCATGGCTCTCTTTCCAACCCATTGCGGTGGCTGGCCAGGACCATCCTACTCAGCGAGTATTGACACCAAAGGAAGGCGGTGGGTTGTGGACAATCTTGGACCTGCAAGTTCTGAACCGGGTAATTCCCTGCCGACCTCCTGTTCCCCAGCACACTAGTTTGCTCCCATACGGTCCTGAAATGAGACCAGCCCACCTCATGGCCAGCTTGACATCTCTTTTGGGGCTTGCAAGCAGGATGAGTCTTCGATTGCTGCATCGGAGAGCACAGTGGTGATGTCGGACGCTGAGGACTCAACTGGGCTGCCCTCTTTGGGTCTGCCCGACCAGTCTGAGCCTGACGCAGAGCTGACCTGTGAGTTCTGAACCGGGCCTTACACAGACTCCCGTTCAAGATGCTAATGCAGAAACACATTTTGATGAACGTCCGGCATCAAGATTGGTTCACAGCAGTAGACCTGAAGGATGCATACATTCATGTCTTGGATTTACCTCGACACAAACCCTTCCTACGGTTCGCTTTCGACGGCCAAGTGTATGAGTACAAGGTCATCCCCTTGGTCCTCTCCCTGTCCCCTCGCATCTTCACGAAAGTCGCAGAGGCAGCTCTTGCCCCATGAAGGGATGTGTGCATCTGCATACTCAACTACCGCAATTACCTTTCTGATTCTAGCACACTCTCGGGCATTGCTGTGCATGCACAGGAACTTGGTGCTCAGGCACCTCAGCCGTCTAGGGTTTCAGGTCAACTGGGAAAAGAGCGGTTCAGAGTATCTCTTTTCTCGGCATGGAGTTAGACTCGGTCTCAATTATAGCAGGTCTCAATTATAGCACGCCTCAGAAGTGAGCACGTGCAGGCGCTGCTGAACTGCCTGAAGTCATTCAGGCAGAAGACAGCGGTTCCACTGAAACACTTTCAGAGGCTCCTGGGGCATATGGCTTACTTGGCAGTGGCCACGCCGCTCGGGTTGATGCATATGAGACCACTTCAGCACTGACTTCAGACTCGAGTCCCAAGATGGGCATAGCGCTGTGGCACACATCGTGTAGCTATCACGTAGCTCTGCCACAACTTATTCAGCCCTTGGACAGACCTCATATTTTTGCAGGCAGGAGTTCCCCTACAGCAGGTGGCCAGATGTGTCACCACAGATGCCACAAAGTTTGGCTGGGGCATGTGTGCAATGGGCACGTAGCCGCTGTTTCTTAGACAGGACTGCAACTGGGTTGGCACATCAACTGCCTAGAGTTGCTAGCTGTACTACTCGCCCTGCGGTGGCTATTTATCCGGGGCAAGCATGAGTTGGTCGGACAACACAGTGACAATAGAGTACATAAATCATCATGGTGGCACACGCTGTCATCGCATGTCGCAACTCGTCCGCCATATCATCCAGCAGCTGAGATTGCTGCGGGCCACTCAAATCCCAGGCAGCCTCAATGCTACAGTGTACGCGCTGTTGCGGCAGGCAGCGCTCAGCAGAAAGTGGAGTCTCCATGCCGAGGTGGTCCAGCTGATTTGGAGTTGATTCGGCAAAGCACAGGTAGACCTGGTCGCTTCCCAGGAATCCTCCCACTGCCCACTCTGGTATTCCCTGATGGGAGCCCCCCTCGGGCCACATAGCTTGCCCCGGGGGCTGTGCAAATATGCATTCCCCCAGTGAGCCTACTTGCACAGACCCTGTGCAAGGTGAGGGAAGACAAACAAGTCACCCTTGTGGCCCCATATTGGCCCACCCAGACATGGTTCTTGAACATCACACTCCTCGTGACAGCACCTCCCTGGAAGATTCCCCTGAGGAAGGACCTTCTTTCTAAGAAATAAGGCAGCATCTTTCACCTGCACCTAGACCTCTGGAACCTCCACATCTGGCCCTTGGATAGGACGCTGAAGACCTAAGTGGCCTACAACCAGCAGTGGTAGACACGATCCCTCAGGCCAGAGCTCTATTTACTAGGCAGCTTTATGACCTGAAGTGCCGCTTGTTCATGAATTGGTGTTCTTCCCGAGCTGAAGACCTCCTGAGATGTGCAGTCAGGTCAGTGCTTTCCTTCCTGCAGGAGAGGCTGGAGTGGCGGCTGTTCCCCTCAACCTGAAATGTATACATAGCCACTATAGTGGCCCACCAAGATGCAGTGGATGGTAAGTCCCTAGGGAATCACAACCTGATCATTAGATTCCTCAGAGGCATCTGGAAGCTGAATCCTTCCAGGCCAAACCTCTTCCCCTCATAGGATCTCTCCGCAGTCTTCCTGGGCCTTCGGGGAGCCCCCTTTGAGCCGCTAGAGTCAGTCGAGCTGAAAGCCCTGTCTTTGTTAATGGCCCTCCTGATTGCGCTCACCTCCATCAAGAGGGTTGGGGACCTGCAAGCGTTTTCTGTCAGCAACACTTACCTGGAGTTCGGTCTAGCAGATTCTCACATGATCCAGAGACCCCAGCTGGGCTATGTGCCCAAGGTTCCCATGACCCCCTTCAGGGATCAGGTGGTGAGCCTGCAAGCGCTGCCCCTGGAGGAGGCAGACCCAACCCTGTCGGTGCTGTGTCCAGTGCATGCTTTGCGCACCTACTTGCATCGTACGCAGAGCTTTAGGCGTTCTGAGCAGCTCTTTGTCTGTTTTGGCGGACAGCGGAAAGGGAATGCTGTCTCCAAACAGAGGCTTGTGCACTGGATCATGGCATACCAGGCTCAGGCCGTGCCTGCCCCTTTGGGAATACGAGTACACTCTACTAGTAGTGTGGCATCCTCGTGGGCACTGGCCCATGACACTTCTCTAGCAGACATCTGCAGAGCAGCGTGCTGGGCTACACCCAATACCTGGATGTCCTTCCTCCCTAGCCCTGTGGCTTGCAAATTCAGGGGAGGAGTTCACAGCTAGACCCACTGTGGGTACTAATATGCCCTGTACTGGTATAGGTGTTCCACAGTTGCCGATTACTATGGTAACAACCTGTGATGCATTTTCCGCGGTACGGTCTCCCTATTGGCAGACCCGCATCTCCCATGGACAGATCCCACTCTGCCCCTGGCCGCAGTGTTTGTAAAGCTCCTCCCATTCGAGGCAGGACCTACCACTGTGCCCCTTCCATGTGCACCTGGTGAGTCCACATGTTGTATTGCCATATGTTGACCTCCCCTTAGGGCACGATGTGGTCTCCATGGGGTCTTTTCCCCCTAAAAGAATAGGAACGGAAAAGAACACCTTCCCCGATGTGTATAATAGTGCTAGATGGCCCCAGCCGGATCTAATATTCTGTGGAGAGAAAACATTGAGAGAAAAGGCTGCAGCTGCCGTGGCTGCTCCCATGCTAGTTACATTGCTTCCCCCCTTGAGGGATGTGGGGAACTGCATGACGTCTTTTTGGTGCGTTGGGGGAGGTTACATGCAGACCGATACACCTGCTATTAAGCACGCAGCAGCTTTCTTGCACCTGCATCAGTAGTTCACATAACATGGTTCAGCTGTTTTGGTGTTTTTCTATAGGGACCCCTAGTGTCACTACATCGTCACAATGTCGAGTGAGTGACAGAAGGGGAACGTCTTGGTTAATGTTGTAACCTCTGTTCCCTGATGGAGGGAATGAGAAGTTGTGTCCCTCTTGCCACAATGCTGTACTAGCTTCTGAAATGGCCGGACGTTGTCTTGGCTCCTCAGCACAAAACCTGAATGAGCGTGGGCATTCCTTCTCCTTTTATACCCGTATGTCTGATGGAGTGGCATGCGAATTCCACTCACCAATTCTCATTTTCCGGCCTTTTCGCAAAAGAATTCGGGGCTCTCAAGTGTCCCTACATCGACACAACATCTCGTTCCCTCCATCAGGGAACAGAGTTTATGACAGTAATCAAAATGTTTAGCATTATCTTTTGGCATTTTTGCAACAACATGTCCAGGCTAAAAATAGTCTTAGAAAAATATTGGTGTTTATTTGACATTTTAAATATATTTATGTCAAAGAAATATATTTTAAGCCAATAGTCTCGGTTACGTGAAGCGTAATCCTGGATCCCCAAGTCGGAACGAGACACTGCTTAATCACATTGGGACATGCCCTGAGTGTCACGTGGTCTGAAGGCCTTAAACAATCACGGCAACTTATTGGCTGGTGGCGCTTAATAGAGGTGCTCACTTTTGCACCATAGAGTCAGATTTTCTGCAGGAAGGCACAAACAGCTGCTAGAGAGTATGGCCAGCTTATACAGCGTCTCGTTCCCACTCAGGGAATCAGGGTTACGCATCATGCAGGAACTCGAGCTGCATAATCTCTTTGGAAAGAATATACATTCAAGCCATGCAAACAGTAGCTGCCAACTGTCTACACCCATGTGGTAAGCATATAGATAAATAACAGAATAAACAGAGGGAATTATAAGTTCACTCCTGAAGCAGGAGTCAAACCCTCGTCCAAATTGCTGCCAGACAAATGTCCTCCAAGTACACTCCTCTTGCCAAAGCCCATGAGGATGCCATGCACCTCGTAGAATGGACTCAATACCTGTAAACTGCGCACTCCTTAAGCATTTGAAATCAGTAAGCCAATGAGACAGTCTTTGCTTGGACACCAAAACACCCCTGTTGCAGCCACCAAAGCAAACAACTGTTCTGACTTATGCCACTGGCCTGTACGGTCAAAATAATCTTACAGTGCCCGAACTGGGCAAAGCATATGCAATCTTTCATGCTCCTCCAACTCAAATGGGGGAGGATAGAAAGCCTGAAAATGAACAGTCTGCGAGCAAAATGATGTAGAAATTACCTTGGGCAAATAGCCCATAAGAGGTCTAAACACCACTCTTGAACACCCTGGCGCAAAATCCATACATAAGGGATTGATCGACAGGTCATGCAAAACACCAACCATTTTAAATTATGCAAATGTTACTAGCAGGGCTGTTTTAAGAGTCAGAGACTTCAGCGACTGTTCCCAAGGGCTCAAACAGAGCACCCGAGAGTGACTTTAAAACAACAGATAAATACCACATAGGAAACATGGATGGGACGAAAAGGCCTAAGCCTGCATACCTTGCATAGTGGCAATATAGACTTAAAGCGTTGTCGGGGAAACCCAGGCCCCAAAATGCTCTTGCAAAAACAATCCATCATTGTAACGACAGGTCAGTGAACTGAATTTTCTCATTGTGCTGTATACCAAGAAGCAAAAATACGCCACTTGAACATATAAATCTTCCTAGTTGTTGGAGCTCTGACACATAGAATGGTATCAATCACAACAGGGGATAACCCATCATTCAAAAGAGCACCCCGTTTAGGGGCCATACCCATAACTTCCAGAAGTCTGGCTGGGGGTGCCAAATGCTGCCCTGAGCCTGAGACAACATGTCTGTTCAGACTGGAATCTTCCAAGGCACTTTCTCCAGAAGAGAGACCAAAAGAGAGTCAAAAACCCTCCTCAAGATGGCCAAAATGGTGTCACTATCAGAAGCCGAATCTCAATCATCCTGAACTCTCTGCAGAACTGCGTACAGCAGATTGATCGGTGGAAATGCATAAAGACATGCTTTTGGCCACTGATGGCCACTGATGCATCAATGCCCATTGGAGCCTGAGGTGAGAGACAAAACCAAAGGTGACCGTGTGATGTCTCGCTCAAAACAAACAGGCCCACTCAGACGAACCTTCTTCAGATTTGTTCCATAATCTGAGGATGTAATGTTCACTCTCCGGGCATCAAGCCCTGTCTGGACAGGAGATCCACCCACAAAATGAACTGGCCCGGGATATGCACAGCTTGTAGAGACAGCACAATGTACTGTTCCTACAGAAGAATGTGACATGCCATTCTCAGCACAGCATGAAAATGCACTCCTCCCTGGCAATTAATATAGAACACCACCGTCCTTTTGTTGCCCTGAGTCTCTGGGATGAAAATCTTTAACACCAGCAGCACCATGAATATCTCCAAACAGTTTATGTGCCAATATTGCCACTGGCCCGTCTGAACCCCATAGACTGGACGACTCTTGTATGTAGTGCCCCAATCCGTGGAGGAGGCATCTGTCTGTATAACTTTGCAGCAACACACCTGTCCCAATGGAATGCTCAACATCAAAAGGCAGGTCCGTTTCCATAGTAACAGAGTTCGGTAGCACCCACGCATCACTTTGAATAGACGGAACGCATGCGTCAGTGGTTTAAGTCCCTTTGTGGAGTTCATTCATCAATGAAAAGGTCTCGCATGGCGAATTGACAGAAGGCAAACTGGAGACAGATGCGCCTGCATCGCTCGCAAATCCAGCTCCACCCCTAGAGTATGTTGCCCTTGTAACAGGACACTTTTGTCAAGGTTACACACAGCCCTAGATCAAATGGTTGAGAATGACATCTTGATGTTGGGCAGCCAACATCTCAGAGTGGGCAAACACCAACCAATCGTCAAGATCATTCAAAACACGGTTGCTTTGAAGTGAAAGTGTTTAGTGCCAGTGCAAGTCCTGTGGTGTATTTTTATCAAGTTGAGTATACATTAATCAAGTATAATCGATGCCATTTTATTCTACAATTATTTCTGTTGGTCATATGTGTTTTTTGTGTATGTGAGTGGTTCAGCATAAAAGTCTGGGAATGGAATGTCAGAGGTACATGGACACTCACACATAAATGACATGCAGATGTTTCCTATTTACTTTTGTTGAAGCTAAAGAAGATATATGATGGGCCCCTCTTAGTAAAGTGTTTCTACATAGTGTGAAAATGGCTCACAGGATGTAACTGAAGACTTCTGGTTTAAAGATAAAGAAGATTTGTTAGGGCTCCAAAGATGTTTTTCAGCTCAAAACAGGATATTCATTGTTTTAGCCACGCCTTGTGAGACCTATGTAAGCGTGTGCAAAATTCAAGACACTTCAGTTGTTTCTGCAGGGGCAACTCGGCTTTATGGTCTGATAATAAAGTCTATTCTTCTGAAATCAAAAACTCCAAGTCTTTAAGAGTGAGTTTTTCACAAAGCAGGCAAGAACCACAACAAATGGCGACCCCGGCAGGACGGAACAGGGCAGAAAGAGTGACCACGACGGGCTTTCTTGACAAGCAACACAACAAACGGTGGCCACCGAAAAGGTAAGCATTTTTGCTTATATAAAAGTTTGTGTTGCTTGCCAGTTTACCTGTGGTGGTAAGAACACTCTAAAAGCTCTTCCAAATTCAGATAAGGAAAATAAAATAAATAGAGGGTTTTGATTCCAGAAGAAATAATTGCATGAAATAGATAATTTTTTTTTGCTGTCAAGTGGGCCTAGATGGATGACAAAAAATAAATAGTTTTCTACTGTCAAGTGGGCCTAGAGGATGACATAAAATTAATAGTTTTCTACTGTCAAGTGGGCCTAGAGGATGACATAAAATTAATAGTTTTCTACTGTCAAGTGGGCCTAGAGGATGACATAAAATTAATAGTTTTCTACTGTCAAGTGGGCCTAGAAGGATGACAAAAAATTAATAGTACAGAAATTTTTGACCAGGAAGGCAAACATTTTTGTATGTGTGTAAATCCTGTAGGAACAGGTCACTCAAGAGGAGTGTGTGTGTGTGTATAAATCCTGTAGGAACAGGTCACTCAAGAGGAGTGTGTGTGTGTGTGTGTGTAAATCCTGTAGGAACGGGTCACTCAAGAGGAGTGGTAGAATAGTTGTGTTCTAGAACTATGTTGTGTTATTGTGAGCTCTGTGTTTGTAAAGGCCTTGTGTGTGTAATAAGTGTGAGATTGCTGTGGTTGTGAGTGTACTTGTGTCTGTGTTTGAAAGTGTGTGTATGGAAGTGTCTGACTGAGTACAAATATAAGCCCAGTACAGGGACTGAATTGTTTGATGAGTCCTTAACAATAAAAGGAACACAGAGTGTATGTTATGAGCCTTATAAATAAGGGACAAGTGTGAAATATAAGCCCTAAGATTAAAAAGGACAGGATGAATGGAATAAAGTTGTCAAATAAAGAAGATTTGTCTTTTATATGTTGAATGGATGTTGGGAATGAAAGCCTGTCTCGTGAAACTTTGGTAAGGAATTTCCTTGGTTAACAGAAATCTTGGCTTTATGGGTTGTCTCTGTGATCCAGAGGGAAAAACTCAGTCATTAATGCATAACTAATAAAGAGTATATATGCAATTTATATAAAAGAATATCTATTTAGACCTATTTTCAATCTTCCATCAATATATGAGGCAAAAGAGTAATACAGTATAAATTAACAATAGGGAGAATAATAAAAACTATAAGACAACACAGCTGTAAAGATGTGCATGGAAGGGAAAAATTAACTTTTGGCTGGCAGAAAACATTTAGTCAAGGACTGTTCAATTCAGGCAAGACAGGAAGCCTGGTGTAAGATTAGATAAACTGAGAAAAAGCAGCTGTTGACTGGTCATAACTCTCAACTAGATTGAAGCAAAGACAAGTATTTAACTTCAGACAAGAGAAGTTATACAGTTAAGTGATATAACTGTGCTTATGAGTTCATTTCACAGCAACAAGTAAGAATAATAAAATAATATAAAACTTTAAAGTACTTGAATTTCATTTGGGAAATCACATTATCTGAGAAAAACTTTGACTCCAGTGTTTTGCATTAAACTAAATTCAACTGAGTAATTGGATTTTAAACAAAGGTTGTAGTAAAGATAAGTGTTATCATAATACATAAGGTGTAATTATGGCAGCCACTCCTGTGAACATATTAGGATTAAAATATCCAGTGTTTAAGGAACTTATAGATAAACTCTCAAACAAATGGCAAAAAAGAACCAAAAATATGATGACAAAATAGCCAAAGGAAGATTTGATGTATCTTTGTGTGAGGAAATGGAAACATTGATAAAAGATTACAAAACTAAAGATAAGAATAAAAATAAAAAGAGAGAAGAAAAAAGAGAAAGGGAGAGAGAATTGTTAGCATTGTTCAAAACAGAAGGAGAAAATTATCTGAAAAATCTAAGACAGGCTATAAAAATACTGAAGGATGCAGAAGGGAGATGAGTAGGGAAGGAGACAAGGCCCTTGTCAAACCACCTCCATATGTGCCCTCAGAAGGTCAGTTCCCAATACTCAAGGGAACTATAGAAGGTTTAGGAGAATGTGGATTGTGGATTTAGAAAAAGAAAGTAAGAAAATAAAAAATAAATAAATAAAAAAAGTTCAGAAAAAGTGAGAAAAAATTAGATTGTTATGAACAAGCACGGGCAGCTTTAGGAAAAATTTAATTGAAATATGATGAAGATTCTGTATGTGAAAAAGAACTTTTAGGGCAAGTGAGAACAGAAGAAGAGGAGATTGAAGCAGAAGCGCAAGTAATAGAAGCACAAATACATAAAAGAATTAAAGAAACTGAAAAATGTATACATCATAAGAGATAAACAGGGAGCAGCTTTGAGTATAACTGAGAATGAACTTGTAATGTAGTAGATTCTGATCCATATGTATTCTTATATTTAGGGAAGAATTGTATTGCAAAATATTGGGGGACAAAGATGAAAAAAACTAAACAGTGCCAATGGGAAACAACAGTATATCCATTGATTTTTCATTCTGTTGACAAAAATTACATTAAAATTTTGTGTGGGACTCCATTGATGGGTACTCCTCAGGAAGTAGTCATCAATAAAAAATATACAAACACAGATGACAACAACACACAAATTGGTAGACACTATTGATGCTGAACTATTTAAAGAATTGGAGCGTAAAACAGGCATAAAAGACACTATAGATGGTTTAGTAAAAGCAGGAGTATTAATAGAAACAAACAGTTACTGTAATACTCCAATTTTGCTTGTGATCAAAGCAAACAAATCTAAATGGCGCCTTGTTCATGACTTACGAGCAATCAATGATATAGTAGAAAATTGTCCGGCTGATGTTCCAAATCCGCACACGCTGCTGACAAATGTCCCTCTTGATGCCAAATACTTTACTATGATTGATTTATGCTCTGCCTTTTTCAGTATTCCGGTGGCAGAGGAAAGTAGACACTTATTTGCATTCACGTATGCTGGTAAGCAGTAAACCTATACCAGAAAGCCACAATGGAAATGCTAACATCTCAAGATAATGGGAAAGAGAAATTAAAAAGAAGGATTTTGTAACTGGAGTATGAAAAGTAAATCTTAAATGAGAAAACTTCACATTCATGTATCTGTTTTAAGTGCTGTCTATTCAATTTTATGAGAAAAGATGTTTGTCAATATTAAATTAAACGTTATAATGTCTTGATATCTAAATGTAAAAACCCATGATTATATGTTTTGTTTTTGATTTGTTTAAATAAGTCTAGAGAACAATTTACATGTGAGTGCAACTTTGTCAGTGTAAACTTGATCAACCAACAAAAATGAGACAGGTAGTGTTTATTATTTTTGCTAGGGAATGTCTGAATGGAGAGATTGAGTGAGATCTGTGAGGCTCTGTAAGGAGAGAGAGCAGGAGGGGGTATGCCCTGTTCTAAATAATCTCGTCTCTCTTGATGTCTCCATTCAAACAAAGGGGCGCCCCGAATTTAGAAAAGATAGATAGCAGATTCTTTTAAGAAGAGATATTTTTCTTTTATTTCTTGTTTTATATATACAGTGTAGGCATTGGTTGATCATGGGTACACTGAGAGCTGCCACTAAAACTAGATTTAGAGGAAATAAATTTAAGAATGAGTTTGATAATTTCATGTTCTCTACTTTTAAAAATTTGCTAAGTTTTGAGAAGTTTTTTCTTGGGTTTGTTCTATGACAATCATGCCAGATAAAATTTAAATAAAGTCCCAATATGTGATATATTAAATATATAAATAATTGAGAATGCTATTAAAAATTGGTCATTGGTAGCAGGTGAAACCCATGCAGAAACACTGAGATTAAATTGAATATCATTAAGAATTTCAAGTTGTCATCATTATGTGTATGCTGTTCACTAACTCATTCTGCAACTAGTCTCTCACCATTGTAGATGACCTGGCCAAATGATTTATTGAAGCGACTAATCCTGCAAGAGGAAGTCAGAGGAAAAAAGACTGAAAGATGTGGGCTATTATCTGATTGGCCCTCACACTATCATGACTGCTGGTAATCATTACTGAATTGACATTACAAATGTGGATTAAATTTCTCTGGATAAGTTGACTTTGGTCATGTATGACTAATTGGATGTTTGATTCTCCAACTGCCATCCATGGGTTCGATACCCATGTCTAAATTGTTCCGAGGGTCTAAATTTAAATCCAGCATCTAACCACTGAGTTATTGATTTAAAGAGTAAAATTTTACAAATGTATGGCAAAGTAAGAGTTACCTATTGGATTGGTACTCACCTAAATTTCCAGAGCGTACCCTCACTTTAAAGAAAAAGGGTAGTGGGTGTTACAAAGAGTTGATAGAGTATCTTTTTCCAATGTAAATATTTCCATTTTGAGATGAATCTATGAAAGTATCACTTTAGAGGCATACAGTTTCTGCACAGTGGTGTTTGTCTCTATGATTTAACTGAATCATTTATAAGGAAATGCTGAGGAAAAATAAGAGTATAATAATTAACAAAAATCTTATTGTTAAATGATGCTAAACATTAGGATTTAAAAGATGAGTTATGAGAAATTAGAAGGATTTAATGTATTTTACTGAACAATTATTGTAAAACACAAGAGATTTAATGAATTTTAATTGTGCCTTTTTTTATATACTTTATTTTGTTTAAACATTTACTTACTTTTCTGTTAGTTTAAAAAGGTGATTTTTGTTGTTTCATTAGATAGAATAGCTTCTCATGAGAGAGTCAGAAAACAGATAAAGGAATCATTAGAGAGTTATTCAACAGAAAGAAAAAAGAAGGGATAAGATGGGTGTTGTAAATGTAAAGATCTGCTTGAACAGAAGGCTAAAGTTAGTTGTATTGAATGTAAAGAGAATGTTGAAAAAGAGAGGAAAAGCTTGTGTTGATGAACTTATGAACATACTATGTGAAGAAAAAAAAAAAAAAAAAGAAAGACAAAAAGACACAATGTATATGGCGTTTTCATGAAGCATAGATGGTTGAATAAAACCACTCATAGCTCATATGCCAGTGCCAGAAGGACCATTCAAGCATGTGTTTATGTATTATATGGACATGAGAAAGATAGATTTAGCACATGTCTGGAAGCAGTGCCCTCAGCAGGTCAGGGGTCAGGAACTGTAATCAAATTTCTAACAAGAAAAGAAGATGGAAAGTTCTGGAAGAGGTTTTATTTGAAGATGGTATAAAATGGAAAAGTTTGAAAGCAGATAATAAAATGAATTCTTATAATGATCACTTTTTTCAATGTTGAAGGGTAACTTAAATATATTATTGTGAGATTCTAAAATGAGAAAGAAGGAACAGCTGTAATGAGATGGAATGTCCCCCTCAGAACTCCTCCCCTTTCTCACTCTCTGTGTGATAAGTGTCTGCTTGAACAAGAAACTCAAGAAGTATATGCTAAAGGCACATCTTTATATTGTTGAATTTTCTTTTAATTTTCTTTTATATGGTAAATGATGTGATGTGACACTAATGTTAGATACAGTGACATGAAGGAGAGGTTAAAACCGCTTTCCTCATGATTAAAGATTTTAAGGGCAATTAATGAATATATCCCAATTCAGAGGACAATTTGATGTTAGGTGCTTATATTAAAGAGATTGAGTTGAACATTCATCTGAGAGAATAAATGTAGGTTCAAAACTATCTAGAAACCATTATTGATTAAGGTGATGTTTTAAATTAAGCTTCCTAGAAGCTCGACAGAGGCTACCCTGTATTTGTTTTATTCTGATATTAGTTCCCATGATTATACAAGGTTTTTTGTGACATTTGCTAAAGGAGCAGAAATACAATTTTAATGAAAATGAATGTTCTGGAAATGAGTTAAATTTTAGCATTTTGTTTAATTTGTTAAGTTTTAATAGACTGTTTAATTTTGAATAATGCTTTGTGAATTTAACCATGTTTTGAACTGTCTCATATTTAAGCAGATTTAGATGGTTCCATTGGCTGTGGTGGTTCTCAGGTGATACTTCCTAAAGCAAAAGAAAATATCTGTTTACAGATACCAAATTATTAAGAATTGGCTGATAGGACTGAGCGGTATCAGACCAGTGGCAGGAGGTGGTGACCCAATGACGGGAAAGACTCTCCAATGGCAAAATGAGAGCGGCCTAAGACAGGGTGCCACCGCCCTGGAAACCTGCCCAAGATGGGAGGGTAATATGGGTTTAAGGAAGTGGATGGATGCTTTTAGGATAGAAGCATCAAAAGGGAGGTTTAGAAGAAACCTGCCCGAAGTTGTGAGTTCCACTCAACCCAAATGTGTCTTAATAACCGCTTTATTAATATGTTTCATCACAGCGATAAATACTAAGCATCCTATCACTGTGTTATCAGGGGATCACACCCTGTGTAGAAGATAAGTTATAGATTTTTGGGGGTAAAGCTTTGAGAACCGTTGCATACAAAGAGGTGCCTAAATTATTAAAGAAGCATTGAACAAACCTGAGATTGTTTGTATGATGAAGAATTAAGATTGAAAAATTATTTTGAATTATGCTTTTATTGAACTCATGTGCATTTTAATAATAATGAAGAATGGAAAAAAGAAAACATGGTGGTAACTAAAATTAACATGGTTTGACTTGTTTATAGCGATTTAAATAGATTACTTAAAGAAATGGGGTGCACAATAAGCTAAAATTAATATAATGTTTGGAATAACAACAATGTGGAAGGAATAATATTCTGTTGTGTGTTACCATTGGTAAAGTCATTCTTGATTTGAGCAACAGTAAGTAGATTACCTTGATCGATGTATATGGTCCAAAGCAATGACAACTAACCTGGATGGACAGAAAGACCAAGATGGGAGAAAATTGATCTCTCTAATGAATATATATAAGAAGATATGAAGAACCATGCCCTGGGTGTAAGTGCTAGCCTAACCTCTCCCCAGAAGGTGACCCTCTACGATGCGCAAAGTATCTGGGTTGAAGACGTCTACAAAAAAAAAAAAAAAAAGGGAACTCTTGGTATTATAATGAATATTTTGTTTTATATTTGATATAATCTACATAACTATGATATCCACATGCAAGGCTGAACCAATTGCACGCTCATGCTTAAAACAATTTTGTATGTTTTATTTTTATTTTTTTTGAATGAATATGAGGACAGAATCTTTTACTCTATTCTTAAGTAAAGTTGAGTAGAGATGTTTGGTTCTGTGATCTCCAACGGAGTGCGGTGGCATAATCTGGTCATTGGTAGTGAAGCTGTGTGACTTAATTTAGTCACTAGTTAGCATAACTGAGGCAACTGAATTGTGAAACTGCACTCTGAGTAAAAATGGAAATGTGACTTCTGAAAGTCACAGAGAGGGGATATGTCGTGTATTTTTATCAAGTTGAGTATACATTAATCAAGTATAATCGATGCCATTTTATTCTACAATTATTTCTGTTGGTCATATGTGTTTTTTGTGTATGTGAGTGATTCAGCATAAAAGTCTGGGAATGGAATGTCAGAGGTACATGGACACTCACACATAAATGACATGCAGATGTTTCCTATTTACTTTTGTTGAAGCTAAAGAAGATATATGATGGGCCCCTCTTAGTAAAGTGTTTTTACATAGTGTGAAAATGGCTCACAGGATGTAACTGAAGACTTCTGGTTTAAAGATAAAGAAGATTTGTTAGGGCTCCAAAGATGTTTTTCAGCTCAAAACAGGATATGCATTGTTTTAGCCACACCTTGTGAGACCTATGTAAGCGTGTGCAAAATTCAAGACACTTCAGTTGTTTCTGCAGGGGCAACTCGGCTTTATGGTCTGATAATAAAGTCTATTCTTCTGAAATCAAAAACTCCAAGTCTTTAAGAGTGAGTTTGTCACAAAACAGGCAAGAACCACAACAGTCCGGATGGAAGGATGCAATATTGATACGCTTACCCCCGAAAGCGAATCTGAGAAAGCGCTTGTGCTTCGGTGCAGTCTGAATATGGAAATAAACGTCCTTCAAATTTATTGTCACAAACCAGTCCCCCAGCTGCAGTTGTGACATAATTTTTTTTCCTGGCTCCTGTACACGAAGATCCAAATCTGGAGGCCATGGAACTGGAACAATTGGGGATAATGCTTAGTAGTGAGAAATTGCAATCATTGAAAAGTGCAGCTGTCCCCGTAATGTTTGGAAAAAAACATTTTAAAATTGCTCTGAAATTTACACTGTATAAACAACATCCTTACGTGTTCGCCACTCAAAAGGGAGGATTAATAATCTTTGTTTTGAAGTGAGTCACTGGAACAAACATGGGCTAAGATAAAATCGTGGATGAAAAACAGAAAATCGCTTCGATGGCGTGAAAGCGAGCACCTTTATGGAGCCCATGATGTAGCTCCCTATGGGCATCATTTAAGCGCCATCAGCCAATAAATTGGTGTGAATTTATAAGGGCTTCAGACCACATGACACTCAGAGCATTTCCCAATATGATTACGCAATGTTCCTACGAAAGGGAAAGGGAAATAATGCATTTATTTGCATTATTAAGGTGGTGCAGGCCTGATATAACATTCCTGTTTTAATTCAACACAGAATATCATCATTATGAACAACTTATCCTTTACATTTTGTTGTAATGCACAGCTTTATTGCATAGACTTACGGCCTAGGATATGGCCTGTTTTTTAGACAGAAGAGTGTAAAAAATTTTTACAGGGCCAAAGATATCATGTTGCAGCTCTGATATACCAGCTCAGGAAAATATTACCAATGTCGTTTACTGCTTACAGACTCTCAGCAGAGACTCACTTGCTGGTTTAGGTAAATGGATAGTATCATTATGTGTGCTTTGGGAGGAGCAAAGAGGATCAGGGGGTGATGTTCCCTCCTCTGCACCCCTCTTTTAATCATTAATGTCATCATTTTGCAGATGGGAATATAATGGTTTGGAGGTGGAGAAACACATACCCATTAATGCAATTTTTAAACAAGTGGCCATCTTAGAAGGCTAGTCAAAGTGCTCTAAATCGTCTGCAAAAATAGCAAAGGTCTGCTTAAATTTTAGAATGTCATGCCAGGGACAATAGTCTAAACTCTAGACAGCTCAGGTTGCTGAATGATCCTGAGGTTTTCTATGCACATCTTTTAATTTGTTCTTTCTTTTTTTCTTCATCAGATGCAAGATTCAGAGCACTTGAATGTCTAGTTCATTAATTTGGACACTTTAGAGGGTACTTTAGGATGCTTATATAAACCCATCTTTGCACTAAAGGAGAATTAAGCTACTTGAAGTGCAAGTGCTAGATTTCATATTATTACACATAATGTACTGACATTACAATTAGAATCCAGCTTTCTCTATATAGACTATAGATGTATTTTCATCTGTGTGCACATCTGGTCCTGAAGGGTTTAAGAAAATGAACTTTCTGAAACACCATCAATAGTTCATTTTGTTCTTTAAATTTCCACATTGCCATCATCATATGCGTATTGTGTTTAATAGCATTCTGTGATGGAAATTACTTCTTCAACGTTGTGTTGTATTATACATGCAGAAGAATTGAAACGACATGATTTGAATCTAATTCAAAGGTCAAAGAAATAAAAGGCAGAACACACACTCTTGGAGTTCCCGAGAGACGCGGGACACACAAGATTCTGTCCTCCGATATAAACCAGTTTGCTACACTTAGACTAATCAGATCATGTGACATTGTGATCATTGTTCAGCAAACAGCATCTTAAAAATGACATTCCTTAATCCAGAAACATCTCACACAAAGTGAGATGGACATACAATACCTAGTCTTGCTAGGTAATTCTGACAATTGCTTTGAAATGTGGTAACTTGTATAACTGATAAATTAATGATTATAGCCTGATATACCTCTTTAAAACATGTGTAATGTTTTATCCATGTTGTATAACCAATGAATTAACCAATATGATTTGTAACCAGGTATTGTCAGGTTTTGTTACCTACACGTATAATATCCATGAAACAGTTTCATGTTTAGTATGTAAACATTCACTGGCGTATGCAGAGAAAGCTGATGACAACGAATGTCATGCCTCTTGTACCATTTGCAAGAAATAAAGTTAATGATTAAACATGCACTATTTTGAGCGGGAATTTTGTAAAAGAATCTGAAACAAAGGACCATAAAATCAAATGTCGGAAAAGACAGCCCAGTTGACCATGTGATTCTGAAAAGTCACTTCTGATTGGCGCAGGACACCTTTGGGGATGCGGCCAATTTCAGTTAAAATGTTTCCAAACAGGAAGAACACGCTCTTCTTCAGGCTCCTCTCGTGTCATCTTCCCTCACTTCCTCCCTTGTCTCTCATGCTCTTCTGACTGCTCAGACTTCGCTCTGACTCTTCCCTCGTGGTCTTCTCTGGATCTCGTTGGAATCAGATCCATGCCATGTGATGTACAAGGAAGCTCGGGACACTAAGTCCTGAGGAAGCTCGTCACTCTCTACGGTTCACACACCAATGAGAAGGCCTCGCTTCAAAGCTAAACTCATCCTTCATACAGACAATAACTATCCAATCTTACAGAGGTCCAAAACATCGACGGAACAAACTTTCACCCAAGAGCCAAGAACCAAGCACCACAAAGAACGCAAGGAAACCCCACTACACGCAAGTACATCTACAATATTGTGCTCAAAGTGCTAGTGTATTTGTTAAATGCTTTGGGTAATCCGACTCAAATAAGGTTAAATGGTTCTTAAGGCATTGTCAACAGACTCCATAAAGTTCATTTTCACTGTATTGATCATTTATATCACTTTCTGTCACTCTTCTCACCAACCTGTCTCATGTATATATGTGTTAGATTACATTTATGTTTAGAATAGCAATAAAGTTTGTCTGTATTCAAAGATGAATGACTGTGGTATATTTTGATCAATAATCTCATCAATGTTTCTAAAAGATTTAGCTTCAAAGCTGTACCTAAATACATGTGATATTATTTTCAACAAGCCATGTGAATAATATCACTCCAATAAGTGAATTAATCATAATTCACTTATTAAAGATAATTCCTTATAGTAGAAATTGTGAGCGGATACAACAAGACATTGTATTAGGATTTTAATGGTGAAGAATAATCTAGTTATTTGTAATTTATCCAATTTATAATGGTTGTTGAACGTGACTAATTCCATTATACATTTCATTACCTAATAATGTACAATAAGGACAGTTTAATTGAGATCATAGCTCACATATTTGAAGACCCTAAATTCCCTTACATATAATGGTGTGAGAATGAGGGCACTTTAACGGTTCCCTTCTAAATCCATCAGTACCAAATATCCTACGGTTGTCTTGCAAAAATTTTTCTTTCTAAGGCTAATTTCATTGCTAGCACCATATGTACCCAAAATCCAATTAAGTAATACGGGCACCTCCTTCAAATAATTTGGCAAAAGTATAGCTTGATTGGAAATGACGCACAGTAAACTTATTTCAGATTTATCTTGATGTTTCTTCTCACATCACATTTCTTACCTAGGGTGCCTCCAGTTGCAAATGAGGAGGCCGCCACACTTTGGAGAAGGAACCACATATATATATATATATATAAGCTAGTGTTAAGTCTAATCAATGTTTAATTATTTTAGATTTAATTATCTTGGATAATAATTAATATTCTATTAAATTTGATGATTGTTGAAGGATTAAAAAGCTAACATTGATTCTAATCAATGTTCTATTGATTTTAATAATTGATAGTAATTATTAATTATTGCTAATAACCAAACCCGCTCCTAAACTGTGAGCCCTACATATATATATAATTTTATTTATTTTTTAAGATGTATTTCCATATTTTAAGATTGAAAGTCTGGGTCTGGGAATAGAGTAAAACATTAAAATCTATACATAAAAAGAAATGTGAAAAATAAAAATAAATGAATGGATTAAAGTAAATAAAAAATAAGGCATGGGGGAAAAAAAATCAGGAAAAAACTTTTAATGTTTTAATAATAAAAATAAATACTGTACGTATTTTGTAAACAAAGAAGGTGCAGGCCTCTTGATGATTATGAAAAGTACACTCTTCTGAGAATTGTGGATAATGCAGTGCTCCAGTTTTGTGGTATCTCTAATGTTACCCTAGTTTAAAAGATTAATTCTGAATACAATTAAAAGCACATTACGTTAACGGCATGGGTCCAGAGAGGGTTTAGCACAGGCTTAGCTTGTGTCTAATTTAACTAAATGATTACATAAGGTGTCTCAAAGAGAAGCCCAGAGCACAGACATCTCCATGAGTGGAAGCACCCATAAGAGATGTCAATAACATGTCAACCCTATGCTCGTGGGTTATACATTGGGTTAGGATTGCTGGAATATGTAGAAAAAAATATTTTGAAACAAATAGTTTTTTCTACATATTCCAGCAATCCCAATAGTAGACCAAGTTTAACCTGCCGCACAGCTAAAAATGAACTAAGACACATTTATGACGAAGACAAGCATGTGGAACTACACAGTTTGAGCCGACTGGCATGCATTCCCGGTGGCAAGTGAAAAATAACTCTTGTCATTTTTCTGCTTTCATTTTCCTCCTCGTTCAGCATACTTATCATTGTCATAGGAGCTTATGAAGAGTTCAGTATGATTTGCCTTTTTCACTCAAGATTATGAGCGGCACTAAAATAAGGCACAAAGTCTCAACAACATATGGTGGGGAAGAGCTCCACAACACTGTTATATGCCCTGTTTACCTACAGGAAGTCTTAACAGTCACTTGGTCCTCAGTTATGTTTCATTATTCAGTAAAATCTATTTAACATGAAAAGACATTCAGTTAAACATTTAACATTTTACTTTGTATATTTAAAAACATGATGAAATCTAAATTTCCTGGTCATTAGTACAAATTATTATTATAATTAATCTAAGACAAAAAATGTATACTGACAGTAATGATTGGCTGATGGCACCTCTAGAATATGCACAGTCCCATGCACTTCACAACGGTTGATGGGAAAACTCACAATTCTACACTGATATGCTGTTGATCATCCGTATGCTGCAAAACAGTGCAGACCCGCTGAGGCATGGTCTCTACAAGACCACTGAATGCATCCTGTGGTATCTGGCACCAAGACATTAGCAGCAGATACTTAAAGTCATGTAAGTTGCAAGGTAGAGCCACCCTGGATCAGAATAATTGGTCTAGCACACCCCACGCATGCTTAATCGGATTGGTAATTTGGAGGCCAGGGCTACACCTTGAACTTTTTATCATGTTCCTCAAACCATTCCCAAACAATGTGTGCAGTATAGCAGGGCGCATTATCCTGCTGAAAGAGACCAATGCCATCAGGGAATACCATTGCAATGAAGGGGTGCTCCTGGTCTGCAGCAATGTGTAGGTAGGTGGCACATGTCAAATTAACGTCCACATGACTGACTGGACCCAGTGTTTCCCTGCAGAACATTGCCCAGAGCATAATAATAATAATAATAATAATAATAATAATAATGCATTGTATTTATAGGCGCCTTTCTCAACACTCAAGGTCACCTTACAAAATCAACAATAAAACACTCAATCCAATTAACATTGAATCAGCAAAAGCATGCAATATAATAACATAAAATACTATTTAAAAAACAGAGAGAAAGGATGGGATCCTTACAGTGAAATGCATTTAAAAGTTAAAGAGAATATGCATGACTAAAAAGATAAGTTTTTAAGTGAGTTTTAAAAGTAGTTATGGATGTGGAGTGTTGAATGTAGTGGGGCAGAGAGTTCCAGAGATATGGGGCTGAATGACTGAAAGCTCTATATCCCATGGTAACCAGACGAGCCTGTGGAAGGATGAGCTGAATGGAAGAAGAGGACCTGAGAGAACGAGTGGGTATCTTGATATGAAGGAGCTCAGTGAGATACTTAGGTGCAAGATTATTGATAGCTTTAAATGTAAGGAGAAGAATTTTATAAATTATGCGATATTTGAAGGGAAGCCAGTGAAGTTGCTGCAGGACAGGTGTTATGTGACTAATAAAGGGGGTTCTGGTAATGATACGGGCAGCAGAGTTTTGGACAAGTTGTAATTTATGAATAGATTTGTCAGGTAGCCCATAGAGGAGAGAATTGCAATAATCTAAGCGGGAGGTAACCAAGGTGTGAACCAAAATTTCAGCACTGTTAGAGGAGAGAGTTGGACGTAAGCGAGAGATGTTACGTAAATGGAAATATGCTGACCGAGTGATATTATTAATGTGGGACTGAAATGACAGAGTGCTATCTAGGATGACACCCAGACTCTTAACATGAGGAGAGGGAAACACAGATGAATTATCGATGGAGATGGAGAAGTCATTTATTTTAGAGAGGATGGATTTGGTGCCAATTAAGAGGAGATCAGTTTTATCACTATTAAGCTTGAGAAAATTTAGCGAGAACCAGGATCTGATTTCCTGAAGGCAATTTGATAGGGAGGTGGGAGGGAGAGATATATTAGGTTTGGTGGATAAGTAGAGCTGGGTGTCATCTGCATAGCAATGGAACTGGATGTTATGTTTACGAAAAATATGGCCAAGAGGGAGAAGGTAAATAATGAACAGAAGTGGTCCAAGGACAGAGCCTTGGGGAACACCAGAGGAAAGGGGGGCAGAGTGGGATCGGAAATTTTTAAGTTTGACAAACTGAGTACGGCCAGAAAGATATGATTTAAACCAGTGCAAGGGTGTATCAGATAATCCAAGAGAAGCTAATCGGTCAATAAGGATGGTGTGGGAGATGGTGTCAAAAGCCGCACTCAGGTCCAGAAGGATGAGGATTGTTAGTAATCCAGAGTCCGCAGCCGTGAGGAGGTCATTGGTTATTTTAACAAGAGCTGTTTCGGTGCTATGAAGGGGACGAAAGCCTGATTGGAACTGTTCATAGAGACTATTGTAGGTGAGGTGGTCATGAATCTGAGAAGCAACTGTTTTTTCCAGAATTTTTGAAAGGAAAGGGAGGTTAGAAATTGGACGGAAATTGTTAAAGTTGCTGGGGTCAGCCCCAGGTTTCTTAAGAATAGGGGTTATTGCCGCTGATTTGAGAGCTGACGGAATAATACCAGTGATAAGCGAGGAATGGATAATTGCAGTTATAAGAGGGGTCAG
This sequence comes from Moxostoma hubbsi, assembly GCA_032164185.1. Lineage (NCBI taxonomy): Eukaryota > Metazoa > Chordata > Actinopteri > Cypriniformes > Catostomidae > Moxostoma > Moxostoma hubbsi. The sequence goes on from JAVLUX010000186.1 coordinate 4,608,289, forward strand.
GGAGTGAATGCATGTTTTAACCAATATAGTCGGAAGAGGATCAAGTTGACAAGTTGATGGTTTGGATTTACGAACAAGGTTGGTTATTTCAACATCAGAGGGGAGGGTGAAGGTAGATAAAAGATGACAAGAGGATATTTGAAAATCAGACGATAGTTCAAAGGTTGAGATCTGAGGGGGTAACTGTTGATATATACGATCAATTTTAGTAGAAAAAAATGTCATAATAGAATTACAGAAATCAGTGGAGTAAAAATGTAGTGGTAGAGAATCAGGTGGACGAAGTGTTTTATGGACCAGTGAAAAAAGTGCTTGAGAGTTACCAGAGCCTGAGCTAATTAAGTCGGTATAGTAGATGGACTTTGCAGTGGAAAGAGAATCTTTATAGGAAAGTAAATGGGTATAAAACATTTGTTTGTGAATGGCCAGACCAGTTTTTCTATAGAGGCGTTCCAATTGACGACCTCTAGCTTTCAGTTGGCGATGTTCAGAAGTAAACCAGGGTGCAGATTGGGAAAAGGAAACAGTCCGTGTTTTTATTGGAGCCAGTGTATCGAGAAGATGGTGTAGGCCACAATCATAGTGACTGAGCAGTTCATCAGGGGTGGATGTGAAGTCAATATTGGGAAGATTGGCAATACCAGAGTCTAGAGCTGCTGGGTCAATGGACTTGATGTTACGGAAGGAAATTGTACGTGACAGTTTTGTTTTGAACAGTGTCGCCTTAGCATTAAATGAAATAAGTTTATGATCAGAGATGGGAAGGTCCAATGCAGTACAGTTAAAAGGAGTGACACCAAAGCAGCAAAGTAGATCCAAGATATGGCCCTTTGAATGGGTGGGGAAATTAATAAACTGCTGCAATTCGAAACTATCAAGGCATGATATAAAGTCTTTTGTGAGATAGTTATTGTCTTTATGAATATGGATGTTAAAATCACCAAGGAGAATAACATTAGGGGAAAGAGGTGATATAAGTGTAAGAAAATCTAAAAATTCATTAATGAATTCTGAATTGGGCTTAGGTGGACGATACACAGTGGCTACAGTGATAGGGGATGGACCATTTAGTTTAATGACAAGAGACTCAAATGACTGATAAAGTGGCACAGAGACAGGCGAGACTTTCCAACTCTCGCGATATATTATCGCGAGACCTCCCCCGCGACCTGTAACGCGGGGTTGACAGCTGTAAACAAACCCGGGGGGAGTTGCTTCATTCAACTGGGAAAAGTCATTTGGCTGCTGCCAAGTCTCTGTCAGACTAAAAAAGTCATATTTATGATCATTGATGAAATCCTGGAGAAAAAGTCCTTTGCCCGAAAGTGATCGTATGTTGTATAATCCAAAGTGGAGATCACTAAGGTTGTTCTTGTGGAAGACAGAGCACACTCTGTGCACTCTGGTCCACCCTCCTGCTGGATGATCTCGGTTGATGGTGAGATGAGGACCAGAAGGAGTTGATTGAAGTAGAAACATCGATGTTGAAACTCCATCGGGACCCACGATGAAGATATCTCCGACGAGGTAAGCAAGCATTTTCTGAGCCAGAGTGCAGCGTCGATTTTAACACTGCTGTGGCATTCGGATTGCATCACACTCCCTCCACCAGTTTGTTGTCTTCCCACACTGCATCCTGGTTCCATCGCTTCCCCAGATGTACGGCACACATGTACACAGCCATCCACATGATGTAAAAGAAAACGGGACTCATCAGACCATGCACTGCTCCAAGGTCCAGTTACGAAGCTGGTGTGCCCATTGTAGGCACTTTTGACGGTGGACGAGTCATTATAGGCACTCTGACTGGTCTGCAGCTACATAGCTCCATACACATCAGGGTGCGATGCACTGTGTGTTTTGACACATTCCAACTGTAACCATCTTAAAATTTTCTGTGACTTTTGCCACAGTAGACCTTCTGTCGGTTCGGACAAGACAGGACATCCTTTGTTGCCCTTGTGCATCGATGAGTCTTGAGTTCCAAACACCCTGTCTCTGGTCTGTGGTTTGTTCCTCCTCAGACCACTGTAGGTTGGTACTCTGGGAGCTCTCCACAAGCCTTGCCGTTTCACAAATGCTCTGACCGACTCGTCTGGCCATAAGAATTTGGCCCTTGTCAAAGACGCTCTAGTCTTTACTACTGCCTATTTCTCCTGCATTCAACACGTTGATTATGAGAGCTGATTGTTTGCTTCTGCCCAGACTTTGACATATAGCCTAGTTAGGAGATGATCACCACTATTTGCTTCACCTCTGAGTGGTCATAATGTTTTGGCTCATCATTCTGTATGCACTATGAAGCATTCTTAGATGCTATTCTGCTCACTACAATTTTACAAAGTGGTTATCTGAGTCACCGTAGCCTTTGTCAGCTCAAAACAGTATGGCTATTCTCTCTTGATCTCTCTCATCAACAAAGCATTTCCATCTAAAGAACTGTGGCTCACTGGATGTTTAATTTATTTATTTATTTTTATTTTTGGTATCATTCTGAGTAAACTCTCAAGACTGTTGTGCTTCAAAATCCATGGAGATGAGCGGTTACAGAAATACTAAAACTAGCTCGCCTGACACCAGCATTCATGCCACGGTCGAAATCACTGAGATCACATTTTACCCCCATTCTGATGGCTGATGTGAACATTAACTGAAGCTCCTGAACTGCATTTGAATGATTTTATGTATTGCACTGCTGCCACACGATTGACTGATTATATAATCGCATGAATAAGCAGGTGTACTGGTTTCTATAATAGGTGCTTAGTGAGTGTGTATACATGAACATATACAAAGATTGGAAAAATATGCTTTGACCAGATGAAAGGTATAGTTACAGTATCTACTAGGATGGGTTACCTGCCAGTGCTAACCATCAAATATTTTAATCCCTGGAATACCACTGCTCCATACTGGTATGTGGGGGAAAATAATATAAACCAATAGTGACACATTAGTCTAATTTACATACTCCAATCCGGATGGGTAGCATAAGTTCCACCATGCATTTTCTTTTTTTGCATTCAAAAATTTGACATTACAGAAGTAAAATATCATTCCTCTTCTCATTAAAGTCAACATGAAAAGCATTCACGACCCATTTTTCTTCCATAATCTGACACATTTCAGAGTGAAACAGGACATTGAATGATACGACAAAGTAGGGTGGGACTTCGTTTTATTAATTGTCAATTGATTGGATCATGAAAAGTGGTCTCTATCTGACACATGGATGAAGGGGAAGGGTTGAAATATAAGAAGGCTTGATGATGTCAGCCAGAGGCAAAGCAACATTCCGATGAAAGCCAAAAACATTTTTTATTGGAATAATGTGCACAATGAATTGTTCACCATAAGACCAGAAATGTGTACTAAATTGTAAATGGTCTGCACTTATATAGCGATTTTTTAACCTTAACGGTATTCAAAGTGCTTTACACTGTGACTCATTCACCCATTCACACAGACATTCATACACCAATGGCGGCAGAGCTGCCATACAAGGTGCTAGCCTGCCATTGGGAGCAACTTGGGGTTCAGTGTCTTCAGTACTAAGAAATAGGGTCACTCTTTATTTCATGTTGACATTAAGATTAGTCTTTCCTATTTAGTTTAGTCTAATAAGATTAGTCTCTCCCTTTCCATCTTTTTATCGAATGAAGTGTAAAGACTCTTCACAGCTTAGAAGGGCTACAGCAAGTTAAAATCTCTGACACTTTTAGAGCTTCTATTGCATGTGTTAGTTTGAGTAAAGGTCACTTGTGAAATGAGGTTTGCCTGTGTTTAGCAAGAGGCCAGATGAGTGGAAAGAAAAATAATGGAGGGATTACTCAGTCTGGGTCTGACTTGACTAAAACCTGAGGCTTCAATGTTGTGGAAAAGGCAATCTAAAAATTTATTTAGCTGGCCGAGCACTGCAGTGCAAACTTCTCCACTGTAATTCTCAGCATGCATTCATTCATCTCAGCAGTTGCTGGGATGTGGAGAATGTCAAATGCTTCTGTGTGTGAAGTATGGACTAGAGACCTCACCTCAGGGCATGGAGATCTTGTGCATCGCAATGCCGCAAGGGCCTGGGCAGCGGAATACACTTGCAGCAGAATATTATTTGTAATTTGCTTCAAGAGCCTCTTTTGAAGTAAGTACATTGGCTGGTTTGCCTTACTCAATTAGCCCCTGCTGGCAGATGCCTTAACTACAGCATCTTTTTCCATTGACAGACTTTTCATAGCTGTATATTTAGCCAAAAGTAAACATATAAAATGCAAAAATTTCATCATATTTCAATAGATGTTTTTCCAGTGACTGATATTTGGAAGGCTCTTAAAAGTGAGAGTCATGTGCTAGCTGAGAAACTACAATTGAAATAGTATGATAACAAATAGCTTTCCCCATATGTTATAGACCTCCTTGGCAGAGTTATTATTTGCAGTGTCAAGCAAGTGTCAGCAACCCTTTAGTTGATTCCACGAGTATACAGCATGACACCATCCCAATGATGACAACACTTCACTGTCACAGTGGTTTATATTTTCCCAACATGTTGCAAAGTCTAATCCGAGACTTCAGCAACTGGTATCCCACACAATGGCAAAAGCAGCCTGCATTATTCCTGTATCACATACCCACAGTGATAGTTCTCACTTCAGAATCACATTAAAACCTTGCGTTGCCTTGCGTTGCTGTCTTCTGGAGGAGAAAGACACCAGGCTTATGCGCATCTCAACCTGTTGAGAAACGCTGCACACATCTGAATTCACATCAGCAGCAAAACACATCTGTGCTCATTAAAATGGGAGGAAAATAGTCGTAAAAAAAGAGGAAGAAATTAGCCTATGTGAACATTTTTCTGACATAACCCTATTGATTTTTGTTATTTTTATATTTATATTTCTTAGCGGAAACTCTTCTCATTGGTACACACAGACAGTAGGTAATTTTGTGCTTTTATTTAGCCAAAGCTTGGAGATAGAGAATGTGGTCTGGACCTGGCTTATACCATTGATTCATTTATCACTTGTGAGCTTTTGGTTATCTGCACAGATGGCTGCATATTTCCGGTTTGTTCTACTTCAAGCAGCTCTCCATGTGGCTCCTTAAGAGGACTTTGTGGAAAAAAAAGTACAATTTGGCTTGAGGACAGGGTCAAACTCATTTATTTTCCATGAATAGGAGCCGGACACACATGCAGGCTGGTTCAGACCTGCCCCACCAGGTGCAGCTAGCTCTGTCGGTGCTGAACCTTAAGCAAATTTTTCATTAGTCGCCTTCTGCTGGCCAGCAATTGTGCGCTGAAGGGATAAATTCAGAATCTTTCAAAACGTGAAAACTAAAGCAGGTCAGGGGGAGCTCCAGCCATACATCAAAGAGATTTATCCATCAGTAATGTGTATAGTTCTGGAGTATTTTCTTGCCGAGTGAAGGGACTGCCCATTCTAATGCCAAGCTAACATCGTAATGGAACTAAAATTGACTGCCATGCCAGTCTATAGATGACTAATGTACAATGTATTTGTCTATTGATTTTTTTTTTTGGTAATCATTTACTTACCCAGAACTTTATAATAAAAGTGTAGTTAGTCTACGCATTGATCACACATGAACACACACTACACAAAGAACAACAGAAATTAGAAAGGGCATATTTGTTTGCATTTAGTAACAGAAGTTATAAGACTTTACAGGGCTAACTAATTTATTTGCATTGCTTTCATTGTATATCGATGGAAAAAAAAGATGATGCCTTTGATATGCAGCATATGGTACATACTGTATTTCATTAAATTTGTTTAATTTATATGTTTTAAACAGAAATAAAAAGGAGTGATATAAGAGCTAAATTGTGATGTATGTTCATATCACTTTCTGTTTATATTAGATGTTGAGCTGAGGAACTTATGAGTTTGGTTTGGTTAAAGATAAATAATCTTTACAAATGGCTGTTTAAAATCCATAAATTAAAATCTGCACGGACAATATTGTGTTTTGTTCTGTTTTGTGTGTGTGTGTATGTGATTAAAATTTATTGATATTTGTATTATTATTATATTCATATATTAAACAAAGAAAAACAAAACTGTGAGCCCTACACACACACACACACACACACACACACACATATATATATATATATATATATATATATATATATATATATATGTAGGGCTCACAGTTTAGGAGCGGGTTTGGTTATTAGCAATAATTAATAATTATCATAGATAACTATCAATTATTAAAATCAATAGAACATTGATTAGAATCAATGTTAGCTTTTTAATCCTTTAAATCAACAATCATCAATTTTAATAGAATATTAATTATTATCCAAGATAATAATTCATTATTAAAATTAATTAAACATTGGTTAGACTTAACACTAGCTTATTGATCCTTCAAATTCAACAATCATCAAAAATAATTGTCAATTATCAAAATCAATAGAATATTAATTAGGATTCATGTCGACGGGGCACCACCCTGGAATCAGGGACTAATAACAAGACAGTATAACAGTCTCAATATTAGATTGTTCTCTTAGGAAAATTGATGTCCATAGATCATCAAGATTAAAAAGGGAACAACGAAGGGTTGAATTCGAGCACTGGCATCCCCTGCCAGCCTTTGACACATGTGTATGCAAAACAAACCAAAACACTTCTCTTTGAAATATAACAAAGTTTATTGATGCAGTAACTGCAAACTAAACAGTGACGTGATTAGATATGGTAACCAAAATAAGCCTATAACACATTAGAGGACGGTATGAGTGTGTGTGTGTGTGTGTGTGTGTGTGTGTGTGTGTGTGTGTGTGTGTGTGAGAGAGAGAGAGGAATGACGCGCACAAAATGACGAACGTGACTCTCGTGGAGAGTACGTCACGTGAGATTTCCAGCAAGAGAGTATGGCCGTGAATTTGGGCGGAGAGAAGCCGGTTAATGGCGTCTGCCCTTGTACGCCGTGTCTTCTCTTGTATGATAACTTGGGGACAAAGCTGAGCTTTATCACAAAGTTATAAACTAGCCAAATGTCTGTGAGGGGTCCGTGTGTGTGTGTGTGTGTGTGTGTGTGTGTGTGTGTGTGTGTGTGTGTGTGTGGTTAGTATGACAGAGAGAGAGAGAGAGAGAGAGAGAGAGAGAGAGAAAGAAAGTGGCGGCGCCAAAGCCAGTTTCGCTATCGTGGGAGAGAAAGCAACTGTTAGTTTATCACTCAGAGACATGGTGAACGACTCGCGATGAACCCGTAAATGAATACATGAGGCCCAACATATATATATATATATATATATATATACACTAGTTAAGACCAAACTCTTTATGTGTCTATTCGCTACATCAATGAGAGCCCCATCGCCCAAAATACAGAGTCTGGGGCAAAATGAAATCCGGGTGCCCAATATGTCACACACAATACTCTGAACCTTTAACCAAAATTCTTGGATCTTAACAGACTACCAAAAGATACGGGTTGTGTCTGCATCTTCTGATTGGCATTGCCAGCAGGTAGGTGTGTCTTTAAGACCACGCCTATACAATCCAGAGGGGGTCCAATAAAATCTAAGTAAAATCTTAAATTGCATAAGGTGCACCCTTGCATCTCTAGATAGAGACTTTACTTTTTTTTTTTATCCTAGCCCATACTTCGTCTTCCAATACTAATTTTAAATCTTTCTCCCATAATCTCTTGATAAAAATTAAAGCTCTATCCCCCAGACTCTGAATTAGCAGAGAGTAATACACTGATGCCTCGTGACCTTTTCCAAAATCAGTAATCACCACTCACCAGAGTGTCTGCCACTTTAGGGGGGTGTATGCTACTCCCAAAAATAGTACAGAGCAGGTGGCACAGCTGTAAATACCTAAAAAACTGAGATCTGGGAATTCCAAAATGTTGAATAAAATTTTCAAAGGATCTCAACACTCCACTCTCATATAGGTCACTGAGTGTATCAACCCCCCTCACAATACACTCTCACCAGCAGAAAGGGAATTTATTAATACATAGTTTTGAGTTCAGCCATATGCTTGAGACTTCTGAATTAAACACTCTGGACAATTTTGTCCATACTGAGTGCAAAAACGAGATAACAGGGTGTAACTTAACTTCTCCTGTTAGTTTGATAGAAAGGCTTTTCAATGCAAAACAGGGGCAAGAACTCCCTGTTCAATACAAAACCTGGGAGGAGCTCTCTCATTTGAGCCAAATGTCTAAGACCGAATGCATAATAATAAAAAAAAACCTCGGGCAGGCCTAGCCCACCTTTGTCAATCGGCTTATGCAGCTTACTGAAATGTCATTCGGGACATTTACCATTCCAAATGAAGGACTTCACTATGCTATCAAATTGCTTGAAATAAGAGAGGGGGACATCTATAGGGAGATACTGTAGCAGGTAGTTGAATTTTGAATACAAAACATTTTAGCATCATTAACCTTCCCAATCATAGATAAATGTAATGAAGCCCACCTGCCCACATCGCTCGAAAACCTTTTTTATTAAGGGGTCAAAAATAACTCTAACTAAATCACACAAATTTTTGTGGAATAAAATACCAAAATACTTAATGCCCTGTTTGGGCCACTATAAGGCGCCCGGCTGAAAAGCCATTATCGGGCAGCACGCTGTCAGAGCCAAAGCTTCAGATTTAGACCAATTAACTCTGTATTCCGAAAGGAATTAATAATTCTGTGGAGGCAAAGCACAGATATAGTAGGTTTGGAGACAAATGATAAAATATCATCTGAGTAAAGCAAAAGATTATGTGCCACACCTCCCGCCATCACCCCTGAAATAATCATCCTCCTTTCTTATCATTGCTGCTAATGGTTCCAGGGCAAGACAGAACAATAATGGGGAAAGAGAGCTAACCTGCTGGGTGCCCCTATCCAGAGTAAAATAATCAGAAATGAATAAAAAAATTGGTACCACCACTACCAGGTGTCTTTAAAGTAACTTAATCTATTGTAGGATGGCCTTATTTAAGTCTAGATAAGCCAGGAGGCTAGTTGCCGGCAATTGATGGGCCACGAGCTGGCTTCCCCGGACAACAGTGGGATGAGACGAGCCACCCATTGGCCGCGCGGCCAGCCCCAAATCTAGGCGGTGCACTCAAACAAGTTCAGGAAGGCTTCTGGATCGTCCGCCGCCCCCATCTTCTGTAACACGGGTGGGGGCAAAGAGGAGCTGGGGTCCGGGGTCGTGGCTTAGGTCGGGGCGGCCTCCTGGCTGAGGAGGCTCCGGATCGCATGACGGTCCTCTGCTTAAGTCCGTAGGATCTCAAGAAACTGGCGATTTTGGTCTTGCCAGAGCTCAAGCAGGGTCTGATGGTGGTTTTGATGCAACTCAGCAAGGGACTGGAGGACCTCCACCAACTGGGAGGACTCTACGGGGCGCCTTCCGTCCATCACCTTGGATAATCGTCCCGTATTTTGGCACCAGTGCAAAGGATCTCACAAACGACAGCGGACAACAGGTTCCTTCAACTCAAGTGAGTAGTCTTTTATTTGGCTTTCACAGTAGATGACAGCTTCAACATACAAATAAGGTTCAGCTTCACAAAATAATACTTCAGGTTCACAGAACTCTCTCTGATCCAGACTCTCTCTGATCCAGACTCTCTCGCCCTACTGGCTATGTGGCTCTTTTATGCCGCTCTCCCCGTGTTCACTTTAATCAGAAACAGGTGTTAGGCATGATCTTGCTTAGGTGCAAGCGCCCTTACTTCCTCCACCAGGCTTTATGCCCCAAAATGGCACTTATTCGCAAATTGGTGTTCTTCCCACAGAGGTGCGCAGAGTGGTCAGTGCTCACTTTCCTGCAGGGAAGGCTGGAAGGGCAGCTGTCCCCCTCCACTTTGAAGGTCTGTGTAGCCGCCATAGCTGCTCACCAAGATGCAGTGGATGGTAAGTCGTTTGGGATGCATGAACTGATCATCAGGCTCCTTAGAGGTGCAGGGATGCTGAACCCTCCTAGGCCGCGCCTGTTCCCCTCATGGGATCACTCCGTTGTCTCTTGGAGCCTTCTGGGAGAGGGTTAGGGACCTGCAAGCGTTCTCTGTCAGTGACCCTTGCATGGAGTCTGGTCCGGCAGACTCTCATGTCATTCTGAGACCCCAACCGGGCTACGTGCCCAAGGTTCTTATGACACCTTTTTCAGGGATCAGGTTGTGAATCCACAAGCGCTGCCTCGGGAGGAGGCAGACCCAGCCTTAGCATTGCTGTGTCTGGTGAATGCTTTACGCACATACTTGGATCGCACACCGAGCTTTAGACACTCTGAGCAGCTCTTTGTCTGCTTTGGTGGACAGCGGAAAGGGAATGCTGTCTCCAACAGAGGCTTGCCTATGGGAACGTGGACGCCATTGAGTTGGCCTTCCAGAACCAGGCTTTGCCCGCCCCTTCCAGTTTCGAGCACACTCTACAAGGAGTGTGGCATCCTCGTGGGCACTGGCCATTGCACCGCTCTAGCAGACATCTGCAGATCAGCGGGCTAGGTTATACCTCACAAGGTCTTACAATCTCTGGGTTGAGCTGGTCTTGTTACATGTTTTGACAGGTCCAAACACGTCAAATTCGGTAATACAGTACAGCTGGCCGGGTGTATCACTTGCGAATAGCAACATTCCCCTCCCCTGAGCCGAAGACGTGTGCTCTATTCCCCCATTTAAGTCCACAAATCACGGACCCTGGGTGTCCATCGTCCCTAGCCCTCTGGCTCTGACTTCAGCAGAGAAAGTTCGCAGCCAGACCCACTGCAGGCACCAACTTGTCTGTACTGAAACATGTGCTCTACAGGTTCTGATTACCCCAATATCTCCTGTGATGTATTTTAAAAGGTATGGTCCCCCTGTCGGTGGACCCGCGTCTCCCTTGGGCAGAGCTTCCTCTACCCCACTGGTCGCTGTGTTTGTGGAGGTCCTCCCCATCGAGGTAGGACCTACGAACCAGCCACTCCTTATGTGGCTGGTAAGCCCATGTGACGTATTTGCTACATGTGAGCCTCTCCTGCTGGGCAGGATGTGGACTCTGCAAGGTCTTTTCCCCTGAAAGAATAGGATTGGAAAAGAACGCCTTATCCGATGCGTGTTATAGCGTTAGATGGCCCCAGCCGCATCTAACCCTCTATGGAGAGAAAACATAGAGAGAGAAAAGGCGGCTGGCGTGGCCTGCTCCCAGGCTAGTTAAGTTGCTTCCCTCCCTCAGGGATGTGGGGAACTATATGATGTCTCTTGGGGTGTTGGGGAAAGTTACGTACAGTCTGATGCACATGCTATTTTCTCACACAGCAGCTTGCTTGCACCTGCATTAGCAGTCCACATAACACAGTTCAGTGTTGTGGCGTTTTTAGATAGGGACCCTTAGTGTCACTACATCGACACAACGTTGAGTGAGTGATTGAAGGGGAACGTCTCAGTTACTGTCGTATCCTTTGTTCCCTGATGGAGGGAACAAGACGTTGTGTCCCTCTTGCCACAACACTGTACTAAGCCGCTGAAATGGCCGGGACCTTACTCTTTGCTCCTCAGCTCAAAACCTGTCTGAACGCATGCTTCCCTCCTTTTATACCCGCATGTCCAGGGGAGGGGCATGCAAATTCTGTTTGCCAATTCTCATTGGCCTTTTCTCAAAGATAGAGGTAACCAAGGCTCTCAAGAGAGACCCCTAGTGTCACTACATCGACACAACGTCTTGTTCCCTCCATCAAGGAACGGAGGTTAGTAACTGAGACGTTTTGTTCCTTTAACTGCCCAATGTGTTTTATGATATCACTTCTTCTGAAACCATAAGCGATAGGTGTGTTTTGTAAACTATTTATACTTAATTGAAAATATGCCTGTTCCTTATTTCTTCTACTTAAAGGTAAAGTGTGTAATTTCTGTGCCACTAGCTTCACCAAATAGATAGTACTGCTCCATTAAGCTTTACAAAGCTGATATAGTTATTTTAACATCTAAAATAAATCCTCACACATCACCTTTGTTAAATTGTTAAATTAATTGTAATGAATTAACAATGCTCTTACATATAATTAAAATGTTATATGTTAGAGCCTTGTCAATTTAAAGTACCTGATAAATATAAAACACAATTATAATGAATTTGTTTTATTTAACAGCCTGTCCTGGAATTCGGAATTGGAATCTCATCTCATCTGAAAGACAGTTGAAACAGGCAATGCAAAATATCTCTACAGAGCAAGCACTTAAATGAAAACACTAACATTCACATGTCCCCAAGGTCTCCTTTGCAATAAGAGAAGAGGGCTGATTTTCATTCAGATAGAAAGCTAGTGGGGAGTGTTTGTTGCTTTGCTCCTGTGCGATGGTGGGATGCACGTCTGATCTTCAGATGGTGGTCGGGATTCGGGGCTATTTCCTCCTCTAGCCCGAGACAACACCATGCATTTCATTATTGTGTTATTCTCTTGTTTGGGCTTCTGCGGCTTATTTTGTTTTAAATTAAAGATTGGAAAGGGATTTTCAGATATAGCTTACACACACCATATAGCAAAACTACTTCAGAGTTTCCCTTTGAATGTCTGTGCTGAGCATAACTAATTATATACAGTTGAATCTGAGATTTTACTTAATGTAAATGTTTACCAAATATTACATTTGGTTTTTCAAAGCATAATTTCTTGATGGAACATTTCTGCATTTGCTGGGCAACCCTTGCAGCAAAAATGTCCAAGTTGAAAAGAAAATCCTTCAGTTGCGTTGTACTGTAAAAGGATGTTGTCCTGTGCTGGTCCAAACTGGTTTATGCTTTTTAGTGCTGGTTTCAGTGCTGGTCTAGCTGGTGGACAAGCATAGCCATTTTGTTCACCAGCAAAAGATGCTGGTCAACCAGCATAGTCTTTCTAATGAAGCTGGTTGACCAAGGGAGGCCTGTTGGTTAAGCTAGGAAACTGGTAGGGACACCAGCAGCTCATGGGGACCAGCATCCAAAACATAACATACAGTATGCTGGCGACTGGCAATGCTGCTCTTTTCAACAGGTTTGTGCTTTAATAATTCTCAGAAAGAGTTGGACTTATGGATTAGATGCTGCCATAAAAGGTCTCATGCCTATATCCAGACCTGTTTTCGCTTTATGAAGAAAAGAAAGTCAGGGATGAAAGGCACAGATTTAATGTTTATGAGGATCAGGTGGGCTATTCACTTTCACAGGATCCTCAAACAGACCCTTCATTACGTATTTAAAACAACTAGCTTCAATGTTATATAAAGAAATATGTAACATGTATATATGTTCACACTGTCAATGATTTGCAGTGAAAATGAAATAGTCATTCATTTTCAAAGAGAGCTGCAGATTTGTGGTGACAAAAGAGCAAAATGACTGTTGAACTTTATGTAAATAAGCAGCGACATAATGTGGAGACTACGATTTACATTTGTACATTTAGCAGATGCTTTTATCCAAAGCAACTTGTAAAATGAGAAATTCAAATTGAGCTCACGTGATCCAACTCATGATACAATTAGGTACTGTTGTCGAGTGCACCAACAGTGCACCATCTTGGTGACTTTCAGCATTTAAATCACTGTCAGTATAAATGCACATTAACATGTATTATCAAGTAGACAATACTGTACAATCTGTTTAATTAATGAAAATAAGTTATTATTATTATTATTATTAAGTGATTTCTACATGAATTGTTAAGTTTGTAGTCGGACCCAGCCAAGACTGAACTCCTTGTCTTTCCAGCCAACCCTGATGTTGAACACAACATCACTGTGCAGTTGGGTCCAACTACAGTGTAGCCTTCCAAAACGGTCAGAAATCTAGGGGTAACCATTGATGACAAACTAAATTTCACAGACCACATCTCAAAGACTGCAAGATCTTGTAGATTTACACTCTACAATATCAGGAAGATAAGATCTTTCCTCTCTGAACTTGCCACACAACTGCTTGTTCAGTCACTTGTCATAACTAGACTGGACTACTGTAACGCTCTCATTGCAGGCCTTCCTGCATATGCTATTAGACCTCTGCAAATGATCCAGAATGCAGCAGCACGTCTGGTCTTAAATGAACCAAAGAGAGCACATGTTACACCACTCTTTGTCTCTCTCCACTGGCTGGCGGTTCATGCACGTATTAAATTCAAGGCCCTGATGCTGGCATACAAAACAGTCACTGGGTCTGCTCCAGCATACCTAAAAACATTTATGCAGAGCTACGTTCCCACCAGAAGCCTGCGGTCGGCTAAAGAACGTCGCCTTGTCGTACCAAAACAAAGAGGCACCAAAGCACTTTCCCGGACTTTCAGTTTTATCATACCATGCTGGTGGAATGACCTCCCCAACTCAATCCGTGAAGCTGACTCACTCTCTATCTTCAAAAAACGGCTAAAAACACATCTTTTCCAAGAGCATTTAACCAGTCACTAAAAAAAAAACCTTAAATCGGTTTTGTATACTATTCTGATGATAGTGAAACTTTGTAGTATGGCACTTTTCGTACCACTGTCTCCTTAAGATGATTTGCTTATGTTTTCCTATTTTGTAAGTCACTTTGGATAAAAGCGTCTGCCAAATGAATAAATGTAAATGTAAATGTAAATTTTTGTCTGACAGTTACGAAACCAGATAGTACTGTATTTTCACTGTGCAAATATATGCATTTAATAATTTAGCAGACGCTTTTATCCAAATGACTTACAAATGTGGAACATCACAAGTAATTTTCCATACAAGAACCAATATCTGCAGTACTGCACTGTAGTATCTCACTGCAGTATCAAGAGGTATACAAACTATTTCTATTAATTTCTTGACAGGAGACCTCTTTCAATATTGTTCCTGTAGCTCAACTATGAGTTAATGCGATAGTAGTTAATGTGATGGATTATGTTCCAAGTTCTTAACTATAGAAGACAATAAACATTACATCCATTGAGAGTTCAGTTATATTCCAGCATATTATTTTTAGAGGTTTTTGGTCCAATAATTGATTCCTATTTTTTTGACAGTGTTTAGATCCAGTCTTGATTTAATTGAAACACTTTGCTAACTTTGGATCATTGGCATTACAGTGAAGACTAATTCCATTGTTCCTAAAATTGTCTCCCAGGGGAAGCATATACATGGAGAAAAGCAGAGGACCTAATACTGAGCCCTGCAGCACTCCATACTTTACTTTTACTTGAAAATTCCTCGAATTCACAAAAAAGTGGTAGTGGTTGATCGAAGAGAATGTATTGATTTATGGTGTCAAATCAGCACTAAGAACTAAAAGCACTAGAAATGAGATTCAGCCATGATCAGATGATAAGAGAAAGTCATTTTAACACAGAGAAGTGAAGTCTCTGTGCTAAGATCCTAAATCCTAACTGATTCTTCACATATACAATTTATTAGTAAGAATAGTCAGGAGGACACTAACTTTTCTAGTATTTTAGACATAAATGGGATATTTAAGATCAGTCAATAATTAGCCAACTCCCCAGCTGTGGTTTCTTGATAAGCTGTTTAATAACTGCCAGCTTGAAAGTTCTGGAAACATGTCTTAAATACAGTGAGGAGTTAATAATATTGAGAAGAGGTTATGAGATTAGAGGAAACACCTCTTTCAGTATCTTAATGCATATAATATCTAGCATATGTGTGTTGTTTTTGATGCTTAATAAATTATGTTAAACTTTCCTGACTCACAGGTGTGGCCTATAAAAATTGCAGAAATAGATAAATTGATCCTTCAAGTTCTTCTGAACTTTATGGCATACTGAGTATTTGAAACATATCAGGGAAATTATTAGTGAAGCTATCTTTAGTTGTCAAAAGACTAGTTCTACCCAATAACATGTTATGGATTAAGTGAACTAAGCGCAACATGCAAGACACAAGCTAATGATCTGAGATGAAAGTTCGCCAGTAAGTTTTCACGTACAAGGAATTTTCCTTGGTGTTTGATGCGTACAATAATATTAAACAATACACATAGTA
Organism: Moxostoma hubbsi; assembly: GCA_032164185.1. NCBI lineage: Eukaryota > Metazoa > Chordata > Actinopteri > Cypriniformes > Catostomidae > Moxostoma > Moxostoma hubbsi. Next base: position 4,624,242 of record JAVLUX010000186.1, read on the forward strand.
AGATAAATAATAAACTATATTTAAGATACAATAAATAGAGACAAAACACTGTATTTACAAGCAAACCAAGACAAAACAAACTGCACCAACAAACTGAGGCAGCCATTCGTGTTGCCATCTTAACATTGGAGGTCAGTGGCCAGTAATCAGTTTTCTCACAGGGTTCATACTGCGGTTTGAGGTCTATTTATCCTCTCATACAGCTCATACTGCGATAATCAATTTGATATTGCATAAAGGTCATTTGATCCTTTTTAAACAAACTGAAGACTCTGATTAATAATGCATCCATGCATTGATTTCATCTGACCTTTGCATTGCGGACCAGGTCAATTATCTTGTGGCGATGGAAAGCATACCACATGTTCTAATAAAGTCATAATGGTTGCATTTATCATGGTTATTGGTGTGGGAAGAACAAAACAGTAGCTTGAGGCGAGTCGTGCTAATATTTTACTGTATGTCAACAGTTAGCTGTTTAATCTGCCAGCAATGCCATTTTAGGAATTGCTTGGGGAGGGATAATTAAAACAGGTAGTCATGATCACTACCACTTTGCCTTTTTGTCCCCTGACAATGAGAAGACAAGAAGGGCTGTCAGGAGCGCTATGAACTGAAATTGTTATGATCTGTGGTAGATCTTTTATGACAGTAAAATAAAGAGTTGGATGGAGGGCATGATGTTCACAAAACTACCAACCTGCTCTGCTTGAGTGGCTGAAATGCTCCTGTCCCCCCTTTGTTCGTTTGTTCATTCCTTCCTTCCTTCTTTCCTTACTTTCTGTTTGTTCTTTCTTTCTTGGCTTTTTTTCACTAGGAGTTTGATTTGGTTGTTTTTCTGCAGTCTCCTATCTGATGACAGAAATATGACTTTATAATGTCATTCTAAAGAGAGATTTTGAAGTACCTTGGAGTGAACTCAAAATATTACATCTCCAGTGATGTTTGGAAAGAGCTGGCATAGTAGGGGTGATACAAATATATATTATATTTTTATAGATATATATTTTCTTTACTATGTAAAGTGCCATTTGACTGTACATTAGAAAGAAATGCAACAGTGGCATCTGGTTTTGTGTACTGTATGGTGCCACAGCTGATCACATCATGGTACTTTGAAATATACCATTGTATTACCATAGTAGTTATTGCTAGTGACAATGTTCATGAATAGTTTGAATACTTGTAAATCTGCTATAAATTGACAATGGGAGTTCGGTTGAGTCCAGAAAGTGAACTTCAAAGGTAGACAGTGGTCCGATTCAAACTGGTTACAGTTTTTTTTAGGGAAATGGAGACGATTTTATATCCTCACAATAGCTCACAAAAGCAATGCGAGTTCTGCACATAAGTGTTGCAAGATCTTCTGCACCTGTTGTAGCACAATGTTGACTTGTGTTGACTTGAGTCGTGAATGGCCAGAATACATGCAGCCAATGGGAATGCGTCACTGTGCATCCTCACAGCACCTCGGTCCATTAATAATAATCATAATAATAGTTAATTTTATTTATAATGCACTTTTCTAGTACCCAAAGCCCAACAAACAGATGACAATAAAACAAATTAAGTACAAAAGTACTATAATACAGTACAAAACCACAAATCATTCTAAACAATACAACAGAACTAATCAATACAATAAAATACGAGTTATCTCAATCTATAAAAGCAATTTTAAAAAGGTAGGCTTTTAAAAACTTCTTGAAACTGTCTAATGTGGGAGCATCTCTAACAGCAAGAGGAAGCACATTCATAATCTAGATGCTGCAACTGAAAAAGCTCTCTCACCCAAAGATTTGAGTCTACAAGGAGGCTGCTGAAGAGTAAAAGATTCAGCAGAATGAAGAGAACGAGAAGGCATGTAAAGGGTAACTAAGTCAGAGATATAAGAATGGGCCGTTCCAAGCACAGCATTGTAAGTTAGAGTGAGAGTTTTAAATCAATGCGTGACTGAACAGGAAGCCAATGCAAACTATAAAGCACACCTGTAATGTGCTGACATGATGAAGTAGAAGTAAGAACACGTGCTGTTGAATTCTGAATATACTGTAGCCATTTGATAGATTTAGCTGTTAGACCAACAAATAGTGCGTTACAATAATCAGTCCTGGAAGTAACAAATGTGTGAATAAGCCTTTCAGCATCAGGAAATGTAAGGAAAGGCCTAATTCTAGCAATGTTTCTAAGGTGATGGATGCAGATTTTGTGATACTTTTAATGTGTGAATCTAATGTCAAATGAACATCAAAAATCACACCAAGGTTACGAACATGAGTAGATGGAACTATGGTACAATCATCCATAATCAAATTGAAATTGCTACCTTTGTGAATAGCTGCTGGTATGCCAATGAGAAGACCTCTGTCATTGAACAATTCTGTTTTGAGACTGTACTGTGGAGAAGCATTGAGAAATTAACTTTTTTGCCACTTATATTTTAACTTGTACCTATCCAAGTTTCATTATTTGCATGAAAGACTTACACAATCCTCAAAGTGAGCAAATTAATTGGTATAGTTTGTGACAGTTGTGTCACCCACTGATCCTGATACAAATAAAAAAAACACACCAATTCGTGCCTATTTAAAAGAAAGCATACGTCACTTTAAGATTAGCTATAACATCAAAGATCTATTGGAATTTCAATAAAGACTTGGAGTACTCATTTTTCAATATAACGCACATGAACAAAATGCGTCACACTTTACTGCGTATTCAACAACATGTACAACACTTCTTCCGTGAAAAAACTACCAGAATACAAAATATGCTTAGAGCTCCTCCTAGTGGTTATATTATACCACTTAAAGGAGAAATTCACATATGAGACAGCTTTATAACTTAAACAGCTTTAACAGAACTAGACAGAAGTTTAATATAACTATTCTGGTAAGAGTGTAATTTTTTCCAACAAGATCATCATCAAAAAACGTCAACATAAATCACAAGAAAACATGCTTTACTTGATGTCACAGTAAAAACATGAATGGATGGTATTTTTCCCACCTTGATTCCATGTTATAAGCCTAACCCTGTTGCTGTTATGCAGTATAGATGTGTCATGTGGTCGCAATGGAAACAATGGTTTATGATGAGCCCATGTATATGGTTGAGCAGCTATCTCATGTCTCTTTTTTTTTGTAATTAACATTTTTATTGATTCCCACGGAAGACACAAAAACAAAACATATATACATGGAATCAACATTTAACATTTAATCCCCACCACAAACCCTCTCATTCCCCAGCCCCACCCTGACCCCCAACAAACACACCCGTGGTCATGAGCATATTCACACAAAATAAACAAAATATTATAATCACACACATCTACCTCTAAACCTCTCTCTCTACTACCTCTCCCCATGAGCCCTCCAGGAACGCCAACCACTTGCCCCATTTCCCAACAAATGAATCCAAATTACCCAGTATACTAGATACCATTTCCTCATACGCTGCCACCTGCCCTCCGCCCTGCCACAAGGACCCAGTTCTTTATGTTATTATTCCCCAAATCGATGACCTCCCCATCGCCAAAAACACAGAGTCTGGGGCAAAATGAAATCCGAGTGCCCAACATGTCACACACAACACAACAATTTCATCCAAAACCCCTCGATCTCAATGCACCACCAAAAAACATTGGACATGTCTCCGTCCTCTGACTGGCATTGCCAGCAGATGGGTGTGTCTTTAAGACCAAACCTAAACAATCTAGAGGGGGTCCAATGGAATTGATGTATAATCTTGATAAGGTGCACCCTTCCATCTCTTGATGCACACTTGATGTTTTTTAAAATCCTAGCCCACACTCCTTCCTCCAATACCAAGTTTAATCTTTCTCCCATCATTTCTTGATAGAATTTAAAGCTCCGTCCCCCAGACTCTGAATTAGCAGGGAGTAATACACTGATGCCTCATGACCTTTACCAAAAGCAATAATCACCACTCCCAGAGTATCTGCAGCTTTGGGGGAAGTGTTTGCTACTCCTAAAAATAGTACAGAGCAGGTGGCGCATCTGTAAATACCTAAAAAACTGAGATCTAGGAATCCCAATATCTTGAACAAAATCTTCAAAAGATCTCAAAACTCAATACTTATAGGTCACCAAGTGCAGTAACCCCCTCACAATCTCACAATCCACTCTAACATAATTTAGGGTTCAGACATATGCTTGAGCAACATTTAAATAAATGTCAGAATTAAACATTCAGGACACTTTTGTCCATACTGAGAGCAAATGCAAGATAACGGGGTGTGACTTAACTTCTCCAATTTGTTTGATAGGAAGGCTTTGCAATGGTGAAATAGGGGCAAGAACTTCACATTCAGTACAAAACCAGGGAGGGGCTCTCTCAGGTGGAAGCAACCAATAAACCAAATGTCTAAGACCGAATGCATAATAATAAAAAAATGTTTGGTTAGGCCTAGCCCAACTTTGTATATCGGCCTAAGCAACTTATTAAAATGTAATCTAGGATGCTTACCATTCCAAATGAAGGACTTTGCTATGCTATCAAATTGCTTGAAATAAGAGTGGGGGACATCTGCAGGGAGAGACTGTAGCAGGTAGTTGAGGAATAAAATTCATTTTAATAACATTAACCTTCCCAATCATAGATAAATGTAATGAAGCCCACCTGCTCATGTTGCTCGAAACCCTTTTTATTAAGGGGTCAAAATTTTCTAAATAAATAACACAAATTTTCTGGTAATAAAATGCCCAAATACTTAATGCACTGTTTGGGCCACTGGAAGGCACCCAGCTGGAAGACCGTTACTGGGCAGTATGCTATCAGAGCCAAAGCTTTGGATTTAGACCAATTGACTCTGTATCCTGAGAACTTAGAAAAGGTATTAATAATGCTGTGAAGGCAAGGCATAGATTTAATGGGGTCAGAGACAAATAATAAAATATCATCTGCATAAAGCAAAAGCTTCCTCCTTTTTTATCCAGCTGCTAATGGCTCCAGGGCAAGACAGGACAATTATGTGGAAAGAGGGCAACCTTGTGTAAAATAATCTGAAATTATTCCATTTGTTTGTACCGCAGCTACCAGATGTCTATAAAATAACTTAAGCCATCCCATAAAAGTGTTCCCGGACCCGTATAAAAAAAATAATCACTATATATCTTGGTAGCTAGAAGCTAATTCCATCTCCGATGACTTCAGATAATTGATCCATTTCTCGACATCCGACAATCTTGTAACCAAGGATTTTGATTTTGAAAGATGTATTGTCTTCTTAGAACAGTTAAGAATCTGGGTGTATTGAATCTCACCGGTTTATGACACAAATAGTGATAAAATTAGCGAAGTGCTAATTCACACGTCCACTCCTTGCATGGCATCATGTGACTCCTACAGCTATCTCATCTCATAAAAGATAGACCAGTGAATTTTAATTAAAATATTTACACATATACCTACACATTTGCTGTGTGAAATATACAACATAATCACATTTGCCAGGTGAAAAAAGTGCAGGAGATGAACTTTGGATTCTGGTCACCTTAAAGCCTAATAAAAAGAAATGTAAAAAAAAATAAATCTTCAAATGCCTCCTGACACCACAACTAGGGTCCCCTCACTGAATCTCAGCCATTTCTACCACTGGATAAAAGTGACAAAAACCTGTTTTCTACTTGATAAACAAATTCAACTAACATCTGAGGCTAAGTCAGCACTTACTTTATCATTAGGGATTGTAAACACAACCGTACAATAGCATTTGCAGCTGTGATGAGACTCTAGCTGAGAGTGGGTTTATTAAGTCTTTGTGGCTCATATACTGCAGGCAGGAGCAGGCAGCATTTAAAATCAATGTATTGTAAATGATTAAGGGTCTTACTGAATGTCTGCCCCCCTAATGAAATGCAATTGAGGCCCTTTTTTGTTTTCTTTATTTTTCTCTGCCTACACTAATGCTGAAAAGGTAATTTGGTATATTTACGTTTTGGTATACCTTTTGAAGTGATGGTTGAGTTACTAGTCAGGGCCCTGAAAGTGTACTTTGCTGTATTTACATAACTGTGCACTGTCAGCATTGAGAACTGCAGTGCTTTTGCTGTGGAATCTATCACATCTACAATACAATAATGTGGAGTGCTGATACAGGCATGGCTGACTTATTTTATGTGATATATGATGAGTCCATTCTTATTGGTCAATAAAGAGAGATAGCACAAAAAGCACACTTTTTCATACACTGTCAAGTCTTTTAGCCTATGTTACAGCAGAAGCTGTTAAGGACCTTTTTCTTCTTTCAAAAAGAAACTTTTGTTCTCTATCTACTGGTAAGGAGTATATTACAGTAGTTACTGCAAAGTAGTTGATATAACAGATCTCTCTCTTTCTCTCTCTCTCTGTCTGTCTGTCTGTCTGTCTGTCTGTCTGTCTGTCTGTCTATCTATCTATCTATCTATCTATCTATAATGGCTCCATGTATGGCTGCCTCGGTGTTCAACTCTCCAGTTCTTTTGCTGTTTTTGTTTGTTTGTCCTGTGTTTAGTCTTTTAGATAATTTTCACCTAAGATGAACTGTTAAATATTCGGTAGCAAATACCAGATTTATTTTTTTAAAGGTATTCGATTATTCAGATATTTTGTTGGACATTTTAGTTGGAGGAGCTGTGGTACTGTACAAGTGCGCTAAAAGATGCAAGCGAGGGAAGCGAGCCGGTGCGCTGATAAAACTGTGTCAATGCGGCATCCGAACCACACTGCCAAGCACACATCTAGCGAATCTCCACTCACTCTCTAACAAAACAGATAAACTAATTCTCCTAACCTTTACAAATAAGGACTTTGCTAACACTGCTGCTTTGTACTTCATGGAAACCTGGCTGAGTGAAACCATTCTGGACAGTGCGTTACATTGTCGGGCTTTCAGCTGTTCAGAGTGGATCGCATTGCAGAAATATCGTGCAAAACGAGAGGTGGTGGAACATGCTTATAGATCAATGCAAGTTGCTGTACAAATGTAACAGCATTGAAGAATATGTGCTGCCCTAATTTTTAAGTGCTCTTCCTCAGCTGTAAGTCTTTTTACACGACATGGGAGCTTTCCACATTTATTCTGGTGAGTATTTACATTCCTCCACATGTGTGAATGCAGCGCTGCAACAGCTGGCTGATCACATCAGAGACACAGAGCAACAACACCTGGACTCAGTTATTATTATTCTTGTGGATTTTAACAAAGCAAACCTCACAAGTGAACTGCCCAAATACAAACAGCACATGTCATGCCCAATCAGAGACAGAAATTTACTGGATCACTGTTAAACTACATTAAAGGATGCATATCGCTCTGTCCCTAGAGCAGCTTCGGGACTCTCTGATCACTGTCTGGTTTATCTTCTTCCAACGTACAGGCAAAAAGTATAATAAATTAACATTTAGTTAAGACTGTAAAGAGATGGACCAAAGACTGTAAAGTGATGGACCAATGAAGAAGATCTGGAACTACAAGCCTGTTTTGACTGCACTGATTGGAGTGCTTTTGAAGCTGCAGCCATTGGCCCAGACGAGCTCACAGATACTGTGGCATCATATATCAGTTTCTCTGATGACGTGTCCATTCCTACTAGGACTTATTTAACATACAGCAATGACAAACCATGGTTTACAGCTAAACTCAGGACAAAGAGGGTGCTTACAGAAGCAGGGATAAAGTATTGTATAATGAGGCCAAAAACACACTAACAAAGGAAATTAGAGTATCTAAAAGAAGCTACTCTGAAAAACTGGAAAACAAGTTTTAATCTAACAACCTTCATCAGTGTGGAGTGGCCTGAAAGACAATTACCAACTACAAGACACCATCCCACAACACTATAAGGAATCAACAACTGGCCGATGACATGAATGTGTTTTGCTGTAGATTTGAAAATCCCAGTCTCGCACCCCACTCTGACAATTACTCACACAAACACCAACACCTACTACAACTCCCCTCCTGCTACTCAACCTGCACTTAAGATCTGTGAAGATAATGTGTGCCGGGTCTTCCAGAAACAGAAGACAAGGGAATCACAGAGATCAGAATGTGCTTCACCCACTTGTCTAAAAGCCTGTGCTGACCAGCTGGCTCCCATCTTCCTACAGATCTTCAACACATCACTGGGACACTGTGAAGTTCCCAGCTGCTTCAAATGCCCCACCCTCAATCCTGTCCCAAAGAAACCCAAGATTGCAGGTCTTAATGACAACAGACCTGTCACCCTGATGTCTGTGGTCATGAAATCATTTGAGAGACTGGTGTTGGCCCACCTGAAGGACATCACTGGACCCTTTCTGGATCCCCTGCAGTTTGCCTATAACAGGTCGGTGGATGATGCAGTAAATATGGCACTGCATAACATACTACAACATCTAGACCGACCAGGGAATTATGCAAGGATCCTATTTGTGGACTTCAATTTGGCTTTCAACACCATCATCACTGCTCTCCTATTGAATAAATTAACCCAGCTCTCGGTTCCCACCTCTATCTGTCAGTGGATCACCAGATAGGCAGCAGTTAGTGAGATTGGAGAAATTCACCTCCAGCACATGTACAACCAACAGGGATATGTGCTCTCCCCACTACTCTTCTCCCTGTACACAAATTACTGCACTTCAAAGGCAACCTGCAATCAAAACAACCTGGAGCTTAACATGCTCAAAACAGTGGAGATGATAGTGGACTTTAGGAGGTATACCCCACCATTGACCCTGCTCACCATTCTAAACTGAGTAAATCAAGTTCCTGGGCACTACCTATCACAGGACCTGAAGTGGAAGACCCACAATTTACATTGTGAAAAAGGCCCAGCAGAGTTTGTACTTCCTTTGCCAGCTGAGGAAGATCAACCTGCCATAGGTGTTGCTGATCCAGTTCTACTTAGCTGTCACTGAGTCTGTCCTCTGTACTTCTACAACTATCTGGTTTGGTTCAGCTACCAAGACAGACATCAGAAGACTTCAAAGGATAGTCCAGACTGCTGAATGGATTATTGGTTCTCATCTTCCCACTCTTCAAGAACTGTTCACCTCCAGTCTGGCCGGTGCTACAGAGCAATGAGCACCAGATCAGTCAGACACAAGAACAGTTTCTTCACCTTATGAACAGTTAAAACTGCCCCAATACTCTCCATTGTGGCAATACAATCATGTGCATCTATCTATCTATCTATCTATCTATCTATCTATCTATCTATCTATCTATCTATCTATCTATCTATCTATCTATCTATCTATCTATCTATCTATCTATCTATCTATCTATCTATCTATCTATCTATCTATCTATCTGTCTGTCTGTCTGTCTGTCTGTCTGTCTGTCTGCTTTGTATTGTGTGTACAGGCTAGAGCACAAAACAATCTCTTTCATTTGACTTTTGTTGTTACATAACTACATGGCTAAAACCCTTAAAAACTAAAATTGCCAATGTTTTATCCTGTCTGTAATGAATTATTTATTCTGCAGATATTACCGTAATGTTAATTATAGCTCCCAGTACGATTAATTTTTTGGGACAATTTTTTTGCCCTGTGCTGGTGAGATAAGGAAGTTAGATTTGTTTGTGTATATTCAGTTCTAAGCTAACCTTTTAACACATTCAGAGGATCATGTCCAGGTATTTGACAATGGTCAAACTTTGTGTCTGTGATTTTGATGATGTCAGATACTTTTCAGAGTGTTCACAGTAAACAGAGAGAGGAACCAACTCCCTCCCATCCCTGTGTTGAAAACAAATTGCCTTCTTTCCGGGGATTCTAGCAGAGTTTTGCAGCACTGAGCATGGATCAGAGTGCATAGAGGATGTGTAATGAGTTCCATGCTTGTGAAATCATAAACAGGATGGCAGCCTCAAGCCTAGGAATGCTCTCAACCACTGAACAGTGTCTTTTAAAGCTTCACCATTCCCCAGATGGATTGCATGCACGCCACACTAACTCCCTGCTTTGCTTGCCAAAGGTGTTTGTTGTTCAGTCTTTTTTTTACCACCTCACCCTTCCACCCTACACACACACACACACACACACACACACGCGCGCGCATGCATGCATCCTTCTCTTTGACATATCTCAGCCAGTTAAACAGGCTTGATCTCCACATCTGGCATCAACTGAAGTTGCACTCCTTTTTACAGTATGATTGCCATTATGTCTTCTTGCTGTGTGTCTTTGTAGCAAACTAGAGTGATTTTTATAAAGCGAAGGGCAGCACAGAAGCTTCCTTGCTGAGACTTAGTTTCTCCAAAGATTTATTCCTCATTAACATCTAAGTTTTCCTTGCCACTGTTGCCTTTTGATTGCATACTATGGGCGTTGTAAGTCACTATGTAAAGCCACTTTGGAACAGTATGTACTGTATTGTGAAAAGCGCTAAACTAATCCATTCAGTTTCATTCTTGACTGTTTGCCACAGAATGTTTTCTCAATCATCCATCTAATGCTTACAGGTTGGTTCAAAATGTAAATCTACAGCAAACTCAAATGTAGCTCACTTTAGACTGGCTCTATCCTACCAAAATGTACACTTGAAAATTTACTTAAGTAGAGCACAGAAAAAAAAAACACATAAATGTTGAAGAGAGGGCTAAATTGTGCAAATAATACAACATTAGCAATACTATTTCATTCCCATCACAAGCCCTCATGCCTGCGGGATGGAGGGGAAACTGAATTGAAGGACTTAAAAAAAAACTCTTAGTACTGTAGAAAGTGAATGAAAAAAGAGAGAGGTTCAAAATTCAGGCGATACCATATAGTAATGCAAGGGCAATTTGTCATCCACGAAAGCCAAGTCCAACCTCAACGTGGCTTGGAGAATGATATTAACACGGTAATTAGCAGCAACATGTGTGCAGTGTTTCCTAAAAGAGTCTGCCTAATCTTGTTATTAGTCATTTAATTAATTACAAACCAATGATGCAGCTTCTCTAACAGGGGCCTTAGATGCGTTTTAAAGAGGCCTCCGAATGGTAGGAATAATCATGCTCTCTTGAGTCTCTGCCGGCAGCCTCAAAGACCTCCTCAGTTAGACACCACAAATAGAAGCTTATACTGTATTATGCAGGGAAAAAAAAAGGAAATGTACTACAACTGTTCTAGTTCTCCACATTTGTATTGTTCAGTAATCGTTACTTGTTTCCAAACTATTCTGATATCTTTCAAGTATTTTTTTCCCATCATTTAAGCAAGAGCAAGAGCTTAAATGATGTCTTAAAAAAAGTGCAAAATCCCTAGTTTAGTAGTTTCAGGAGTTTAATTTACAACAAATTTTATACCCATGTACTCAAATCCACAATTCTTGTGGCACTAATTATAGATATTGTAATGTAAACTGAATTCTGAATGTGCATTTCATTTAGTTTTGGCACACTGCTGGTTTAAGCCCCACCCACATCCATTTATATCTAGGGTCGCCAACTTTCTACCAGACAAATATGGTACATTCCAGCTTAAATATGGGACTTTTTTTTTCTGTTGGGCTCTGGTGTGAGACGCTGCACAATAGTTAAAGCAGTCCACTTAAAGCTTGTTTAAATGGGAAAACAATTGAAAAAAAGAATGGACAAACACAAAAACATGTTTGATGTGTGCTAGCCCTAACACGCTTAAAATAAAAACCGTTTAATCCAAAAACCAGGAAAAAACAAATCTCAGTAACATTTTCCAATAAGGTTCCATTTGATAACATTAGTAACCGCATTAAGTTTCATGAAGTAACAATGAAAAATATATTTTTACAGCATTTATTAATCTTTGTTAATGTTAGATAATAAAAATACTATTGTTCATTGTTAGTTTTTGTCAGTTCTTAGTGCATTAACTAATGTAAACAAATGCAACTTTAGATAAAAATTTATAAATATTACTATATGTTGAAATTAACATGAACTAAGATGAATAAAATGCTTAATAATTATTATTATTATTATTTTTTTATTTATTTATTTATTTAATAAATTAAATAAACTTAATTATTTTTCATAATTAGATCATTTTAACTAATGTTATCAAATGGAACCTTATTATAACGTGTTATAATAAGTGTTAATGATATACGTAGATTATGATAAATTATGAGACTAACAGCCTAAGAAACTGCTGGAAAAAAAGAGAAAAACGTAGCCATATATTGCAAATAAGGTACCCCGGAGAACTGATATTATTTTGTTCTAAGTCATGTAACCTATAACTGAGTAAAATTTTGTGTTGATATGACAAAGCAATCTTTGTCATATCATATCATTGTTATAGTATTACAAATATAATTTATCCTAGTGTCCAAAAATGTTTCCAAGTGTCCAAAAGCCTCTCTAAACAAATAAAACATAATAATTGTATATAAAAACTAATAACACTTGCAAATACAACAATGACTAAAGGTATGTTCTCTCCAAAGCATGCAGGCATGAGCAACAAGATTTCATTCAGTTCCATTCTGTGTCATTTGAGCCATCACTGAGTCTGTGGCCATATGAAATTAGTGCGAACAATCCTCTCTGCCCATATTTGGATGACTTCCACCTCTGATTGCAGAGATCTGAAACCTAATACGATGGGTTTAGCATTCCATGACGCTGGACAACATATTACATATTTCCGATAAATTCATCTAATCCAGGAAAGCTAACATGTTGTTAGCCAGATAGCAAATTATGTGCTGTGTGCCCATTGTGTTTTGTGTGGATTTTCTAGTGATCGATGCATCCTATAATGTTGTGTGTGAGCTTGTGATATGTGATATTTATGTTCTGTTTATTTTTTGTGAAGATATAAGCAAAAACATGGCATATAAGAAACACCTGTTTACATGTAACATTGTCAAAGACATGTACTTAGCTATTACTCGCTGTATTTTTTAACTGTAAGTAAAACAAATAGGAAAATATTTGATCAGTTTGATGTTTTTACAGAGTACAATCAAAAACTCATCAAAAAAAGAAATGTCCCTTTTTCAGGACACTGTATTTTAAAGATAATTTTGTAAAAATCCAAATAACTTTACAGATCTTTATTGTAAAGGGTTTAAACAATGTTTTCCATGCTTGTTCAATAAACCATAAACAATTAATGAACATGCACCTGTGGAACAGTCATTAAGACACTAACAGCTTACTGATGGTAGGCAATTAATGTCACAGTTATAAAAACTTAGGACACTAAAGAGACCTTTCTACTGACTCTGAAAAACACCAAAAGAAAGATGCCCAGGGTCCCTGCTCATCAGCGTGAACGTGCCTTAGGCATGCTGCATGGAGGCATGAGGACTGCAGATATGGCCAAGGCAATAAATTGCAATGTCCGTACTGTGAGACCTAAGAATGCACTACAGGGAGACAGGAAGGACAGCTGATTGCCCTCACAGAGGCAGACCATGTGTAACAACACCTGCACAGAATCGGTATATCACAAATATCACACCTGCAGGACAGGTAGATGATGGCAACAACTGCCCGACAACAACAACAACAACTGAACAACTGTTACACAAGGAATGCACAATCCCTCCATCAGTGCTAAGACTGTCTGCAGTAGGCTTAGAGAGGCTGGACTGAGACAAGACTGGCAAAAAGTGCTCTTCACTGACAAGTCTAAGTTTTGTCTCAACGGGGTGATGGTTGGACTTGCGTTTATTGTCGAAGGAATGAGCGTTACACAGAGGCCTGTACTCTGGAGCGGGATCAATTTGGAGGTGGAGGGTTCGTCATGGTCTGGGGCGGTGTGTCACAGCATCATCGGACTGAGCTTGTTGTCATTGCAGGTAATCTCAATGCTGTGCATTACAATGAAGACACCTCCTCCCTTCCTGCTGGCTCATCCTGACATGACCCTCCAGCATGACAATGCTACCAGCCATACTGCTCTTTTCTGCGTGATTTCCTGCAAGACAGGAATGTCAGTGTTCTGCCATGGCCAGTGAAGAGCCCGGATCTCAATCCCATTGAGCATGTCTGGGACCTGTTGGATCAGAGGTTGAGGGCTATGGCCATTCCCCCCAGAAATGTCCAGGAACTTGCAAGTGCCTTGGTGGAAGAGTGGAGCAAGAACTGGCAAATCTGTTGCAGTCCATGAGGAGGAGATGCACTGTAGTACTTAATGCAGCTGGTGGCCACACCAGATACTGACTGTTACTTTTGACCTCCCCTTTGTTCAGGTACACATTATTTCATCTCTGTTAGTCACATGTCTGTGAAACTTATTTAGTTTATTAAGTAATCTTTTTATGTTCATACACATATTTACACAGGTCAAGCTTGCTGAAAGCAGCTGAAAGCAGTTGAAAGTGAGAGGATTTTTTTTTTTACTGAGTTTATAACCTCTAAAACTTTTAATAAATTATCAAAAAAGAACACTCTATGCCTACATGTATTGTAAAGTACAGCTTAAAACAATACCTATTTTGTGTTTGTCAAGACTGTTATTAATATGTTGATCACTATTTGTTCTCTGTGGGCATGCCGAGCTTAAATGGTTAACATGAAATAGTGTTTCCCTATCTGTCACTCACTCGAAGTTGTGTCAATGAAGTGACACTAGGAGTCACTCTTGGGAGCCTGAGACACCTCTGATCTTTGATAAAAGGCCAATGGGAACTGGTGAGGGGTATTTGCATGCCGCTCCCCCAAACATACGGGTATAAATAAACTGCCATTCATACCATTCCATTTCACCTCTGCTGGATTCTTACGGAGCATTACAGCGGCTTTCTCCCCTCTCTACACTGGTGCATTGCAGAGATCGCTCCTGGGCACTTCGGCAGAACAAGAGTGTATTCTAAAAGTGTATTTTCCAAACCTAAAAGATTATATTCTAAAAGAGTATATTCTAAAAGAGTGGCACACAACAGAACGTCTTTTTAAAGATGTGTCTTTTTAAAGATGCTCTTCCATTTGTGTGTTATTCCTGGGTGTGGTCGTTATCTCTCACCTTCAGACGGCCACGATCGCTGTCTTTCGTGTCTGGGCACTGCCCACACAGAGACATCCTTCGTGGATGCGTCATGTCCTCATTGCGAGGACATGACCCTGGCAACGTTGCGGTTGTGGCTCACTTTCGTAAGAAAGCACGCCACCCCAACGGCTCCCTGCCTTGATCCTTCTACCTACGGGTATAAGGCCAGCGCGGCTAGCACTGGGGGCAATTTGGGGACCTCAATGGGACCATCTCCACCGGGTAAATCCCCACGGACCTCCTATTCCCAAGCACGATCGTTTGCTCTGGTTAGGCTTGCGGATGAGTGTGCAAGTGTCCGACCTCTTGTTCGGTGCTTTTGAGTGCAGCGTCGGAGAGCGGCCTCCAGGGCTGCCTTGAGTGTCGGGCTAGAGTGGAACCCTTCGCTCTCCCCTGAACCAGTGCAGCTCAATGATTGATTTCTGGGCTTGCCGTGCCACTCACAGCCATGCCCCTCCCCAGTTCCTTTCTTTCCAGAGGTGCATGAGAAGCTGACAAGGTTGTGGGAGGCACCTTTCACTGCCCGGTCCCAATCTTTCAGCTCCCCCTGCTCTCACTACCCTCGATGGTGGGTTGACCAGGGATTACTCGGCAATGGGGGCCAGTGGATAAGATGCTCGTGATGCACCTATGCCCACAGAGAGCCGCAACCTGACACGGGCGCCCAAAGCTCCCGTCCAGGGCCTGTAGGTTTACGTCTTCACTGACGCCAAGGCCAACTGTGCCTCTGGACAATCCACCTCCGCCATGCACTCCATGGCTCTCCTGCAAGGACACCAAGCCAAGGCGCTGAAAGAACTGCACGAGAGTAGTTCCACCCCAGGATTGAAGCAGGAGCTGTGCTCGGCGACCGACCTCGCCCTCCAGGTGACGAAGGTCATGGCGCGGTCTCTCGGGCGGACAATGTACACTTTGTTGGTCCATGAGCGCCACATTTTCCCATTTGGTGACACCATCGGGGACTTTGCCCAGCAGTTTTTGCCAGTGAAGCAGCAGACGGAGGCCATTCAACATATCCTGCCCTGACACGGCTCAAGATCCTCCTGCGGTGGTTGCACCTGCTCCGTCTCAACCCACCCCGTGGCCGTCTCACGGCCACCTGCTAAGAAGAAGATCTCTAAGCGCCCCTGAGGCGGGTGACCCAGGGACGAGGAGACCTGCTGGACCAGAGCAGGTAGACAAACCACTCCGTCCCACAGTAGAGGGCCAGGTGGAGAATCTATGATTTCATTTTCATTTAATTTTGTAGCTGCAGTACCCAAACCCTCAACAAAAGAGCAGATTCCCTGGGTCCCATAACTGGTGTGTATTCCCTTTTGGAAGGTTCGGCACTCCAGTGGTGGTCCCCCCGCCCCTGCGCACCCAGCTGTAGCACACACATGGCTATGCCTGGTCATTTTCGAGGAGGGAGGTAAGGGCTTCAATGTCTCTCGACTCAGCACGGCCACAGGGCCCAAGCCCCATTTCTCTGGCTCCGCCATGCCGTGAGGCCCCATCCGCCAGTACTTCTGATGAGATTGTCCCCTTGGTCCCCCTCACCCGGAGCTTGGACGTGTGGCTTGCACTCTCCAACCCGTTGTGATGGCTGGCCAGGACCGTCCAACTATTGGCTCAGACAGACAACACAGCAACGCTAGCCCCTCCCTGACAAATTCCCCTGAGGAAGGACCTTCTTTCTCAGGGCCAGGGCCCCATCTGGCACCCGTGACCAGACCTCTGGAACCTCAACGTCTGGCCCCTGGATGGGACATGGAAGACCTAAGTGGCGTACCACCCGCCATGGTAGACACAATCACCCAGGCTAGGGCCCCCTTTACGAGGTTCCTGTATGCCTTGAAGTGGCATCTGTTTGCTAAGTGGTGTTCTTCCCGACGCGAAGACCCTCAGAGATGCGCAGTTGGGTCGGTGCTTTCAATCCTGCAGGAGAGGTTGGAGAGACGGATGTCCCCCTCTACTATGAAGGTGTATGTAGCCGCTATAGTTGAACACCACAACACAGTGGGCGGTAAGTCCTTAGGAAAGAACGACCTGATCATCAGGTTCCTGAGAGGCACTAGGAGGTTGAATCCCTCCAGACCGTGCCTCGTTCCCTCATGGGACCTCTCTGTAGACCTGCAAGGCCTACGAGTGGACCCCCTTTGAGCCCTTAGTCATCTGAGTTTAAGGCACTCTCTCTGAAGACTTCCCTCCTGACAGTGCTTACATCCATCAAGAGGGTAGGTCAGTAAAACTTGCCTGGATTTCGGTCCGGGTTACTCTCACATAATCCTGAGACCCTGCCCGGGCTATTTGCCCAAGGGCCGTTCGGTTTTCATTGCAGCATTGGGGGAGGTTACTGGTGCGCTGGCTATGGGGCACACAGTACTCTGTCCATCTCACACTGCCAGTTCATGTAACACAGTTCAGCTAGTTGTGCCATTTTTGCAGGGGACCCCTAGGGAGGTTACTGGTGCGCTGGCTATGGGGCACACAGTACTCTGTCCATCTCACACTGCCAGTTCATGTAACACAGTTCAGCTAGTTGTGCCATTTTTGCAGGGGACCCCAGTCATCGACACAACGTCGAGTGAGTGACAGATAGGGAACGTCCTGGTTACTTCCGTAAAATCCAGTCCTTGATGGAAGGAATGAGACGTTGTGTCCTTCCTGCTACAATGCTGAACTACCCGCAGAAATGGCCGGGACATTACTCTCTGCTCCTCAGCACAAAATCTGAATGAGCGGTATGCACGTCAGCTCCTTGCATATACCACTCACCAATTCCCATTGGCCTTTTATCAAAGATCAGAGGTGTCTCGGGCTCCCAAGAGTGACCCTTAGTTTCACTTCATTGACACAACGTCTATCAGTGAATGGAGGTATGGAAGTAACCAGGACATTTTCTCCTTCGATTACATTGTTGTTGTTTTGGCATTAAATAGTGTTTAGAAAAAGGGAAATTAAAGAAACATTTTACTATATTGTTCTCTTGTACTTAAAGTGCTGCTGTTTTTCTCACAGTCATTTAGCTTCCGGAGTCTTGCTTCTAGAACCAGCTCAATGTAAGATGTTTCAGTTTAATTTCTCTCAGTTTGTGAAACATTCTCAGCAGTTTGGGTTTGAAATGTTAAAATACAGGACAAACAGCATTTCATATGGAACACAATTTTGTTCCCTCAAATATGTGACGATTCCGTTGAAGAGGCAGGGGATTCCAGACACCCCCCCACCCCCCCTCCCCTCACCGGATGGTTGGCAACCCTAGTTATTTCTGAATACAGATACACAGGGGTGCAATAACTGGGGAATGAAAGTGAATGAATGAATTAAATGAATGAAAGTGGATGTGGGCGCACTGGCTGTCACTGCCATTCTACAATATGTTGTTTGTAGCATGTTGAGCCCTAAGGAGATGTTTCATTATACACAATTACAGATGTTTATATAAGTAGTTATAACTTGCATGGTATTACTTATGTGACAGAATGACCAAATACAGTTTGCACAATGTTATAACGCTAAACTGTTTGCACAATGTTATCAAGCTTATCAAGTAAAATAACTGTTTTAAAATCTATGTGGGTTTCGTGTTCTTCTTTCAAATGGTAAATTTGACTTAATTCACAGTTAAAGAAGACTAATATTGAATCAGTCTTGGCAATCAGTCATAAAATCAGCTGCATTAGATAAAGTAGGATAATTAACACATATTGCTTTGTATCATATTATTTGGGATGAGGTAATAACTTTAACACTTACCTCTTCAAGTCACACAGTGTTGAATGTAATATGCTGCTTAAAAATCTGTATAGAACTCGAGGCATATTGTGCTTGTGTAACATTCTTGAATGCAGACACAAACAATAAAAGACTGTCAAACGATTTAAAGACATATAAAAAAGAGGGACTCATACACAATTACATGCAGCTGAACCAATACATTGTTCCAGCAGTATCCAAAACCGAAGATAGCTGTCTCATCAAAGATATGTGTGAACTGTGAATATAATGACAAGCACATAGACAGTCTCTCATAGACAACATGACACATATTTAAAGGGATAGTTCACCCAATAATGAATATTCAGTCATTGTTAACTCACCCTGGTGTTATTATAACCCCACATGACTTATAGGGATAAATTGTAAAACAAAACGTCTCGGGTTACTTGTGTAACCCTTGTTCCCTGAAAAAAGCGGAACGAGATGCTGCGCTGCTAAGCGCTATGGGGAACAATCTTATTGTGAGCTGCTTCTGAACATGTGTGTAACACGTCAATGAAATTGACTGGAATTTATAGCCTCGGTTGGTGAGATCATTGGACGCACCTGTGACGAGGCTATAAATAGAAGGCGTCACCAGAGTGTCGTCAGATTATTTTTCTGAAGAGCGGTCCTGGGACGTCCCAGTGCGGCAAAAGAAGCGCAGCATCTCGTTCCGCTTTTTTCAGGGAACAAGGGTTACACAAGTAACCCGAGACGTTCCCTTTACAAAAAGCTTCACTTTGATGCTGCGCTGCTAAGCGCTATGGGGAACGAAATGCCCACGCCGCCGCACTGGGGCTGTCCGGACCCCTGATCGTTGTGAAGTGTTTTCACAGAACGCAAGAGGCTCCAGACATGAGCTTGAGATGTCGACTCAAGGGCATAAGCCCGGAGTAGCAGAACATCTAACACCATAAAATCCGAAGAGTGTGTACGGAAAGGACTAGCCTGCCGTATCACAAACCTGGTTTAGACATGAGCTTGAGATGTCGACTCAAGGACATAAGAGTCCGGAGTAGCGGAGCATCTAGCCCACAAAGTCAAAAGATGAGTTTTAGAAGCCGATTCAAAGGCTCTAACTCAAAAGTTCGTACCATGAACTTGGATTTGAAATGAGCCCGGGATGTTGACCCAAGGACATAGTCCGGGGTAGCAAAACATCCCAGCCAATGTAGAAATTGTAGAATGTGTGTGGAGGGGACTAGCCCGCCACGTCACAAACTTGCTCCTGCATGAGTTTGAGATGTCGACTCAAGGACGTAAGAGCCCGGAGTAGCATGAACATCCAAACTATAGAATTTAATGAATGTGTGCGGAGAGGACCAGCCTGCCGCATCACAAACTTGCTGCAGAGGGACCCCTCTAGCCAAGGCTTTAGAGGAAGCGACCCCTCTGGTGGAGTGAGCCCTGACACCTACTGGCGAAGCTTGACCGCGCGCCTCATAGGCCAGGGCAATAGCATCCCTCACCCAATGTGACATAGTCTGCTTACTAGCGGCCGCCCCCTTGTTGCGGCCCCCATAGCAAACAAACAATTGCCCTGACTTACGCCACTGGCTTGTGCGGTGGACATAAATCTGAAGGGCACGGACTGGGCAGAGTCCATGAAGTCTTTCCTGCTCCGGCGTTAAAAACGGCGGGGAGCAGAAGGCTTCTAAAGTGACAGGATGTACTGTCGAAAAAGGAATTTTAGGAAGATAATCAGGGTGAGGATGCAATATAGCTTTGGCCATACCGGGGGCAAATTCTAAGCAGGTCGGCAGAATAGACAGAGCCTGTAGATCCCCAATCCTCTTAAGAGAGGTAATAGCCATAAGGAAGACCATCTTGAGAGTCAGAAGTCTGTCAGACGCTGACTCCAGAGGTTCAAAAGGGGTCTCGACCAGAGCCTCCAGGACTATAGTTAAGTCCCACGAAGGAGTTCTGGCCCTAACGGGAGGCCTCAGTCGCCTGGCTCCACGAATGAAGCGGGCGAGTAGAGGATGTCTCCCTAAAGGCACCCCATCAATCAGGGCGTGGCAAGCCGAAATGGCGGCCACATAAACCCTGAGAGTAGCGGGGCACATGCCTGCTGACAGTTTCTCTTGCAGAAACTCCAGAACTGAAACAATTTGGCAGTTAACTGGATCTGCATCATGTGAACTGCACCACCTTTCGAAGACACCCCATTTATTGGAGTAAATTCTTCTGGTGGAGGGAGCCCTAGCACTAAGAATGGTTTCAATAACCCCAAGCGACAGCCCTGTGTCCCTCAGTTGGTACCCTTCAGGGGCCAAACGTGAAGTTTCCACAACTCGGGCCGGGGATGAAATATTGTCCCCTGTGCTTGAGACAGAAGGTCCTTCCTGTCCGGAATCGCCCAGGGCGAGCCGTCTAGGAGAGACATAATTTCTGAGAACCAAACCCGGTTCGGCCAGCGAGGCGCTATCAATAAGAGGCAAGACCCTTGCTGGCGAACTCTGGCCAGGACTCCCGGGAGCAGAGAAACCGGAGGGAACGCATACAGGCGCATTCTGGGCCATGCATGCGCCATCGCGTCCAGACCCAGGGGGGCTGGGTGACTCAGAGAGAAGTAGAGGGGACATTGCGCAGTCTCTTGAGAGGCGAAGAGGTCCACTTCGGCTCTGTAAAATCTCTCCCAGATCTGTTGTACTACCTCGGGATGGAGTTTCCACTCGCCCGATGTAAGATTTGTCTGGACAGAAAATCTGCTCCCACATTCAGGCGTCCAGGGATATAGACTGCCCTGAGTGACAGTAACTTGCCCTGGGCCCAAAGGAGAATCCGACGTGCCAGCAAATTGAGGTGGCGAGAACGTAGGCCTCCTTGATGATTTATGTAAGAGACTGCCGCTGTGTTGTCCACCCGCACAAGGACGTGGCAGCCTCTCAAATGTTGGAGAAAGTATTTCAGGGCCAGAAATACTGCCATCAGCTCGAGGCGATTTATGTGCCAATCGAGTTGATGACTCTCCCATTCCCCTTGGGCTGGACGACCACTTAAGACCGCACCCCAACCCGTCAGGGAGGCGTCTGTCGTAAGCATCCTGCGACGACACAACGCACCAAGAGTGGGACCCAAGGTGAGAAACCAGGGTCTGAACCACATAGAGAGGGAACGAAGCACTGGGCGCGTAATCCTTATTTGCCTGAGGGGACTGGCCCTTGGATGAAACCCTCTGGCTTTTAGCCACAGCTGAAACGGTCTCATATGGAGAAGGCCCAAAGGAATCACCGTGGACGCAGACGCCATGAGACCTAATATTCGTTGGAACTGAAGAACAGTGCAAACTTGACCTAGCCTGAGAATGCTCAGGGAGTTCTGAATGGAGATGACACGAGCGGGAGACAACTGTGCCTGCATCGTGACCGAATTCCATATAACCCCCAGATAGGAGATTTTCTGGGTCGGGGAAAGAACGCTCTTTTTGGCGTTGAGTCTCAGACCCAGAGAACCTAGATGAGCCAAGACGATATCCCTGTGCTGAACTGCCAGTTCTTGAGACTGGGCTAGGATCAGCCAGTCGTCTAGATAATTCAGAATGCGGATGCCCTGGAGTCCCAACGGAGCCAGTGCTGTATCCATGCATTTCGTGAATGTGCGGGGTGATAGGGCTAGACCGAATGGAAGGACCCGATACTGGAAGGCTTCGTCCCCGAAAGCGAACCTCAGGAACTTCCTGTGCTGTGGCAGAATTCCAATATGAAAGTATGCGTCCAAGAGGTCGATCGTGACCAGCCAATCGAAACGTTGGAACTGAGACACGATGGACCTGACTGTTAGCATCTTGAACCTGAGCGCCTTGACCGAGCGGTTCAAGGCACGATGATCCAAGATGGGACGCAACCCCCCCCCTTCTTGGGGACCAGGAAGTATCTGCTGTAATAGCCAGACTCTTTCTCTGGAAGGGGAACATGTTCTATGGCCCCTTTCTCCAAGAGATTTCGCAGTTCTCCCTGAAGTAGACATGCCTGTTCCGGGCTTACGGTAGTGGAAAGCACGCCGTTGAAGCTCGGAGGGCGGCAAGCGAACTGAATTCTGTAGCCTTTTTCTACTGTTTTTAGAACCCACATAGAAATACCTGGCAGAAGTTTCCACGCTGCCAGGTTCTCTGAGATGGGAACTAATTTCAAGACTTCCTGTCGAGGGGGTGTAGAATGTTCCGTGTCGTGGAATATGGCAGGAAGCGACGGTACATTCAACATTTTGTTGGAAACCCCTGTCACCCGAAACACCAAGGGTGGCGGGAGTGAAGAGGTTTCGTGAGGGTATCGGGAGGGCCGAAGTGAATGAAACACGCGCCCCATCCCGAAGGGAACTACCCTCACAAGGTTGGATACAAGGACGTCAGGGCTTCTTTCTCTTGGAGATAACAGCCCTGAGGTCTTGTTTGGGAGGTTGCTGAGGACGACGAGCCTGTCCCCAATCTTTGCGAGGGGGAGCACGACTTGCCACGCTCTGCTTCTGAACCTCCCTCCTCACAGAATCAGGGCGAGACTGGGTGACCGACGGCCTCGCCCCCTGAGTGCGACGAGGAAGGAATTTTCCAAAGGCCTCCTCATGGCTTTTCGCCTCCTGGAATCTGGAGATAACCGTGTTCATGGAGTCTCCAAAGAGACCAGAAGGCGAAACTGGGGCATCAAGAAGGAAAACCCTGTCCTTATCCTTGATGCCGGATAGATTCAGCCACAAGTGCCTTTCAGTGCTAACCAAAGCGGACATAGACCGGCCAATAGCACGGGCTGACTGCTTGGTGGCACGGAGAGACAAATCAGTAGCTCGACGAAGCTCAGAGAAAGCTTCATCGACGAGACTTCTTCCAGCACTCAAATCTATTAGCAGGTCAGCCTGGTATGCCTGCAAAACAGCCATGGTGTGCAGCGCAGCACCAGCCTGACCAGCCGCTTGATATGCTCTCCCGACCAGCATGGAGGTTACCCTGCATGGCTTAGAAGGGAGAGCAGATTTATTAAGAGATGATGTCGAACCCGGCGAGAGATAACCCGCAAGTGTCTCTTCGACCGGTGGCATCTTTAAATACCCTCGCGCCTCAGCGCCAACGATAGTCGAATATATTGACGTCGAGGGCACGTGAATGCGCGAAGTATAAGGCTTATTCCAAGAACGAGAAAGCTCGTCATGGAGATCATCAAAGAAGGGAAGGGACTGACGAGGTGTTCCCTTCCCTTGGTCACCAGACAGAAATCTGTCCTCTAATTTAGAGCGCTTGGGGGGAACTTGGTCACATGGCCAGTCTATTTGAAGCCTGTCCGCCGCGCGAGTAATCACATCGAGCAGCTCCTCCGAAGATTTTGAATCGCGATTGGAGCGCTCGGATGCGGTTAACTCTAAATCTGACCCAAGGGAAAGGAGGTCCCCCTCGTGAACTGAAGAGGCGCCGAAGCACGCTTCAGGATCACGCGAAGGACCAGCAGGATCTGGGGAGAGAGCGAGCGAAAGGGACGAACCCGTCTCTCGCTCCTCAGCCAGATCCATGCGAGAGCCCCACGAATGAAGTGTGGGTGCCGGCTCTCGGAAGTAAGCAAGGCGAGCGCGAAGCATCCCGACCGAAAGTAGGTCGCAATGAGCGCACCCGCCCTGTTCCAACGCGAGAGTAGCGTGCTCTTCCCCCAAGCAAACAAAGCAAAATTGATGCGTGTCCCTGTCAGACATAGAACGCTGACAAGGAAACACGCATTGTTTGCACTGCTTTTCTGCCATTTTCCCCCTTTTTTTTTTTTTATATATATATATATATATATATATATATATATATATATATATATATATATATATATATATAAAGAGAGAAAGAAGAAAAGGCTTAAGATTTTTAAACAATTTCTAGCAAGAGTTTCGTGAAAACACACAGAGAGAAAGCTCTGAAGAAAAATGTCTGACGACACTCTGGTGACGCCTTCTATTTATAGCCTCGTCACAGGTGCGTCCAATGATCTCACCAACTGAGGCTATAAATTCCAGTCAATTTCATTGACGTGTTACACACATGTTCAGAAGCAGCTCACAATAAGATTGTTCCCCATAGCGCTTAGCAGCGCAGCATCAAAGTGAAGCTTTTTGTAAAGGGAACAAAAAATTGTTCTTGTGGTGTCATACAATTATTATGACCACCTCTTCTAACTTCAAAAGTTCACATAAGTATAATTCAGAAATCGAATAAATTAGACACATGATTGTTATGAAAGCATACGATAGGGTTTGGTGTGAAACAATCCAAAGTCTAATGTATTATTTAGTAAATATTCACTGATGGTTGACATCCTGTGATGATACATTAGTGAACTAATCTTTTAATGTATTTGTACAAACATGTACACAAACACACACACTAACAAACAAAATCGTATTTAGAAGTACGGGAGAAAAATGTGAACAGAATGCATTTTAATTAACATTATATTGTGGAATATGCTTATTAGATCCTGTATTTCTATTGGACCTAAAAAATGTGTGAGGATGTTAAATAAGAAATTTCCCCCTGTTCCCCTCAGTCATTGCTTTAAAAATTATGTGTGTTTGCATACATAAGTTAAAGTACATAAAGTTTGAAAATGCAGAAACACAAATTAGATTTTCAGATTATTGATGACTTTCAGTCTATTTCTCACATTTGACATTTGCAGACTTGGATTATACTGTATCACTGTATCATTATACGGCAGGGTTTTTCAACCACCGAGTCGGGTCATTGATCATTGTATGCTGGATCGCAAGATCTTTTCTGTCATGAGTGCAACTTACCAATTAGAAGGATAGAACTGTACATTTGCAATGTTTAGGGCAACAGTGACCTCTATTCATGTAAACCATGTAAATATCTCCAGGTTCAGATAAATGACTAAGTAAGAGGCTGCATTTCTTTGACATTAATTATTAGCTTTCCAATCACAATAATCCAGCATTGCTATGAAGCGTTCTTTTTGGACAAGGTCACTTTACATAGCATTGCTTGCGCTAGCTCCGTGCATTACTATGCTAGTATGAATGCAATCCAATTTCTGAATATCATAATTTCAGAGTAGTAGGTAGGGTTGCCACCTGTCCTGTAAAATATGGGATCATTCGGTATTTAAAGATGAAATTATGCGTCCGGTGACGTCACCTTGAAATCGTTCAAGATCATTAATTTGACCTTGGTATTCATTGGAAATTGTGCCTATGGTGGATAAGGGACCATCTGAAAACTTCTGCCAGCAGCACCAAAGCTGTAGATATTAGGCCGCTATGTTATATACATAAACAACTAGTTTAATGAAGTACCTATTATTCTTTTCCACCATCCTCCTTGGTGGATTATGGATGACTGGCATTCAAAAAAAGTAGGTCACAGTGGGCAAATGTTTGAGAAGTCTTGTTATACTGGACCACTTATATGGTAGTTTTATGGTGCATTTTGCCATATTTAGAACTTGGCAATCCCTGGTCACAGTCTGTCTCCATTGTATGGAAAAGAGTGAGAATTCTGCACAAATTACATTTTGTGTTTCAGGAAAGAAAGGAAACCATGCAAGTTTGGAGTGACATGAGTGTGGCAGAATAAAACATTTTGGATAAACTATTCACTCAAAAAAAATAACAACTTTATTCACCAGTCAGTGCTGTAGCTGTTTTTTGTCAGTGATACCTGAATCCCAGTGTATGAAACTTGGCAGCTGTCTGGTCCTGTTTTGACAACATGCAGACAAAATGTGAGTCACTCAATCTATTTATTTTTTTCATTTTATTTTATCCTTTTTTCACACAAATGGTTGTGAGAGTTTAATTCAAAGAAGTCATGGTTACCTGATGGAGGGAATGAGACGTTGTGTCGATTGTAGTGACACAAGGGGTCTTTCTTGAGAGCCTCACATATCTCTGGATTTGAGAAAAGACCAATGAGAAATTGGCAGACAGAATTTGCATGTCCCGCCCCCAGACATACAGGTATAAAGGGAAGCTGACATGCGTCTGTCAGTCAGGTTTTTGCACTGAGGAGACTAGAGTAAGGTTCGGCCGTTTACAGTCACAGGTCTAGTGTCATGGCAAGGGGGACACCACATCTCGTTCCCTCCATCAGGGAATGAAGGTTACAACAGTAACCATGACATTCCCCTTCTGTCACTCACTCGACATTGTGTCGGTTGTAGTGACACAAGGGGACCCATTTAAAAATGCCATGCACTAAATGTTAGGTGAGCTGCTGACACAGGTGCAAGCAAGCTACTGCATGATAGAAGCAACTGTATCGGCCACATGTAATCCTCCCCAATGCCCCAAAAAAGTGTCATATAAATTTTTTAGGTTCCCAGCACCCCTCATGGGGGAACAAGCGACATGACTATCATGGGAGCAAGCCAGCCAGTCGCTGCCTTTTCTCTCTCTATGTTTCTCATCATAGAGCATAAAGTGGCTGGGGCTATCTTAACGCTATGAAACGCGCTAGGGAAGGCTTTCTTTTACATTCCTATTCTTTCAAGGGGAAAAGACTCTACCGAGACCATATCCTGCCCAGGCTGGGGATAGGTAGCATGTGGCCAATATGTCACATGGGTTGTCAAGCCACACGTGGAAGTGGCATGGTGGTAGGTCCTACCTAGTAAGGGAGGAGCTCTACATACACAGCGACCGCAGCAGAGAGACTGCCCAAGAGAGACGTGGGTCCGACAATAGTGGGACCGTACCATGGAAAATATATCACAGGGATTTGCCTGAAATGGGAATTAGGCCTGTGGAGCCCAACCCAAGTACAGAGCACTTAAAGCTCGTAGTGGGTCTGGTCGCAAATTCCTCTGCTGAATTCGCAGGCCAGAGGGCTAGGAAGGAGTCATCCAGGGAGCTGAGTTAGTGGGATATCCTGTGAAAAGAGCGCACATGTTCGCCTCAGTGGAGGGGAAAGGCGCTGAGTGCAAGTGGTACACCCGCTCAGTTGTTTGCGTTACCGAGTTCTACCGGCTCAGACCTGATAAAACATGGGACGAGACCGACTCAACCCTAAGATTATAGAATCTTGCAAAAGTACTGGGTGTTGCCCAGCCCGCTGCTCTGCAGATGTCTGTCGCAAGGGGGCGGGCACGGCCTGTGTCTGTTAGGCCAGGGATATGGCATCGATGACCCAGTGTGCTAACCTCTGTTTAGAGACAGCGTTCCCTTTCCGCCATCCGCCAAAGCAAGCTTGCTCTTTTCTCAGTTGACCTGAAGCCCTTGACAGCTGAGGTGCCTGAGCACCTGGTCTCTGTGAGCGCAAATTAACTCTCGAGAATGAGGTAGAATGAGCCAGTTTTCGAGGAAATTGAGTTTGCGGATGCCCACTTCCCATAGCGGGGCAAGGGCTGCCTCTGCGACCTTGGTGAAGACGCGAGGGAAGGGTCGACGTCGAGGCAAAATAGAGACGTGGAAGTATGCGTCCTTCAGGTCTACCACTGTGATCCAATCTTGAAGCTGAACGCAGGTTAGAATCTGTAGGGGGATGCCCTCGGCAGGCAGACGGGCGCGGGCTGCGCTGGGGCGATGCCACGGCACAATGTGAGAGATTGCTTCCGTCTGCCTCTTTACCGCTGAAAACTGCTGGGCGAAGTCGTCGCCGAAGAGGCCAAGCTGGGGCGTTGAGAAAGCGAGCCTTGTCAACAATTTGCATCTCGACCATGTTCAGCCACACAGTGTGACCTGCGTGGCTCTGAGAGCAAGGTCGGTTGCAGAGCGCAGTTCATGCAGCACGTTGGGTTCAGGACAACCCAAGTGCAGATCTTTAAGTGCCTTGGCTTGGTGGAAGAGCCATGGCATGCAGGGCGGAGGCGGCCTGACTAGTGGCGCTGTAGGCTTTCGAGGTCAGTGACAACAGGCCTCATCCAACAGTCATCCAACAGGCACAGGTGGATCGCAACGCTCTATCCAACTGGGGGACCTCCGGGTACCTGTGGGCCGCCCCACCTTCAAGGGTAGTGAGAGTGGACGAGCGAGGAGGTCGGTTCCGGGTAGTTAAGGTGCCCTCCATGACCTATTAGATTCCCTGATTATATTTTAATCATGGTTTAATTATTTCTGTTTTGCCTTAATTGGCCTCATTTAAACAACTACTCTGCTCCGCTAATGTAAATCCTTTCTGCATTTGTTCCCTCTGCAAGTGAAAGTGCAGTAAAATCCAGTGTGTTCACATTAGGCACCTACACATATTCCACACATCACTTCCTGTATGCAGCCCACAAAGCTTCAGTCCCGAAACAACATGAAAGATTTCACAGCCAGCCAGAAAAATGTTTGCAAAAATATCTTAGAACACAGCATGTTACCCAGAGCTACTTATATTCATCCATCCATCCATCTTCAACTGCTTATCCGAAGTCGGGTCGCGGGGGCAGCAGCTCCAGCAGGGGGCCCCAAACTTCCCTATCCTTAGCCACATTAACCAGCTCTGACTGGGGGACCCCGAGGCGTTCCCAGGCCAGTGTAGAGATGTAATCTCTCCACCTAGTCCTGGGTCTTCTGAAACACCTCCCTAGGGAGGCGCCCAGAGGGCATCCTTACCAGATGCCCAAACCACCTCAACTGACTCCTTTTCACGCAAAGGAGCAGCGGCTCTACTCCGAGCTTCTCACGGATGACTGAGCTCCTCACCCTATCTCTAAGGGAGAAGCCCGCCACCCTTCTGAGGAAGCTCATTTCGGCCACTTGTACTCGCGACCTAGTTCTTACGGTCATGACCCAACCTTCATGACCATAGGTGAGGGTAGGACCACAAATTGACCGGTAGATCGAGAGCTTTGCCTTCCGGCTCAGCTCTCTTTTCGTGACAACTGTGCAATAGAGTGAGTGCAATAGTGCCCCCGCTGCCCCGATTCTCCGGCCAACCTCCCGCTCCATTGTCCCCTCACTCGTGAACAAGTCCCCGAGGTACTTGAACTCCTTCACTTGGGGCAATACCTCCTTCCCTACCCGGAGTACGCACTCCATTGGTTTCCTGCTGAGAACCATGGCCTCAGATTTAGAGGTGCTAATCCTCATCCCAGCCGCTTCACACTCGACTGCCAAGCGGTCCAGTCACCGAACCTCAGAATGCTACTTATATAATATATATATATATATATATATAAACACTTTTCATCAGTTTCCCTGCCTGTCCTGTTATGCCAACATGTTGAATATCCTATTACACAGTCTGGCATTTACCATGTCTCCTCTGCGTTGTTTGAATGAATATGTACTTTTGCAAGCTCACAATGATATTATAGAGGAAGTAGACTCGAAACAATACTGGCTGCAGGAAACGTGTCATTCCTGCTTTGCTGTTGTTTGACCTGCATGCACCATATTTTTTGTTTGCCTTTTTGTATAAAAGTGATTTATTTTGTAAAGATGACACTTTAGATGCTGGTGGAATTGTGAAGGTTTATAACAGCCTGTGTATGCATTGGCCGTTCTGGAAAACCCCATCATAAGCAGCCTTAGGTCATAAGCTGTTCTCTCACACTCGTCAACTTGGTTAGGCAGGTCTTTTTTATGGTAAGGAAGGAGTTTTGGCACTTGTCAGTTGGTCACTTAATGACTATAGAACAATTAATACATTTTTACATGCAGATGTTGAAGGTAAAAGAGTGTTACAATTTCTGGTGTAAATAAAATTTATGCTTTAGAAAATGCTCTTTAACACTAGTGCATGCAAGAGAGTTTAAGCAACTGGATCCCTTTGATAATATCCAATTTGGAATTATTTAAAGATTTGAGTTCATTATTGTATTCAATCAAAGGATGAATACATTTAGCTCAGAGCAACAGAACATCAGGGCAAAGTTAATTTCCTTGTAATGCTCTTAGCAGGGAATATAGTTACAATAAAATGCTCACACAGTAGGTAGCAGATGTTTTCCAACTGGCTGTGAGAAAGCATGAAAAAAAAATCTCGCAACATATCCCTCCGCTCGGCATGTGGGTGTAAGGATGTAGTGCTTGAGACTCTTTGCTTAACACTACCTGACAACTTAGTTGACATCTCAAAGAGTCCCTTAATATATTCTTAAACCTTTTGGCATCTCTTTCCTGCCCCAAATCTCATGAATAAGGCATGGATCCCAGTCAGCAAGTGTGCAGTAGGAGAGGCGGCCAGCCTCCATCCATCACTGTCTCCCTGCCTGGCTGGCAAGCCGGCCGCATCAGCTCCCCCCAAAAAACATCCCCTCCCTTAACCTGTCAGTAAACAGGTAAGAAAACTACAAAAGCAGGTGGAAGAGAGAGGGGGGTTGCAAGCTTTTAGCAAGGCACAAATCTTCAAAAGTCACAGCCCTGCCCAGCCTGGCAAATCTGTGTGCTGTTTTCTTTTGATATATTGTACACCACACAACCAAAAGAATGCAGAAATATTATTTTAATTAGCTTTGAATTAAATTGGAATTGACAGGTTTATCTATTTCAGCTACACCCATTACATACATGTGCAGAAAATCAAGCATGCAATCTCAGTACAGTGTAGCATAAAAAAAGGGTTCAATGAAATTCAGTGTGGTATTATCATCGGATGCCACCAGTAAAATGGTTCATAGATTTTGGTGTGGAAGAACTTGATTGGTCTTCACAAAGCCCAGACCTGAACACCATTAAAAACCTTTGGGTTGAAATGGAATGCAGACTGCGAGCCCAACATCAGTGCCATACTTCAATGATGCTCTTGGGTGTGAATGTGAGCAAATCCCTACAGCCGTGTTCCAACATTTCGTGGAAAACCTTTGCATATTTCAATGGCAAAAGTAGAACCAGTTGACCCTTTGCTAAGCACCACCGTGCTTTTGACATATCCTAGCTTAGCAACTGTTGCCATCTGTCAGTTCCCTGTAAGCGTATGCTTTTTCCAAGAGATTCCAATGGAGTAATTTTGGTTGGAGTAGTTTTAAGCAGAATTTTATTGAAATTATCCAAGAAATTTAAACAAAAAATATATTGCTGAGTGACTTGTAATAGTGACATGAGGTACTTGGAGAGAATACAGTGTTCTTTTTAAAAAATCTTTTAATAAATCTTGAGAAGAGTATGCTATTTATTAAACTGTCAGTAAGGACACAAACATTTGCTCCAAGGTAAATTAAAGCTAATAACTAAACATTAATTTATTTATGATTAGATTCAGGTCTTAAGAAAAGTGGTAGTCTTCATTCCACCCATGCAATATTATTAGTTCCTTTATACAAATATTTTGACAAATCTGCACTGTTCATGGCAATCTCCTATTCATTCCTATGGGAAGTAATTGTAACCAAGGGGGCGGCACTTAGCAAAGGGTCAGCTTCCAATTAATGTCCATTGTTTTTAAATTAAATGTTCAAAAAGCATATATGGGTGTGGTGTGTGCAAATCATCACACATCACTAAAAGAACATGAAATCAGTTTAGAAAAAAAGTCAACCAGCTTAAGCTGGACCTACTCTTCTACATTTGATTAATAAGTGCCTTGAATCAGGAGTTGTCCCTGACTACTTGAAGCATGCCTTGGTACAACCCAGACTTAAAAGGCCTAAATTTGATTCCACAGTTCTATCGAATTTTAGACCAATTTCTAACCTCTCTTTTTTATCTAAATACTGGAGAAATTAGTTCTCCACCAACAGAGTTTCTTGGTTGAAAACAAGATCTTTGATATGTTTCAATCAGGATTTAAGAAATCTCATTCTACTGAGACAGCTCTCTTAAAAGTTTTAAATGATGTTTTATTAGCCACTGACTCCGGAGATTCTGTAGCACTAGTACTGTTAGATCTTAGTGCTGCTTATGACACTGTGGATCATAATGTTCTTTTATCTTGCCTAGAACAGGTTGTGGGCATAAAGGGTTCAGCCATAAGTTGGTTTCAATCATACCTTATAAACAGGAGTTTTTCAGTAAATATAGGCCAATTCCACTCTGAGTCTGTTCCTTTGACTTGCGGTGTCCCCCAAGTTTCTACTCTAGCTCCCATACTGTTCTCACTATATATGCTACTACTTGGTTCTATTTTTAATTAACATGGCATATCTTACCACTGTTATGCAGGCAACACACAAATGTATCTTCCACTGAATCAAAAGTGCAGTTTAGACCCCTTGGTAGCTTGCCTTGTGGATGTTAAAGCATGGATGTCTTTAAATTTTTTAAGTTTAAATCAGTCTGTGGCAGGGCAGAGGGCTGAAACGTGGTGGGGTCTGAGACCGTCGACCACGAGCGGGGAGGGGCTCGGAGACCGACTGCCTGGAGCGGGAGAACTGCTGCCAGGGGAGGGGGAGACCCCTTCGGCTCCCCGAGAACGCAGCGGGGCGTTCCATCCACCAGGGGCTGGAGGACTGCCTCCGATCCGCCCGGAGAGGCATGTATGTCATCCGTTAGAGGGTGGAGGAGTGGCCGAGGAACATGCTACGGCATATCGGAGAACTGGCGAGTACGTTTTTTTTTTTTTTTTTTTCATCTCTCTCCTTTCTCTCTCTCACTGCTGCTCTGCGTTGGCCTTTTTCCTCTCTTTTAAATTTTACAGTGTTTTTTGGGGGGGTACTACACTGTTACAGGAAGTACCCCCCCCCCCCATTTTTAATTATTTCTGTGTCCCTCCCCTTGTCCCCTCCCTCGTCCAAGTAGACAGGGATGACCTGCTGGCAGATGGGGCTTAGGGCACGCCCTCCCCTAGGGATGGGGGGGGGGGGGGGGGGGGGGTGTACGTCATACCAGGGGCTCCCCAGCCTGAGAGAACGATGGAGGAATGTGGCAGGGCGGAGGGCGGGGCCGGGTCGTGATCCTACACACCCGGCCCTGTATTAGGCTAATCAAGCCTCAGAGAGGGATAAAGGCCGACTGCAGAGGATGGTGTGGGAGAGAGAGATCGTTTACGGACATGTCCGTCGTGTGTGTGTTTTGTCTTTTAAGTTTATCATTAAAATATGATTTATATTGTCAAGCCGGTTCTTGCCTCCTCCTTTCTCTTGAACTACGTTACACAGTCTAAAACAGAGATTGCGGTATTTACTTATTCTAACACCAAGAGTAATGCCAATTAAAATGTTTAATTTTTAATTTTGATGCATTAACACCCTAGGTTAAGCCCCACATAAAAAAATCTGGGAGTCCTTTTGGACAGTGCACTAAAACTTGATAGACAAGTTAACCAGTCAAAAACAAGCTAGTTTTTATCAATTTCGATCCTTGGCAAAAATGAATTATTTTCTCTCTTTTGAGAACTTTGAAAGGGTGATTCATGCTTACCAGGGAATTAGCCATTATTTTTAGGTCGCCTTCAAATGGTTCAAAATATGGCTGCTAGAGTTTTAACAGGGGCTCGAAAGCGGGAACATATTACCTCTATTTTACGGTCTTTGCATAGGTTACCTGTTCTCTATAGAATTGATGTTAAAGTGCTCATATTGGTTTTTAAATCTAGAAACAATTTAACACCATCATATCTCTCTGACCCATCACCACCCAGTGAGAGCTCTCGGGTCTGCCGATCAAAGCCTTTTAGTGGTTCCAAAATCAAAGTTAAAGTCTAGCCTACCAATTTACAGCCTACCAAGTCAAATTAGAACTGCCCCCGCACTACCTATTTTTAAATCTAAGCTAAAAATATTTTTATTTGATTTGACCTACAATTGTGACGTGATGCTTTACTGTATTTGCTCTGTTTTGGTATTATGTATGACTTTGTGCTGATTGAATCTGATGGGAATTTATGTTTTATTGTACAGCACATTGGTCAACGGTAGTTGTTTTTAATAGTGCTCTATAAATAATAAATTGATTGATTGATTGATTGATTGATTGATTGATTGATTAAGCTTCAGCAGGCAAGACCATGATATTCAGAGGAAGATCTCCAATCAATAAAGCCACAGAAATCAACCAGCATCCCATTCAAATTATGGTATAGTAATCTTAGCAAAAGGCTGTACAGAAGAAATTAGTGAAAAATGTGTATGTAACAAAGTTCATGATGGGGTGCAGGGAGGAGGTGGGAGATGGCGAAATCCAACTCAAAAGGTAATTTTATTTTTATACTTTTCAGTATTTAACACAATGTTTCCTTTTCAGCAGAACTCATTTCTGGTTCACAAACATGCTGGAAGCTCAACTCTCCAGCTCTCAGATCTCCTGATCTCACTCTCCATTGAGCCGGTGCTCAACCACACCCCCACCACCACAGTGTATATTGAAAATTTGTATCCATCCGAGTACAGTAAGTAACATAACACTAACACATAGTCTGTAAGTACAGACTATTTCTTGGATATAACTCTACAAAAAAAAGATAATTAATTCATGAATGCTATATTTATATAACACTTTTCTGACACTACACACAAATATATACTTTATATACTGAACAGGGTACTCTCCTCACCCTCCACCAGTGTGCAGCATCCACCTGCATCATGCAATGGCAGCCAAAGAGTGCCAGTACACTCACTACACACCAGCAGTTGGTGGAGAGGAGAGAGTTCAGTTATATAGCATATTTAAGGATGGGGATAATTAGGAGGCCATGATTTACAAGGGCCAATGAGAGAAATTTGTCAAGGACACTGGGGTCACACCCCTACTCTTTGCGAGAAGTGCCCTGGGATTTTTAGTGACCACAGAGAAACATCTTGGTTAAACATCTCATCCGAAGGATGGTGCCTTTTCACAGTTTAGTGTCCCCATCACTATCACTATGGGGTGTTTGGACTCGCACAGATCGTAGGGTGAGCATCCCCTATATACAATGCATATTTTGTTCCTTACTACTTACTGGTTTAAACTAACTCTTCATTATATTTAAAATTATTCATAAGCTATTTTCAGTGATTCCTGTGCCATGAACATAGTTCTTTCTCTGAAGCACTTATTGTATCAGGCTAGTCAACTGTAAACAAAATGTTGTCTTCTGGAGTACTTATAATACCATATGCACCTTGTCTGCCAACTTGAAGCCAGATCACAAATCAGCTTGCAGTATTCGAAAGATCTTGCAATTTTTGTGTGCAAGATGCATCAGATTATCTTTGCACAATCTATGGGCATGGCGTTTGGGGCTGAGACAAGCACAGCCAAATTCATCATTTGGTGTGATTTCCTACATTGTGATTTGGACTGTGAAGCCCATCTCACTTTTATTGCAATGTTGTGATGGTACATATACAGTAAAATACCTGCTCTTGTCTATTTTGTTAACCTGAATAATATGGAGTGGAAATTTTTATTTTCATTTTCATGAATGTCAGCTGTCCATTGTCCACTTTTGCAAATCACCTCAGCTTCATGCATTCTTTAGGGTCCTCATTATCAAACAAATTATATTGTCAACATTATGTGTTGCTTTAAGAGCTCTGGGAGTTCCCATTTTTTGTTGTGCTACAAGTTAAATGTTAATCACGGTATGGTGCAGCCTAGCAGACATGGTACAGCCTCGAATGGCAGCAGGACATTACTGAGTGAACAGAGAGCAATGCTCGCTGTCTGAAGTAATACGGAGAGGTTTCATGTCAACCTTTCACCTCTCACCTCCATGTCACCCAACAACCCAGGCCGTTTAATGGTAACATCAAGGGGCTATTGCCTCTGGCATTATCTGTGTCATGGCTAAGATGCACAACCTCTTGTTCACTGAGACTGAGGTGGAAATGAGTGAAGACCTTCTCAGTAGGGGTGAGGATTCAAAACCCAAGATTCGATTAACCTGCTGCTAAAGACACTGTGTGTGTGTGTGTGTGTGTGTGTGTGTGTGTGTGTGTGTGTGTGTGTGTGTGTGTGTGTGTGCGTGTGTGTGTGTGTGTGTGTGTGTGGAGAACAGTAAAAGACTGGGCCCAGTTTAAAAAAAAAAACCTAAAGTTAAGAAAGCCCTTATAGTGATAAGGCCCCAATATTCTTCAAGCAAAATCAATATCGGTTGTGATGCTATTTAGAACAAAATCTGGCCAAACTGAATGTGTTTTTTAGTTTATTGCAGTGGTTAGAAACAGCTTGCCAATGCAAACTTTCTGGAAAACTTAGTACCAAATGTGAAACACATTCTTACTGCCATTGTTCCACATCATCGGTGAGTGTGACCTGGAATTCCACCTAATTTGACCAACATTTTATTTATTTATTTATTGTTCATTTTGTCACCGGGTCAAGATCAGTCAAAATGAAGACACTGGGTGCTGAGTTGCACAACTGATTTAAGATTACCTACATCTGTAAGATAATTCATATAGATTTTTTTTTAGATTTGATTTAGATTACAAAAGAAACCAAATCTACTTGAATACTCTTTTGAGTGCCAATTAATTCTGTTGTTTGATATGCTGCATCATTCATGACTTTGTAGCCATAAGCCATTTACACTTATTGTTTTCATCCCAGATCCTTTTTTCTGAGTATTGCATTCTAATTAAAGCTGAAGTATGTAACTTTTTCAGTGTTAAAATATTATGTGTTTTCAACTTGAACTGCATCTTGATTTACCAATCCACGAGATTTGCTAGATGCTGTCGAGAGAGGAGTTGAAAAGAGAGCCATCAAGTCGGACACTTTGTGCATCCCGTCTTCTGCTGAACACACACCAGTCATAATAGCAATAACAGATGCAGTGTTTTTAACCATTTTGTATATTTTTATGAATGAACATAATATTAATATGACAAATATAATATAACATGATATAATCGCGATGTACTGTTATAAAAACATTCATTTGTGAGAGTTTCCCCAAATTGGAGGTGTCAGAATGAACACATTGGTAATGGCAGACTACTTATTTCTCCAGTAGACTGACATGGCAGAAGTAGTTAGAGCAGTATTTGAAGCATGCCATTGCGAATGCATGTCACCGTTGGTGGTTAGTGTTAGTTGGAGGTAGGGCTGTTTGTTTGTTTGTTTGCTCAACGGCAGATGAAGGGGATATTCAAAAGGCTGTTTTGAAAACATTGTAGGATTATCCACGAACAAAGCCATCGATTGAACACAACATCACATTCCACAGAACAGAGAGATCCCCCACTAAGCCATTAGAGAGTCATAAATACATCAATCCATGTTGCCTAAATTGCTGAAGGAGACCGTCTCTCCATCTCTGCCTGCTTAATCTCAAACTAGGGTTTGTAATGACAGAGCTGCCCAATAAAGAAGATCCTTCTTACACCCTCAGCATGACCTTCTGAACTTCCACACAGAGCTAAAGCAGAATTTCTTTGAAAGGTTTCCTTGTGAGATCCTAATGAGATCCTCATCCTAGTCCCAGTTCTTGTGATTAAACCCTATAAAATATACACCATACCTAGCTTTGCTAGATAATTCTGAAAATGACTCTATGGCCTGTGATCACTTGTATAACTGACAAATTAATGATTATAGCCAATGTACCTTTTAAAATATGTGTAGTGATTGGTATTCTATTATAACTGACAAATCGATTACTATAATCTTTAATCTGGTTTGATTCATCTCATTCTACGAAGAATAGTAACTATTCAACTGGATATTACACCTCATCAATCAGGTTTCTCATACCGTGTAATATATTATCATGTTTTTGTTTTGTTTTGTTATTCATGATGCAGATTAATTGCAAGTGATCAAATCAGATTTGCGCACTCAGACATAACCAACCTATCTGCATGGGTTGCTTTGGTAATGATGTAGGCGTACCCATGTGTCGATGCTGCAAAACAGATGCGGGAAAAATGGAGGTGCATCATCTCGCTCTCCATTTAACTGCCCTATCCAGTCACAGTGCAGAAATCCTCCATCGCACAAGAAAAACTCAGCGACGGAGGAGACTGGTAAATATTGTGATGTTCCGTGCTGCAGTCATGGCCAGCTTCGCTGTGCAGCGTGGGGTGTGGTGTTTTCCGCAAAGTGCTGAGTGGTGGGAACATGTAGTCCTTGGGACATTTGACGATGACAGGTGGCATGCCAATTTTAGAATGCACAAGGGTACATTGCCGTTATGAATGCTTTTGGCATTTCCTTCACCGATTTGTGATTTCATTGTTGTGTGTCATGTTAAGAGTGACGCAAAAGACCATTTGAAATATGATTTGAGCAGCCAGAGCGTCCGAACTGAGATGCACCTGAAAAAAATCTGATTTCCAATTTTAGTTCAAAACTTTCCTACCAAAGGAAGAACGCTCTCTACTTCTGCTGAACTTCTCTCTTGCAATGCTCTTTTTTGAACAGTCGTTTGGTCTCTCCTCTTCGGCAGCTTCCAGATCCTCCGTGCCAAATTTAAATTCAAGATCATTTTGACAAGGTGTAGCTTACCTTTGACTTTTGTTTGATTGTTTTATCCTGTGTTGTTGTTGGACAAATTAAAAGTGAAAGATAATAACTTCCCTCACTTCCAGCATCTTCTTTACACATAACACATATGATTTTTGGACTTGGTGTTTAGAACAAAAACAACCATCTGGCTTATGAATGCACTGTTTTACTCTCCCTCAAACACAAGCATGTGGACAGAGAGAGATAGAAATTACATGTACCACATGAAGATGAATCAAATTTAAATTCATGTGCTAGTTTAAAATGTTTTTCTTTCTTTCTTTCATTTCTTGCTGTTTTTTATCAGTTAAAACCATGTAAAACATATGCGGTTAGGCGGAGGTCAAGTCTTCGGAGACAGTCAATCCATGCATTTTATCACGTGGCTCACTGTGCGTGACACAGCATTTGAAGGCTCATGCTACTCTCCGCAATCCAAGCACAAGCTCCACGCACCCCATTGAGAGTGAGAACCACTAATCCTGACCACAAGAAGGTTACCCCATGTAACTCTACCCTCCCTAGCAACCGGGACAATTTGGTTGCTTATGAGACTTGGCTGGAGTCACTCAGCACACCCTGGATTTGAACTCACGACTCCAGGGGACAGTCAGTGTCGATACTCGCTGAGCAATCCAGGCCCCCTCAAGTGCTCTTTAATGCTGTTAGTTATACAACTTTTTGAAAGGGTAGCTTCAACTCAAAATTGCTCAGGGACAGAATAGGTAAGTATGTTAAACTTATACACAATACAATTATTGATGTTGTTGTTTGAATGAATCATATACTGTTCACTCTGAAAAATAAAATGAAGATACCGATACCAAGTTCTTACGAGTATACCCCCCAGTATTGGCTCGCTGTGAGTACTACCAAGTAGTATTGGTACATCTCTAATTTATGTAATTCATATATTAGCCTCCAATAAAGCATT
This sequence comes from Moxostoma hubbsi, assembly GCA_032164185.1. Classification (NCBI taxonomy): domain Eukaryota; kingdom Metazoa; phylum Chordata; class Actinopteri; order Cypriniformes; family Catostomidae; genus Moxostoma; species Moxostoma hubbsi. The sequence goes on from JAVLUX010000186.1 coordinate 4,664,101, forward strand.
TGTGTAATATGTCTTTTAACTCAAACCTTAGATACTGACTATAACCTTTGTGACAACTTCACAATGTGAAAACTAGTCCCAGTCTCCCCTACATGTAAGGGCTCTTTTGTCCTCAAATCTATGGTCTCTTTAAACTCACATGCAGATAACAACTGACAAAAAAAAGAGTACATGGGTAAAATCCATTATCTAGATTTCAAGGAAAGAGTGCAATTCATCATTCCTACCATTATGGAGTTGTCCAGGGGTGATGTTCAGTTACCACTGTGCTCTGCTAGAAATGAGCCGCACCGAAAATCACAGATGTCATTAGCTATCAGTGCTCTGTGTGGGAGGTTAATGTTGCTTAATGGGTGTGTGTGAATATCTTGAGGATGCCCCAGTATAAAAACTTTTTCATCAATAGGAATATTCAGAAAACACCAGCAGTATGCCCCTGGAATCACCTGAAATGTTGTGCCATGCCACATTTGAGACTCTAACTGTTTCCCCTTTCTCTTTTTTCACATCCTTTCATTTAGTTGTTCCACTTCATCTCAGCTTCCTTTAGAGCCAAACCATGTCAGGAGTTCCTCCAGACTTGAGTGATGATCAGAGTTTGTCTGTATGTGGCTGATTCATTTTGAATGGGAAAACATCATTATCAGGCCTCAGGGCAATGTCTAATGCTCACCATTTACAAATCACCATGATAAAACTCATGTGGCTTCAGACTACTGCCCCCTTTATCAAAGTTGACTGGATCTCCAGTTGGATATCATAATTATTTTTTTTATTAATACATTTATTTATTTATTGCATTTTTTGCAGGATAAAAGCATGGTAGCCTGCTAGAACAGCACCTAATCATCTTAAACCAAGCTGAACCAGCATGGGAGTTCATGCTGGTCTAGGATGGTCTTTTCATGGCAATCCACTGAAGACGACTGTACTGTGGTTCATGTGGGCTCACAACTGGTGTGAAAGTAATCTGGACTAATTTTCGGAAGTAGACTTAGACTAAATGCAGCGTAATTTGCAAGATGCATGTGCCAAAACATGTAAATTTTTTGACAGTTAAACCAAAGGGACAAAAACAGTGAAGCTAGTGTCATATCCAACTTTCTTATGTTACAGTGGTAAAGAGCTGCCATTATACAAAAATACTGTGGTTTATAACTAAATAATACAGTGTGAATAAGACCTGCAGGGGGAGGGGGTGTAAGCTCTGTATTGTGACAGTTTATTTTTAGATTTTACTGATTTTCCCATCAACAGTCTCTGCTAGAACAGACTAAGATTGTGGGGTTAGTCCAAAAATAGACATTTTGTGAAATAACAGCATCTCAGTGGCTCTTAAATGTGTTACAAAAAGAATATAACTTTGCCTCTGCATAGCATATTTCAGGGAAACTTTTTTTTATATTATATTGAGCAGTCCAATATCTTGGCTCCTACCTTTATGGGTCTATAATATTCCCTAGTTTATTGCATTCCTTATTTTCTTCATTTGTTTGATGAGTCTAGAATAATAAGCAACTAAGGAGTCATTATTGTGATCTATAGTAAACCCATGGCAATTAATTATTCAAGTTGAAATGTTGGTGCCGCAACCCAAACAACATAAGCAAGTTTGATTATATGAACATTCAACTCTGGCTGATCACGAACCATGTCTATAATAAATAAAATATTGCTCTAAATTGTTTTAACATTATTTATTTATTGGAAGCAGGATGAGTTTGCTGTGTCAATCATAAATCAAACATCACTCCTGTTGCACTGCTGCTGGTTGTAATCTGTGTGTTTTCTTTGTATGACTATCACACCAGAGCATTCTCGAATACTCGTTTGTTCTTGACAAAAGGCCTTAAAAGAATAGTTTACCCAAAAAAAGGTTAAATTATTTTATTATTTGCTTTCTGTCATGTTGCTCAGAACTTTATTTTTATAGTGGAACACAAAAGCAAAATTTTTGAAAAATCTTCACACTATATCAGTAATTTTGGTCTATTCCTCACAGAAAGCTGTCATATGGATTCATAAAACATGAATATATTGGCATGAGTCGTTTGGACTAAATTTTTGGTGCTTTCATGGGCACCATTTACACCTCGCATTAACATATATTTCAAATCCGGATAGTACACTGCCTGGGTACTAAAAGTACATTATTTTAAAGTTTGTTAAATAATTGTTTTGATATTGGGTTGCTTCAATTGGTCATGTCTAGGCCCAGTAACATTATGCAGCAATAAAATAAAGGCCAGCTGAGTACCTGAATGTACTGAATGACCAGGTTATGCCATCAATGTATTTTTTTTCCCCTGATGGCACGGGCATATTCCAGGATGACAATGCCAAGATTCATCAGGCTCAAGTTGTGAAAGAGTGATTCAGAGAGCATGAGTAATCATTTTCAGACATTAATTGGCCACCACAGAGTCCTGACCTAAACCCCATTGAAAGTATTTGGGATCTGCTGGAGAAGACTTTACGGAGTTGTTCGACTCTCCTGTCGTCAATACCGCCTTTTGCTTTGATTACTGTGTGAATTAGTTGTGGTATTGTTTCAACAACCTTCTGCAACGTCACAACATTTATTTCAGCCCAGAGTTGCATTCATTTTTGGCCAAGATCTTGTTTTGACAATGGGAGAGTCGAACCTTTCTGTAAAGTCTTCTGAGGTAATTTCTAAAATAATTTATTACTTCTATAATATAATTGCTTTGCCTGAAAACAAACACCAGAAATAAAATGTACATGCTTCTACTCTTAAGGATAGATTATTATTGTCCCTCATATAAATAATATTTGGAGACTGTCTGCGTTTCACGTTATTTCTAAAGACAGTTATTACCTTTAATAGAGAACTGCTTAGCATAAACGTCATGGTTACCTGAGGGAGGTAATCATGCATCCCATCCAGGGGCCAGACATGGAGGTTCCAGAGGTCTGGGCGCGGATGCCAGAGGGTGCACCGTCCCTGAGAAAGAAGGTCCTTCCTCAGGGGAATTTGCCAGGGAGGTGCTGTCATGAGGAGCTTGAGATCCAAGAACCAAGTCCGGGTGGGCCAATAAGGAGCCATCAAGTTGACTTGTTCCTTGTCCTTCCTGATCTTGCACAGCACTGGTGCAAGAAGGCTCACTGGGGGAAATGCGTACTTGTGCAGCCCCCGGGGCAGCTATGTGCCAATGCGTCTGTCCCGAGAGGGGCTTCTGTCAGGGAGTACCAGAGCGGGCATTGAGAGTTGTCCTGGGAGGCAAAAGATCTACCTGTGCCATGACTCCAAAGGGGGAGATGGTGGGCGAGGTGTTAAATATGACGAGAGCGCACGCCGCATTGGAGATATATGTACGCTACCGTCACGGTGCTGTCTGAACGGATCAAGATGCGCTTGCCCCGAATCAGTGGGAGAAACCTCTGCAGGGCACAGAATAAAGCCAGCAACTCTAGGCAGTTGATGTGCCAATGCCACCGGGGCCCTGTCCAGGATCCAGCGGCAGCGTGTCCATTGCACATGGCGTCCCTACCCTGTTGAGAGGCGTTTGTGGTGACCACGAAACATCTGGACACCTGCTGTAGGGGGACTCCTGTCCGCAGAAAACAGAGGTCTGTCCAAAGGTTGAAAGCCTGACAGCAGGAGGGGGTGATTATCACACGGTATGTGCCACACCACCATGCCCATCTTGGGACTCGAGTCTGAAGCCAGTGCTGAAGCGGTCTCATATGCATCAACCCGAGTGGCGTGACCACGGCTGAGGAGGTCATATGCCCAGGGGCCTCTGGAATTAGAGGAACTGCTGTGCCGGGCTCGAAGAGAGCGAGGCACCTGAGCACTGACTGCGCATGCTCGTTCATGAGGTGCGCTGCCATTGAGACTGAGTCTAACTCCATGCCGAGAAAAGAGATGCTCTGAACCGGGGGGAGCTTGCTTTTTCCCCAGTTGACCTGAAGCCCTAGACGGCTGAGGTGCTAAGCACCTGGTCCCTGTGCGCGCATAGTAACTCTCGAGAGTGAGCTAGAATGAGCCAGTCATCAAGGTAATTGAGTTTGCAGATGCCCATTTCCCGTAGCGGAGCAAGGGCTGCCTCTGTGACTTTGGTGAAGACGCAAGGGGACAGGGAAAGGCCGAAGGGGAGGACCTTGTACTGGTACACCTGGCCGTTGAACGCGAACCGTAGGAAAGGCCGGTGTTGATGCAAGATGGAGACATGGATGTATGCGTCCTTCAGGACTACTGTTGCGAATCAATCTAGCTGTCAAACGCAGGTTAGAATCTGTCTTTGCGTGAGCATTTTGAACAGGAGTTTGTACAAAGCCCAGTTGAGAACTCGCAAGTCCAAGATTGGTCACCACCCACCGCCATTCTTGGGTACGATGATATAAGGGCTGTAGAAACCCTTCTTCATCTCGGTTAGAGGGACGGGCTCTGTCGCATCCTTGAGAAGCAGAGTCATGATCTTTGCCTGTAAATCCCTAGCTATTTCGCCGCGTATGGAGGTGGAGCAAATACTGCTGAAATGAGGCAGGATCCAGGCGAGTCAGCTGGTCCATGTCAAAAAACGTGACAGGTTGGACAGCGAAAGCCATTCGTCCAGACTCCGTGCGAGGAGTCATTTTAAAGCTTATAAGCTGGACTTTAGAATGCATATAGGCAATATAATCAACTATTAACTCTCTGGGGTCTGAGGGTATTTTGGGCCCTGGAGAAGTTTTGACATGCCTTGACATTTGTGCTTTTTTCAGTTGCTTAAAAACATATTAATGGCTAAAGTCTGATAACACTGTATTCAGCACAAACAGGGCTACAATCATATGTGAGCAACATGTTTTCATGTTTGTATTTTTGAGAAAATAACGTTTATGCGTGGTTTTTGAAAAAACTAACATTTTAAGTCACTGAAATAAGGTCATATATCACATACTAAACATTTGTCCACAAGCCTTTTGAGAACTGGATCTTGTAATCTATAGTTTTTGCTACAAAATTATGTGAAAACCATCCTGATCACTCATTCATACAAAACAATATAGTAATTTAACTTTTGTAAGACAATTTTAGTGTTGAAAGGTAATATGCGAGGAGGCGTGAATGATCATGAATATGGATTGCAATTCACACCTGAGAGAAAAAAGACCACTCCCCTGGGCCTATCAATGAGGAATGTGACAGAAAGAGAATGAATGTGAGGAGACAATGATCCAAATCAAGTTTTAAGTTAAAAGAAGTAATCTGACTATATTTTCTTTACATAATGACTTTACTTAATTTTACAGAATATAATATATATATGTGTGTGTGTGTGTGTGTGGTTTTCAAGGAAATCGTAAAAAACTTTCCAGATTGACCAAAACATGCCAAGTTTATTTTTTATGAAATAGGTAATCTTTTCTAAGGCAAGACACAAGGTCAACCATTGAGAAACACTAAGACTTTCCTCTTTTTTCCATTAACAGGTTTAGCCTCTAACAAGCAAGGGTAGATGTGCAGAATTCACAATTTGGGATCAAGTGTTACCTCTTTTCCAATAATTTGTCTTATAATATCCACTATCTTCACCCAAAAACAACTTACCTTTGTACATTCCCACATACAGTGAAATAATGTTCCCTTCTCTTGTTTATATGTATAGCATGCATCTGTAACATTGGGGTTGAATTAACTTGACTGGGCTAATGTATTGTCAGCAATTTATATTGAAGCTATTTAAAATGGGTGCTCACTATCTGAATCTGAGCTTTTAAACAAGCTGTTTGCTTCTATTTCTTAGCTATATCCTCATGTATGTCAGACATTCAAGCCTGAAGTCTTCAAATAAAATTATTATTTGGATTTGGCCATCAATTGTTTGTATAGAACAGACACCTGACCTTTTCCTTTCAAACAGTTTAAATTTATGTTTTCTAAAATAGACAGAGGGGGTTCGACTAAACCAGGTCTCTGTCTAGAGTGTGTGAATCTACGTATCTGCAAATATAATTTTTTTTTTTTTTTTTTTTTAGGGATTCTAAACATTGGCCTAATTTAATCAAATGACAGTATTATTATTAATGCCTTGGATTGTCCATAATTTAAAATCTGTATTGGCTCTACCAGGACCAACATTTTCATTACTGAAAATTGGTGTAAATCATGAAAGTTTAGTTAATTCTCCCAAATGTGCAAGAATATCATGCCAAACTGCATTGTATTTCTGGTGTATGGATTTTTCGTTAATTTCATTAGCTTTTTGCTATCTGCTGAGTATAGATATAAATTCAAAGGAATTTAAATAGGATGGGCCTCTATGGTAAGCCATGCTGGAGAAAGATCTTTCTCAAAATAAAACATCTAATTTGAGCAGCCCAGCAGTGCCCAGTTTAAATTTGGTATGTTCAAACCCCCTCTATCATAAGGTAAGGAAAGTAAATAAAGCCTGAGTCGAGGTCGCTTGTTATTGCAGATACAATTTCTGAAAGTTTTCTTAATCAGGGCAAAAAAGAAGGTTCTGGATTAAACTGACATTTTTAAGATATTAATACGTCCAATTTATAAAATAGGAAGCTTTGTCCACCTGTTCAAAATTTAAATTACAGTATCAATTAGGGGATTACAATTAGCTGGTATAATTTCAGCCACAGTATGAGTGATTTTGATCCCAATATAAGTAAAACCCTCTGGTGAAGTTGCAAAGGGTGCTTGAACAGGAGGGTGAAGTTCATCCTCTTTATGGAGACACATCAACACAGACTTCTTTTTGTTAATTTTGTACCCTGAAAATTCCCCAAATTATTTAAACTGATTAAGCAGTGCTGGTATAGACTGTTTCAGATTGGAACAGAATATGATTTTGCCATCTGCAAATAATGAAATTCAGTGGTCTACATACAAATATTTAAATTCTAGAGATACCAGAAATGCCAGTTGACGGGGGAGGAGGGGCTTTTTGACCTTCCTCGCAGCTCGTCACAACCACTCACTCGTGTGTGAGTGTGATGTGGCAGGACGTATGAAGGCGGAGGGCCAGCATTCATGCATGTGTACACATGTATGAATGCTGGCCCTCCACCTTCACAGCTCGGTGTCCGGTTGCCATGATAACTGCAGTCATAAACTCGAGCTCTGTGACTCAAGGAGTGAGGAAACTGCTCTTTTACTTTTTTTAAATGTAGGTCTGCAGCCCATTCGGGGTGGTCCAGATACCAGCTCCAGGGTTACGGTGGACGTCTCCCTCCCTGGTTCGTCCGGCGCTTAGGAGCCATCATCAGGGTCCTAGTGCCAGGCCGACTACCCACGTGCAGCTCTTTTAGTGCCTAGGCCATGTCACAGCCACACCTCATCCTGTTACATGCCATGTCACAGCAACGCCTCAGCCTGCTCCATGCCATGTCACAGCCAAGCCTCAGACTGCTCCATGCCATTTTATAAGCCTGCCTCTGCTCCATGCTCCAGGTCCACCTCTGCTCCACGGTCCAGGCCTGCCTCTACTCCACGGTCCAGGCCCGCGCTGCTCCAAGGCTCTGCTTAAGACTCTCATGGCTCCACCCCCCATGGGCTTCACCCTGTTCCCATGCTCCACACCTTTTTTCGCCAGGCCACACCTCATGCCCTGTCTTGCCAGGCAACGCCCTGTCTTGCGAGGCAATGCCCTGTCTTGCCAGTCCACACCCATGTCCATGAACCGTGGAGACGTGGAAGTACGCTTCCTTCAGGTCTACTGCCGCAAACCAATCTTGATGCCTAACGCAGGTTAGAATTCGCCTCTGCATGAGCATTTTGAATCGGAGTCTGTGTAAAGTCCGGTTGAGAATTCACAAGTCCAAGATTGGCCGCAACCCACTGCCTTTTTGGGTACGATGAAGTTAGGGCTGTTGAATCCTTTCTTCATCTCGGCAGGAGGAACAGGCTCTATCGTGTCCTTGAGTAGCAGATTGGCAATCTAGGCTCGTAAAGTGCTGCCGTTTTTGCCGCGCATTGGTGTGGCGCGAATACCGCTTTAACGAGGTGGGAGCCTGGTGAATTGAATCACGTAGACGTGTCAGATGGTCGTGGCCAGCCATTGTGATGGGCTGGGAATTGCAAGCCATGCGTCTAAACTCCATGTGAGGGGCACTAAAGGGACGATTGTTTTGGATGTACCGGGTGGGACTTTGTGGTGGGGGGGAGCAGGTAGTAGTCCGTTGGGAGGCAAGAGCGCATTGAGCTGAGAAAAAACTCAAAGCACTTACCTCCCTTCAAGCACCCGGCAGGGGGCGGGTTATTGACAGAGAGGGAGGTACTGTAGGGAGGTCTTCATAACTCGTCAGCGCTGGCATGCTGGGGCTGGGCAGTCATAGGTCTGGAGGTGAGATGGCCACATCCGGAGAGCCGGGACTGCAAGGTTTTGGTGCCTGGGTGCCGTGAGAACAACGTGCTCCGGTCTGATGACCCAGGAAGTGAGGAAATTGCTCTTTTATTGACAATTTGGGTACCACAGCCAAAAGGGGGTGTGGCGAAAGAAAAATGGAGACCTGAGGATTCTCCTCCCAGCCCTCCACTGGGGGACGGAGTGGTCTTGCTACCAGCTACTTGCTACCGGGGAATTAACATCATCACGGACTACAAAGGGGATAAAAGCTCCGCCGGATGAGCTAAATACATTTTATGTTCGTTTCGAGGGAAATAACACCACCTTCGAGGAGAGAGCACTCGCGGCCGTTGCTACCGAGGATGGTTCACTCTCTGTCTCTGTTGCAGATGTAACCCAATCTTTCCGATGCATGAACATCCATAAAGCCATGGGTCCAGACGGCATTCCGGGCCATGTCATCAGCTGGCTGGTGTTTTTACAGACATTTTCAACCTGTCCCTCTCCTTGTCTGTATACCCACATGCTTCAAAACGTCCACCATTGTGCCTGTACCAAAGCAATCACTTGTTTAAATTACTGGCGTCCTGTTGCTCTGACCCACATCATCAGCAAATGCTTTGAGAGGCTAATCAGAGATTACATCTGCTCTGTGCTGCCCACCTCACTGCACCCATTGCAGTTTGCCTACCGCAATAACCGCTTCACTGATGATGCCATTGCATCTACAATACACACTGCTTTCTCCCACCTGGAAAAAGGGAACACATATGTGAGAATGCTGTTTGTAGACTACAGCTCAGCATTCAACACCATAGTGCCCTCCAAGCTTGATGTGAAACCTCTGGCTCTGGGCTTAATCTGCTCGCTGTGCAGCTGGATCCTGGACTTCCTGTCAGGCAGATGTCAGGTGGTTAGAATGGGCAGCAACATCTCCTCATCACTGACCCTCAACACTGGAGCCCCGCAGGGCTGTGTTCTCAGCCCACTCCTGTATTCCCTGTACACACATGACTGTGTGGAAACACATAACTCCAGTGCCATCATTAAGTTTGCTGACGATACGTCTGTGGAAGTTCTTATCACTGACAATTATGAAACAGCCTACAGAGAGGAGGTGCACACTCTGACACGCTGGTGTCAGGAGAAAAACCTCTCCATCAACATCAGTAAGACCAAGGAGCTTGTAGTGGACTTCAGGAGGAAAGACAGAGAATACAGCCCCATCACCATTAATGGAGCACTGGTGGAGAGAGTTAGCAGCTTCAAGTTCCTTGGTGTCCACATCACTGAGGAACTCACATGGTCCGTCCACACCGAGGTCGTTGTGAAGAAGGCTCACCAATGCATCTTCTTCCTATGACAGCTGAGGAAGTTTAGAATGAACCACCACATCCTCATAAGATTCTACAGCAGCACTGTAGAGAGCATCCTGACTGACTGCATCACCGCCTGGTATGGCAATAGCACCCCCCACAACCGCAAAGCCCTGCAATGGGTGGTGCGAACTACCAGACACATCATCGGAGGTGATCTTCCCTCCCTCCAGGACATCTACACCAGGCAGTGTGTGAAAAAATCTCGGAGGATCATCAGAGACTCCAGCCACCCGAGCCATGGGCTGCTCTCACTTCTACCATCATGCAGCATCAGGACCGCACCAACCGACTACATGACAGCTTCTTCCCCCAAGTAATCAGAATTTTGAACACTTGATCTCTCACGATCAATATACATCAGTACTGCACTTTATTAATCTTATTATGTCACACTCGACAGTCATAAATTATATTCTCTTCACAATACAACTACTGTATATTTTATTTTATTTTTACACTTTATATACTTTTTTATTTTTATTGTATGTTTATTATATATTGTATGTATTGTTTACTGTACATTGTATATTATTATTGTGTTGTGTAATAATTTCCATTTCCATTTATGCATTTGGCAGACACTTTTATCCAAAGCGACTTACGGTGCGCTTATTACAGGGACAATCACCCCGGAGAAACTTGGAGTTAAGTGCCTTGCTCAAGGACACAATGGTGGTGGCTGTGGGGATCGAACCAGCGACCTTCTGATTAACAGTTATGTGCTTTTGCCCGCTACACCACCAACACTCGAAGTCATCAACGGTGTCGTCGAAGAGAACAAACTGGGAGATGGGGTGTTGAGAAAGCGGGATTTGTCAACGTTGCGCATCTTGACCAAGTTCAGCCACAGGTGGCGCTCCTGGACCACGAGGGTGGCCATCGCCCGCCCGAGTGCTTGCGCTGTGACCTTCGTAGCTCTGAGAGCGAGGTCGGTGGCAGAGTGCAGTTCCTGCAGCACGTCGGGATCGGGAATACCCTGGTGCAGTTCTTTGAGTGCCTTGGCTTGGTGTACCTGCAGGAGAGCCATGGCATGCAAGGTATGGTAGTGGCGCCAAGAGCCAAGGTAACAATCGTAAAGCTGCGAGGGTTGGGGAGAAGATGGAGGGTTCCAATCCAGCCTAACGCTCACAGCGGCCCGGGAAAGCATGCCGGCCATCTGCGTGTCAGACTCTGCGTGCCAGGGGGCGGGTGATTCGTGGGACTGTGCCCAGCGAAACCAAGTCCGCTGCCATCTCCAAATCGCCTCCATCGCTAGTAGGGTCATCCTCAATCCTGTGGGAAGAAGGATAGATGCGGGGGGGGGGGCAGCTGGAGTGGCGTTCGTTTTGAAAAACAAAAGCCGCGACCACAAAGTTGCCATGGTCATGTCCTCGCAGTAAGAACATAAACCATCCACAAACGCTGCCTCAGTGTGATCGCTACCCAGGCACACGAGGCAGTGTCTATGACCACCGGATCTGGAGAGTTACCGGCCACATCCAGGAACTACAAAGTTGAGGAAGGGCATCTTTAAAAAAACGCATCCTGAAAAGGACGTTCAACGCTCACTTGTGTGTGTTGCTCTTCAACTCTTTTAGGAGAGAAGCACTGCCGAAGCACCCAGCGGCAAAGTCTACACGGCGTGCAGAGAGGAGAAAGCCGCTGGAATGTGCGATCAGATCCAACAGAAAGCTCTTGCAGCAGAGGTGGGTGAAGCAGTTGTGACACACAGCTCGCTGATCACACAACCGCTCGGCTCCAAAGAAAAAATAGGTCAGACAGATGCTCACCCGCTCCCCTTTATACCCGTATGTCCAGGGGCGGGACATGCAAATTCTGTCTGCCAATTTGACATTGGCCTTTTCTCAAGTTCAGAGGTACGTGAGGCTCTCAGGAGAGACCCCTTGTGTCACTACAATCGACACAACGTAGAGTGAGTGACAGAAGGGGAACAAAAGCTCTTAAATCTCATTCAAACTAGACGTGTTGCAATCGGTAACAAGACACAGAACAGATGATGGCATTTCACATTGTTTATGTCAAACTTGGTGTCAGCCAAGCAACTGTCATTAATGTCCAGGTATTACAAACTTCTTTTGTCTGCAGCAGAATTTATTAATATAGAGTGGTAAGTCACATAGCATTTATGGCTCAGTGATCGACTAAACCTTTTTGCTAGTTTTCTAGGCATTTCACATGTGCAAATGGCTTTTCCCTATTTTGTATAACCTTTGAGACCTAAAGCTTTTCTAATTCATCAATATGCCCCTAACTCTTTCCCCAAAATTACTAGGGGTGTTATCCATAGCCACATGCTTAGTTAGCCAAACAAGAAGTGCAAGCCAAGGGAAACAAGTAAAAATAATTTTGAGATCACAGATGTCTTTTTAATCCCACGGTTAATAACTAGAGCTGCAAGTAACACCTTGAAATGCAAAGCTGCCTCAGAGGCAGGAATTTTTCATCATTATGTTTCAGCTCAGTGAAAATCGAAATGCAGAAAGTGAAATTGAATGATTTCTGTCTATCTTTTCCCTCTGAGAGATTGCTTTCTATAATGAAATGTAATGAGTATAAAATAAAAAAAAGACAAAATGGGGACCCCCCCCCCAGAAAACTCTTATATTTGTTTGGCTTATATTACTGTAATCAAAATGCACAATGGCCAATTTACAGTTGTTATTCCACACACTGCATTTATTAGCTTGTGGACACCCCCTTCAAATTAACAAACAAATTTGGCAATTTCAGCTCTACTTATTACTAGCAGGTGCAAAAATTCAAGCATACAGCCATGTAATCTCCTTAGACAAAATAAATATGACACATGGTTGATACTTAACAAAACTGAGGATTTCATGTGTTGTGATCTATGAAAAAGCAAACTTTGATCATAAAATGTTTCTCTGGACACATATTTGGCCATGTAGTACACGTGACAATACTTTTTTGATGACTTTTCTACTAATGCCCAACTGTATGCCCTGACTTCACTTGCAATAATTTTTTTTATAATTTAATCAATAAGAAAATGCTCCCAAACAATAAAAATATTTCGTCAATAAGGCCTGTCTGCTTTCTTCTGCTTGACATGCATGTCTATTTTCTCCTGACCATAGGTAAACAGCAAAGCTCAGCAAAACCCAAGCAAAATATAATCTAATCAATACTAATAAAGTCTGATCACTGAAATTCTGCAGCCAAACACAACACAGTCAAAGCCTCTAAATTATTATTTGTGTTTTTCGAACTGAATTATATTTAGTAACAAGGTCTGCATCTTGATATAATATGAATATGGAAGCATTGCGATTATTGGGGGGGGGGGGGGGGTTGGGGGGTGTTAATCAATTGAATGAATTGATTGATTCATTTGATTCAATTGGTGTATTTGGCATAAATTGATTACATTGATTACACATTTTTAAATCGTTAAAAGAAAATTTGCCCTAATAAAGTCTTAGAATGTCAAATTAGGTGAATGTGCCAAATGGGTTTAATAAATGTGATTGCAATTAAAATCATTGATTATAAATATAATTAATAATTAATTAAATAAGGATGTGTAAACAACCAAAATTATTTGGTTTTAGATCCTGTCAATGCATCAGTATTGTACATTTTGGTGTCTATTTAAAGGTAAGCAAATGTACAGTACACATGCATCACACTTTATTTGTATTCATGAGATAAATTTGTATCTATAGACCAGAATATCATAGAAACTTGGGGATGGGATCATTTAACTTGGGTCAGTGAGCAACCACTCAGAACTCCCTAAAACCAACTAGCACCTAAACATCTCTCCAGAAAACCCCCATAATTGTAGCACTCCATACTTGTGTCTTTGGTAAATTTTAAATTCTAGTTAAAATGTGCATGTTTTTAGCACAGCAATGTTCACAGAGGAGATTCAATACTGCATTTACCTGTATCTCTCCAACATCTAAAAGAAATGAAAGGGAAAGCAAAGGTGATGTAATGTAGGCCCGGCATTTCTGTGTGTATATTTAATAACAAATACATAGCCTTATTGATTGAGAGAGGAACGGAAGAACTGAGAGAGAGTATTACATTCTGGCAAAAAAAAAAAAGAGAGAGAGAGAGAGAGAGAGATTTTAGTGATGTATCTTCTTGTGAGGCTGAATGTGTGTGTTTTGTATCTACAGTGGCAATGAGGATACAAGCAGCAAGAGAGCACTTATCGTATGCTACAATAGAGCTTCTATTTCCTTAAAGATATCAGAGGGAGACGGAGCTGAATTTAATTACTGTGAGACTGTTGCCGTTTCAAGGACTTTTTTTCTGCAACTGAGAATGAGATTAGAGTTAACGCCTCAGTCATATGAGAGAATCATGATTAATTTCTCAAAGGAATATGCATCTAAATCAGTAAACTTTCTCCATTAGCAATTTAGATCAGAGCTGCACTTGCAGCAGTGAATATTCACCTGACAAGCATCATCACACTTTATTAACAGCTCAGTCAGTTCTGCATGTTGGGGCCCTCATTTCCAACTTACACACACACACACACACACACACACACACACACACACACACACACACACACACACACACACATCATAAACTGATAACTGTTATGAATCCATTGACAAATCCACAATTCATTTTTGGCAGCGCATACAGTTCAGTATATGAAGACAGACCCACTCCTATTTTATTTCTCTGTACATTATTATAACTATGTAAAAGTACTTACTGACAACTAGCCTAACAAAAAACACTAAAACTAAAATTTTTGCCCTCTGGTACTTGATATTGCCTGAAATATTTATCTTTTATTGATGTGAATGGTGCAATAATGTAAATAATACACTCAAGCTATTGTAAGGTTGACTGCAACAAGAAAAGAATACTGTGGTTAAGTGGTACTTTCAACATTGACTGAGCAGCAGGATATTTCAATTTCAGGCTCAACCAAAGGTGTGAGTATAGGGTGGGACAACATGTTTGGCAAAACTATGGTGGAAGGGGGCAGAGTGGAAGAGGCAGCAGGAGTGGTTGGTAAGCCTGTTGGTAAATCATTGTTTTTGCAATATTTCCATTTAGTGCACCAAGTCTTGTGCCATGACTGTTGCATTTTAAGATGGTTGCTAAAGTTCAAAATAGTTCAACTGTTAAAAACACATTTGAGACCCTGCATTCTGTTCCATTTCTTTCCATCAGTTGCAATCTGTCTGGCTGTTTTTGAATGTTTTAGAGTGCATCCTGTGTGCATACAGCATTATACTTTCCAAACAAGACATTGAGCGCTGTTTCTGCCTGGGACCAAAGTCACCATTTCAGTACAGTGTCTGAATACAGTTGCTGTCCCAACTCTAACAATCAGACCACATGGTAACACCCAAAATTTTACATAACCACAAAATAATAAATGGAATATTTTGAATATGGATGAAAAAGTCGTCACGCAATTAAATTATTTGCTTGATCAATCATTGCTGACACTTCTGAGCACTTCTGAGTATGCCCATATCTATTAAGTAATCAACCCTGATGAAAGAAATTGTGAATAATGGTGCGTGGCAGTTAGCCAGTCATAACAGAAGTCATTTACGTATAAAGTCTTATACTTAATAAAAAGAAAGAAAGAAAGGAATTCAGGGGAAAGTAAATGCCACAACATGTAGGATATTGCCGCGTTAAAGGTTTAGTTCACCCAAAAATGAAAATTCTCTAATCATTCACCCGCATGTCATCCCAGACTTGCTTTCTTCAGCAGAACACATTTTAAGAAAAAATTCAAAATATCTCTGCTCAGTAGGTCCTTCAAATGCAAGTAGATGGTGAACCAACATTTGAAGCTCCAAAAATCACAGACAGTTAGCATAAACATCCATTCCACTCCACTCAACTCCACAAATTGATATCTTATAAAATAAATGTATCGCTTTAACTTTGAATCACGAGAGGTAAAGTATTTGCGTTGACATGCTAAGGACGTAATCTCGCATCTATCTCTCAGTTGAGACATCCAGTATGAGCACACAAATGCACCATTGTGAGTAAACAAACAGGTTCAAATACACATCTAAACTAAAACCAACAAGGCTTCTGTACATCATTCATTCTACCCAGTTGTAAACAGCGCAGCTCTTGCGGATGTGTTGCACGTACGTCTGTTCTCGTGTGAACATGCCACGTGATTACGTCATACACGTGTACTACTGCTGACGATGTGATTTATACTTAAAATGGACTTACATTTTTATCATTTTCACACCAAAAGCAATTGATTCATTTTAGAACACATTAATTTAACCAGCAGATTAGTATTGATGATGTTTATGCTGAAGAAAGAAAGTAATACGCATCTGGGATGGCATGAGGATTAGTAAATTATGAGAGAATTTTCATTTTTCGGCAAACGAACCCTTTAGAAGCAAACTATACATAGGCATATGTCCTATTGCACACTGTTGTGAAAAGGCTTGTATCACATTTGTTATTTCCAATTCTTCTTACCGCTTTAAATTCCTCTCTTTAACTGCACTGTTGAATCGGCATTTTGGGTCACAACTGCAACAGTGGCAGCACTCTACTTTAGGTCTCTGAGGGGGAAGTGCCTAGGATGACAAAAGCAAAAATCTAGATTAATGACAGGAATCAAGCTGTGGTGTCTTCCACTAGAGGGCACATCAATCTCAAATCAGATTACTCAAGATTAATGACAGCAAAGAAAAACATCTTGATAATGAACTTTATAATGATAGATGGTGCTCCGAGTTAATGTTACAGAATCCTGAAGTGCTGTTTCTTGGTCCAGGCACAGAGAAAGGCTAATCAAAGTGAAAAAGATATTCAGGCATTCTGTCATTTTCAGGAATCATCCTACTGTTCCAAGACTGTGGACTCCCGGGACACTGATCAAAGAAATTAACTGATATTCTGTAGGTTCGGTTCAGAGGAATAGAACTAACTCTTATGAAGAATAATTACTGACAGTCTCTGCAAATCCCATGTATTTCATTGATAAATGTGATGTCTTGAAATTATTTTATTGAATATACAGTACATGCATACATGCATACAAATAAATTAATGCGTTAAACTTTTTTAATCACATGCATTAATGTGTTAATTTTGACAGCTCTAATATAATAGGAGTCTGCAGTTGCATGCATGTGTGTTTATTCCGTTATTTTTACTTTGTTGTAGAGTAGTATTCATTGTTAGACTTGTGCTGTTTGTTTACTGTGTGGAACTCGTGTCGTTTAAACGTGTGCTGGTGTGTGCTACATTAATTTGACTTGTACCAGGATATTCACTACTTGATTTAGATTTGTTTGTCCAGTGTGTGTAAAACTACAATTTTTTTTAGTGTATCGATAAACAGTACTTCATTTGTTTTAGAGATTTTTTTTATTGCTAAAATTTAGCATAGTTTGTTTGCAATGTACTGAATTTGCGTTTGTTCCCAGATTTGTCACCTTGCACGACCCTTATGCCATGTTTACACTACATGATTTAGGCCCGATTTTCACTCGCTGACAGTTTTGTGGAGATCGCCGACAAAAGACCGAAATCATAGGCAAATCAGTGCTCGCTCCCGTGAACGACGAACACAATGCATTAATTATCAAAAACGCGTGACGCGTGAAAAGTGCTGACGCGTTGCGATGTCAGCGAGATATCTAGCATGTTAAATATTTGGACCTTTATGTGATTCCAAATTACACAATGTGAAATGTGTTTTGTCTGAATACATCTGCAGCGCTGACCTACAGCCAATGAGAGAGCAAGAAACTGGGCTCGGGAAGTTTCAGTCGAAGGTGTCCTGATGAACCTGCAACAGAACATCAACTAGTATGGCTGCGGTATCAAGAAAGTCTCATTGGGCTGAAGAATTGTAGGAAAAATTTGTGGAACATTGGCAGGATCACCAGTGCATATTTGATGTTTCTTCTGAACTGTACCACAACTGGGTGGAGAAAGAGAATAGTTGGGGAGAAATTGCCAATTCTCTTGGACAGTCAGGTAAGCACATTTTTCAGTAGGAAAACAGTAGTAAACATACACGTCATATTTTTAAATGCATAACATATGACCGTGCATTTGTTTTCATGTCTCATCAAATCAAATCAAATCAAAATCAAATCACTTTATTGTCACACTACTGTGTACACGAGTGCAACAGTAGGTGAAAGTCTTGTGTGCAGTTCCGAGCAACATAGCAGTCATGACAGTGACGAGACATATACCAATTACAATAAATAACATATTTACACAACACAATTTACATAAAAAATGTACACATAATTACAAAACAATTTACATATCAATTGTACACATAATTACACAACATAGTACTGATATACAATGTACAGTAAACAATACACACAATATAGAATACACATACACTAGATAGGGTATATAAAAATAAATATACACTAAGTGAATTGGGGAGAATATATTGACAGTCCAGTGTGTGATACAAGATGAAGATTAATAAAGTGCAGTGCTGATTGTTGATCGTGAGAGATCATGTGTTCAAAAGTCTTATTGCTTGGGGGAAGAAGATGTCATGTAGTCGGCTGGTGCGGGTCCTGATGCTGCGATACCGCCTGCCTGATGGAAGCAGTGAGAGCAGTCCATGACTCGGGTGGCTGGAGTCTCTGATGATCCTCCGAGTTTTTTTCACGCACCACCTGTTATATATGTCCTGGAGGGAGGGAAGCTCACCTCCGATGATGTGTCTGGCAGTTCGTACCACCCTTTGCAGTACCTTGCGGTTGTGGTTGGTGCTATTGCCGTACCAGGCGGTGATGCAGCCAGTCAGGATGCTCTCTACAGTGCTGGTGTAGAACCGTGTGAGGATGTGGTGGTTCATTCTGAACTTCCTCAGCCGTCTCAGGAAGAAGAGGCGCTGGTGAGCCTTCTTCACAACGGCCTCAGTGTGGACGGACCATGTGAGTTCCTCAGTAATGTGGACACCAAGGAACTTAAAGCTGCTGACTCTCTCCACCGGTGCTCCATTAATGGTGATGGGGCTGTGCTCTCTGTCTTTCTTCCTGAAGTCCACCACAAGCTCCTTGGTTTTACTGACATTGAGGGAGAGGTTGTGCTCCTGACACCATCACGTCAGAGTGTGCACCTCCTCTCTGTAGGCTGTTTCGTCATTGTCAGTGATCAGACCTACCACCGTCGTATCGTCAGCAAACTTAGTGATGGCATTGGAGCTATGTGTCGCCACACAGTCATGTGTGTAAAGGGAATACAGGAGTGGGCTGAGAACACAGCCCTGCGGGGCTCCAGTGATGAGGGTTAGTGATGAGGAGATGTTGCTGCCCATTCTAACCACCTGATGTCTGCCTGACAGGAAATCCAGGATCCAGCTGCACAGCGAGCTGTTTAAGCCCAGAGCCCGGAGTTTCTCATCAAGCTTGGAGGGCACTATGGTATGCTGAGCTGTAGTCTACAAACAGCATTCTCACATGTGTGTTCCTTTTTTCCAGATGGGAGAGAGCGGTGTATTGTAGATGCAATGGCATCGTCAGTGGAGCGGTTGTTGTGGTAGGCAAACTGTAATGGGTCCAAAGAGGTGGGCAGAACAGAGCAGATTTCTCAAAGCATTTGCTGATGATGGGGGTCAGAGCAACAGGACGCCAATCATTTAAGCAAGTGATTTTTGATTGCTTAGGTACAGGCACAATGGTTGATGTTTTGAAGCATGTGGGGAATACAGACAGGGAGAGGGACAGGTTGAAAATGTCCGTAAAAACACCAGCCAGTTGGTTCGCGCACGCTCTGATGACGTGGCCCGGAATACCGTCTGGACCCGCAGCTTTACGAATGTTCACCCGTCGAAAGGATCAGGTTACATCTGCAACAGAGACGGAGAGTGAACCAACCTCTATAGCCGCGAGTGCTCTCTCCGTGAGGGCGGTGTTGTTGTCCTCGAAAGGAGCATAAAATGTATTAAGCTCGTCCGGGAGAGAGGCAGCGGTGTTCATGGCAGAGTTTTTATTCCGTTTGTAGTCCGTGATGGTGTTAATTCCCTGCCACATTCTTCTAGAGTCAGTGGTGTTGAACTGTCCTTCAATTTTGTGCCTGTACTGGCGTTTGGCTGTACTGATAGAGTTACGGAGGGCATAACTGGCTTGTTTACGCTCCTCTGCGTTCCCGGAATTAAAAGCGGTGGTCCGCGCAGTAAGTGCCGCGCGAACATCGCCGTTAACCCAGGGTTTCTGGTTGGGGTAGATCTGTATTGTTTTTGTCGGAACAACGTCCTCTATGCAGTTCCTGATGAATTACGTTATGCTATCAGCGTAAACATCGATGTCGTCATCGGAGGCGAACCGGAACATCTCCCAGTCTGCGTGATCAAAACAGTCCTGTCCGACCAGCACTGGATCGTTCTGAGGGTGGGTGATTCCCGTTTCAGTTTCTGCCTGTAAGCGGGCAGAAGTAGAACGGAAGAGTGCTCGGATTTGCCAAATGGTGGGCGGGGGAGGGATTTGTAGCCATCCCAGAAAGGAGAATAGCAATGGTCCAAAACCCGGTCCCCTCGTGTGTTGAAGCTGATGTTTTGGTGGTATTTTGGTGCTATTTTTTAAAAATTGGCTTTGTTGAAGTCCCCGGCAACAATGAACGCGGCCTCAGGGTCTATGATCTCATATCACTTCTCGCATGTACTCTATTGTTAAACGTAATTTGGAGTCCAGGCATAACATCCCCCCCTCTTTCCCTGGTGAGGGGCATGCCTATCACCTCGTCTGCTGGCAGGTCATCCCAGTATACTTGGATGAGGGAGGGGACAAGTGGAGGGAAACAAAAAAAACGGGTTAACGGCGATCGTGACAAATTAACAAAAACATTTTAAAAAAGAGAGGGAAAGGCCAATACAGTGCAGCAGTGGGAGAGAAAGAGGAGAGAGAGAGAGAGAAAGAAAGAAAAAAACACTTAATGGCCGGTTCTCCAATACACCATAGCTTGGTCCTCAGCCACTCCTCTAACCTCCAACGGACAACAGCCACACCTCCCTAGACGTATTGGAGGCAGTATTCTGGCCCCTGGCGGACAGAATGCACTGCCGCCTCGGGAAACAGAAGGGGTCTCACCCACCCCTGGCAGTGGTTCTCCCACTCCAGGCGGTCGGCCAGGAGCCCATCCCCACTTGCAGTTGGTGGTCTCATACCCTGCAGTGTTTCAGCGGCTGGTAGGGGTCTCCTGCGGCCCTGACCACTCCAGGCAGTCATTTAGGGGAGCTCCTTCTCCCTTCCCGGTCGGCTGCCATTCATCCGCTCTCAGGTGGCCGGGCTCCTCCGTCCTCCGGTGGATGGCTGCAGCTGCTCCGTTTGAGTGGATGTTAGTGGTGAGGACTCTACTACTCCCTCCTCCTTCCTGGATTTCGGCACCAGTGTAAAGGGATTAATGGAAAGGAGGTGGCGAGAACCAGCTTGACAATATAAATAATAGTTTAATGAAGAACTTAAACAAAGAGACAACCACACAAATGTGTCGGACAGCTACCCATAAATCTCTCTCTCACTGTCCCACTGCTGTCTCCAGTCGGCATTATCTCTCTCAGAGGCTTGATTAGCCTACCCTCTGCCCTGTCACAACATACCCAGGTTACTATAACCATGCTAAAACCTGTGGAAAAAAGGGATGTTAGAGTAAACATATATACATATTTATATGTTTTTATTTTTAATGTTTCTGAAATTAAAATGTGTTGTTTTGTAGAGGAAACTAATAATAAATGCAACGAACTGGAAATAAAATATTAATTTGAGAATAAGGTTAACTCTGCCTTTAGTTTGAGTTGCATCGTCCCAGGCTGCTAGATTCTGCTCTTTCAGTTTTGGGGTAGCATCGGCTGCTGGAGAGATCACACATGCTGTCTCTAAGACTAGAAATAAAGAAATAGGTCAGAGTAAGAAGGAACTAAATCGATATATTCAAAGTTAGGAAAGTCAATTGAGTAACAAGTGTTATATTGAGAGATTTTTAGTAAAATCTCTGTATATCGCACTCCACGTGAGGAGTGTGCTGAAATCACGAGGTGAACGTGATCTGATGAAACGCATTCGATGAAAGTCCTGAAAAACAGAAATTCTTTGCTTTATTAAGCATTATTTCTGTCAATTATCAAGTTTTCTTGGTAAGTGAATCTATATGATTACCATATTTAGCAGTTTACTGTTCAAATGTTAGTTAATCGTTTATTGAATCAGATGTTCTGTGTGTATGATACATGTTTCAAATATATAAGACCATTTACGGTTAGAAAGTGGAATATTTTCATGTGATCGTGTCAAAATTGATATGTGAGTAAATTGGTAAATTAGCACCGATGGCTAATTTAGAGAATTAAGTGAGTTGTTAACCTCATGCTAGTTTTGCTAACCATGTGCGTGCATGATGGTCGCATGTATTTAGGCACGTTATAAGACATTTGAGGGTGCTTGCAAATGAAAGAAATTGTTTCATATGTAACAGTTCTTAATTTTTAAGAAAATGTGTAAAGTAAGGAGTATGTGTTCAGTATATTTATGCTGATTTAGTATGTTTCAATACACTATAAGACAGTTGTTGAAATGTTGAAGACTATTTTTGTGAAACAAAAATTCATTGTGATCCCGGCCTTGTCTTTCACAAGGTTGTTTTTTTTTTCTCTTCTTTTCCCATCCCTTTTTTTGTGGTTCTGTTCTTGTCTTTTCCATACAGGAGCTAGTGAGCCAATCTGTTTTATACCAGAGCCTGGAACGGAAACATTTCGCAATACGAATGTCCGAGTGGTAGGACTACACATTCTTTTACTAAAGTTTGTCTAAATATTGAAGAGCAAGAACTATATCCTATTCTGGATCAAAGTCAAAGTTTTCGCATAGCTACACTGCTTTGTGACAAAATTGATCTGAAATGCAGAGGAAAAGGAACTGAGCTGAGTTAAAGTTATACTGATGCTGAGTCAAATTCCAACTCTCATTGCACATTGAGAGTGTGTGTAATTTCCAAAGAAATTTTATTGAATTTGCATTGAGTTGATGTAACATTAGGTAGCTTACCTGAGAATAAGATTTTTTGTTTTCATTGTCCTCTGTTTTTATTTCTTTTGTGTTCACCATGAATAGTTCTGAAAGGCAATAATTCAGAGGTTATGTCTGAATATCATTGAATTGAATTTGTCATATATGAAACTGAGTTAAGAAATTGATGTAAGGGAGAAGAAATAATCAAAGTAAATTATAAGTAATTTAATACATATTAAATTCGAGCTGAAACCTAGTATAATTAAACCTAACTAAATAGGAAAATTAGAAACTTAAAATTAGGTAATATATAGGAAAATAAACAGTAAAAGAATAGATAACCCTGAATATTCAATTTAAAACATTTGCCATAAAGAGTAATTTGTTCTCCATCTGTTGCTCACTTCGACATTGTGTCAAGTGAAGCGACACTAGGGGACTTCCTTGAAGGCCTCAGTTACCTCAAAAATTTTGAGATTTACAAAGGGGTTTACCTCTTATACTAAACCTACGTTCAGTTAGTTTCTGGTACGATACTTTTAATTGCCTTGGCTGTTGAGAGAGCCCAGATGCAGTCGCAGGAGAGAGTCTGGATGGTTCCTTGAGTTCATTGTTTGCAGGTTGCAATAAATTTCTTCCGCATTAAATAAAGAAATTACGATGAACTGTGGTGTTCAATGACTCTATGGTCGAAGAAGTTACACATGGCTTGATGTGTCGAGGCCTGCCGGCCTGCGACCTCATGGTCAGACCGGGTTGTCCCAGTCCAATACTAACAGCAGAGGGGAGTAGAGCAGAGAGGACAAGGTCAGAGACGAAAGACAGTGTGTAAGAGGTGGGACGTGTCTTTTAAATTCTGATTGAGGTTCTTCCTCTCGAGTCTGGCTTGACCAATGAGAAATGAGCAATTTCCAAGCGGGAAAATTTCCTTTGTTTGGAAGCTGACTCATTTGCATGATTGGGGTAAACTGCATGTTAATTTGTGCCCCATTATGCTCTCTGATTAATTAAGCAAGCATGCAATGCATGCTATCAGGATTTGAAATATCCCACTTTGCAGTGTGTCACACAAGGATTCATTTCATAGGAAACATGGCAGAACTAATTGTGCATTATCTGGTAGTTCTGTCATAAGCATGAATTAAAACAGTATACAGTACAAAAGACACTATACAAGACAGTAATGATCATATACATAATGTCCTGGGGATATAGATGTTCATTTATAGAACAGTTTGTTTATAAATGAATGAAAAAAAGTCTGTGTTCTGGGCTTTGTGTCCATTTCCTATGAGGGAAATGAGTGAATCACTCTTTCTACATTCTTTGGCTGATAACAATCAGTGGGGGAGCAGACATCTCTGCATGGTTAAACCTTGTTACATTCTTGAGACATCTGTTGACTTATTCACTAAATAATGAATAATTGCGTGTCTGATTGGTCCAGATGCTACAGGGGAGACTAGTTTTTAAATTAGTCAACCTCCCAGTAAGACTGTGGGAAATGTTTCATGTTACTTGAATTGGTGCTGTTAGTGCATTAGTGCATTTATATATTTATACTGTAGAAGGCTATGTTTAGAAAATGTTAATAAAGTATTATATAGTATTATATTGTTTTCTTACCTAATTTGGAAATAAATGCATTTTGACAGGAAATTAAGAATATAGTGTCAAATTTCAGCACTTTCAAAATCTGATTAATCATGATTAAATATGTATATGTATATATTAGGCGTGTAATAAAAACATAGACTTGAACATTAAATTTATACAAACACATTATAGTGTATTTAAAACCAAGCAGCACAATATTGAGAGCTGTGAACTGTCTCCTCCCTGGAGAGGCGGCACTAAACACTCACAGTAAATCAGAACAACACACTTATGGTCCATAGGCGAGAAGATTGATGGCAAATGGGAAGTAGGTTGTATTGTAGCAGTAAAGCTTGTTGAATTTGCCAAACATCTATGTCATGTCCTGGTGCTAATTCAGTATATCAAACATGTTGTTTTATTTATGCCGACATCACCGCGCAAATCGGTGGATTTCTGAGGCAGAAACAGCAGCAGTAAGTTTAACAGCCATCTCTCCCAGCTGACACTGAGCATGTCATGCACAGCAAGATATCATAACTATTAACACCTAATTTTAAAAAAACGACATCGTAAGAAATGTGTGATTACATGAGACATATAATTATCTGCTTTTGAGTTCAAAATATTAACAGCTTACATTTGTTAAGCCAGTAATAATGCCAGTAAAGTTTACATGCAAACTGAAAAGTGGAAGAGGGCAAAAAAATAATATTATAGAACTAGAAGCTAGGTTCCTCTCAAGTTTTTTTTTTTTTTTACCTCTTAATAACATTGAAAGGAGTTTTTTCCTTGCTGCAGTCACTTCAGCATGTTCACAGGGGCTTTCAGACAACAAGGTATGTGTAGCAAAAGTTTGTTTGTTTGTTTGTTTTGCAGATAAAGAGGAAGCGGGAGCCGGTTTCCACATTCCACTTGAGTCAGGTTTTTAATTCTCCACAACAGTTGTTACTTTCAGTTACACACATAACAAAGGTTGGTTTTTCAGTTTCTACAAAACAGTCAGTAGCAGATACAGCAGTCTCTCATGTTCTCCTCTCTCCTCTCTCTGTGGACTAGCCCTGAATATCACTGTGCACATATAAACAGAAATTAATAACAATTTATCTCAGGTGGATGTCCTTACATCTTTCTCTCTCCCCAGACGGGCGATTGACCATGCTCTCACCTTCATAGCATGATTTTCTGTAAAGCTGCTTTGAAACTTATTGTATTGTGAAAAGTGCTATACAAATATTAATGACTAGAGTTTAGACAAACTTATTTTCTCAAGAAAAACATGAAAAGTTCATATTAGTTTTTTCTCAACAATCAAACTAAATAAATCCAGTGCTGTTGTTTAAGTTAGCTCTTTTTTTGTTGCTGATGTCAGGCACTTTTGTGGCATTTTTTATTTAAAATACATTTATGTCAGATAAATGAATAGGTTGAGCGAAACATTGTATTGTATCATATTGTGAAATATATAGTAATTTATATATAGTTATGTTGATTTGCAGAACAAGCGCTAAAACAGTACCGTCTCTTTAATAATGGCGTCAGTTCACCAATTGTCAGGAGTGTTTTAGTTTAGCACATATTAATGGCAGTGGATGCTTCTTTAATTCATCCATGCTATGGTTGATTTGAATTAAATGCTTCTTTTTTTTCATCAACTGACTGTAAAGAATAGAAAGGGTATTAAAAGAGACATTATTTAAGTACAAATGATTGTGTGGATCTCATCTTTGGACCAAATTACACAGAACGGGTCAACCCAATCTTTTATTAGTAGTGAAAGGATCTCTGTGCTGAACTTTGCATAGAGTAAATTAAAAGATTGTTCTTGGGATTTTAAGAAGTGTGATTGTTCAAATGAAGATAATAATTAATCGGGAAATCAATATTTATTTCCCTAGCCCTGATATTTAGTCTTTAGGTTTAACATTGCAAAATCAAATTATAATTGCATATACCATGGAATCTGCTTTGGGAATTATTGCTCTTACTGTATATCTCATTGTCTCATATTTGATGTTATGCTGTTAATGAATCTACAATGCACAGCCATGTTTTTTCAGTGTGTTTATGCCAAAGAACACTCATAACTCATTTTATAAGATATTCTTCCTATCATAATCATGACCACTGTCTGTATTTCCCTGGTGACTGATAGTGCTAATACATGTTATAATGTATGTCATGTCTAGATAGGGAAACGTTTGTAGATATATTATTACTATAATACTATTTAAATTAAATAAAGTTGTTCTTTGTGCCCTTTTTAACTGCATTACCTCTAGGGATGTTCAAATGAAGAATTGCTGACAATTATTTCAGTGGTTACTGTGAGAGCTAATGGCACAATCTCATTTTACATCCCGGCATTCTGTTGCGTTAAACTTTTGTCCAAAGTGGAATAAGGGTCAAAAAAAAATTAAAATTCCATATTTGTATGTATAAATAGCCAAGAGAATAAATTGCTTTTTAATATTTTAGTAGTTGTTATTTCCATGTACACATTTGTCTCTGCAAAAAATGCACAATTCTACTACAATTGCCCAAGTGCGTTACTCATGTTTTGAAGTGCCTAGGTTTGCCTTAAAAGTTTGAATTAACATATGTATATCCATATGCATAATTTATTAAATTGGAAGGGGGGGGAGGGCAGACAATTCAATATCAGGCATTCAGTATTCTACAAGTCCTTTTTTTCATTTAATATGTTGCATTTAGGGGGAACACTATGATTTAATTTGAAGTCCTTATTTTTTGTAAATCTATTGTGACTTTCATGTTTGTGGTTTACATTGCCTTAAATCCCTGAAATTTACCATAAATAACTACAAACAGGCTTCAGCTCAAATTAATGATTACACAGTAAGTCTGCATGTTGTTTCCGACAGTTCCAGTACTCTAGGACTCTCTGACAAGCAGCATCTCCCATAAGACATTTTTGCTTCGGCTCAAATGTGTTTTTCTTTCCATAGTGTGACCGGACGCATGTTGCACTAGCAGCTTGGGAGACCAGGGTTCGGGTCCCGTGTCAAAACCAATAAGTCTTACCGCTTTGGCCACTGGGGGCAGAGTTTAGATTTTGGAAAGCTCAGACCGATTTTAGCTAAAGAAAGGCCAACCTGTTTCTAATTTTACTATGAGATCTGATTTCCTTGAGAGAATATACTTTGAATGTAAGTTAAATCTAGCAATGAGAAGAAAACATCTAACATTTAACAGTGTTCAGTGGAAAGGAGGATGCGAGAACCGGACAAACCGTCAAAGTAATGTTTTAAATAAACTTAAACACAAAGACACACAAATGTAAACGCAAACAGGGCAGCTGCCTGTAGCTCTCTCACTCCCAAACTGCCTCATCTCGTTGCACTTTTCCCTCTCCTAGGCTGATTAGCCCGATTGGGAGCCGGTCCCACCCTCCTCCTTGTCACACTCCTCCCTCCTTTGCCTCAGGCTGGGGAACCCCCGGCACGACATACATCCCCCCTCCTTTCAGGCCTGCTTTCCGGCAGGCCTACCCCGCCTTACACGACCTGGGAGGGAGACAAGGGGAGGGAAAAACAATAACAAAAAGAGGAGAGGGAAAGGCCAACGTGGAGTGTCAGTGAGAGAGAAAGAGAGAGAGAGGAGAGAGAGGAAAAACGTACTCGCCAGTTCCCAGACATGCCATCGCCTGGTCCTCGATCACTCCACCCTCTGATGGACAAAAGCCGCTCCTCCCCGGGCAGACTGGAGCCAGTCCTCTGACCCTTGGCGAATGGAATGGAATGCCCTGTGTTTTGGTGGCCGGTAGGGAACTCCTCTGCCTCTGGCAGCGGCCCCACCGCTCCAGGCATCCGGCAGTGAGCCCCTCCTCCCCTTGTGGAGGGCGGTCATTCATCTGCATCCAGGCAGCCGGCAACTTCTCCGTATCACGGCGGATGGCCATGGCTGCTCCTTTGGGGTGGATGGTAGTAATGAGGATTCTACGACGACACAAACAATTCAAAATTTGTATCATGCTGGCTAATCAGCTAATGACAGGCACATTAACTGAGAGGATGGGTGGCTTGCTATTAACAGACTGCTCATGCTGAGCTATGGCTAATTGAAGAAGGCTGGCAAAAATGGGAAATATGGACTCTCGCAGTTATGATAAACCATATTGCTGACACACTGAGCTCATGACAGCCGTTAATGGGGAATGATCCCTGCTGTGTTAATGCCAAGCCATTGCTCAGAGATACTGCCATAGCATATTATCTTGTGTTGTGCTGCTTTTCACATTGTTACTAGCTCATTTACAGTAGGCACTATATAGGCACACAAACAGGATATTTTACAGAAAACAAGACCTGGAACTCAAAGAATGTTTTTCTTTTTTTCTTAATGAGTAAGTGGTCAGTGAAAGAAAGTGAATTAACTGCAGGAAATAAAGGTCGTCAGCCTCAGAAGGTCATATAAATATTATATTAGCTGTTTTATGTTCTATTAATTTTAAATGAGGTTTGCAGTTTTCACAACCCTGTTACCAAAATGTCTAAATATCATTTAAAACCATGATTTTTGTGTAATTTTGTTATGCTTTAGCAATAAACAAAAACTTAAAATATATTTATTCAATTAAAAAAGAAATAACAATAATAAAACTATGTCAGAATGAGTAACAGGGTTGCAAGGAACAAGGTAGAAAATTTTGCCAAAACATAGCTAAGAAGGGCTAGCTAATTTAGGAGTGACCAAATGTTGCTTTGTAGGTTATATATATCTTCAGCTTTAGTGTGTCAATTGGAAATATACATTTTAGACTCCTAAACATTCCTTTTGCAAATAGAATAGAAAAACAGGGAGCCCTGCAACAGATGACAGGCCCCCAAAATATTAGTCTGAGCATTGTATCTCACAACATATAGGATTGGATGGTTGATCTTGATGTATGCAGTCAACACAACAATATTTGTAAAAACTGTGTTGACTTTTTACTTGTCTTCCCCTTACACTGTAGAAGGGTACAACTCTAAAATTGAGAAGCCTTTTGGTTTCATTCAGCTGCTCTGCCTCTTGTTGTTTTGAGCATAAATGCATCATGGATTTGTTCTCCCGCCTATCTGTGCTATTTTTAATTGTTGGTGTATGTAAATATGCACCAGATTGACATCTTTGACCATTTTTATGCATTTCCGGTGATGTTAATTTCAGTGCAGGATGATACTGGAAACTGAATGCATGTGCATTTAGATCACTCTGTACTTGGACTAAGTATGTGCGTCATGTAGATGTGTCTTCAGCATATTTAAGCATGGGTTGCATGTATTTTTGACTCAGAGCGGATTGCTTGTGAACCAGACATCGAACGAATCAAGCTTTGCAAAGGAACTGTTATTGAAAGATGGAGTGGCTAAAAATACTTGGAAATGATCGCAAAAGTGTAAGCAAACAGGTTAATTCATGAATATTTCAAATGTCATGATTGTTTGATAGTTTATGGTGCTAATTGTTAAAAATAGTGCTAGGAATGACCAGTTTAATATATTCGGATGCATGTGTTGAATGTGTGTTGTGTAAACCCTGAAATGTAGTTTTATAATGTTGTGGAGCGTGTAAATTCTCTTCCAAATAAGTTTAAAATATGGCTGTATTTTAGAGGCTGCACAATGTTAGCCAATCATAACAGTGGGTGTTTACGTTGAAGTTTAAAGGAGGCACTTGGGACAAACAACAAGCTACTGTTCATGCTAAATTAATTTTATGACAGATAATAGTTTATCTAATATATCTAACAGTTCCCCTTCTGTCACTCCCTCGATGTTGTGTCAAAGGAAGTGACTCAAGGGGTCTTCTCGGACGCCGAATCGTACCTCTGAACCTGAGAAAAGGCCAATGTCAAGTTGGCAGACAGAATTTGCATGCTCCGACCGGACATACGGGTATAAATGGAAGCGGGGCAGCGAATGCCAGTCCGAATTTTTCTTCGGAACCGAATGGTTGTGCAGCAAGCGACTGAATCTCACCTCTGTTCCACTCACCTCTACCAGTGAGAAGCGTGGCTGTTGGATCTGCACGGCACATTTCCAGCTGCCGTTTCTCTCTCTGCACGCTGTGCAGTTCACGCCCCTGGGCGCTTCGACAGCACTTCTTCCTGTTTAAATAAGTGTTCTCCTCCTAAAAGAGCTATATTATCTCTAAAAGAGTTATTTGTGAAGAGTATAGTGAGTTTTCCCACTTACAAATAAGAGCAATACACAGTGGCGCTGAACGTCCTTTTCAGGACGCGACTTTCTCAAGATGCCTTTCCGCCCCTTTGTTGTTCCTGGATGCGGGCAAATTCTCTCCAAGAACAATGGCCACAGATGCTGCCTCGTGTGTCTGGGTAGCGATCACACTGAGGCGGAGTTCGTGGATGGTTCATGTTCTCACTGCGAGAACATGACCATGGCTACGTTGCGTCGCGTCTCTCCTTCCTGAAGGTTATTGCCACTTCAGCTGCCCCCTGCGTCGCTCCTTCTTCCCACGGGATTGAGGACGACCCGGCTGGCGATTAAGGCGATATGGGGATAACGACGGGCTCGGTTTCGCCGGGTAAATCCCCACGAACCACCCGCCCCCAACGCGCTCGTGTGCTTCCGTCCGGGTTCGGGATGAGTGCGACTCGCCGCATGGCCATCCGGCATTCTACCTTGAGCCCCCGGGCTTGGATGATGACATCACCGCTGCATTGGAGAGCATCCAGGCGTCTGACGCGGAAGATTGGACTGGGCTGCTGCCTTCTGCCTCCCGCCCAGTCTGAGGTGGACGCACAGATGGCCGACATGCTTTCCCGGGATGCCGTGAATGTGGGCTTGGACTGGGACCCTCCCTCCTCCCCACAGCCTGATGGTACCAAGACTGGGGGACCGGGAGGAGAATCCTTGTTTTCTTTATGTTCAATAAAAAAATGTTCAATAAAAGAGCTATTTTTTTCCTACTCTCTGGGTCATCCAGTCGGTGTGCGCCATTCTCACGGCACCCCGGCCTTACAACTCTCCAGTTCCAGTTCCCCGGATGCAGCTCTCTCGCCTCTGGCCCCGCGACGGCTCAGCCCCGGCAGGCCAGCGCTGACGAGTTCCAAAGACGCCTACTTAGGACCTCTTCCTCAGTCTCTAACCTGCCCCCTGCCGGGTGTGCTGAGCAAGGTAAGTGCTTTGAGTCTTTTCTCAGCACCCCAGCCTCGGGACGCTCTTTTGCCTCCCGACGCATTATTACCTGCTCCCCCTCGCCGCGAAGGCCCGCCTGGTACGTCAAATGTGATCGTCCTGTTAGTCCCCCTCGCACGGAGTTTGGGTGCATGGTTATCACTTCCCAATCCATCACGCTGGCTGACCAGGAACATTCGACTCAGCTACGCGATTCAGTTCGCCCAGCTCCCGCCTCGTTTCAGTGGTATTCGCTCCACTCTAGTGCCAGCTACAAGCCAGTGCCTCATGAGCAGAGATTTCCACCCTGCTTCTCAAGGACGCGATAGAGCCCGTCCCTCCAGCCGAGATGAAGAAAAGGTTTCTACAGCCCTTACTTCATCGTAGCCAAGAAAAGCGGCGAGTTGCGACCAATCTTGGACTTTCGAGTTCTCAACCGGGCTTTGCACAAACTCTGTTCAAAATGCTCACGCAGAAACAGATTCTCACCAGCGTTCGACAGCTAGATAGGTTCATGGCGGTAGACCTGAAGGACACGTAATTCCACGTCTTCATTTTGCCGCGACACCGCCACTTCTTATGGTTCCACACCTTCGGCCTGTCCCTGTCCCTGTCCCCTCACGTCTTCATGATGGTCACAGAGGCCACTCTTGCCCCCCTAAGAAGTGGGCATCCGCATACTCAATTACCTCGAAGACTGGCTCATTCTGGCCTACTCTCAAGAATTACTATGCGCTCACAGGGAGCAGGTTCTCAGGCACCTCAGCCGTTTAGTGCTTCAGGTCAACTGGGAAAAGAGCAAGCTCGTCCCGGTTCAGAGCATCTCTTTTCTCGGCATGGAGTTAGACTCAGTCTAGGTATGATTCGGCTTCCGAGAAGACCCCTTGTGTCACTTCCTTCGACACAACATCTCGTTCCCTCCCATGGGGAACGGAGATTACAATAGTAACCAAGACATTCTCAAAAAAGGGATTTGAGCCTCTAATGCTATTAAAAAATTTACTGTATTTCTTAAAAGTGCTTTTTCACAAAGTGATTGGCTTACTCTAGCAATCTTATTTATCACAGCATTTAGTGCACATAATGTACATAAATAAAAAAAATTCAAAGCAACATGAAATTAGTTTTGAATTGAATAGCAAACTTTGTTTAATATCTGAAAGAGCAGTACTTCTAACACGCATTTCATTCAGTTAATGTGCTTCTTTAAGACTCTTATTAACACATACAGTAGATGAACTTAGAATACACAGCTCTGACATCTCTATTACCTGAGTGATGGCAATATTTTCAGAGTCTGTGTTAATTCAGAGACAAAAAAAGGCCAAATCAGACAAAGCTCTTGTGCTTCAATAAAGAATGCTTGTCAAGATCTTAATCTGCCTTAATTAGTTTCACTTATGAATTTTCTCATGTTTCATACATACATTTTCTGTCACAAAGAGCTGTGGGAGCCAGAAAAGTTATGTTTGAAACCATGTTGTTCTCTTCTTTGCCTTTCCCTGGCAGAATCAATCACATCAGTATTGTGCATCAGTTTTATTTCATAGATTTGCCAACACTTTTGCCAGCTCCTCAGGAGTAGAGGTAGAAAGTTGAGAAAAATGCCTGTCTTTAAACTACTGGATGTCTTTGGCAGCAGCACTACCAGAAGGCTGATAAATCAGATTTATTGGGCCATACTGGTGTCATTTATATTAATAAAAAAAAAGCCTTATGAGCAACATGATATGTTTAGGAGGAGACTCGTTGGCCATTTTCCAATGAGAAGGGAGTACTCATGAGATAAACAATAGTTGCGCAATGTTGATTCATTAACATTATTATTACATCAAATTTAAGATAATTGAATATTAAAGCTTACCACTGGTCTAGTTTTAAAGGAATAGTTCACCCCAAAATTAAAAATCTGTCATAATTTACTCTCATGTCGTTCAGTTCAGCTCAGTGATTTGCATTTAAAAGCATGCCCATATGAAATGGCGAGGCTAAAATTCAATACATTCAGCACCTATCAAACGCAAGCTGCGATTTAGTGTGACCATATCAGTTTTAGGCTAATATTAGAGTAACTTGGCCAATGCTGGATATTGACTTCCACCTATTCCAGATGAGTTAAAAGTCTGGCACTAACTTGAAGACATAGTAATGAATTATGGCAAATATTTAACTTGTGTGATTTCCTTTTAATATAGAAGGACTTTAGGGTAGGTTTTTTAATTTTAGATTGTATTTGTGTTTTAATTTTGTTTTTAGAATAGTGTAGGGGAATATTATCAGCCATTTATCAGTAATTATATTTCTATGTTTGATATTGTAAAATACATTTCCATATCACTACATACTGTACCTAGTTGTAAAGTTGCTTCTTCAAAGTCTAAAAAAGTGTTCCATCTTACATCTTGTTACACATGAACAGTTGCTTTTAAAGATGTGTTCTTTTTCTTTCTTTCATTATTTATTAAAAAGAAATTGCTAATGTTTGAGCTCAGTTAATTTGTTTGGGGAATTATGGCTTGCTAACTGTTGTTGAAAGCAACACTTCCTTTCTTACTTTTTATCTCCTGTGAGTTTAATTAGTATTCGTTTTGCACGACAACACAATTCAAACTTATCACCTTGCATCAATGAAAAATTATTTTTTTTCATTGGGACCGATTTGGAATGCCAGCCAAGGGAGTAAAAAATGACATTGAAACTCTTTTCAAGTTTTTATATGTCATTTTACTAATGATGGTGCTGCTCTTCCAAACTGACTGATGAGGAAAACTAACATTACGGGGGGAATTCAAATCTCACACATCTGACAACTCAGTTGACAGCTCATCTGGATAGATTAGAAAGAAAACTCAGGCATATTGCTGCTGTACCATGTACTGGCACTATGGATGTTGGGCTTTTTATAGAGGAACATTTGGTTTGTGAGTGTTGTGGATACTTCGAGCGAGCCTGAGTCCATGTTGTGATGGATATATATGGAGGCATCGTAGAGAGCCGAGCGTGTTTAACGTAGCGAGTGGGGAGGATTAGCCAGCATGCAGGGCCAATGACACAGTTATCATGAAGATGAATGCTGGTCTGCACCCTAGTGCCTACTCCTTAGAAAAGCCTGAAAACTATAGATCTGGATGCAGCACGCAAGAGCACGCTGTATCATGCACTTGCATACATAGCAGATTTGCTGAATAACGCTCTCAAATTCTGTGTTAATTTGTTTCTTTCTCTAGTTATAGCGACACATACAGTACATAAATAATTTATTGATCATTATCTAGCTACAGACAGTGCCAGCAGCTATACATAGATATGTCCACACCATTAAATGTACTAATAAACACACGGTATTGTAAGATTCTGTTGATGAAGAAGACGTCCTACACAAAGGCACATATTGTCTGGTAATAGGGGGGAAGGTTTGCAGGTGGCCTACTGAGCTGTGCAGAATAAAAGTGATTTGTACAAGCCACTGCTCTGTGCTGGCCACCCACCAAGGTTTAGTCCCAGTCAAACCCTCATCTAGCAGCATTCTGGTTCCTTATTGAATCTACTGAATTAATGCAAAGTGACGAGATCACTCACAAAAATGTATATTTTCAGATGAAGGAGATGACACTAATATACTTTTTTGACCATTTGCATGTGTTTTAATTTTTTTTGTATTTGTGTTTGTATTTACCATTATCCACTGGGAAGGGAATACACATGCTATGTACTGTTGATTCAGTAACATCATTATGACATAAAATATGAGGCAAATGTCACATTTATGTGATCTGAATATAACAGCCCGCGGGCGGCTTGTGAATGTTACAAAAACAACTATGCGATGTACACAACAAATGTGTGTACATTGGTACACATGCCACATACATTTGGAAAGCTACAATTCTTGTGATTCTATTGATATAGACCATTTCAGAATCAGAATCAGCTTTATTGCCAAGTATGCTTACACATACAAGGATTTTGTCTTGGTGACCGGAGCTTCCAGTGTACAACAATACAAACAATACCAAAAACAGCAGCAAGACATAGGTAATTAAAACAAAAAAAGACAAAAAAAAAAAAAAATTATTATACATATACGTACATACACTCACCTTCATACATACCCACATACACATGATTGTATTTTAAGATACAATCACAACAGCAGGTATAATCTACATCTTTGTCAGACCACCAACATATATAAAAAATTGAGGCAACTCCGCTATGAAGTCTCATAGTAGTCCACTCGTCCATGACATCCTGACAAAAACTGTCTTGTTACATTGGCAAATGTCCAAACGATCCAATAAAGTAAAATATTCAGTCCAATTCACATTATTACATCAATAAATACCAACAGACTCTTGTTGCATCATTTCAAAGTATCCGGCAGCTGTGCCTAATCTTTCACATATTCTCGGTCATAACTTCAGTTCAGACATAAAATGTTCTATATCCGGTATCAAAATGGATTAATGCACTCTGACCTTTCGATTGACACCTCATGTGACCCAATAGGAACTTCCATGTCCTGTCCATAACCTTCAATAGCCAACCAGAGTCTGTGTCCAAAATAAGTGCCTCCACCCTTTGCTTTGTGTAAAGATCGAGCCAGTTTAGGCCACCAGATCTTCCTCTGGACAAGCTTGCAAGTTCTAGTAGTTCCTGGGTATCCAGAAGGGAGGGAGGCATAAGCCCACTGCAAAACCTCAGAACGCAGACAGTTAGGGACAAAGAGGCGCCCTGGAGGGCCATTACCTGGTCCTGGCTGCTGCAGTTGGGGCCTCTTGACAGCCGTCTCAATATCACACTGGATGGGGGCCACCACCCTGGAAGTGGGGAGAATGGGTTCTAGACAGGAAAACTCTGGTGGCTCAAACTGTCTTGAGAGTGCATCTGGCTTGAGAGTCTTGGAACCGGGTGATAGGAAAGAGTGAAATTAAATCGGTTAAAAAAGAGGGACCAACTGGCTTGTCTAGAATTCAACTTCTTTGCCTCCTGGATTTAAAGTGAGGTTCCTGGGGTCCGTCCATATGAGGAAAGGGTATTTGGCCCCCCTCCAGCCAATGCCTCCACTCTTCCAATGCCATTTTAATGGCCAGCAGCTCCCTGTTCCCAATATCATAATTCATAATCATAAAAGCTGGGGTAAGCCGACGAGAGAAGAATGCACATGGGTGAAGGTTATTATCACTCTTACTCCTCTGTGACAGGACAGCTCTGGATCAGGGAGAGTAAGGATAGGGGCAGATGTGAAGAGTAGCTTCAATTTATTGAAGGCCTGGTTAGCTCTGCTTGTCCATGCAAACTGTCTGATTGACTTCTTAATGAGTGCAGAGAGAGGCTCTGCAACAGAACTGAAGTTTCGAATGAATCTCCTATAAAAATTGGAGAAGCCTAGAAAGTGCTGTACCTGCTTCACTGAAGTTGGACAGGGCCAATCCAAGACTGCCCTTGGACACACAGAAGCTGAGGAATGAGACTGCCGGAACATGAAATTCACTCTTCTCCAGCTTCACAAAGAATTTATTATTCAGCAACTGCACTAGGACCTGCCGAACATGATGAACGTGTTCTTGGTAGTTGTGGGAGAATATGAGTATGTCATCCAGATAAACAAACACAAATCTATTCAGCATCTCTCTGAGAGCATCATTAATAAAGGCCTGGAAGACAGTTGGGGCATTTACCAGGCCGAATGGCATTACCTGGTATTCGTAGTGGCCCGTCAGGGTGTTGAACACTGTCTTCCACTCATCTCCCTCACGGATTCTGACTAAGTGATATGCATTATGAAGGTCTAGTTTCGTAAAGATGGTGGCACCCTGCAAACCATGGTCATAAGGGGGAGAGGGTACCGGTTCTTGATGGTAATACAGTTTAGACCTCGGTAGTCTATGCAGGGACAGAGGCTGCCATCCTTCTTTTCAACAAAGAAAATACCGGCTCCTGCAGGTGAGGTGGAAGGACAGATGAATCCACTGTCCAGAGATTATTTGAGGTATTGATCCAAGGCTAATCTTTCAGGACCAGAGAGAGAGTAGAGCCTTCCACGAGGTAGGCAGGTACTAGGAAGCAGTTCAATAGAGCAATCATAAGATCTATGAGTGGGCAGTGAGGCAGCTCTGTCTTTACTGAAGACTTCATGGGGGTCCGCATACTCCAGGGGTACTCGGGATAACTCGGGAAGATGCGTTAGAGACTTGGTTTGCCGGCTCCATCTTGAGAGGAGCCATGACTTCCGTGGACAGGGTCTCGGGAACAGAGGTACAACTCCACCTGGAGATTTCTGGCAAAGGTTCTGGGAATGATTTTAGCAGACTGGGGGTACAGCAGAAGGCTATGTCTGAGACACGGCAGTTGGTTCCCCAGGTTCTAACAACACCTCGGGACCAGTCAATGTGTGGATTGTGAGAGGTCAGCCATGGGAAGCCAATAATTAGTGGAAGCTCAAGAGAGTGAATCAAAAGGAATTGTATTTGTTCCTGGTGTTGCCCCACCCTTAGCTGTAGAGGTGGGGTACATTGACTAACCTGTCCAGAACCCAGAGGACTGCCATCAACTGCCGTAATGTTAATGGGTTTCTGAAGGGTCACAGACTGAATAGAAAGTTTCTTGGCATACTCAAAGTCCATAAAACTACCGGTGGCCCCAGAGTATTCAAAGGCACAAACTTGATGATGTTGAATGCCATGGGTAAGGGTGGCATGGATGGTCAAACCAGAGGTCTTCGATCAGGGGATGGTTCCTATTCTCACCCTGGCTCCCCTCCTCCCGACAACCCAGGACATGCAAAGCGAAAGTGGCCTGGCTTGCCACAATAGAGACAGCATCTGTCCCTCATCCGTTGGTTGCGTTCTGCTTGGGATATCCTGGTTCTACCCAGCTGCATGGGTTCCTCGGGGTTGCTAGGGGATGAAGGCAGTTTAATTGCCTACATCCTTTGAATTCTATGCCATTACTACAATGCAACCCACAAAAATACATGTTGTTGTCATCTATCGCCCTCCAGGTCAGCTGACAAGCTTTCTTGAGGAGTTGGATGTCCTGCTGTCCTCCTTGCCAGAGGATGGCAGGCCACTTGTGGTTCTTGGCGATTTCAACATACACCAAGACAAGCCCCAGGCCATTGAACTGAATACTCTTCTGGCATCATTTGACCTGGAAAGACTACACACCACAGCAACTCACAGATCGTGCAACCAGCTGGACCTAATTTTTACACGTAACTGTACCACCTCATATATTCTTGTTACACCTTTACATGTCTCTGATCACTACTTTGTTCAGTTCAACATGATTCTACCATCCATAGTAAAACCGACTTCACCTTTGGTTTCCTTTCGCCGTAACCTCCGTTCCCTCTCACCCTCTTGCCTTTCCACTGATGTCTCTGCCTCTCTTTCCACAATAAATGTATTTTCCACATTCGATGTTAACACCGCCACAGACACACTTAGCTCTACTTTAACAACCTGTCTAGACAACATCTGTCCTCTCTCCTCAAGACCAGCACGTACTACACCACCCAGCCCCTGGCTGTCTGACGTTCTTCGTGAACATCGGATTGATCTTAGGGCAGCTGAGAGGAGATGGCGGAAATCTAAAGATCCAGCCAATCTAGGTAAATATCAGCTTCTGCTTGCAACTTTTTCAGATAACGTTAAAGCTGCAAAAACTTCATATTACCAGACCAAGAACAACAGCACCACAGACACTCGTAGCTTGTTTAGAACATTCAACACACTTCTCTGCTCTCCCCCTCCACCACCTGACACATCACTGACAGCAGATATCTTCGCCACATTTTTTACTAAGGTTACATCAGCAATACATTCACAGCACCACACCCTGTCAAACACCCACCTCCTGTACGCAACTCTTCTTTCTCTATGTTCTCTCCTTTAACTGACACTGAGTTCTCTTAACTCATCCTCTCCAACCACCCCACCACCTGTTCCCTTGACCCCATTCCATCACACCTTCTCCAGGCCATCTCTCCGTCCATCCTTCCTGCACTTACACACATAATTAACACATCTCTTCTTGCAGACACTTTTCCCACTACATTTAAGCAGGCTCGAGTAACCCCGCTGCTGAAAAAACCTGACACTTCAGACCAGTCTCTCTCATCCCATTCATGGCGAAAACACTTGAAAGGGCAGTTTTCAATCAGATCTCTTCCTATCACTCACAAAACAAGCTGATGGATGACAATCAGTCAGGCTTCAAAAGTGGACACTCCACTGAGAATGCCCTGCTGTCAGTCACGGAGTCACTGAGACAGGCAAAAGCTGAATCCAGATCATCTGTTCTGATTCTGCTGGACCTTTCTGCAGCCTTTGACACAGTCAACCATCAGATCCTTCTCTCCGCCCTCTCTAAACTGGGCATCACCGGAACTGTGCTTGGCTGGTTCAGCTCCTATCTCTCAGATAGGTCCTTTGAGGTAGCCTGGAGAGGGAAGGTATCCAAGCCACATCAGTTACTTACTGGGGTACCTCAGGGATCAGTGCTTGGGCCACTTCTCTTCTCCATATACACAATGTCATTAGGACCCATCATCCAGTCACATGGTTTCTCTTACCACTGCTACGCTGATGACACGCAACTCTACTTGTCTTTCCAGCCCAGCGACACCACAGTGACCGTTCAAATCGCTGCCTGTCTGGCAGACATCTCAGCCTGGATGAAGGAACACCACCTGCAACTCAACCCAGCCAAGACCGAACTCCTGGTCTTTCCAGCCAACCCTGCTGTTGAACACAACATTACTGTGCAGCTGGGTCCAACTACAGTGTCGCCTTCCAAAACGGTCAGAAATCTAGGGGTAACCATTGATGATGAGCTAAATTTCACAGACCACATCTCAAAGACTGCAAGATCATGTAGATTTACACTCTACAATATCAGGAAGATAAGACCTTTCCTCTCTGAACATGCCACACAACTGCTTGTTCAGTCACTTGTCATAACTAGACTGGACTACTGTAACGCTCTCATTGCAGGCCTTCCTGCATGTGCTATTAGACCTCTGCAAATGATCCAGAATGCAACAGCACGTCTGGTCTTTAATGAACCAAAGAGAGCACATGTTACACCACTCTTTGTCTCACTCCACTGGCTGCTGGTTCATGCACGTATTAAATTCAAGGCCCTGATGCTGGCATGCAAAACAGTTACAGTTATAAAAACATTTATGCAGAGCTACGTTCCCACCAGAAGCCTGCGGTCGGCTAAGGAACGTCGCCTTGTCGTACCAAAACAAAGAGGCACCAAAACACTTTCCCGGACTTTCAGTTTCAACATACCAGGTTGGTGGAATGACCTTCCAAGCTCAATCCGTGAAGCTAACTCA
The DNA here is from genome assembly GCA_032164185.1 of Moxostoma hubbsi. NCBI lineage: Eukaryota > Metazoa > Chordata > Actinopteri > Cypriniformes > Catostomidae > Moxostoma > Moxostoma hubbsi. The sequence continues at coordinate 4,704,859 of JAVLUX010000186.1, forward strand.
CTCTCTATCTTCAAAAAATGGCTAAAAACACATCTTTTCCAAGAGCACTTAACAAGTCACTAAACAAAAAATAAAATAAAAAAATTAACAAATGTTGTTGCACTTAAATCTGTTATGTATACTATTCTGATGATAGTGAAACTTTGTATGACACTTTTCGCAACACTGTCTCCTTAAGATGATTCGCTTTTGTTTTCCTCTTTTGTAAGTCGCTTTGGTTAAAATCATCTGCCAAATGAATAAATGTAAATGTAAATTGGGTTGGTGGACTCCAGCAATCTGATCTCCTGCTGTTGCTCCTGTTGGCGTTCTCTGAGGCAATGGTCTACCCGGATGGCCACATCAATGAGGGATTCGAGTTCAGGTGCAGGGTCTAAGAACGCCAACTCGTCCTTGAGCTCAGGAGACAAGGCATGGTGAAAGGTAGCTCTCAGGGCTCTTTGATCCCATCCACTCTCCGTGGCATGGGTGCGAAACTTGATAGCAAACTCCGCTGCACTCAGAGTTCCTTGAGAGAGATGAAGCAAGTGATGATCCACATATCCCCTACTAGCTGGATGGAGAAAAACTCTTTTCATCTCAGAAATGAAATGAACATAAAAGCCTGCTTGAAATAAAAAAAAAAAAAGAACCTAAAGAACTCTCAGACTTTGAGAAACACGATTCTCTGGTCTGATGAAACAAAGATTTATCTGTTTGGCCTCAATTTCAAGTGAACTCAAACTGGGTGTGACTTAGGGATAACTCTGTGAATGTCCTTGAGTGGCCCAGCCAGAGCCCACATTTGAACCCAATCAGAGAAGAATGTCAGAAAATACCCAAATCCAGGTGTGCAAAGTTTACCGCATCATACCCAAAAAGATTTGAATCTGCAATCACTACCAAAGGTGCTTCAACTAAGTACTGACATACTTTTGTCAATGTGATATTTAATTTGTTTTAATTATTTTTTATATATATATAAATTAGCAAAGTTATCAAATATTTTTTTTTGCTTTGTCATTATGGGGTATGGACAGTAGATTGACGTGAAAAAAATATTTAAAGCATTTTAGCATAAGGCTGTAACATGACAAAATGTAAAAAAATGAAGGGGTCTGAATACTTTCTGAATGCACTGTATGTTTCTTATATGCACAAGTATTTTAATCAGTGAAAACATATGTGATGGAAGGGAGGGGGGGGGGGGGGAGTAAGTCAGGCCAGAGGTTTCCCCTCCCCTGAATCATTGGGGGTATGTGACGAGGAGGAGGGCTGGGCCGTAACGATCAATGCCTGGCGCTGGATCAGCCCAATCAGCTGGGAGAGAGATAGAGGAGCTGGGAACACCAGTTCGAGAGAGAGAGAGAGAGAGAGAGAGAGAGAGATTTTCAAAACCCCTTTTTATTACAATTTACATAACAAGACACAAAATTACAAACAACATCATTAAATTAAGACCAATAAAATCTTAAAAGAAAGAAAACAGCAACTCCTCTTCAACAATTTCACAAAGAACCTTATTTAAACACCATCTTACCTCAAAAGATAACAAAAAATAATACATTAATCTATAATAATGATAATCAATCAAAATCCTAGATTTGACCAATTTTACAAAAATTGCTGCCAAACTGTTGCAAACATTTTGCTCAATTTTTTATTTTATTGTGGCATAAATCGCCATTTTTGCCTGACCCAACAAGAAATATAACAATTGACACACATGATGAAATTTTTTCACATATTTAAATCCACAAATAAACACTTTCATTGAGAAAACCACATCAAAAGAAGCAAAAAGTTCTCTCAAAATATCAAATAAAGGTTTTAACCTCACACAGTGCATAAATGCATGAAAAATAGTCTCTTTTTCCAAACAAAAAGGGCAACCTTCAGTCACTTCAGAATTAATCAAGGAGACAAATGCATTTACTGCAATAGCACCATGTAACACTCTCCACTGTAAATCCCCAGTTTTTTTGACTAATGGTGACTTATACAAGGTTCTCCATTCTGGTTTTTCATCGACAGCAATTGAGTGTATTTCGCCATGGTGTATCACACTTGTTGTCCAAAGATTTCTTATTAAAAGCTTTTACACAAACCTTGTAAAATTATTTCCCAAGTACAACATTTGAACCCACAATCATTACTTCTTTACAGTCTAAAAACATACTGTTGTATTCTCCCAAAATGGGAGAAATACCCAACTTCGGAAAAGGGTCTTTACGATCAGGGTTTATTAACCCCTTTGAGTAATGGTCCAACAGTTCTGTTTCCTCCTCAGTAAGAGCGGATTTCCACATTCCAAGTGCTTTTGCAACTGTACGGCATGATTTGAGTCCTAAATGCTCAGCAATCGCAGTCACATTCCTAAAAGCAGGTCCCGCTATTTGATGTAGATGGTCAACTACTGTCAACTTGGCATTACACAAAATCCTTTCTGGTATGGCAAAAGAAATCTCACGCGATACGTCCAAACGTGAGCCACAGACCAGTGGTTCTCGCAGTAACCAAAACAGAGAAGCAACATTGCTTTCCCTACTTTTCTTAAATAGAGACCAGACTTTAAATAAGTTACGATAAAACACTGGAGAATTAGATAGTTTCAATCTTTGAGAGTCCAACCAGAATGCAGTTTTGTCCAATCCTAGCCCTTCAATATTCCGAAGAATTGCACAGGCGGCTCCCATCCAGCTTGACTCTGAGGAGCACTTTAACAGTCTCTGTACATATTGCAGACGAAAAGCAGCCGTTCTGCTCGTCAAGTGTATCAAACCAAGTCCTCCTTCGTCTTTTGATAAATACAAAACACTTTTTGATACCCAGTGCATTCTGTCCCAGAAAAAATCTGTTAAACTGGGGGATCTATACAGGCTAGGCGGTGCAGAAGTGCAGAGGCAACCAGATTGTTTATGATCAAAATTCTACCTTTATAGGAAATTTTAGGTAGTAAAAACCTCCACTTATCCAGTCGCCCTTTGATCTTTTCAACAGTGCCTTCAAAATTCTTTTTTACAACATTTTCATTTCCTACAAAGACTCCTAGATATCTAAAACCATCTCTTGTCCATTTTAGACCATCGGGAACTCTTGGTTCACCTTTTGGCCATTTTCCAACTAATATGGCTTCACTTTTTTCCAGTTAACCTTTGCCAAAGAAAGAGTTTTAAAAATCATCTAAAATCTTCAACATCACATTTACATCATTGGGTTCACTGATTAAGACAATGACGTCATCAGCATACGCTGATAACTTAAAAACATTAGCACTATTTGGCATTTATTTTTAGTTTAGTTTATTTTTAACAACCTGTCTAGACAACATCTGTCCTCTCTCCTCAAGACCAGCACGTACTACACCACCCAGCCCCTGGCTGTCTGACGTTCTTCGTGAACATCGGATTGATCTTAGGGCAGCTGAGAGGAGATGGCGGTTTTTTTTTAGCATTTAGTTTATTTAACAGGGGTTCTATGGCTAAGGTGTATAACATGCCTGACAGCGCACAGCCTTGTCTGACACCCCTGTACACACTAAATGGAGAGCATAAGTCACCATTAATCTTTAATATACTCTCAACGCCACAATACATCATTTTAATCATTTCAATAAAATCAGAACTAAAACCAAAGGCTTTTAAAACACTCCATAAATAAATATGCTCGACTCAGTCAAAAGACTTCTCTTGATCGATTGATATCATACCAAAATTTACGTCAAAGATTTTTCCACAGTCTCTAATAAAAGAAACTTTATCAAACCTTCTTCTTCCTGGTACGCAATATGTCTGATCTGGATGAACAATAGATTCAATGACTTCACCCAATCTAATAGCTAAAGCTTTAGACAATATTTTATAGTCGTTACATAATAAACTTACTGGTCTCCAATTTTTGATGTCGTTTAAATCTCCTTTTTTTGGCAATAAAGTAATAATTGCTCTCCGGCAGCTTCTCGGCAGTTGTCCCTTTACCAGACTCTCATTAAAAACTGTTACCAATTCTGGACCCATTTCTACCCAAAAAGATTTATAAAATTCAGTTGTAATACCATCAATACCTGGTGCTTTTCCATTTTCCATCCTTTTAAGGGCATTTTCGAGCTCAACTAAACTCAAAGTTTTACTAATTTCCTCATTTGCATTTTTAGTTACCTGTGGTAAATTTTCTAAAAAATCCAAATTACTATCTTGTTCTTCGGAAATTTCACTTTGGTACAAATCTTTATAAAAATGCACAGCTCTTTTCCTAATATCTGAGGGATTTGTCAACAAGATCCCTTTTTCAGACTGCAAGGCATGAATAAACTTTTTCTGACCATTTCTTTTTTTCTAAACTGAAAAAGAATTTTGAAGGAGCGTCCATTAATTCTGTACTTTGGAAACGGGATCTAATGATAGCACCTTGTGTTGTACAACCTAGCATATCAGATAACAAAATATTTTTCTTTTTTATATGCTCTATATATGTAGCATCTTTTGTGGACTCTGCAAGCTCTTGTAGCTTCATCAACTCTTCTTCTAACACACTCATTGAGCTATTTATGTCTCTTGTGGCGTTGTGAGTATATTGTTGGCACAATTGTTTGATTTGTATTATCACAAAATCCCACCACTGCTGCAATGTTAAGAAAGAAGCTTTCGTAGCTTTAGCATTTGTCCAGAACTCTTTAAAAACTTCTCTAAAAAAAGTGTCACCTAATAAATTATTGTTAATGTGCCAATAAGCACTTTTTGATTTCACAAAACTTTTTGCTACAACACATGTTATCAGGCTGTGATCAGAAAAACAAACCGGACTGATTGAACATTCTCTAAACATACTTAGTTGATGCTTAAAACCATAAAATCTATCAAGCCTTGCCAGCGATAACTGATTATCATGAGCATGAGCCCAAGTGTACTGTCTCTGCATACCATGGAAATTCCTCCATATATCAATTATGCTATGAGACTTTTTCATCTGAATTAACCTCTTTCTTGATTGCATATGTGGTTCAACATGATTCCGATCTATGACATTTTCAGTACAATTAAAATCACCTCCTAACATTGTTGTTACAATCATTTAAAACATCATCCAAAGTGTTCAAAAATATAATTCTTCCCAATGCCATAGTTGGAGCGTATACACAGAAAAAAACAAAAGAACTATTTTCAAATACGGCTTTGATCTTCAGCAACCTTCCTTTAATTTTTTCCTCAACACTATAGGAATATGGAATAAATTCTTTAGAAAATAACACTGCAACTCCGCCGCTCAGTGAGGTATAATGGCTTAAAATCACTAATCCATCAAATTCTTTTACCCATTCTACAGCATTTGATACATCAGTATGTGTCTCTTGTATGACCAACACATAAATTTTCTTGTGTTTCATTAATTCAAATACTTGAACTCTCTTCTTAAAATCCCTTGCTCCGTTAATATTCAAGGAAGCAAATTTTATTTCCCTCATAAAGTATAAAAAAAGAGAGCAAAATAAATAATAAATCCATATAAGATGCATGTATTTATCCATTCTGGCTGTTTTCACTGGGCCCGCCTGACTGACTACTTAATTTCGTAATAATTTTCTTAAGACGGTAAACCTTTTGATTAGTGAAACAACTTTCACTTCTAAAAAACTTCACCTTCTCAATGAACTGTATTATGTCAGGAAAGCACTCCACTATTTTAACTTTTTTAACATTTTTCGTCATTTTCAAAAAGGACTTAATATCCTCAACAGTATACGTCCGGCTAGAGAAACCACTTTGGGGCAGACTAGCAGTGACACTACATTCTGAAATGTCACTTTCGCTCTCAGTGTCAGTCTGACTCATGTGAATGCCATCTGTTCTTTTTGCTTTTTTATCAGCAGGGCATTCCAACAACTTCCTTTTTTGGGGGGTTTTAAAAAAACATTCTTCGTCTCCCAACACAGAACCCCCATCTCCTGGAACTACCATAGCCTCGTCTTCACTGTTACTGCCATCATCTGAATCACCAACCGCATGTTCTATCATCTGGGAACTTATAACCTCTTCTTCCCCAGCTGCGGATACACTGACATTCCCAACAATTTCTGAAATTTCCAAAGTCTTTTTTGGATCAACCGATGCCCTACTTGGACACGGCATCTCCTCAACAACAAACGTAGCGATTTCCTCCTGCACTTCAATTACATTTTCTGGAGCAACAGTTGATGCAGTTTTATTTATGTTTTCCTCTCTTTTTGGACAGCCACGAATAAGGTGTCCATTTTCACCGCAACCAAAGCACCTCATTGTATTAGTTGTAGCATAAATCACGTAATTAAATTCTTCATGTCGAAAATTTAGAGTCAGATCAAGTTCCTCAACGTTATCTTTCAGTACCATGTAAACATAACGCCTGAAAGACACCACATGTTTCAACAATGATGACTTACTTCCAATTAGAATCATTTTAATTGGAGAGACCAGTTTCCCATACCTCGAGAGCATTCCAACTAAAACTTCATTCTTTATGAACGGCGGCACATTAGATAACGTTACTCTCTTAGACAGCGTAGAAAGAGGTAACACTGAGGTAAAAATACCACCAATCTCTACACCACTCTCCACCAACAAGTTCGCCAATTCGATCGTCTTAACGAACAGAACAATCGCGTTGTTCATTCGCGACGCCGATAAAACATTCTCATGACCGACTACTGCACTCACTGCTAAACTACACTCCTCTATACTTGCAGTAACATCGATTTTAACAAAATGACGCCTAGTTAAAAACTCCAAACTTTCCGCACCTGGTGCTGCCATTCTCCCAGTACACCGACTGGGAGTAAAAACTCCCCCCAAAAATAACCACCTTCCTCACCAATAATACCTAAACCTCAATATAAAATACAAAAAAACAATTACCAAAGATAGAAAAGGGTAGAAAAAGGTTTTCAACCACTCGTACCTTACACCGCCGTCACTCACTTCCCATCCACGCACCTCACTCACTCAACGCATGCGCACACACACAGACAGAGAGAGAGAGCGAGAGAGAGAGAGAGAGAGAGAGCGAGCGAGCGAGCGATGCACAAAGTAGTGTTCATGTGTGTATGCTTTTGTGTTATGCTGGAAAGCAACTTTATGTTTTGTTTAATTAAAAGTCTTTTGGTTGTATAACCCGGTTCCTGCTTCCTTCTTTTACGACGAACAAGAGGCATGTCTGCCACACGCCGTATAAAAACTAATTTCATATGTTTTGCATACAGTACCACCAGGTACTGGTGTATGGTAGTATCACCATATTGTATTTCAGTTTTTTGTATGGATTTATAATAAATTTAAACTAGAAAATACCCTTTGGTGGCCGTGAAGTAAACAACACAACTAAATTAGCAAAGTGCAAAAAAGAAAAAGGCTGAAAACAATGGAAATTAGCCACAACACATCGAAATAAAGCCACAATACAAAGGAAAGGCCACCGCACAATGGAAGTAAGCCTTAACACTATGAAATTAAGCCACAGCACACAGAAATTAACAGAAAATACATCTTTTTAAGCACTGTATTTCAGTTTGTGTGGCAGTCTGACCCAATGCATGAGGGATCATGATGCTGCTGGGAAGATGCAGAGACCTGCTTGACCCACTGCAAGTCACAATAAAGTTCCTAAACTGAGCGCTTCCCCTTTGCGCTTTGGTGTCCGAGCGGGGCTACAGCCAGCATTCAGCCCATTTTCACGGGAGATGGACACCTTGTAAGAGATGCCGTTACACAAGAATAGATGCAGGTACTGTTATGTCATTTTCGCATCATTGCCCTGTATGGTTTCGAGCAAATGTTGACAAATGTATACATTGAGTTCTGGTAGAAACCCAACCAGCTATTGTTTAAAACACTTAAGGACAAAAAAGTACAGCATTATATAACTCTGATAATTGTGTTGTGTTGTATCTTATTAAATGTGCTGTAAGTGATTTTTTTCAATGAAAGGTATGCACAAAAATTTTCTACAGATTTTTCTGTGTCACAATTAATTAATATATTTCAGGAAGTAGAATTTGTTTTAAAGATATCTCACTTGTATCTTTGACAGCTCTAGACTCTGTAAACAGGAAACAAAAATGTGTCTTCAGGCCACAGTCTCTGATGCTTTCTGCCTGTCAATCATTTTGTATTTGCAAATTAGCAAATTATTGAGACTTACTGACATTTGTATGTCATGTTGCTCATAAGTTGTGAGTTGAGGGGTGCTATTTTGCTGATGTTGCTTTTGGCAACCATTTCTGCTTGATGTCGTTCTCAATAAAGAACAGCTAAAATTATTTAGAGCACATTTAATTTCGTTATGTTGTGGCTTATTTCTGTTGTTTTGTGTTTTTTGCATTTTGTTGTGGCTTATTTCCATTGTGTTGTGGTTTTCCATTGTGTTGTGGCCTAATTTCTTTGTGCTGTGGTTCATTTCCATTGTACTATGAGTTTTCCATCTTGTTGTGGCTTTGCTCAGTTGTGTTGTGTTTTTTCAATTGTGTTGTGTTTTATTTACATTGTTTTCAGGGTTTTTATTTTTGCTTTGTATAGATTTCATGGCAAACTTGCCAATGATTATTTTCACATGAAAATGAGCTTGTGATTTGCCCCAGAAGTTTGCCAGAAGTTTGCAGCTATTTGCCAGTAGTTGTGAACCTGCAGCTAACGTTTGGCAACAATGGACAATTTGCAGCAATTTTGCAGCTTACCTCATTTGCATGTAAAAAATAATTAGCGGCGAATATGCGGCAAGTTTGCCATGAGCTCTCATTTTTTGTAAGGGCACCCCTCAACCACCTTAGATTTCCCCTGGCTCCAATAACTTTGGATTTGGATTTTTTTTAACTGACTCACTAAAATTAATGGAAGTTTGCAATGCTCAATATAAGTGAATCATTAATTGTAACCTGTTCATTTACATGAGCCTTCCATAAGAAGTTTCCCAGCTCTACATCTGAGAGAGAGAGAGATCGAGATGATGATTCGAGTGAGCAGTTGAGCACATTTGATAACTTCCTCAGCTCCATTGCTGTGTTCAAAATACAATGGGACAAATGTAGCATTTTGTGATGCTACAGCGCTACTCGTTAGAAAATGTAAGTTGTTACTGGAAAAGCTACACTATTTTAAAAGTAGCGGAGCTACTGTCTCGCTACAAATAAAATAGTTTATTTAGTAGTGTCACTACATTTAAGTTAGTTCATTTTCTAAGTTAGAAATTTTATATAACACATAAGGGGCTGCAGTACGCTTTTTTAGGCTATTTTACTCTGAGTTCTACCCAAACAAGCTACGTTAAGTATTTTACGTTAAGTATTATCCCTCCTAATCAGTAGCAACCCTGCCATAGGTGACACAATGAATAGTGCACCCACAGATCTCTGACGCACACTCCTCTTCTGTCTGTCGTCTAAATGGTCTGTTCCAGTGACATCACGAAATAAAAAGTGCAACCACTGACAAGACTTGAACTTGAAACCCCTTGCAAATAAAGTAAAAAAAAAAAAAAGATTTCTCTCAGTCACATTATCTCATCTTCTGGTAAAGTGCTGAGCCTAAGGCTGAAGAACCTGTGGAGCATGTTTGTTAACTGATAGACCATGGCTCCGAATTGTATGACACAAATGCACAAAGACCTCAGTCATTTACAATTATATAAGAAAATATCCATCCATAAAAACACAGTATTAAGTGTGTTCCCCGAATTATAAACCTGTAGAATCCATAATTAATATGCTACAAATTAAAGTTGGAGAGGAATGCAGTGCATTGCTTTAGTTTGATTTGGTAGCATGACAGATATATGTGCATTTTTAGATGCTGATCATGTGTGCAAGTTCATTGATGCTCTCAGAAATCTCCTCCATCGCTCAGTGGGTGACTCTGTCTCCTCACAGTTGGATGAACTTCACACTTCTTCTATTTATTTATCTGTATATGTGCTGTGTTCCAGAGCTCAAGAACATGCATGGACACGTACCTCAGATTTGACTCCGATTTGTCATGCATATCCTCAGCCACTCACCACCTCTCTGCAAACCAGATGTCTATAACAATCATCAAACAGGAGCTTATGACAAGATAACACAGGTGAGAGGCCCAGCTTGCAGGTCAGGAATAAGACTGGTGATGATCTGTCTAAAATATTGTTCCAGTAAACATCAGACTATTCCACCAATGGTGCGTGTCAATAGCTTTTGGTCTCGGCGCTGTCAGATCAGCATCCGTCATGACCTGTGTCTGATTCTCTGTCACTGCAATCAGGAAAACAACAGGTGGCTGTGTCTCACTGGTGAACCCAGAACCTGTCAGAAAAACAGATGGAAATTCGCAAACAATACACCTGACTCACTGCACTCGACTCCAAGCTGGCCAGGGAGGAATTCTTCCAGAAAATCTGCTGTCCCTTTTTTCACCCATCACAAAAATGAATACAAATACAAAGTGATGTTTTGTGGCTTTTTTGGCAAGTCTGTTATCAGAATCACCAGATACTTATTAGTTTTGACTTTGACTTAATTTAGTTTTGACTGAAATTGGGTTCTTAGACTATGGCCTGTCCTGTGACAGACAGATTTGGCTCAACTATGCACATAATCAGAGAATCAAAGTGTGAACAATAGTAACTATTACACCTATTATTCATGTGATGAATTATCTAATCAGACAAAAGTGTGGCAGCATTGCAATGCATAAAATCATGCAGACATGGGTCAGGAGCTTCAGTTAATATTCACATCAACCAGCAGAAAGGGGAAGAAACTTAGATTTTTGTTATTTCCACCGTGGCATGATTGTTGGTGACAGACAGGCTAGTTTGAGTATTTCAGTAACTGCTGATCTTCTAGGATTTCACGTACAATGCTCTCTAGAGGTCACTCAGAATAATGCCAAAAAAACATCCAGTGATTGGCAGTTTAGCAGAGGAAACTGCCTTGTTGATGAGAGCGGTCAACAGAGAATGGCACGACTGTTTTGAGCTGACAGAAAGGCTACGGTAATTCAGATAAACTCTCTGTACAATTGAAGTGGGTAGAATAGCATTTCAGAATGCATAACACGTTGATCCTTGAGGTGGACAGGCTACAAAAGCAGAAGACCACGTCAGGCAATTTATTAAGACCATAGTGTTCCTAATAAAGTTCTTAGTGAGTGTAATGATGTAGAAATTCTTAGATAACAATTGTTTTATATTCAATATAACCCTGAGGTAATGCCTACATTTGGATAATACAGAGTATTAAATACTTTCTTTATGAATGGTGGTGATTTGGTTGTTTATTTTCACTTTTTGTTTGGAATGTGATGGGTCGCTTGACCTGGATTTCATCGTTTGGCCTCTCATTGTCTCCTTTTATCAGATCTGCACTACAAGCAAAAAGCTCAACACAGGGCACAACAGTTTACACCACAGTTTGCAAAGTATAGTTCCCCTTCTGTCACTCTCTCGACCAGTGTCGAAGGAAGTGACACGAGGGGTCTTCTCGGACGCCGAATCGTACCTCTGAACCTGAGAAAAGGCCAATGTCAAGTTGGCAGACAGAATTTGCATGCCACGCCCCGGACATATGGGTATAAGGGGAAACGGGGCAGCGAATGCCAGTCAGAATTTTTCTTCGGAGCCGAATGGTTGTACCGCAACAGCTGAAACACACACCTGTTTCACTCACCTCTATCAGCGAGAAGCATTGCTGTTGGATCCGCACGGCGCATTTCCAGCTGGAGTCTCTCTCTCTGCATGCTGTGCAGTCCACGCCCCTGGGCGCTTTGACAGCGCTTCTTTCTGTTTGAAAGAGTGTTCTCCTCCTAAAAGAGTATATTTTCTATAAAAGAGTTTGAGTTCCCACTCATAAAAGAGCAATACACAGCAGGCGTTGAACGTCCTTTTCAGGATGCGTCTTTTTTAAAGATGTCTTTCCACCTCTGTGTAGTTCCTGGATGCGGTTGAATTCTCTCCACTTCTGACGATCATAAAAGTTTCCTCGCGTGCCTGGGCTGCGATCACACGCAGGCAGCGTTTTATGAATGGTTCATGTTCTCAGTGCGAGAACATAACCATGGCAACATTGCGGTCGCGCTTTCTTTTGTTATGAGAGAAAGCCAATTCAGCCACCCCCCGCGTCATTCCTTCTTCCCACGGGATTGAGGTCGACCCGGCTGGTGATGAAGGCGATTTGGGGATGACCACAGGCTCGGTTTCGCTGGGTAAATCCCCATGAACCACCCCCCCCCCAGCACGCTTGTTTGCTTCCGTCCGAGTTCGGGAAGAGTGCGGCTTGCTTCCCGGCCAGCCGGCATTTTCCCTTGAGCTCCCGGAATTGGATGACGACATCGCCGCTGCATCGGAGAGCATCACAGCGGCATCTGATGCTGATGGCTCGCCTGGGCTGCCACCTCCGGGTCTGCTCGCCCAGTCTGAGGCTGATTTGCAGATGTCCGCTATGCTTTCCTGTTATTAAATTCCGATAAAACGGAGGTATTACTTATTGGTCCAAAAAACTACCCACAAAATCCCTTACAATACAACTTTAATTTAGAAGGATGTCCTGTTACATTATCCACTACAGTCAAAGACCTGGGTGTTATACTAGACCGCAACTTGACTTTTGAAAATCATATTTCATCTGTTACGAGAACAGCCTTTTTCCACCTTAGAAACATTGCTAAGCTACGTAACATGCTATCTGTTTCTGATGCAGAGAAGTTAGTTCATGCATTCATGACCTCGAGACTAGATTACTGTAATGCTTTATTAGCTGGTTGCCCTGCATCCTCAATAAACAAGCTACAGTTAGTCCAAAATGCAGCCGCTAGAGTTCTTACTAGGTCAAGAAAATATGATCATATAACACCGATTTTATCATCTCTACACTGGCTACCTATTAAGTTCCGTATCAATTACAAAGTATTACTACTGACCTATAAAGCCCTAAATGGTTTAGCTCCTGTGTATTTAACGGATTTTCTATCGCCATACAATCCATCGCGCTCTTTAAGATCACTAAATTCGAGGCTTCTGGTCATACCTAGGATATCTAAGTCCACTAATGGAGGGAGGGCGTTCTCACATTTAGCTCCTAAACTCTGGAATAGCCTTCCTGATATTGTTCGAGGCTCAGACTCGCTGTCCCAGTTTAAAACTAGATTAAAGACGCATCTCTTTAACCAAGCATTCACATAATGCTTTTTTACTACTGCTGAATCAGTTATAATGCATTAATATTATGAACATCAGCTATGCTAATTATTTCCCATCTGCTTTTCTGCTGTTATCTCGGGACGCCAGTCCCGAGGTAAATAGCGTTCGTCAGCTCCAGTTTGTATCCAGCCTCTCACGGAGACTTCAGATGCCCCATCACCATGGACTACGATCTTGAAATGGGATACATAGACTAACTATTGCCAACAAAAGCCTTCATCAGCCAAACAAGGACAATTGCATCTAAGTGAACTTCTGGAATTTAATCAAGGATGGACTTCAAAGACACTGGTCACTAATCTTGCAGTTCAAACACAATCACTGTCTAAATACTGACCCTTAGCACTTAATAAGTTTAATAATTTTTTAAATCATGTTTTTTAACTATAAATAATTCTTATTTACATTATTCTTGATGTTAGCCAGAGGGGAACTGGCCCCCCACAGTGAGTCTGGTTTCTCCCATGGTTATTTTTCTCCATTAACCATCATCTTCTGGAGTTTTGTGTTCCTTGCCACAGTCGCCATCGGCTTGCTCACTGGGGTTATTAATACAATTATTATTTAATTATTTTTAAACAAGATAAAGAATCATATCTTATCTAATTCCACAACAGGGCTCCAAACAAAAAATCAATAAAAGAGCCATTGGCTCCTATAGGGGAAAAAACAGGCGCCAAATATTTTCATTTTTAACTCCTTCCATTCCTTTTCGTCCCACAAGCTCGCATGCAAGAAAAACTGCATGTGCTAACAGTGTAGTCTTTGGAGCATTCTTCACAATTATGTGATCACGTGCATTTTTTATGCTTGTTACTGTCACCGTGTTTTTCTCACAGTCTCTTTTTTGAAATGGTTAGTTCCTGCAATGAACTCCGTTTTCCCCGCTATTTCTTTGATATAAACTTTTGTAATGTATCTCGGGAAATGTAATGCAAATTTTAAAATCAAAGGGAGTACATTTTTACTGTCGCCAATGGCGACCTTGACAGAAATTACACTCGCAAATAAATTTATTTGGTCACAAATGCGACCATTTTTTAGTCGCAGTTTGGAGCCCTGCACAAGGATGATGATTTATCGACTTTATAGACATTACATTTTTATCGTCTGTTAATGCTGAACTTCTGTAAAGCTGCTTTGAAACGATGTGTGTTGTGAAAGGCGCTATACAAATAAAATTGACTTGACTTGACTTGACTTTCCCGGGCCGCCGCGAGCGCGAGGCTGGACTGGAGATCTCCGTCCCCTTCTCTCGGCTACTCGATCGGTTCCTCGGGTCACGGCGCCGCTTATAGCTACGCCCCCCCTTGGTTCCGTTGTTCCCGGAAGTGCAAGACGAGCCAACGCGGTCGGAACCGCCCTCCGCTTGTCCACTCTCACTACCCTGGATTGCGGAACACCGCCACCTGGCGGGACTGAACGGTACTACTCTCCAGAGCCATAGAATGACGTCATCACTGACCTCAAAAGTCTACAGAACCACTGGACAGGCCGCCTCTGCCCTGCATGCCATGGCTCTCCTGCAAATTCACTAAGCCAAGGCACTCAAAGATCTGCACCTGGGTAGTTCCAACCCCGATGTGCTACAGTAACTGCGGTCTGCTCCAACCTCGCTCTCAGAGCTACGAAAGTCACGGCGCAGGCACTCGGGTGGACGATGGCCACACCCGTGGTCCAGGAGCACCACCTCTGGTTGAACACGATCGAGATGCATGGCGTTGACAAGTCACGATTTCTCAACGCCCCCGCCTCCCAGCTCGGCCTCTTCGGCGACACCATCAACGACTTTGCCCAGCAGCTCTCGGTGGTGAGGAAGCAGATGGGGACAGTTTCTCACATCATGCCGCGGCGCCACCCAGTCAGCGCGCCCGCGCCCCGCCTGCTCGCCGAGGGCGTCCCCCCTGCGACGAGAAAGCTACAACAGGTAGCTCCGCAACCTGGGCCCAGCTCTCAGCCCCAGCGTCGAGCACCTCGCAGGCGGCGTACGCCCCCCGTCTCCAGGACCCCCTCTCGGACCAGAAATGCTCCGAAGTGCTCCTGAGATGGACACCCCAGGCAGTCAGATGTTCGATCCGGAGATGGTTTCAAGACCACTCCGTCCCCCGGTGGAGGGCCGGGAAGAGAATCCTTGTTTTCACCTGCCGCACCGCCTTCGGGCTGCGGTACCTACAGAGCGATTCCCTCACTTCCTGGGTCATTCAGCCGGTGTGTGCCCTACATCTCTCCAGTCCCGGTTTTCCGGATGCAGCTCTCTCGCCTCCGGCCCCGCAACTGTCCAATCCCGGCAGGCCAGCGCTGACAAGTTTCGAAGACGCCCTCTCGGGACCTCTTCCTCAGTCTCTAAACCGCCCCCTACCGGGTGTGCGGAGTAAGGTAAGTGCTTTGAGTCTTTTCTCAGCATCTCAGCCTCGGGATGCTCTTTTGCCTCCCGACACATTATTACCTGCTCCCGCCCTACCCGGTACGTCAAATGTGATCGTCCCCTTAGTCCCCCTCGCACAGAGTTTGGACGCGTGGTTATCGCTTCCCAACCCATCACGCTGGTTGGCCAGGACCATCCGACTCGGCTCTGCGATTCAGTTCGCCCGGCTCCCGCCTCGTTTCAGCGGTATTCGCTCCACTCGGCCAACAAGCCAGTGCCTTACGAGCAGAGATTTTTACACTGCTCCTCAAGGATGCGATAGAGCCCATCCCTCCAGCCGAGATGAAGAAGGGTCTCTACAGCCCTTACTTCATCATACCCAGAAAAAGTGGTGGGTTGTGACCAATCTTGGACTTGCGAGTTCTCAACCGGGCCCTGCTCAGACTCCCATTCAAAATGCGAACGCAGAAGCAGATTCTCACCTGCGTTCGACAGCTAGATTGGTTCGCGGTGGTAGACCTGAAGGACGCGTCCTTCCACGTCTCTATTTTGCCGCGACACCGACCCTTCTTACGGTTCGCATTCGACGGCCAGATGTATCAGTACAAGGTCTTCCCCTTCGGACTGTTCCTGTCCCCTCGCGTCTTCACCAAGGTTGCAGAGGCCACTCTTGCCCCCCTAAGGGAAGTGGGCATCCGCATACTCGACTGGCTCATTCTGGCCCACTCTCGAGTTACTGTGTGCACACAGGGACCAGGTGCTCAGGCACCTCAGCCATCTAGGGCTTCAGGTCAACTGGGAAAAGAGCAAGCTCACCCTGGTTCAGAGCATCTCTTTTCTCGGTATGGAGTTAGACTCGGTCTCAATGACAGCGCATCTCACCAACGAGCGCGCCCAGTCAGTGCTCAGGTGCCTCGCTCGCTTCAAGCCTAGCACAGCGGTCCTCTAAAACAATTCCAGAGGCTCCTGGGGCATATGGCATCCTCAGCCACGGTTGCGCCGCTCGGGTTGATGCATAAGAGACTGCTACAGCACTGGCTACAGATCCGAGTCCCGAGATGGGCATGGCGCCACAGCACGCATCGTGTGACAATCACCCTTGCCTGCCATCAAACTTTCAGCCCATGGACAGACCTCTGCTTCCTACGGGCCAGAGTTCCCTTGCAGCAGGTGTCCAGACGTGTTGTGGTAACCACAGACGCCTCTCGACTTGGTTGGGGCGCTGTGTGCAACGGGCACGCTGCCGCTGGCACCTGGAAAGGTCCCCGGCAGCGTTGGCACATCAATTGCCTAGAGTTGATGGCTGTTATTCTTGCTCTATGGAGGTTTATTCCACTAATCCGAGGCAAGCACGTTCTGATTCACTCAGACAGCACCGCGACGGTAGCGTACATAAATCGCCAGGGCGGAGTGCGCTCTCGTCATATGTCACAACTCGCCCGCCATCTCCTCCTCTGGAGTCAGCCGTGACTCAGGTCACTGCTCGCCACTCATATCCCTGGCAACTGCAACACGACGGCGGACGCGATGTCGCGACAGGTTTTCGCCCAGCGGAGAGTGTAGGCTCCACCCCCAGGTGGTCCAGCTCATTTGGGACCGATTCGGCAAGGCACAAGTAGACCTCTTTGCCTCCCAGGACAACTCCCATTGCCCGCTCTGGCTCCTCATGACAGCCCCTCCCTGGAAAATCCCCCTGAGGAAGGACCTTCTTTCTCTGGGATGGGGCATCCTCTGGCATCTGCGCCCAGACCTCTGGAATCTCCATGTCTGGCCCCTGGACGGGACGCGGAAGATCTAGTAAATCTACCACCTGCTGTCGTGGATATGATCAATCAAGCCAGAGCTCCCTCAACCAGGCAACTCTATGCACTAAAGTGGCATTTGTTCACGAATTGGTGTTCTTCCCGAGCCGAAGACCCACAGAGATGTGCAGTTCGATCAGTGCTTCTATTCCTGTAGGAGAGACTGGAGGGGAGGCTGTCCCCCTCCACCTTGAAGGTGTATGTAGCTGCTATCGCAGCCCACCACGATGCAGTAGATGGCAAGTCCCTTGGTAAGCACGACTTGATTATCAGGTTCCTGAAAGGCGCCCGGAGACTACAT
Organism: Moxostoma hubbsi; assembly: GCA_032164185.1. NCBI lineage: Eukaryota > Metazoa > Chordata > Actinopteri > Cypriniformes > Catostomidae > Moxostoma > Moxostoma hubbsi. The sequence continues at coordinate 4,722,497 of JAVLUX010000186.1, forward strand.
CCTCCCCGGCCTAACCTGTTTCCCTCTTGGGATCTCTCAGTGGTCCTCTCGGGCCTACAGAGACCCCCATTTGAGCCGCTTGATTCAGTCGAGTTCAAGGCCCTCTCCTTGAAGACGGCCCTCCTGATCGCGTTAGCCTCAATCAAGAGGGTAGGAGACCTGCAAGTGATCTCTGTCAGCGACTCTTGCCTGGAGTTCGGTCCGGCACTTTCTCACGTTATCCTGAGACCCTGACCGGGCTACGTGCCCAAGGTTCCCACGACCCCTTTCAGGGACCAGGTCGTGAACCTGCAAGCACTGCCTTGGGAGGAGGCAGACCCAGCCCTTTCGTTGCTATGTCCGGTGCGTGCTTTGCGTACCTATGTGGAACACACGCAGAGCTTAAGATACACTGAGCAGCTCTTTGTCTGCTTTGGCAGACGGCAGAAAGGGAACACCGTCTCCAAACAGAGGCTAGCCCACTAGGTCGTTGATGCTATTGCCTTAGCCTATCACGCCCAAGGCATGCCCGCCCCCCTGCAGGTCCGAGCACACTCCACTAGAAGTGTGGCGTCCTCGTGGGCAATAAGCCACGGCACCTCCCTAGCAGACATCTGCAGAGCAGCGGGCTGGGCAACACCCAATACCTTTGCCAGATTTTACAATCTAAGGGTTGAGTTGGTCTCGTCCCGTGTTTTGTCAGGTCCGAGCCGGTAGAACTCGGTAATGCGCACAACCGACCGGGTGTTCCGCTTGCATCTTGCGCCCTTCACCAATGTGATCCAGTGCGCCTTCTGTCCCAGGTCAGCCACTGAGTGTCACTGCCTGGATGCTTTTTCCTCCCTAGCCTTCTGGCCCGAGAATTCAGCAGAGCAACTCGCGGCCAGACCCAGTACGAGTCTTAGGGCTCTGTACTGGGGTCGGGCTCCACGGGCATAGTTCCCTCTTCAGGCTAACTCCCCGTGATGTATTCTCCGCGGTATGGTTTCCCTCTGGCAGCCCCGCTGCCTCGGCCCCGTGTCTGTAGAGTCCCCCCTTCATTAGACTGGACCTACCACCACGCCGTCTCCCACGTCCAGCTTCACAACCCTCGTGGTGTATTTGCCATACATTACCTCCCCCTGACTGGGCAGGGTATGGCCTCTGCAGGGTCTTCCCCTCCTGAAAGAATAGGAAATCTGCAGGCCGGACAGCTACCTTGCCTCTGGTCCTGCCTCAGCGCCCGGCACACCGGTGCTGACGAGTTTTGAAGACGCCTCCTTAGGCCTCTTCCTCAGTCTCTAAGCCGCCCCCTGCCGGGTGCGTGGAGCAGGGTTAATGCTTCGAGTCTTCTCTCAGCACCACCCAGGCTCTCCTGCTCTGCCCCGGGGAATGACAGCCTTCCCCGACATAGGTTGGGCCCCAGCCGCTCTACATCCTATGTGAGAGACATAGTGAGAGAGAAGGCCGCGGCTGTTGGGCTTGCTCCCATGCTAGCATGTAATACCTTTTTCCCCCAGGGGTGCGGGAAAACCTAAGATGGATATGCTAAAACTCTTTGAGGGGGCGTTGGGGAGGGCGACGTGCATTCGGTTCAGGTGCCTCTAACACGCAGTAGCCTGCTTTACCCCTGCTCCGACAGTCACATCACATGGTCAGTGCGTGGCGTTTTTATATGGACCCCTTGTGTCACTTCCTTCGACACTCTGTCGAGAGAGTGACAGAAGGGGAAAGTCTCGGTTACTGTTGTAACCTCCGTTCCCCGAGGGAGGGAACAAGACCTAGTGTCCCTCCTGCCACGGCACTAGACCTAGCAATGTAAATGGCCGTGCTTCATCCTTCGGCTCCTCAGTGCAAAATCCTGACTGGCATTCGCTGCCCCGCTTCCCCTTATACCCGTATGTCCGGGGCGGGGCATGCAAATTCTGTCTGCCAACTTGACATTGGCCTTTTCTCAGGTTCAGAGGTACGATTCAGCGTCCAACTTCCTTCGACACTAGGTCTCGTTCCCTCCCTCGGGGAACAGAGGTTACAACAGTAACCAAGACGTTTTCTGTTGGGTGTCTTGGTGTTTTAATCCAAACCTGTCCACATGACAGCAGTCACACTCCTTTTAACAACAAGTTCTTCCTTGTCTTGACTTGTCCCGGTCATGCCTCTTTAATTTCACTTTCTTCCATGTTTCTTCAATATAAACAGAATAACATCATACGCCTCCGCCCTGCCACAATAGGATATTTGGAGGAAAGAATGAATACTCGACTGAGTCGAGTCCTAGTAGTCGAGAATATGTGTGCTCATACAACTGTTTGCGGATGTGAACAATAATTGTTTTTTAACATCATCAAAATATTTAACCTTGAGTAATAGAAAATGCAATAAAACATACTTGACTCTCTGTAGAGTTCCATGAGTCATCGCAATGGCTTCCATAGATAAAAAGAAAATGTCTTCAAAAATTTGCATTCAAAGACAAACTGTAAAAGAAATGCTGATAGCCTTTGACTAAATAGACTTAAGCAAATAAAGCAAAGCATTAATGAAAATCATCCAAGTGTTTATAGTGAGGGGAGTTAATTTGTTCTTTCTAAACATCACCTTGTCTTCATGGCATTCAGGTTCTCTCTTGGGTCCTCCAGATTTTCACAGCATTTTCCTGCCGTGTCGACCGTTGTAGCAACGTACCAACGGGCTGATATAAGAAACAAGGATAAATTGTTTTTAATTGGCAAGTACGAACGTTGTCTCTGGAGCTTGCTGAATGATGGATAAATCATGTGTCTCTCACTTTTGGCTTAAAATGGTCCCCTAGCGACTAGACCATCTGCTTTATGTGATGCTACAAGACACTTAAAGATTGTTCGCAAAGTAATTTAAGGTTGCATCTGAAATCTTCAGTGGAAGCAGAGAAACCACAGAAGAATTCAACATCTGAGCTGTGATGAATGTTGACCAGCTGTTAAATGAAAAGATGTACAGTAAAAAAACAGCCAGCCGATTTCAGGTTCAACATGATGATTTTGTAAATAACGATCATTCAAGAACATTACTACTGAAAGGAATAGGTCACCCAAAAAGTATTCAGAACATTTGAAAAATAACACACATGTCATATGGAGTACTTATACTATGATACTTTTCTGTGTTTTTGCTTTTTTTTTTGGTCTTTCTTGGTTACTATGATCTGTTGGAAAAAAGTTGCATAATGATTCTAATTTTCTACTTTTGAATCCCACAGAAAAATATAACAATTGGAGTTTGAAATGAGGTTAACAGAATTTTCATTTTTGATTGAACAATTCCTTTATCAGTATATAGTGATTGTTGTTTACAGTTTACAATAGATAGACCTTGAAATTTTAAATGACAAATGTTCCACATGGGCATATACCTGGCTATAGTGGTGTTTTCATCTAAAAATACTTTTTGCCTGTGGTAGCACATAGCCCATTCTCTAAAAAACGTTGCTGTTGCTGAGCTCCTTGGCTGTCCATCTGGGAGGCAGCCTGCATACACTTCTAAATGAGAAAGTTGGGTCTGATCGTCCAGCCATGACAAAAATAGATTACTCTGAAAAAATAGAGAGGGGAGACCAACAGAATGAGTGTGTATGTGTTGTGTAAGTGAATGAGAGGGAGAGGGTGTGAGATTGGATCGATTGGCATAAGGTAGACAGTAGACCTGTAGAATGTGAAGAGCAGAATGCCTGTCTTGTTTGAAAAGCTGCCAAAACAGGTAAAAAATGGTTAGTTCCAAAAATCATCAACATGTAACACTACGCCATTTTCTCATTCAGAAGATACAATCCTTTAAATGGGTCTACGCTACAAGCCAGTCAGAAAAAGAAAACAACGTTATAAGAAAATTCTAAATGTATTAAATAAAGCAACAAAATGCAAACATATTTATTCAAACAATTTATTACTAGACAAAATTGTGGAATGAGAGCAATTCATTTATATATATATATATATATATATATATATATATATATATATATATATATATATATATATAAAACACAATTCTGCTCCTTTAAGCATATTAAAAGCTAGCCGATAAATCATGGCACAACATCTCAACGTTTCAGACTCCCTGCACAGATCACCTTGGAAAGGGGGAGAATTAAACAAGTGAAATTCCATGCATCAAAAGAAAAAGAAAGAAAACACAACACCGCAAAGCAAAACAAGTTAGACTCAAAAAAGAACTCCAAAACCACAAATAAAAACAAAAACGAATACAAAAATGAATATCACAGCAACATAAGCCCCCTTATGCCTCAATTGCACACATCCATGGGAAGCGAGAGGAAACTGGCTAGCAACACAGGGCTGGGAAATGATGGGCAACACACATTCAAATCTAAAGACCTAGCTAACCAGTCATGTTTACAACAAATGTAAACACCACACACATTGGAATCATATAGTCCACACATACAGGGACTGGCTAGCTAGAAAAAAGAAAGAAAGGCAGAAGCACTAAGTGCAAATAGCGATAGATGCCATTTACACTCTTACACCCCTATTTAAAAACTAACATATAGTATAGTGACATTACTGTTGCATTTTTTGTGTTTATTTGGAGTCCCAAAACACCCTACACAAACTCCTAACCTTACCTTGCAAAAAATAACCATGGTTTTACTACAGTAACCATAGTGTCACCATGGTATTTTTCTAGTAAAATCATAGTAACCACAAACTTAAACATGTGTGAGTGGTGGTGGCGTAGTGGGCTAAAGCACATAACTGGTAATCAGAAGGTCGCTGGTTCGATCCCCACGGCTACCACCATTGTGTCCTTGAGCAAGGCACTTAACTCCAGGTTGCTCCGGGGGGACTGTCCCTGTAATAAGTGCACTGTAAGTTGCTTTGGATAAAAGCGTCTGCCAAATGCATAAATGTAAATGTAATGTAAACATGGTTACTGTTAACTACTATTAACAACATGTTACTGTAGCAACACCATGGTTAGTACATCAGAAGTATAATATATGGTTTACACCAAAACACCTGGTTACCACAATATTACTGCAGTAAAACCATGGTTAATTTTATCTTTATCAAATCATTCTCTCACCTAACCAACCTTTACTGTGTCCAAATCACTGCGAGGAATCTCTTTTATTTATTACTATAAGTAGTATTATAGGAAATATTAAGAGTAGAAACATGGGAAAAAGCATGTGGAATTCGAACCCAGATCTCCAGCGTGACAGCATGTACACATACTGTTGTTACACCCAGTGCTACTACAGTGGCACATGGGGCCCAGTTTGTCATAAAATCCCGTGCTTTCAGCAGGTTATTGGAGCGCAAATAGTCACTTAGTTATCCAATCTCTTAATCCACTAAATGTCTAACCCGTTAACCAGTTTAATGTCTCTGTCCCATCGCAAAGATTTAAAATACTTAATTTGATCAGCAGTTGACCACAAATAAATCTGTCGTGGCTCTTGAGTTTGGTCTGAGCAGTGGTGGTTGGAGTTAGTGTAAATAGTCACTGCCAACTGATGTGCTATTTGCCCTTGGCAGCACAAGAGGAACAGCGATCAACTTAAATCTGAGATAAAAATAAACCAAAAAAAAACATCACACACACACACACACACACACACACACACACACACAAAAACTGCACCAAAGCAAACAACCAAACACTACAAAAACAAAATTCCCCAAGCATTTAACACAATATGATTAATTATTAACACCATTATCAATATTAAACACTAGTCTCTCACCACAAATCACACACACTTTGACCATTGCCTCAATGAAACTTCAAATAAAAATTCAATACAAATAATTAAATCAATAAATCCACATAATAAATGTATAAATAAATAAATAAATAACAAATAAAATGTGTATTTTCTCCTTGATGCTTTGCCATAGTCACTAATTTGGTTTGGCTATAACCTGTTGTTTTGATCCTTGCTCAGTACTGTAAAATTAGTACAAGCAGTTTTGCCGTGTCTTTAAAAAAAACTCCATCCTTAACACTATCATAAGATGCACACCTTAAAAACAGGCTGTTAGACATACTGTGTGTGTCTTGTCTTTCATATATCTCATAAACAATTAAATATGATTAAAATGCTCAAAATGGCCCTATTTTATTGAGGTTTATTACAAAAATAATTGTCACTTTCACACATTCCAATTTTTTCTTGTAGCACACAAAATTGAGAGAGCTTTGTGACACCTATTGTGGGTTGCAACCACCAGATTGGGACAACACTGATTTAGACAACCCAGTCTCATGAAAATTCGTACATATTTTACGAGTTGGCTATATCTGATGAATTGGTACAAATTAATTTGTATGAATTTTACGATTTCATCACGTGCAAATGCCCGGATGTCTAATGCAGAAGCAGCAGTTTCGTGCACGAGGCGTTAAGGACATGCTTTTTAATATTATGCCCTTACCCAAACCTAACCGATACAGTGTGTAAACATGATAGGAAGCTGTTGTGTGTGATAGAAGCAAGTACTTGCCGCGTATTAGATCGAATCGATGTCCAGCGACGTCATTGGCTGTTGTGAAAGTCGTACAAATTCATATGAGTGCAGTCGTATGATATCATACAAATGTGTGTGCATGCATTTTGATCCATCTGAAGTGTTGATCTCAAAGGAAGGAGACAAAAAGAAGTTGATATGAAATCAAAGTTGTGAGATGAAATTAAACGGTGGTAGCAAATTTCAATGAGTCATTCTTGCTCAAAAGAGAACTTGACTTTGAGATGAGGAAAGTTATTAGAGTGTGAAGGCAAGGATGAATGAGTAGATTTGTCAAGGATTCAAGAAGATGGACCGAAAGAAAAAATATGTGAAAGAGAAAAAGAGAATACAAGATTGAGTTAACTTGTTTTATTATACTAATAAAGTCCACATTTCTAAAAATTCCTTACAAGAAGCTCTAGTTCAAAAAAGTTAAAAGAGGATGGTCCTCACTAGTTAAAAAAATAAAAATAAATAAAGGAACTAAATGGATGCATATCGAAGCAATCTAATTCAATCAATAGTGCTTATTTTTATAATTCCATTTGGTGATGATGACAGAATGGAAATTACACACCTTACCTTCAAGAACAATAGAAGTAGATGATGCATTTAGAAGAATAGATGTGTTTACAAGTATACAGTATGCAAACAAATTTGTGTGTACATGTGTGAGGAAGAGAGAGAGATACTGTAGATAATGAAATTGAAAAAAAGACAGATAGGTGTGACAGGGCGGAGGGTGGGGCCAGGTTGTGATGATACACACCCTGTCCCGTATCAGTGTAACGTAGTTCAAGGGAAAGGAGGAGGCGAGAACCGGCTTGATAACGTAAATAATATTTTAATGATAAATTTAAAAGACAAACACACACACATGACGGACATGTCCGGAAATGATCTCTCTCCCATCGCACCGCCATCTGCCATAAGCCTTTATCCCTCTCTGAGGCTTGATTAGCCTGATACGGGACCGGGTGTGTATTGTCATGACCCGGCCCCGCCCTCCGCCCTGCCACAATAGGATATTTTGAGGAAAGAAGTTCAGGCCTACATTATCAGGTAAAATCAAACATCCTTAAAAATCATAACATACGACTACCACCCCTGGAATCATGAGTTTGAAACCAGGGGGTGCCGAGTGACTCCAGCCAGGTCACCTAAGCAACCAAATTTGTTCAGTTGCTAGAGAGGGTAGAGACACATGGGCTAACCTCCTCGTGGTTCGCTCTTGGTTGGGCGAGTGGTGAGTTGTGCGTGGATGCCGCAGAGAATAGCGTGGGCCTCCACCCACTCTACATCTCCGCAGTAATGCTCGCAACAAGCCACATGATACACATGCACAGATTCACTGTCTCAGATGTAGAGGCAACTGAGATTTGTCCTCTGCCACCCGGATTGAGGGACTACACCACCACAAGGACTTGGAGCGCATTGGGAATTGGGCATTCAAAATTTGGGAGAAAAGGTGAGAAAAAAATAAATAAAAATCATAACATAAATATACCCACATCTCTCTCCCTGATTCCTGTTTTCTGCATTACAGCACTTCTTCTCTGTTATCTTCAGTAAATTGTATATGTGTGTGAATTTATGGGGCTTGAATGAAAAATAAGTTGTCCCTCCTGTGAGGGTTGGCAGACAATTCGAGATGAGAGCCGTCTTTCCCATCTCTGTTGCTGAGTCCAGAGGGAAAAGACTCAGCCTGTTTGAGGGATTTTGGGACATTTTACTAGTCTTTCTTTGTCTCTCACAAACTCATTTTCTTTCTCTCTCGCTATGTGTATCTTTCTCTACAGTTTTGGACCATAACTAAAAGTTGGGATGCAACTAACTTACAGTTTTTCAGTAGCGTTACAGTGATTCAGCAGTTTTAAAAAATTTTTGCTTTTCCATTAATTAGCTACTTTTTCCAACAAGAAGTAGTGGTGTGACAAAACTTTTTATGGGCTGTTTTCTACAGCTGAGCAAGATAAGGTAATAATCAAACATGCTCTCATAGAATGTCTCTCTCTCTCTCTCAAATAGCATTAGGAATTATAATTCATTATGTTTTATTGTTTCATTCCAATAAACCAATTCCAAAATTATTTACAAATTAATTTCAGTTCCTGTGCAGTCCTGTTCCTGTGGAAAACAGGAAGTAATCGCATTCACATAAACAGTGGTAAGAGCAATTCAGCATTTGCATTTTCGCTCTAAAATTACATATTACTACACTGACAGTTAGGTATGGGAGTTTGGTTGATAAAATATTCATTCCTGTTAACCAGGGATAAAAAAACTAAATATTCCCTATCTGTCACTCACTTGATGTTGTGTCGATGTAGTGACAATAGGTGTCACTCTTTGGAGTCCGACACCTCTGATCTTTGATAAAAGGCAAATGGGAATTGGCGAGTGGTGTTTGCATGCCACTCCCCCAAACATGTGGGTATAAAGGAGCGAATGGGTATCACATGCGAACCGCTCATTCAGATTTTCTCTGAGTGGCTGACGTTCACTGAGCTGAATTTCCCACGGCTTCCATTCACCTCTGCTGGATCTGACGGCGCATTCCAGCGGCTTCTCCCCCCTCTGCACTGGTGCACTGCAGAGATCCTGTACACCGTCTGCTCGTCGCCATGCACACTTCATCTTGGAGAAGGGCGAGAATGCCGCTACCTTGCACGCGGAAATTGCTACCATCCTATGGAAGAGTGCGATAGAGCCTGTCCCTCTGGCCGAGATGAAGAAGGTGTTTTACAGCCCCTATTTCTTTGTACCGAAGAAAGGTGGTGGATTGCGTCCAATCTTGGACCTACGAGTACTGAACCGGGCTTTACACAGACTCCCGTTCAAGATGCTGATGAAGAAAATTGTTTTGCGGCGGTAGACGTTAGATGCGTGCTTCCACGTCTCGATTCTACCTCGACACAGCCCCTTCCTGCAGGTTGCATTTGAGGGTCGGGTGTACAGGTACAAGGTCCTCATTTCGGCCTGTCCCTGTCCCCTCGCATCTTCACGAAGGTCAGCCCTTGCCCCGTTAAGGGAAGTGGGCATTCTAATTCTCAACTATCTCGACAACTGGCTAATTCTAGCTCACTCTCTGGATGTGTTGTGTTCGCACAGATACCTGATGCTCACGCACCTCAGTCGGCTAGGGCTTCGGGTCAGCCGGGAAAAGATGCTTTCACCCGGTTCAGAGCATCTCTTTTCTCAGCTTGGAGTTGGACTCAGTCTCGATGACAGCGTGCCTTGCGAACGAACATGCACTGTTGGTGCTGACCTGTTTGAAGGTGTTCAGACAGAAAACAGCGGTTCCACTGAAACTGTTTCAGAGGCTCCTGGGGCTTATGGCGTCCCTAGCGGTGGCTACACTCCTTGGGTTGATGCATATGAGACCGCTTCAGCACTGCCTCCAGATTCGAGTCCCGAAATGGGCATGGCGCTGCGGGACACATCACGTGGCCAACCCTCTGGTCTGTCACCGCCTCTTCAGCCCTTGGACCAAACTCACATTTCAACGGGTAGGTGTTCCCCTAGAGCAGGTCTCCAGCTCCAAAGATGTACTGGGCTTTGTATGCAATGGGCTCGCAGCTGCCGGCTCCTGGACGGGTCCTTGGTTACATTGGCACATCAACTGCTTTGAGTCGTTGTTAATACTGCTCGCCCTACAGATGTTCCGGTAGTTGATCCAGGGCAAGAACGTTTTGGTTTGGACAGACAACACGGCAACGGTGGCATATATCAACCGTCAAGGCGGTTTACGCACCCGTTGTATGTCACAACTCACCTGCCGTCCCCTCCTCTGGAGTCAGCAGCACCTCAAGTCGCTGCTAGCCACTCACATCCCGGGTGACCTCAACACTGCAGCGGATGCACTGTCATGACAGGTTACCTGCAGGGGAGAGTTGAGTCTCTTATGTGGTCCAGCTGATTTGGAGTCGATTCGGGCAGGCACAGGTAGACCTGTTCACTTCCCGAGAATCCTCCCACTGCTTGTTTTGGTACACCCTGACCGAGGCACCCCTCGGTATAGACACGCTGGCACACAGCTGGCCCTCTGGACTACACAAATATGCATTTCCCCAAGTGAGCCTACTTGCACAGACCCTGTACAAGGTCAGAGAGGATGAGGAGCAGGTCATCCTAGTAGCACCCTACTGACCACCCAGACTTGTTTCTCGGACCTCACGCTCATCGCGACAGAAGGACCTTCTTTCTCAGGGACAGGGCACCATCTGGCACCCGTGACCAGAACTGGAATCTCCAAGTCTGGCCCCTGGATGGGATGTGGAAGACTTAAGTGGCCTACCACTCGCCATGGTAGACACAATCACTCAGGCTAGGGCTCCCTCTGTGAGGCACCTGTATGCTTTCAAGTGGCGTCTGTTCGCTAAGTGGTGTTCTTCCCGACACGAAGATCCCCCAGAGATGCACAGTCAGATTGGTGCTTTCCTTCCCGCAAGAGAGGTTGGAGGGGCAGCTGAACTCCTCCACCTTGAAGGTGACACAGTGGACGGTAAGTCCTTAGGGAAGCACGACCTGATTTTCAAGTACATGATAGATGCCAGGAGGTTGAATCCCTCCAGAGTGCACCTCATTCACTTTTTAGTTCTTCAGCGTCGACGGAGAGCCCCCTCTGAGCCCCTGGAGTCAGCTGAGCTTAAGGTACTCTCTTTAAAGACCCCTGACTACGCTCACTTCCATCAAGAGGGTAGGAGACCTGCAAGCGTTCTCTGTCAGCGAAACATGCCTAGAGTTTGGTCCAGGCTACTCACACGTGATCTTGAGACCCCTACCGGGCTATGTGCCCAAGGTTCCCATGACCCCATTTAGGGATGAGGTGGTGAACCAGACTCAGCCTTGACTTTGCTATGTCCGGTTATCTCTTTACACATCTATTTTGATCGCACGCAGAGATTTCTGCACACAGTCTCTGAGCAGCTTTTTGTCTGCTTTGGTGGACAGTGGAAAGGAAGCGCTGTCTCCAAGCAGAGGATCGCCCACTGGGTCATTGACGCCATAGCGATGTCATATCACGCCCAGCATGTGCCGCCTCCCGCGGGGCTACGAGCCCATTCTAGGCAGCCTCCTGGGCCTTGACCAGTGGCACCTCTCTAACAGACATTTGCAGAGCAGCAGGCTGGGCAACACCTTTGCTAGGTTCTACAATCTCCAGGTTGAGCTGGTTTTGTCCTGTGTTTTGGCAGGAATAAACAGGCAATTCCGGGACAGTTGACTGGGTGTATTGTTTGCACATATCGCCTTTCACCTCCCCTGACCTATATGACTTCCTCCTAGCCCTGTGGCAGACGAGTTTGAGGAAAAATTTGCCCCCCCCCCCCCATTTCAGGGTTGGGTATAGTCTCCGCGGTGTCTTCCCCTTGGGAGTGACACCCTCCGACGTAGACACTGATGGCCCCAGTCGGTTGACAAATTTCAGTCTTTTTTGGGGATAAAAAAGAGGTAAAGGGGAATGACTGTGCTAGCCTGTCCATATTTTTTGGGCAGTCGACATGTCCCCGAAGGGCTGTTCGACACTCATAAAAGCATTGGGGGAGGTTACGTGTTGGCCTGGTTCACCGGTTACGAGGCACACAGTAGTCTGCCTGTCTCGCACCACCAGTTCACGTAACACCGTTCAGTTAGTTGTGGCATTTCGTATAGCTACCCCTAGTGTCACTTCATCGACACAACATCAAGTGAGTGACAGATAGTGAATGTCCTGTTTACTCTCGTAACCTCCGTTCCCCGATGGAGGGAATGTGACATTGTGTCCCTCCTGCCACATCGCTAGACTACCCGCTGCACTACCCATCCTCAGCACAAAACCTGAATGAGGGGTTCCTTTGTACCCGTATGTTCGGGGGAGTGGCATGCAAATACCACTCGCCAGTTCCCATTGACCTTTTATCAAAAATCAGAGGTGTCTCGGGCTCCCAAGTGTGACCCCTAGTGTCAATACATCGACACAACATCTCGTTCCCTCCATCAGGGAATAAAGATTACGAGAGTAACCAGGGTTTTTTTTATATCAGTTAATTCGGAACAAAAACAGAATTTTTTGTTCCGGTTCAGAAGTTCTGCAAACTCCTTTCCAAATGGTAACTGGTTAGGGAAAAAAAAAAAAAAAGGTTAATAATGTTATTTTTATAATGACAGTACTCATTATTAGGGGTGGGTGAAACTTCAACAATTGAACAATTGAAGTTTTGCCATATCTCGCATGAGAAACAAGCAACATGGTCTGGAAAAACAAGCCCAAAATAAGCCACTTGCCTAAACAAAATATGTGAAAATAAGCAATTAATTTATTTTGTGTGTGGTAGATTTATCAGCATAGAAATCATAACAAGCGTACAGTTAATTAACAGTTAAGTATAATTTTATTTACAGATCTGCTTCTGAGTCAAAACCTGGCAGCATCAAATCTGTATTAATGCATCATATCTAACAACAATTCAGTGAAGACTCGGAAACAACCGAGAAATTAGCTTTTTACATCTAATAATGTTTTCCTTGTATCTGGATTAGCCGTGCATGTACAGTATGTGTGGTAATTATAATTTTTTTTTTAAAAAAGGTGTTCATTCACAAAATGCAACATCCAAAATGGGCAATTAGGCAAAGAAATGTGTGATGCAGCAGTTTCCTTCTGGATCATTGCACATGTTGAAATTTTTTCAGGCAACATGAAGTGGTGTATTTAAAAAAACAATTCTGAGCAAAATGAACTGGTTAACATGCATTTAAAAATAATGTTTTTACTTCGGAAAAATAGAAAATCACTTTGATCGTGTTACGTTCGTTACGTTCTTCAAAAAATGTTCAGCCTACGGCCACATATTTTTTTGCTCTTAACACAGTCTAGTGCTGCAACAGAGACTGGTAAGATATCTAATGACACTTATTTCAGTGATTTCTTGAATGTTCTCCATACCATTCAGAGGTGGATTTAGGCATGGCCGACAGGGGCAGCCACCTGGGGCAGCAACTTGCAGTCAAAGCTGAGCTTTTTTCGGGAAGTGACCATAGGCTCTTGCATTTAAATATTTAAATACGTAGGCCTGTGCAATGTAGGGGGACTAATGTGGAGCATAAATAGATATTTTTGGTCATTAATATGAGTGGTGTTCACATAGTATTTACAGTATATTTGCGTTTACAGTTCTTGTTAATGTTACTTATGATGTTTTGTGTTACATTTTGATGTTTTATTTGAAGTCACCATCATTGAGATTATCATGGAGAGTCTAAAAATATACATTTTCTTTTACTGACTGTGTATAATGTATGGAAAAGAAAAATCTGTAAGTATTAGTATGTTAGAGAGGAACATTTGAGAAAGTTTATGTCATGCTATAGCTTTATCCTGTTTGAAAATTAACAATCATTGGAGATTACTTACATTACAACAATAAACATTAAAGCAGCTTCAGTGTAGATACAGAACCTACTTTTTGTTAGTAGCTTGTAGTTTAACCAAGTACTATTTTAAAATAATTGCTTTACTGGTATTTATCTTCGAAGCAGCTTGTAGCTTGGGAAGATACAGTTTCAAAGTTGCCTACACAATATTGCTCATGTGTATGCCTTAAGAAATCTTCTATTTAAACAGGAGTGTCTTAGTGGCTTTGGCTGCCATATTTAATGCATGTTTAGTCAATGGAAGATTCCTCTTGTGGTCTGTATATACTGTGCCATGTTTTTTTATGGCCTCACAACACCCTGGAGCCAGATTGCCTCAAAAATCTTCTTTGATCTATTGTTCAGAGCCAGTGGTGTAGCCAAGGGTGGGCTGGGGTGGGCCTGAGCCCACCTAAATTAGACCCAGGCCCATCTAGAATATTAGAGATTATTCTTTGTCTTCAAATATATATATATATATATATATATATATATATATATATATATATATATATATATAGGCTTTTTCACGGCAGCACCCTCTTTTGATTTTGGAATGACAACGAGGCTGTGAGGGATTCAAGTTTAAAAACTGCATAAATTCTGATTTCTGAAAGTGTGACAGAACTGTATGAATGTGCCTTCTCTGTTGTAAAATAACATTTTGGGGGAAAAAAAAAAACTTGGCCCTTCCATTTTTATTGAGGCCCACCCAAAAGTAATTTCCTGGCTATGCCCTTGTTCAGAGAATTCTGGATTTTATTTCTTTTTCTTTTTTTTCCCCAAAATTGTGGAAAAGCCTTTCATTCCTAATTCCATCTCATTGTGAATATCTATGGTTTCCTTCTTGGCCTTGTGATCAACCATCATCAGGCGATCTTATGAACTAGACGAAGACTGCTGACCACCCTGTGTATCTGGAAAATGTTGGCTTGCATGTAGTACTCAGTAATCAGAATGCTCTACTCTTCAGCAAACATACACAGATCCCACAAACATACAACTAGGGCTCACAAAATCACCCAATCAGACACAAACAGATTAGAGAATAAATGAATGATGGATGGATGGATGGAATAGAAAGACAGATTGAAGCATGGACTGATATGCCGATATCTTTATTCCCTTCAAAATTGTGCCGTGTTTCTATATGTGGAACCTTTGGAAACCACTTAGGGTTTGTTTTGGACTATGGAGCTGAATGGGTATTTTTGGGTAGAAAAAGAGAAGAGCAAAGATATTAAATGGACAAGCTTCTCAGTTTAGAAGATGACTACAATCCTTTCTTCCATAACCTGTTCTTCCTTTAACAGTAATAATGGCCCCATTGGGCTCACAGTTATTTTTGTCTTTTTGACATTCATAATTTTTTGACATTTGTTTCATATGAGACATAACCTCTTGACTGAGGGCACTGGTCCCTGTGTTAGACTGTTTTCACCTACATGTTGATGGATGTGGTATCTGCACTGACTCTTGATGACTGACACACACACACACACACACACACAATGTGATGCTGTTGAAAGGTTAGTGTGCGTTTATTAATTCTGGAAACATTGTGGTCACATTGTGGTCTCTGACATGGCTGGATGGTCTGTTATAAAACACCAAAAGCAGGCCATGGAAAGAACACAGACAGATCCACATACTCACTCCTTTTCCTGTGGCTGAACACCTGCAAAATACACTTACAAACACACTCATATATGAATATAGTACTTTATCTATTACAAAAATGTAATTAAACTAGACAAATTAAGTGGATGGATGGACGGACGGACACATTTGAGACCAAAGACACGTTATAAGTCTTTCCTCTCTTAGTTTGGCTTACTTGCATCACAGAACAGATTAGTGGTCTATTTTTAACAGGAAACTGAGAGTTCAGTGGTTTAAGAGAGAGCAGAGAGAGAGGGATTTAAGGAAATAAATCTAAATCAAACACGTTGTATGCTAACAATAAAATCAAAGTGATTTAACAATTTAAATTTGGAGTTGTAGTTTATCATATTATTTTGAGAAAAGTAAAAATTACAAGAATACATTTGAAGCATTATGAGATGAAAGTCATAATATTTTAAGAATAAATCGAAAGTAAAGTAACAAAGTGATGTGGTGGACAAAAGCAAAATGGAGCATCTGGTTCTTTACATCACTAACCAGGGAGATAATTTGGCAATGCAACCTATCTTAATTTATGGGAAGTTTTTGCGAGATCTCTGTAAATGAATGAGGTTGCATTAGTGCAGGAGTATTCAATCTGTGGGTGCCTGTCAAGGGAGGTTGCGAGATATAGGCTCACACTCATTTGAAGAATAATTGGAACAGCTGTGAATTATATAGGTCCATTTCAAAACATTGTATGTGGTAACATCCCCTCAGTTACAGTATTGTTTAGAGAGGAAAACCCAACAAAAAAGAAGACCAAGCATCACCAATGCCGTGCAGGACTGTGCGAATGTCTGTCTGGTTCTTTCTCCTGAATAAATTAAATTCCTACAAAACCGCTGCAGTGTCCAGAAATGAATAATAACTCTGTGCTGATGTGCTAACAGACCAAGGATTTCTTTAATGCCAAATCATATTCTAAATATTATTACATACTCCACATTCATCTCTCGCATTAATGAAGCTGCTGGCTCGGCATCTGTTCCATCATTGTGATAATGATGCTCTGTTTGGCCTAATATTGAGATTTTTCTTCTTTAAATATTTCTTCTTTATTCACATAATATACTACTTTCTCACAATCCTATAACTATATTCTTGTAATTTTTACTTTATTCTCAGAATATTATAACTATAATCTCAAAATGCTTTATTTCTTCAAAATACTTTATTCTAATAATTTAAACTCTATTCTCATATAAATTTAATCTCCTAATGCTACAAATTTATTATCGTAATTTTTAATTCATTTGCAAAATATTTTGACTTTAATCTTGAAATTTTTATTTATTTAGTGTGACAATCAAACACCATCATGGGATCACAGAGTAAAGTTAAATATAATGATTTCAGCATTATGTGATTCCAGTTTGTTTTAAAGCAAAGCAAAGTTTCAATTTAACGGTAAAACGCTAAGGGTTTTTTCCCCTTTTGCTCTGAGGCCTTTACCATGAAGGTTGCTGAACAAACTTAGGGTTTCAGGATTGGTTTCAGGTTGACAAATTCAAACCAATCCAATCAGGCTTTATTTTTACAGATCATTTATTTGCTTTACGATCATTACTGAGGAACTCACATGGTCCGTCCACACTGAGGCCGTTGTGAAGAAGGCTCACCAGCGCCTCTTCTTCCTGAGACGGTTGAGGAAGTTTGGAATGAACCACCACATCCTCACACTGTTCTACACTAGTACTGTTGAGAGCATCTTGACTGGCTGCATCACCGCCTGGTACGGCAATAGCACCGCCCACAACCGCAAAGACCTGCAAAGGGTGGTGCGAACGGCCAGAAACATCATCGGAGGTGAGCTTCCCTCCCTCCAGGATATATATAACAGACGGTGTGTGAAGAAAGCTCGGAGGATTATCAAAGACTCCAGCCACCCGAGTCATGGGCTGCTCTCACTGCTTCCATCAGGCAGGCGGTATCGCAGCATCAGGACCCGCACCACCCGACTACATGACAGCTTCTTCCCACAAGCAATAAGACTTTTGAACACATGATCTCTCACGATCTACAATCAGCACTGCACTTTATAAATCCTCATTCTGTCAATATATTCTCCCAATTCAGTTAGTGTATATATATATATATTTATACCCGTATCTAGTGTGTGTATTCTACATTGTGTGTATTGTGTACATTTGTTATGTAAATTGTTGTGTAGGTATGTGTACATTTGTTATGTAAATTGTTGTGTAAGTTTGTTATGTAAATTGTTTTGTGTAATTAAAATGTTGTTTATTGTAAAGTGGTTTATGTCTCGTCACTGTCATTACTGCAATGCTGCTCGGAACTGCACACAAGAATTTCACCTGCTGTTGCACTCGTGTACACAGTAGTGTGACAATAAAGTGATTTGATTTGATTTTGATTTGATTTGATTTGGTACCATGATGTAGCTCATCAACTTTTTCTGTCAACTCAGGCTTTGATCCTGAATTTATAATTACATTACGCACTAGTGTACATGAATGAGTGACATTTGCAGCACACAACCAATCATGCTATAGATTGCGATTCACTTATTGCGAGAGACTCTCTCTGCTGAAAGCTGGTGATTATGAAAATAAATATTCATATATATTATTTAATTCATATGATTTAAATTGAACTTAAACTGTGCACGATATTGTTTTAAAAATATATATATTTTTTAAATGCATTTACACTGCTCAAGAGTTCAGCATGAAATCATGAAGATTTAAAACACATGTTCCCTTTACAAAAAGCTTTACTATGATGCTGCGCTTTGCTAAGCGCTATGGGGAACGATCCTAGTCGTGAACGAGCTGTGAATATGTGTGTAACATGTCAATAAACATTGACCGGAATTTATAGCCTCGGCTGATGTAGTCATTAGACGCATCTGTGGCCAGGCTATAAATGGATGTGTCACCAGGTGTCGTCAGATCCTCTTTTTTCAGAGCGATTCTGTGTGTGTGTGTTTTACAAACCCTGTCAAAACTTTCTTTCCTCTGCTAGGAATTAGAATTTGTGAGGCAGTGTGAAGTGAACCTTTTCTCCTTTCTGTTCTGTCTAGAAAATATATATATATTTTTAAAAGAAAGAGAGAATGACTGAAAGCCATAAACGATGCATGCTCCTCTGTTCTCGCTCTAAAGCTGAAGAGGACACGCATCAGTTTTGCTCTGTTTGGGAGGGGCTCTCGTATGGATCTGGCTGAGGAGCGAGAGACGGGTTCATCCCTTTTGCTCGCTCTCTCCCCAGACCCAGCTGATCCTCGTAAGCCTCTTCGGTTCACGAGGACACTGAACCTCTGTAAATCCCGTGCATAATAATAAAGTGGCTGTGGAATTAAGAGACAAAAGCGAGCATTACGATCTGCTTTCGGGCAAAATGCTTCACGCTCGCCTCGCTTACTTCCGGGAGTCAACGCCCACATTTCATTCGTGGGGCTCTCGCGTGGATCTGGCTGAGGAGTGAGAGACGGATTCATCCCTTTCCCTCGCTCTCTCCCCAGACCCAGCTGGTCCTTCCCGTGATCTCGAAGCGCGCTTCGGCGCCTCTTCGGTTCACGAGGGGGACGGGGCGCTGAACCTCTGTACATTTCAAGCACAATAATAAAGCGGCTGAGAAATTACATGAGATGATTACGCGAGATGTTGCCAGACTACAGCTAGACTGGCCACGCGAACAAGAGACCCTCCCCCAAACGCTCCAAACTAGAAGACAAATTTCTGTCTGGTGGCCAAAATAATTAAATAAATAAAAGAGGGAATGGAACTCTATATCAGTCCCTTCCTTTCTTCTATGACCTCCATAACAAGTATTTTCTTTATGGAGGAAATGTATACTTCCCGTGTCTTCGTGCCCTCGACGTTGGTGTATTCAACTATCGTGGGTGCTGGAGCTCGGGGGTATTCGGTGATGCCACCGGTAGAAGAGACACCTGCTAAAGAGACCTACTCTCCGCACAAAGCTGTGCAGGACCACCTCCACGCTTGTGGGGAAAGCTTTTCAGGCAGCAGGTCAGGCTGGTGTTGCCATGCACACTATGGCAGTGTTACAAGCGCACTAGGCTAAATCTGTTGAAGGACCTGAGTGTGGGCACCTCACTCAGGGGGAGGGGCCATCGGCCACCCAGCCCCACCCCGTTCCTTCTAGACGGTAGGCTCTAAAACAAAACGTGGCGAGTTGTGCTCCCCCTCGTAAAGACTGAGGACCAGTTCATCACCCTCAGAAGCCCCCAATGCAAGTCCTCAGGGGCATGATTTCTAAGAGAAAGAAACCCTGACGGTCTTGTACCCAGCCTTGTGGTGGTAGTAACCCTTGGGACGGGGCGTGTGTATCATCCACTTCAGCCCTCCCGATACCCTCACGAAACCTCTTCACTCCCGCCACCTTTGGTGTTTCGGGTGATAGAGGCTTCCAACAAAGAGTTGGTTGTACCGTTGCTTCCTGCCTTGATCCAGGACGCGGAACACTCGACATCCCCTTAACAGGAAGTGTCAGAAATAATACCCATCTCAGAGAACCTGGCAGCGTGGAAGCTTCTGCCAGGTATTTCTATGTGGGTTCTAGAAACTGTAGAAAGAGGCTACAAAATTAAATTTGCTCGCCGTCCTCCCCGTTTCAACGGCGTGGTTCCCACTACTGTGAAACCGGGACAGGCATGTCTACTGTGGAAAGAACTGCAAAATCTCTTGGTCAAAGGGGCCATAGAACATGTTCCCCTTCCAGAGAAAGAGTCAGGCTATTACAGCAGATACCTCCTGGTTCCCAAGAAGGGTGGGGGGTTGCGTCCAATTCTAGATCTTCGAGGCTTGAACCGCTTGGTGTTCAAGTCCTGGATACTGACTATAAAGACGATCTTGTCACAAGCCCAACATCACGTTTGGCTGGTCACCATCGATCTCATGGACACATATCTTTATATAGAGCCACAGCACAGGAAGTTCCTGAGGTTCGCTTTCAGGGGCGAAGCCTTCCAGAATCGGGTTCTTCCATTTGGCCTAACCCTATTAACCCGCACATTCAGGAAATGCATGGATGCAGCACTGGCTCCTCTGCGACTCCAGGGCATCCGCATTCTGAATTATATAGACGACTGGCTGATCCTAGTGCAGTTCCAAGAACTGGCAGTTCAGCACAGGGATATCGTCTTGACTCATCTGGGGGTTATATGGAATTCGGTCACGATGCAGGCACAATCGTCTCCCGCACGAATCGTTTCCATTCAGAACACCCTGAGCAAGGTCAGGCTAGGTCGAGGTTGCACTGCTCGTCAGTATCATTGAATACTAGGTCTCATAGCATTGGTGTCCGCAGTGATCCCTTCGGACCTTCTGCACATGAGACCGCTTCAGCTGTAGGTAGAGGCCAGGGGGTTTTATTCGAGGGCCGGTCCCCTAAGGCAAATAAGGGTTACGCGCCACGTGCTTCGTTCCCTTTCTATGTGGTTCAGACCCTAGCTCTTACCTTGGGTCCCACTCTAGGTGCATCTTGTCGTCGCAGGCTGCTAACAACAGACGCCTCCCTGACGGGCTGGGTAGCGGCCTTAAGTGGTCGTCCGGTTTAAGGGGATAGGAGGGTCATCAGTTCGGTTGTCACAGTAACTGTCTCGAGCTGATGGCCAAATTTTTGGCCCTGAAATACTTCCTCCTGAGGCTGCCATGTCTTGGTGCGGGTGGGCAATACAGTGGTAGCCTCTTATGTAAACCATCCACGTTCACGTCAGCTGAATTTCTGGCACGTTGGATCCTCCTTGGGGCCCAGGGCAGCTCCTGTCACTCAGGACAGTTTCATCCCTGGATGCCCGTGTGTGTGGGAGCAGATTTACTCTGAGGTAGTGAACAAATCTGGGTGAGATTTCACAGGGCAGAAGAGGACCTCTTCGCCTCTATGATAGCGCAATGTCTCCTCTACTTCTCCCTAAGTCACCCAGCCCCCTTGGGTCTGGACTTAAAGGCACATACATGACCCTGAATGCGTCTGTATGCATTTTTGTCCCCCGGTTTTTCTGCTCCCGGGAGTCTTGGCAAGGTTCGCCAGCAAGGGTCTTGCCTCCTACTAATGGCGCTGCGCTGGCCGAACAGGATAAGTTTCTCGAATACCTCTCCTCGATGGCTCACCTTGGGCGATTCCGAACAGGGAGGACCTTCTCATCACTGGCCTGAATTGTGAAACCTTCCATGCTTAGCCCCTAAGGGTACCAACTGAAGTTCATAGGGCTTTCTCTTGAGGTTATCAAGACCATTTCAAGTGCTAGGGCTCCCTCCACTTGGAACGGATCTGGGTAGATTTTACAGGGCAGAAGAGGACCTCTTCGCCTCTGTTGATAGCGCAATGTCTCCTCTACTTCTCCCTGAGTCGCCCAGTTTCCCCCCCCAAGTTCATATTACAGAACCAGCTAACTGCCAGTTTGCTTTAGTTCTGGATTTTCTGTAGAAAGAACTGTCAGCGGGCACTTGCCTCGCCACTGCCAGGTTCTATGTGGCCTCTACTGCGGTTTGCCATGCCTTGGTGGGCGGGGTGCCCCCTAAGAGGCATCCTTGCTAGGACCTCTTCATAGGGTAAGACCCCCCTTTTTAGACCTCTAGCTTCGCCAGTAGGTTTTAGGGTGCATTCTACCATAGGGCTCTCCTCCTCTAAAGCCTTGGCTAGAGGTCTCCCTCTGCAGCAAGTTTGTGATGCGGCAGGCTGGTCCTTTCCGCACACATTCATCTGGTTTTATGGTCATGTTACTAGATGTTCATGCTACCCCGGGCTCTTGTGCCCTTGGGTTGACATCTACGCTCATGTCTAAGCAAGTTTGTGATGCGGCAGGCTGGTCCTCTCTGCATACATTCTCAGATCTTATGGCTTAAATCTTTCATGCCTGAACAAGTTTGTGACGTGGCAGGCTGGTCCTGTCCTCACACATTAATCAGGCTCTATGGTTTGGATGTTCATGCTACTCCGGGCTCTTACGTCCTTGAGTCGACATCTCAAACTCATGCCTGAACAAGTTTGTGATGCGGCGGGCTGATCCTCTCTGCGTACATTCTCAATTTCTATGACAAATTTGTATGGGTTGTGTGTTTTGCTACCCCGGACTCTTATGTCCTTGGGTCGACATCTCAAGCTCATGTCTGATCAAGTTCGTGATGCAAACTTTATGGGTTAGATGCTTTGTTACTCCGGACTCATATGTCCTTGAGTCGACATCTCAAGCTCATGCCTGAACAAGTTTGTGATGCGGCAGGCTGGTCCTCTCCGCACACATTCATTAGACTTTTATAGTTTGGATATTTTTGCCACCTGGTCAAGTTTGTGATGCGGTGGGCTGGTCCTCTCCGCACACATTCATCAAATTTTATGGGTTAGATGTTTTGCTACTCCGGACTCTTACGTCCTTGAGTCGACATCTCAGATTATGCCTGAACAAGTTTGTGATGCGGCAGGCTGGTCCTCTCCGCACACATTCATAAAATTTTATGGTTTAGATGTTTGTTACTCCGGGCTCTTATGCCCTTGAGTCGACATCTCAAGCTCATGTCTGAGACCTCTCGCGTTCTTGTGAGCACACTTCACAACTGTAGGGGTCCGGACATCCCCAGTGCGGCGGCGTGGGTATTGCGTTCCCCATAGCGCTTAGCAAAGCGCAGCATCATAGTAAAGCTTTTTGTAAAGGGAACGTCTCGGGTTACCCTTGTAACCCTTGTTCCCTGAAAAAAGCGGAACGAGATGCTGCGCTTCTTTGCCGCACTGGGACATCCCAGGACTGCTCTTCAAAAAGAAGTATCTGACGACACCTGGTGACGCATCCATTTATAGCCTGGCCACAGGTGCGTCTAATGAGTACATCAGCCGAGGCTATAATTCCGGTCAATGTTCATTGACGTGTTACACACACATATTCACAGCTCTTTCTTGACTAGGATCGTTCCCCAAAGTGCTTAGCAAAGCACAGCATCTCGTTCTGCTTTTTTCAGGGAACAAGGGTTACACATGTAACCCGAGACGATTTACACAGTACAAGGGATAACTGTAAAATTATTAAACAATTAAAGACATTTACACAACAAGAAGTAACAGTGGCTGCTACGAGAGCTCTAGAGGACTGCTGCAAACAAATTCTTAATATGATCAAATAAAACGGCTGGTATATCAATGCATTAGTGAATTCATATAGACCCACAACAAGAACACACAGGCTTATTCATTTTAAAATCTTAAATGTATTTAAAATATGAAAGCTTATATTTGAATTGAAAACTTTGATATGTCATTTAAAACTATTACACATAATTATAGGCAACTATTGATTACAAAACGAATAGAGAATATAAAGATGAATATTCTCCCCAAGTTTATTATCCTTTTCCAAAATCTACCAGTTAGTATAGCAAAGTGTTTTTAGACAATGGAATAAACTACTTTGTAAATATATATGCTATAATAGGAAACCTAGAATTAGTCTTAAAATTCAAAAGTTGTCAAAAAGTCTTTGAGGACAAGAATTCCCAAATGTCATAAATTATTATAAAGCTGCCCAAATTCAACCAATATTGATTTGGATGAAAAAAGAATCTAAAGTGAAATGGAAGATAGAAATTGATCAAATTGGGAACCTGTTAGTATATCCCTGTCCCTACCCAAACAATGCAACTCATTTAAGTCAATAAATAATTTTATTAATACTACTTTTAGAATTTGGTTAGAAAAAGTAATAGTAAAATTAAGATGTAGTTAATTTACAAGAAAGGCCTGATTTCATGCCAAATAGATTAGATAATAAATTTCAGTTTTGGGCAGACAGAGGTCTGAAACTGTTCACTGATAAAGGAATGGGTACCTTTTCAAAGTTAGCAAAAATTATGAGCTTCCAAATTCACAATTTAAATATTTACAGGTAAGATGATATTTATTAAAATAAGTTAAAGTAAAAGAAATAAAGGAAATTAATAATTAATAAGTTATATTATTGATACAACTAATTTTAAAGAGTGCACTTGAAAGATATCTACAGGACACTGAATAAAATTATGTAGTTGGGAGGATGAATTAAAATAAGAATTAGTCAGCAAGACTGAAGAAATATCATAATACATTCCATACTGCTCAATCCAGCATTTGGGAGGGAATATGCTTGGAAGATACACATTCCCCGTCTGTCGCTCACTTCGACGTTGTGCTGAAGAACCTTACCATGGCAATGTTGCGGTCGTGGCTTTCCTTCCTAAGAATGAACGCCACTCCAGCCGCCCCCCCATGTCGCTCCTTTTTCCCATGGGATTGAGGACGACTTGGCTGGTGATGCAGGCGATTTGGGGATGGCAGCGGCTCGCCTCATGGCCAGTCTGCCTATCCTTTTGAGCCCCCTGAGCTGGATGATGAGCTCGCCGCTGCATCGGAGAGTGTTCCGGCGTCTGACGTGGAAGACTCGATTGGGCTGCCACCTTTGGGTCAGCATGCCCAGTTAGAGGCTGACGCCCAGATGGCCGACATGCTTGCCCGGGCCGCCGTCAGCGTGGGGCTGGACTGGAATCCTCCATCCTCCCTGCAGCCTTCGTGGCTGGATGATTGGTTCCTCGGGTCTGTGCGCCGCTCACAGCCTAGCCCCAACCGGTACCTTTCTTCCCGGAAGTGCATGATGAGCTGACGAGGTCGTGGAGGGCACCTTTCACTGCCCACAATTGATCCTCTCGCTCATCCACTCTCACTACCCTTGACGGCAGAGTGGTCCACGGGGTACACGACGGTCCCCCAGGTGGACAGAGTGGTTGCGATCCATCTGTGCCCTGAAAACACCACCACCTGGTGGGATCGCCCAGTGCTTCCCTCCAGGGCCTGTAGGATGATGTCTTCACTGACCTCCAAAGCCTACAGTGCCACCGGACAGGCCGCTTCCACCTTGCATGCCATGGCCCTCCTGCAAGTCTACCAGGCCAAGACATTTAAAGATCTGCACTTGGGTAGTCCTGACCCCGACGTGCTGCAGGAACAGCACTCAGTGACCGACCTCGCCCTCAGGGTCATGAGGTCACAGCACGGTCACTCGGGCAGGCGATGGCCACCCTCGTGGTCCAGGAACGTCATCTGTGGCTGAACCTGGTTGAGATTTGCGAAACAGACAAATCTCCCAGTTCGGGCTATACACCGTTGAGGATTTCGCCCAAAAGTTCTCAGCGGTGAAGAAGCAGACGGAGCCTGTGTCTTCTAAAATACATACAGCTCCGCCTCAGCTCAGGCCCAGCTCTCAGCCCCAGTCTCGAGCCCCCCACAGGAAGTGCACGCCCCCTGTCTCATGAACCCCCTCTAGGACCCGGAAGGCTCCCAAGCGTTCCTGAGACGGATGACCTGGAGACTGAGACGTTTGCTCCAGAACCCAGAGGAGGGCCGGGAGGAGAATCTTCAGTTAAGTTTATTTACTTTGCCGGTACCCACATTCTCAATAAAAGAGCAATTTCCTCTGTCTCTTGGTCACCTGGCCTGCAAATGCTGTTCTCACGGCACGCAGGTGACACCAGGTGGTAGATCACTCAGATCTTCCGCGTCCCATCCAGGAGCCAGACGTGGAGGTTCCAGAGGTCTGGGTGCAAGTGCCAGAGGGTGCCCCGTCCCTGAGAAAGAAGGTCCTTCCTCAGGGGAATTTTCCAGGGATGAGCTGTCACGAGGAGAGTGAGATCCGAGAACCAGGTCCGAGTGAGCGAATAAGGAGTCACCAAGGTTACCTGTTCCTCATCCTTCCTGATCTTGCACAGCACCGGTGCAAGAAGGCTCACTGGTGGAAATACGTACTTGCGCAGCCCCCGTGGCCAACGCATCTGTCCCGAGAGGGGCTTCTGTCAGGGAGTACCAGAACGGGCAGTGAGTGTTGTCCTGGGAGGCAAAGAGATCTACCTGTGCCATGCTGAATCGGCCCCAATTCAGCTGGACCACCTGGGTGTGGAGCCTCTAATCTCTGCTGGGCGTAACCTGTCACTACAGCACATCTGCCGTTGTGTTGCGGTTGCCAGTACGATGAAGTAAGGGCTGTTTAAAAACTGGCGGCCTGTCTGGTGGCACTGTAGGCTTTCGAGGTCAGTGATAATTTCATCCTACAGGCTCTGGAGGGGAGTACCACATTGAGCCACAAAGGCTGTGGGGAGGACGGAGGGATCCATTCCAAGCCCACGCTCACGGCAGTCTGGGCAAGTATATCGGCCATCTGCGCGTCAGCCTCAGACTGGGCGCTCTGGCCCGAAAGTGGCAGCCCAGTCAAGTCCTCTGCGTCAGACGCCTGGATGCTCTCCGATGCAGCGGCGATGTCATCATCCAATTCAGGGGGCTCAAGGGAGAATCCCGGCTGGCCACGAGGCGAGCCATTATCATCCCGAGCTTGGACTGAAGTGAGTGAGCGTGTCGGTGTGCTGGTGGTTTGTGGGAATTTACCCGGCGAAACCGAGCCCGTTGTCATCCCCAAATTGACCGGGTCCAGCCGGGTCGTCCTCAATCCTGTGAGATGCGGGGGGCGGCTGAAGTGGCATTCAACTTTTTTAGAGAAACAAACTCTTTTAGGGGGAAAAAAACTATTTTAGGCAGTGAAAGCGCTGTTGAAGCATCCAGGGACGTGGACTGCACAGTGTGCAGAGAGAGAGAACACCAGCTAGAAACGCGCCATAGGATCCAACAGCAGTGCTTCTTGCCAGTAGAGGTGAGTGGAACAGTGGTGAACTCAGCTTGCTGTTGCACAACCGCTCGGCTCCGAAGAAAAAATCTGACTGACAGATGCACTCCCGCTTCCCTTTATACCTGTATGTCCGGGGGCAGGACATGCAAATTCTGTCTGCCATTTTCTCATTGGCCTTTTCTCAAGTTCAGAGGTACATGAGGCTCCCAGGGAAGACCCCATGTCTCACTTCATTCGACACAATTTCGAGTGACAGAAGGGGAACAATTATTTTTGCAGGAATCATGTTAATCCATCTTTCTGGCTGTTTTATAGATAGCCTAATATGTTATGTTTACATTTTCAAAGATTTTTGTGCTATGGCTAAAGAGGGGAAATGAAAATAAAATAAATAAATACATAATAAAATTCAACACTATCTGTTGAAAATCTACTTTTAGATTCTCAAATAAATTATCATGAGGAGTCGATTTTGTGGATTTCTAAGATTTTATTTGTGAAGTGTGCTTTAAATGACACAGGGGAGTGACTTGATTGCAGAGATGTCACCCTTCTGGCCCCATCTCTGCTGTCTAATATACAGGAGCAAGAATAGCATTACATTTGAAGCCAGAATTACAGACTGCCTTGTGGCTTTTGTACCCTAATGTAATGAATATTAAGCCTTACTTTTTTCACTCTCTCGTTTAGAAGAATGCGTCATCGAGGCTATCTCGTTTCAGAAAAGCCAATAGGACACTTAGATTGCAGCCTTCAAATGCGACCTTCTTTCAGGGGAATTCGGAAGATGCAAGAGGTGTATCCTTCGTGGGCACTCACAACCCACAATTCTTTGCTTCAATAGAAATGTCTAAAAACATTATGCCAATTTACCCATAAATATGATGTTCAAACGCAAGGAATGTTAATTCCCAAGTTGAAGTACCTCAGCAGAGTATATAATATATACAATTATATTAATATATAATTAAAATGAAGTATTAGACTGTACAACTGTAAAACCTATTTTATTTTCTCTTTACATCTTTATAACTCTCCTAAAATATACCTCATTCATTCCCTTCCAGAGGGACTTTTTCCCTTCTCACTCAAAGCGCTCACACTTGTTAAAAAGTGGCATGCTGTCATTGCAACCATGATAAATTCCGTTTCCATTTGTCCTATGAAGGCCGTCTCATTTAAATGAGGTTTGTTTAAAGGAGGACACTCTGTATACTGCAGCCTTCAAAGGACACATTCTACCTAGCTTGCAGCCTTCCAAATGAGACACAGCCACAAAGAGCCGCTGTTTAGTCAGTACTCTCAACATGTGAGGAAGAACCCAAGCTGAAGTTCCCCCTTACAGGTGCCTGCTCAAAAACACTCTAAATGGGCTACTTATCCAACCACACCCCCTACAGGTGAACACTCCCCTTCTCCAGGAAATGTAAAACTCCCAATATAATAAAGAAAAATCAGAAATGAGAACTATACAGTATCTCAGTTGATTCTCCTTGACACCAATAATATTAAACGGAGTACACATTGAGACTTGCGCCAAAGACAAAGCTCAGTTTTTTATTCTGAGAAAAAAATGTCCCATGTTGTCACTTCTTTTTCTTTGTTTTTATTTTGGCAATGACAAACTGTGCTCAGATTTGCCAAAGTACCAGATATTTCTTTCAAATGTCAGAGATCTAAATATGAATTCAAATCTTCCTCATCAAATGCTTACATTTCTATTGCCCCTAAGAAATGTTAAAAGGACAGTTTGACAACGCTGATACTTAAATGTAATGATATAACTGTAACAACTTGTTAGCAAAACAGTTCCCTATCTGTCACTCACTTGACATTGTGTCGATGTAGTTACACTAGGAGTCGCCCTTGGGAGCCCCAAACACTTCTGATGTTTGAGAAAAGGCCAATGAAAATTGGCGAATGGAATTTTCATGCCACTCCCCTGGAAGTACAGGTATAAAAGGAGATAAAAGTGTATATTTCTCCCTAAAAGAGCATATATTCCCTAAAAGAGGGCACTGACAGAAAGCGTCTTTTTAAACATGCCTTTCCAGTTATGTGCAGTTCCTGGTTGCGGTCATTATTTCTCCGCTTCTGATGGTAACGATTGCTGCCTTAAGTGTCTGGGCTCCAGACACGCTGAGACAGCGTTCGTGGATGGTTCATGCCCGCACTGTGAGAGCATGACCATGGCTATTTTGCAATTGATGCTTTCCTTCCTCAAAGGAAAAGCCACTCTGGCTGCTCACCACCCCGGTTCTTCTGCCCGCGGGCACAAGACTGCGACGGTTAGCGCTGGGGGCGATTAGAGGACTTCAGTGGAAGTAACTCTGTCGGGTGAATCCCCATGGACCTCCCATTCCCCAGCAATGAGTCAGGCAGACTGCAGGTTCAATCTATCATTCAGCACTCAGGAGGAAGAGGAGATCTCGATAGCAGCATTGGAG
Organism: Moxostoma hubbsi; assembly: GCA_032164185.1. Taxonomy (NCBI): domain Eukaryota; kingdom Metazoa; phylum Chordata; class Actinopteri; order Cypriniformes; family Catostomidae; genus Moxostoma; species Moxostoma hubbsi. The sequence continues at coordinate 4,752,097 of JAVLUX010000186.1, forward strand.
ATCAGGCTGCTTAAGTCCGATGCGGAGGATTTGGATGAGCTTCCACCTTTGGGTGTAGTTGCCCAGTCTGAGGCTGAAGCCAAGCTGACAGGCATGTTTGCCTTGGCCGCCACAAGCTTCAGGCTAGAGTGTAACCCTCCACCATGCCCTGAACCCTCGCAGCTTGATGATTAGTACCTGGGGTCGGTGCCTTTCTTCCCTGAAGTAGGAAAATATTTTGAGTGCTGGCAGGGCATTGCTATCTGATTGCTAGGGTGTTAGGTGCACTGTCAAAAATGTAAACACACCATTTGAGGCTCCTCAATTGCCACACTGGTGGAACCCTCTGGAAATCCTCCAGGCACCCTTTCAAGGAACCTCAGATATCATATTAATGCACTCAAGGAACTTTTATATACTGTATATATGATATATGCCACAAAGTCATTCCATTATGATGAGATTACAGATGGAACAATTGACAGTCCATAGTGTTATTTAGAAAGGGTGTCTAGAGGATCTCCAGAGCGTTCAAGAGGCATGGCATTTGAGGAAGCCCATGTGGTATATAAAGTATCTTTTAGATGTTCTCTGAGGCTGCAGTCGAGTCATATAGACTGTCACACTTTCAATGAAAGACTTAACCCATTGTACCCTTTCAAAAAGGACCTGATGAACTCTAAAGACTGTTGATGGTTCCTCCAGTAAAAACATTCTAAAATATATGTTTTGTGATATTTGAAATGTTTTTTGAAGTTCCTTGAGTGTGCAATAAGATATTTTAGGCACCCTGTGGGGTTCTCCAGAGGATTCCACCAGTGTGGCAACATAAGGAACCCCAAATGGTGCCTTGAGTATTTCTCTAGATATAACTTGGGTCCTTCCTTTGATGCAACTCTGTTGGATTTTTTTTTTTTTTTTGCCTGTTTTTTGGTTTACAGTCAAAAACCATGTCCAATTGCTTAGAAAAGTAATACAGTAGAACATCTTCCCTAAAGCCACAAGAATTGAGGTTAGCCTCTTAGCATAAACTTTGCTGGACCAGTTAAGCACCCAAGTTTAATAGTTTAGAGATTTGATCAAGCTCCTAACCTTACGCATTAGTAATAGCATTAGCAAACACCAGTGATAATTAAAAGTATTTATGATTTATATATATATATATATATATATATATATATATATATATATATATATATATATATATATATATAATGTTGCAAGATTTAAGGATATAGCCAAACTTTTTCAATTTTGTCTGCACGGAATGAAGGAAATTTGATCTTTTCTCAGTTGATCATGAGAAAACATGCACACATTTTAAAGTGGGGCAAACCACTTGAAAAGTTTTACTTTCTAATCTATCTCCCACTCTCTTTGTTTCGTTTTTTCAAAAGAACTTTGTTCTATTTTTACCAAATAAGTTATGTATGCATAGATCTAGAAAACTAGTTGATAAATCACACCACTCAAACTGTTCCTGGGTTTTTACATAGTGACATAGTATGTTCATTACTCATCTTTAAATTGACTGCTTTGAGGCATCAGGTAATAAGGAAATATGATAGTTTCCACCTTCCATTCCCTGAATTTCATATCTAATTACATTTACAGTCTCTGTCTGTTAACTGAATGCTCTGGCATTGCCTCTTAATTTCTGTTAGTATTCCAAAAACTTTTCACTCTCCACTCAGGGATTGGGGTTTAGATTACTGCTTCTGCTTATATGTATAAACAACCATGTAGATTGATATTCAATACACTTTGCCCATGTTTGCAGAGGAAACAAGCTTGTCTTCCAAATGGCTGCTTTTGAGTAGTCTATTGATCACTCCTGAAGAAGACTGCAGCATTGTAATGCCACCGATTCATAGGGCCAGATTAAAAAAATATCTATTTTGTTTCACCAGTGCGGATACAGTCATTCTGCAAGGTGAAAGAAATCACCTGTGAAGAGGTGTGATTTGGATCTTTGATAAACAAAGTTTGAATAGAATTTGTGGTGAAACAAATATGTAAATGTAGCCTGGAATCAAAATAGTTTAAGCATTTTCACCACAGTTTGGATTATAACAGAGATGAAAGGAAAGAAGTAAATGAAGATATAGGGAGGGAAACTGTTATAACAGATTAGCATCTTGGATATAGACCTCCTTTACACAGGTGAAGTGTGGTTAATTAAAGTCAGTCTTTCATGACTTTTTTCAGAGTGAGTGTGACATCTTCGCCTTAAAAAGGAAAAGGAGAGAACAAAGCGGGGGAATTCTTACCATCAGTGGCATAGCACCAAATTCTGGACCCCAGGCACAGAAATATTTTAGGACCCCCTGACCAATTTGGGTTTGTGGTGGGGATAATATCCAGTATAAACATTGTAGAGGGATATTTATTATTAATAATAATGTAATAATAATAATGCTAATAATCAAGCAATACATTAGAAAAAAATGTGAGTTATTTGTGGTGATAAAACTCGTAATACTAAAACAATCAAAATTGTAACAACAATCTCATCTAAAGCTCCCAGTGGGCTACTTCTTACCTCAATTCTCACCTCTAGTTTTATTCAGATAGATTTTTTCCTTTTGATTGTTTTTTTAGTGTACATCCTACATCATGATCATTCTGACTTACATTTATATTGTTGTTCTTGACAAATAACAAATCTTTTACATAGATAGTTCACCCAAAAATGTGTATTCTGTAATGATTACTTGACCATATAACCTCTACATGGCCGAGGTGATGTTGGTGCAACCAGATCCATGATGACTAAAGCAGCTTTTTCTCTAAGACTGATATGACCAGTCTTCATCTGATGTGAGTGTAGATCATTTTAAAAAATATAAATAATTAAAAAATATCATACACTTTCTGTTTAAACATTTCGCAATAAGCAAACAAATCTCTGTATTCACCTTTAAGGCCAGAAGAATACTTTATAGACGAACGAAACACAATCAAGTAGCTTTTCATTAGCGAAGCTATTTCATATATTATAAAGGGGGATAGCTTTAATGAACATTACAATGCTGCATTTTAAAGTACATCTAGATGTGTGTCCAGTATTTACAGTCTATGGTTTTGAATCAGAACTAAAAATGTCTGATTCACAAATGAATCACTCTTTTCAGTCGGTTCTTTACAATGAATAGTTCACATGTGATAACAAAATCAGTTCAAAAATCAATCTGAATTACTCTCTTTATCTATGAATGACTATTTATCAACAATCAATGGAAACCAAGCCTGAAAATATTTTAAATTGTTTGCCAGTGATGAAGGTCTTTATTAAGTTCAATACATATGCAGCTTGTGAACAACTTACTGCACGTAAAGACATTTTCCAACAAAAAAGAGCATCAAAACACTAAAAAGCCTACACAAAAACACATTAAGTAAAAAAAGAAAACACAATGACCAAAGTAGAATATTCAAATAATATTCTTTGTTGAATATGTAGCGTCTTTTTAGCAGGGTCTGTGGCAATGCTAAGAATGCAATGTGTACATGCATTTCATTATTCATTGCATACGGACATATAGCAGTGTGTGAAAAAAGACTTGCATAGCTAGAAGCATCTGTGTTCGTGTACATGCACAGAGTTTTGATCTTAAATCTAATAAAATTCTTCAGAATCCAGCTTTACAAACCTTCCAAATGAGTGAAAGGAGTAAAAGCTTATAGAAAGAACAGAGAGACACAAAGGATAAGATAGCTAAATCTACAGGGACATGCTACAGACAGGATGAGAGTGACAGATTGAGAGAGTAAATGAGACCTAGCCAGATTTTAGGTGAGCTTTATATGTCTCTCATCTTGTCTCCTCTTTCTCCTCTCCTCCAAGGCCTGACTGCCATCTTAACATCTGTCAGCTGAACCACAACTAGACTTCACCACATATTTACCCCCATGCTAAAGCAAATGCTTTGACAGATCCTTCATATAAAAAACAACCCAGCGTGCATTATGCGACAGAATTCATCACACGATTCTCGAACAACACTGACATAGAGTATGAAATGAAATGACAACAGCCAGGTGTGTCTGTATGTGTGTGTGCTTGTGTGTTAATATAGAGGAAGAAATTTGATATTCATTCTAAACCCCACTTAGAAAACCTGCTCTACATTCACTTTACAAATGCACATCTTTTCCAAGGCATCCTGCATATTTTCAGTACATGTTCCTAACTGTAACAGTCACCAATATGTAATTTCGTAACCTCCCATCTCTCATTATGTTTTGACGGCCGCACGTTGCACCAACAGCAGCTGTAGTAATATGTTAAGCAAATGCTTCTTCAAATTGGTGGTTTGTGAAGGCAGCTCTATTTGGCTGATAGTTTCTCCCAGCTTGAGTCCCGGCTTACATTTATCATTCATCCCCGCTCTTAACACGTATATGACGTTGCGTGCCACTTCAGTCTCATTCTCTTGCACCTCTTTCATTTACACCCCACGTAATCAATACAAGTTGAAGTTCTGATTTCTGAAGCTTGTCGCATGTTTTCTTCCCCCCAACATGAACAGTGTTATTCCTAATATAACATCCATTTGAGTGTAACACTGAATGTACTAAGCTCAGTGGAAATCAATATACATTCTTGATTTGGTGAGAAGGTATATGGTATGTTTATTGCTTACTTAAAGTTTGTGTGTAATTTCTTTGCTACTACTGCCAACAAACAGAACTATAAAATAATAATAATTAAAAAAAAACAATAGTACCTCCTCAAACTCACATATTGATTAACCAGGTGTTGCTGTGTCCTTTATATATCCCACATGCATTTTTTAAAAATTTTATAACGGACATTTCTAAGATTTTTTCATTATTTCATTCCTCCAACATGCTGATTCTTAATGTAATGTCCCTTCAAGTGTGTGTAAAATTTACTGGACATGGAGGAAGTATATGGGGGGCATATGGTATCCTTCTTTAAGGACTCTTGGAGGACTGTGCATTGTGCATGAAATGTATTTCTTATTGGCTTTGACAGAGCACCCCTACCCCATTCGACAGATTGCTCCACGCTGCTCTGCAGCAAGTGAATAAGATTTAAAAATGACCATTTGGGATTATAAACAGTGCGCGTGGAATCACTTTATTTCTATACTCCACTAATGAGAACAAAGTGGTTGTCTGTGTTTGATTAATGTTTTTTTTTCTTATCCTGGCAGAGCAGGAGTTCATAAAGAAGTAATTTTCCAACTTCCTCTACTCCTGTTCAACATTTGCACAAATCCCCTCACCCTTAAGGTCTGTGACACAGTAACTAACACCCCCTAATGTCGTAGCCAGAGTTTGTTTCACCGTGTTGAGCGAGAAGGATATAGTTGATGGCCGAGATCCAAAAAAGAGCAGGAGCTCCAAACCACTAGCGAAGACATACAGAGCCCGTAACCCTAACCATGTGTGGAAGTTTTGGAGCTGGCCCAACCCCATTCTGGAATAAATCCACCCTTTTCTGGAGTTACTCTTTTTGAGATTCCGTCCCCATTTGGAGATCTTGGGGATGCAGCTATACCTACTTGTGTTAAGAACACACACACACACACACACACACACACACACACACAAAAACACACATTCATGCACACAGGTACATTCATCAGTCAGCCAATATGCTTGAATGGTACCAGCGAGAATAATGTACAACATCGATTACTTAGGTGGTTGCCAATGTCTACTGACAGATGAAAAAGAAAACATAAAGAAAGGTATGTTGCCAACATACTATAAACTTAATGGCAGTTTTGCAGCTGACCTGACAACTGGTGAAATCGCACACGGCTACTGCTTTCCATTTTTAAGCATTTGTGCAGTCAACTCAGTGCTCACATTGCGGTTTCATCATGGTTACAATAAAGAACTTAATAGAGCCATGTCACCAACATGTCTCTCACTATTTACAAAAAACTACGTATAACTAAATAAAAATAGAGTAATATTAGGCTATTGAGTCATTATAGGCATTATGTCGTTAACGGATATTATTTCTGTAGTCTCTTGCAGTCCACGCACTGCTGTCAGTTTGAACTTGAAGCCCCATCTGGGAGGTCCATAATCGCTTAATAAATTGTTAAACTTTTTTAAATAGCCTTGTCAGTAAATCATTATTGATAAAGCAGACAGCAGGACTAAACTGATTAAATAATACAGCACCTATTTATTATTGATTTCTTTATTGCATTGACAAGTTAAAAATAGAATATTTCCCAGCATTTTACCACTACAACACTGAACCATGCACAATAAAGTATTAGGATATAGTGGGCAGCAACATTTTTGGTTAAGAATTTAATAATAGACAATAAAATGTATTATTCAATGGCAGAGTTTGTGTATGAAGCTAAGCTTCATATATTTAATTTAAGTTGGTTATTTTTTTTTTCTTTTTTGTAAACTAACTAACTTCATGCTTGTTTAATAAATGTAATGGAAAGTTGAGCTCAATTGACAGCATTTGTGGCATAGTATTGAGTACCACAAAAATGTATTTTGACTCATCCCTCCTTTTCTTTAAAAAAATAATAAAATATTGGTTCCAGTGAGGTACTTATAATAAAAGTGAATGAGGGACAATTTTTGGAACATTAAAATACTCACTGTTTCAAAATTATAGCCACAAGACATAAACGATATGCTTGTAAAAATAATATTAGTGTGATAAAATCACTTACTAACCTTTTCTGTGTAAAGTTAATGCTAATTTTACAACTTCATTACATGACAATATCAACAAACCCTTAAACCCTAAAACAACTGTACAAAACCTTACAGCTCAACTAATACACTATTTTTAACAGAAGTAATGAAAATGTTTTTATAAAACTATAAGCTTCACATTTCTGTTTTAATCCTCCAAAAATTGGCCATATTCAATTTTAATGTATCTTGTGGGTGCTCAAGTGCCAGAGCACCCACCCATGGGATTGGCGCCTGTGCTACTAAACAATATCTTGCATTACTAGCAATAGAAACAGAAAATGATACAGTGTTGCACATGCATGCCTCAGCAGTTGTTGCACAAACACAACAATGGTAACAATAAAGAGATACATTTTTGATCATGAAAGGTTCATTTTTAGTAAAAAATTTACTTCTGACTTCCAAAAAAAACAACAACAACAAAAAAAAAAAAAACATAAATCAATAATAAAAATTGGGTAAATAAACTTTTAAAAAGTGAAACCATGTTAGCTCATGAATTATTCAAGCTTGGTGCATGGCTTCAAAAAGTTACATTTACTTATTTTATTTACCAATTTACAAAAATTAGTGAATCAATATGACAAGGTTTTCCACTTTAGGGTTGATACAAGATAATGTAATGTAAAAATAACAATCAATCACAAATATTATTTACTTATAAACTAGAGCATTGATATTTACATGCTTGAATGGAGTACAAATGTAGAATTAACTTAACATTTTCAAGTTCACACTTAAACTTACTTATTCAATGTAGAAAGTTCTTAATCTTTTTTGCAATATTTACTTAGGTAGGTTTTATCTTCTCTGGATGAATGAGGTCTCTCTCTCTCTCTCTGAGTGCCCTCTATGCTCTGAAGAATGTGTAGTGGATGGCGGAAAAATGGACGATGTGAAAGGGAACTGAAGAACAGGATCATTTGAGTTTGATGGACATTGATGAGATACCAGATACATTGTATGACAAAAAGTTATAGAATCATCAAATATAGTGATGACAAAAACTACCAACAATGATCTTGCATTACTGGTGGCTCTTTTGATATGTGATAATGATTTTTCTGCATGATCTTAAATTGTATCAAGTTCATGAATGTCTTTAGCAGGTATCACTGGCCTGTATTATTTAAAAAAAAAAAAAAAAGTTAATGTTTGTAAAAGAGCTGTATATGTAATAATACACTATAATGTCTAATGCCACTTTAAGAGACACATACCATCCTTAAAGGAAAAGATTAGCCACCTAATTTTTTCTAAACTTGTATGACTTCCTTTTAATATTTGTAAAGACTTTAGGCGGAATTTACACAATTCCCTTGTCAAGTCAAGTCAAGTCAGTTTTATTTGTATAGCGCCTTTCACAACACACATCGTTTCAAAGCAGCTTTACAGAAGTTCAGCATTAACAGACGATAAAAATGTAATGTCTATAAAGTCGATAAATCATCATCCTTGTGCAGGGCTCCAAACTGCGACTAAAAATGGTCGCATTTATGACCAAATAAATTTATTTGCGAGTGTAATTTCTGTCAAGGTCGCCATTGGCGACAGTAAAAATTTACTCCCTTTGATTTAAAAATTTGCATTACATTTCCCGAGATACATTACAAAAGTTTATATCAAAGAAATAGCGGGGAAACGGAGTTCATTGCAGGAACTAACCATTTCAAAAAAAGAGACTGTGAGAAAACATGGTGACAGTAACAAGCATAAAAAGTGCACGTGATCAAATAATTGCGAAGAATGCTCCACAGACTACACTGTTAGCACGTGCAGTTTTTCTTGCATGTGAGCTGCGGGACGAAAAGGAATGGAAGGAGTTAAAAATGAAAATATTTGGCGCCTGTTTTTCCCCCTATAGGAGCCAATTGCTCCTTAATTGATTTTTTGTTTGGAGCCTTGTTGTGGAATTAGATAAGACTATGATTCTTTATAGTGTTTAAAAATAATTAAATAATAATTGTATTAACCCCAGTGAGCAAGCCGAAGGCGACTGTGGCAAGGAACACAAAACTCCAAAAGATGATGGTTAATGGAGAAAAATAACCTTGGGAGAAACCAGACTCACTGTGGGGGGCCAGTTCCCCTCTGGCTAACATCATGAATAATGTAAATAAGAATTATTTATAGTTAAAAAACATGATTTAAAAAAAATTATTAAACTTATTAAGTGCTAAGGGTCAGTATTTAGACAGTGATTGTGTTTGAACTGCAAGATTAGTGACCAGTGTCTTTGAAGTCCATCCTTGATTAAATTCCAGAAGTTCACTTAGATGCAATTGTCCTTGTTTGGCTGATGAAGGCTTTTGTTGGCAATAATTAGTCTATGTATCCCATTTCAAGATCGTAGTCCATGGTGATGGGGCATCTGAAGTCTCCGTGAGAGGCTGGATACAAACTGGAGCTGTCCTTACAATGAATGTAAAAGGGGATTGTTTTTGTCTAGCTCAAAAAATGACAAAAGCACCATACAAGTAGTCCCAATTTGTGTGCTACCTATCAAGTCTTCTAAAACCATTTGACAGCTCTGAGTGAGGAACAGTCAAAAATGTAATCAGTTTAGTCACTCAGAATCTTGACCTCGGACATTACTCTCAACTAAATAAATATTATATGTTAACAATTTATGAAACAAAACAAAACTTTTAATATGAAAGAGAATGCTGTAAAGTTTCAGAGTGTGTAAATGTTTAATTAAATGAAGGCTGGAGGGGTTGATGGGGCCATAAGGGAACTTCTAATGGCATTATTTAAAAAATTGGAGTAATTAAACATAATACAATTGATTCCTCAGGAGATAAGATGATCAATTTTAAGTTAGTCTTGTCTAAATATTTGTGTAAAATGGTTATGCATGGAGACATTTATCTTTAGTTATTGTGGAAACATGCATGAGTAAATTGGATGGATACAAACTTTTCATATGCATTTCTGGCATTAAAATAAACATATGGTTTAAAAACTGTCGTAAAAAAGAGACATTCTGTGAAACTAATATGATTGTCAGTGAAAAAGAGCATTATATTAGCATTCAAGATACATTTGATCCAGTTAGCTTATTCTCTTGTGGATGGAAATGTTAATAAACTCAGGTGTGTATCATGATATTATTCATGCCTGACAAACACATTTTAAGAGGTAACCCATCCAATAATGTTTATTCTCTTTGCTCATACTACACAGCTAACAGGACATCACTCTCTGTAAAAAAGAGAAATCTATTATGGTTACAGAGCTCTTTCACTCACTGATCTGATATTTCGGAAGAGACAGGACCTGAGACTTCACTTTCCAAGTTACCTGACTGAATTAAGCCCATGTGATAAAGGAGTGTAGAAAGGACGAGAGCGGGGGCAGTGATGCAGTCCAGTAAGGCTCTTTATTTATTTGTATTTTTATGTGCAGTCCTCTCCAATTAAATCTACATGTAACACAAACTTCTTCAACAGCAGCTACACACACTCTTCAGCTTCAAAATAATAGTATACAAGACATGCCAGTCGCTGGTCACTCATGTCATTCTCTCTCTCTCTCCGTCTGGCAGTTGTGTGGCTGTTTATATGCCGCTCTCCCCATGCTCACTGGAATTAGAGACAGGTGTTAGACATAATTTAGATCAGGTGCAAGCGCCCTTACCGTTTCTCTCTCTGGATGGGCGCTTGACCACTGCCTCGCTACCACAAGGAGAGACAACTACAAGCAAAAGTGTGCAAAATTAGGCACCAGGGAGGGAAAAAAGGCTGAAATTACTTATGCGATGAGAATGCATGACATGTGATAATTGCTGTGAATGCAAGTGACAGCCGGAATCAATCTCAAAATGTGACATGGTCAAAATATACTTCTTTTATAATGGACTGCTTCAGTTGCATACGGCATCATCAGACTCCTTGTAAAACAGATTCCCCTTCTGTCACTCTCTCGACGTAGTGTCGAAGGATGTGACACAAGGGGTCTTCTCGGACGCCGAATCGTACCTCTGAACCTGAGAAAAGGCCAATGTCAAGTTGGCAGACAGAATTTGCATGCCCCGCCCCGGACATACGGGTATAAGGGGAACCGGGGCAGCGAATGCCAGTCAGGATTTTTTCTTCGGAGCCGAATGGTTGTACCGCAAGCAGCTGAAACACACACCTGTTTCACTCACCTCTACCAGCGAGAAGCATTGCTGTTGGATCCGCACGGCGCATTTCCAGCTGGCGTCTCTCTCTCTGCACGCTGTGCAGTCCACGCCCCTGGGCGCTTCGACAGCGCTTCTTTCTGTTTGAAAGAGTGTTCTCCTCCTAAAAGAGTTTTATTTTCTCTAAAAGAGTTTGAGTTCCCACTCATAAAAGAGCAATACACAGCAGGCGTTGAACGTCCTTTTCAGGACGCGTCTTTTTAAAGATGTCTTTCCGCCTCTGTGTAGTTCCTGGATGCGGTTGAATTCTCTCCACTTCTGACGGTCATAAGAGCTGCCTCGCGTGCCTGGGCTGTGATCACACGCAGGCAGCGTTTTATGAATGGTTTATGTTCTCAGTGCGAGAACATAACCATGGCAACATTGCGGTCGCGCTTTCTTTTGTCATAAGAGAAAGCCACTTCAGCCGCTCCCCGCGTCATTCCTTCTTCCCACAGGATTGAGGTCGACCCGGCTGGCGAGTAAGGCGATTTGGGGATGACCACGGGCTTGGTTTCGCCGGGTAAATCCCCACGAACCACCCGCCCCCCAGCACGCTTGTTTGCTTCCGTCCGAGCTCGGGAAGAGCGCGGCTCGCTTCTCGGCCAGCCGGCATTTTCCCTTGAGCTCCCGGAATTGGATGACGACATCGCCGCTGCATCGGAGAGCGTCACAGCGGCGTCTGATGCTGATGGCTCGCCTGGGCTGCCACCTCCAGGTCTGCTCGCCCAGTCTGAGGCTGATTTGTAGATGTCCGCTATGCTTCCCCGGGCCGCCGCGAGCGCGAGGCTGGACTGGAGATCTCCGCCCCCCCCCCCCTCACCTACTCGATCGGTTCCTCGGGTCACAGTGCCGCTTATAGCCACGCCCCCCCTTGGTTCAGTCGTTCCCGGAAGTGCATGACGAGCCAACGCGGTCGGAACCGCCCTCTGCTTGTCCGCTCTCACTACCCTGGATGGCGGAACACCGCCACCTGGCGGGACTGAACGGTACTACTCTCCAGAGCCGTAGAATGACCTCAAAAGTCTACAGCACCACTGGACAGGCCGCCTCCGCCCTGCATGCCATGGCTCTCCTGCAAATTCTCTAAGCCAAGGCATTCAAGATCTGCACCTGGGTAGTTCCAACCCCGATGTGCTACAGTAACTACGCTCTGCTCTAACCTCGCTCTCAGAGCTACGAATGTCACGGCGCAGGCACTCGGGTGGATGATGGCCACACTCGTGGTCCAGGAGCGCCACCTCTGGCTGAACACGGTCGAGATGCATGGCGTTGACAAGTCACGATTTCTCAACGCCTCCGCCTCCCAGCTCGGCCTCTTCGGCAACACCATCGACGACTTTGCCCAGCAGTTCTCGGTGGTGAGGAAGCAGATGGGGACAGTTTCTCACATCATGCCGCGGCGCCACCCAGTCAGCGCGCCCGTGCCCCGCCTGCTCGCCGAGGGCGTCCCCCCCGCGACGAGAAAGCAACAACAGGTAGCTCCGCTACCTGGGCCCAGCTCTCAGCCCCAGCGTCGAGCACCTTTCGGGCGGCGTACGCCCCCCGTCTCCAGGACCCCCTCTCGGACCAGAAATACTCCGAAGCGCTCCTGAGACAGACACCCCAGGCAGTCGGATGTTCGCTCCGGAGATGGTTTCAAGACCACTCCGTCCCCCGGTGGAGGGCTGGGAAGAGAATCCTTGTTTCACCTGCTGCACCGCCTTCGGGCTGCGGTACCTACAGAGCGATTCCCTCACTCCCTGGGTCATTCACGGTCATTCGTTCTCATGGCACCCCGGCCCTACATCTCTCCAGTCCCGGTTTCCCGGACACAGCTCTCTCGCCTCCGGCCCCGCGACTGTCCAACCCCGGCAGGCCAGCGCTGACGAGCTTTGAGTCTTTTCTCAGCACCTCAGCCTCGGGACGCTCTTGCCTCCGGACGCATTATTACCTGCTCCCCCCCGCCGCGAAGCCCCCCCGGTACGTCAGATGTGATCGTCCACTTAGTCCCCCTCGCACAGAGTTTGGACGCGTGGTTATCGCTTCCCAACCCGTCGCGCTGGTTGGCCAGGACCATCCGACTCGGCTCTGCGATTCAGTTTGCCCGGCTCCCGCCTCGTTTCAGCGGTATTCGCTCCACTCTAGTGCGCGGCCAACAAGCCAGTGCCTTACGAGCAGAGATTTTTACACTGCTCCTCAAGGACGCGATAGAGCCCATCCCTCCAGCCGAGATGAAGAAGGGTCTCTACAGCCCTTACTTCATCGTACCCAGAAAAAGTGGTGGGTTGCGACCAATCTTGGACTTGCGAGTTCTCAACCGGGCCCTGCTTAGACTCCCGTTCAAAATGCTCACGCAGAAGCAGATTCTCACCTGCGTTCAACAGCTAGATTGGTACGCGGCGGTAGACCTGAAGGACACGTACTTCCACGTCTCTATTTTGCCGCGACACCGACCCTTCTTATGGTTCGCGTTCGACGGCCAGACGTATCAGTACAAGGTCTTCCCCTTCGGCCTGTCCCTGTCCCCTCGCATCTTCATCAAGGTCGCAGAGGCCGCTCTTGCCCCCCTAAGGGAAGTGGATATCCGCATACTCCACTATTTCGACGACTGGCTCATTCTGGCCCACTCTCGAGTTACTGTGTGCTCACAGGGACCAGGTGCTCAGGCACCTCAGCCATCTAGGGCTTCAGGTCAACTGGGAAAAGAGCAAGCTCACCCCGGTTCAGAGCATCTCTTTTCTTGGTATGGAGTTAGACTTGGTCTCAATGACAGCGCGTCTCACCAACGAGCGCGCCCAGTCAGTGCTCAGATGCCTCGCTCGCTTCAAGCCTGGCACAGCGGTCCTCTAAAACAATTCCAGAGGCTCCTGGGGCATATGGCATCCTCAGCCGCGGTCGCGCCGCTCGGGTTGATGCATATGAGACCGCTACAGCACTGGCTACAGACCCGAGTCCCGAGATGGGCATCGTGTGACAATCACCCTTGCCTGCCATCAAACTTTCAGCCCATGGACAGACCTCTGCTTCCTACGGGCTGGAGTTCCCTTGCAGCAGGTGTCCAGACGTGTCGTAGTAACCACAGATGCCTCTCGACTGGGTTGGGGCGCCATGTGCAACGGGCACGCTGCCGCTGGCACCTGGAAAGGTCCCCGGCAGCGTTGGCACATGAATTGCCTAGAGTTGATGACTGTTATTCTTGCTCTACGGAGGTTTATTCCACTAATCCGAGGCAAGCACGTTCTGATTCGCTCAGACAGCACCGCAACGGTAGCGTACATAAATCTCCAGGGCGGCGTGCGCTCTCGTCATATGTCATAACTCGCCCGCCATCTCCTCCTCTGGAGTCAGCTGTGACTCAGGTCGCTGCTCACCACTCATATCCCTGGCAACCGCAACATGACGGCGGACGCGCTGTCGCGACAGGTTTTCACCCAGCGGAGAGTGGAGGCTCCACCCCCAGGTGGTCCAGCTCATTTGGGACCGATTCGGCAAGGCACAAGTAGACCTCTTTGCATCCCAGGACAACTCCCATTGCTCCTCTCGGGACAGATGCGCTGGCACACAGCTGGCCCCGGGGGCTGCGCAAGTACGCATTTCCCCCAGTGAGCCTTCTTGCATCGGTGCTGTGCAAGATCAGGGAGGATGAGGAACAGGTCACCTTGGTGGCCCTTTACTGGCCCACCCGCACCTGGTTTTCGGAACTCACGCTCCTCATGACAGCCCCTCCCTGGAAAATCCCCCTGAGGAAGGACCTTCTTTCTCAGGGACGGGGCACCCTCTGGCATCCACGCCCAGACCTCTGGAATCTCCATGTCTGGCCCCTGGATTGGTCACGGAAGATCTAGTAAATCTACCACCTGCTGTTGTAGATACGATCAATTAAGCCAGAGCTCCCTCAACCAGGCAACTCTATGCACTAAAGTGCCGTTTGTTCGTGAATTGGTGCTCTTCCCGAGCCGAAGACCCACAGATTTGCGCAGTTCGGTCAGTGCTTCTATTCCTGCAGGAGAGATTGGAGGGGAGGCTGTCCCCCTCCACCTTGAAGGTGTATGTAGCTGCTATCGCAGCCCACCACGACGCAGTAGATGGCAAGTCCCTTGGTAAGCACGACTTGATTATCAGGTTCCTGAAAGACGCCCGGAGACTACATCCTCCCCGGCCTAACCTGTTTCCCTCTTGGGATCTCTTAGTGGTCCTCTCAGGCCTTCAGAGACCCCCATTTGAGCCGCTTGATTCAGTCGAGCTCAAGGCCCTCTCCTTGAAGACGGCCCTCCTGATCGCGTTAGCCTCAATCAAAAGGGTAGGAGACCTGCAAGCATTCTCTGTCAGCAACTCTTGCCTGGAGTTCAGTCCGGCACTTTCTCACGTTATCCTGAGACCCCGACCGGGCTACGTGCCCTAGGTTCCCACGACCCCTTTCAGGGACCAGGTCGTGAACCTGCAAGCACTGCCTCGGGAGGAGGCAGACCCAGCCCTTTCGTTGCTGTGTCCGGTGCGTGCTTTGCGTACCTATGTTGACCACACGCAGAGCTTTAGATACTCTGAGCAGCTCTTTGTCTGCTTTGGCGGACGGCGGAAAGGGAACGCCATCTCCAAACAGAGGCTAGCCCACTGGGTCGTTGATGCTATTGCCTATCATGCCCAGGGCGTGCCCGCCCCCCTGCAGGTCCGAGCACACTCCACTAGAAGTGTGGCGTCCTCGTGGGCACTAAGCCACGGCACCTCCCTAGCAGACATCTGTAGAGCAGTGGGCTGGGCAACACCCAATACCTTTGCCAGATTTTACAATCTAAGGGTTGAGTCGGTCTCGTCCCGTGTTTTGTCAGGTCCGAGCCAGTAGAACTCGGTAAAGCGGCACAACCGACCGGGTGTTCTGCTTGCATCTTGCGCCCTTCACCAATGTGATCCAGTGCGCCTTCTATCCCAGGTCAGCCACTGAGTGTTGCTGCCTGGATGCTTTTTCCTCCCTAGCCTTCTGTCCCGCGAATTCCCTCACGCAGCCCCACTGCCTCGGCCCCGTGTCTGTAGAGTCCCCCCTTCATTAGGCTGGACCTACCACCGCGCCGTCTCCCACGTCTGGCTTCACAACCCTCGTAGTGTATTTGCCATACATTACCTCCCCCTGACTGGGCAGGGTATGGCCTCTGCAGGGTCTTCCCCTCCTGAAAGAATAGGAAATCTGCAGGCCGGACAGCTACCTTGTCTCCGGTCCTGCCTCAGTGCCCGGCACACCGGCGCCGACGAGTTTTGAAGACGCCTCCTTAGGCCTCTTCCTCAGTCTCTAAGCCGCCCCCTGCCGGGTGCGTGGAGCAGGGTTAATGCTTTGAGTCTTCTCTCAGCACCGCCCAGGCTCTCCTGCTTCCCCCCGGGGAATGACCGCGTTCCCCGACATAGGTTGGGCCCCAGCCGCTCTACATCCTATGTGAGAGACATAGTGAGAGAGAAGGCCGCGGCTGTTGGGCTTGCTCCCATGCTAGCATGTAATACCTTTTTCCCCCAGGGGTGCGGGAAAACCTAAGGTGGATATGCTAAAACTCTTTGAGGGGGCGTTGGGGAGGGCGACGTGCATTCGGTTCAGGTGCCTCTAGCACGCAATAGCCTGCTTTGCCCCTGCTCCGACAGTCACGTCACATGGTCAGTGCATGGCGTTTTATATGGACCCCTTGTGTCACTTCCTTCGACACTCTGTCGAGAGAGTGACAGAAGGGGAACGTCTCGGTTACTGTTGTAACCTCCATTCCCCGAGGGAGGGAACGAGACGTAGTGTCCCTCCTGCCACGGCACTAGACCTAGCACTGTAAATGGCCATGCTTCATCCTTCGGCTCCTCATTGCAAAATCCTGACTGGCATTCGCTGCCCCGGTTCCCCTTATGTCCGGGGTGGGGCATGCAAATTCTGTCTGCCAACTTGACATTGGCCTTTTCTCAGGTTCAGAGGTACGATTCGGCGTCCGAGAAGACCCCTTGTGTCACTTCCTTCGACACTTCGTCTCGTTCCCTCCCTCGGGGAACGGAGGTCACAACAGTAACCGAGACGTTACAGCCCCTTTGCGATCAGCTTTTTGATGCAGCACCAAACAAATGTGTTGATATTATGAGATGGATAGATGATAATTACTTGTAGATTAAAATGGTGTGTGCATATGGAACCAGGCATCTTGACATCAGGGTGGAGAAAAACATTGCTCTTCCTCATCTGGGATGATCTTGCCTCTCCAGGACACAGAGTGTATTTCTCATGTTGTTGCTTTCAGCACATGCAGTAGTGGATTGATGCTAAGTTTAGCTGGGGTAGTAGGTGTCTGCCCTGCTGAAAAGGCCATTTTCCATGCTGGTCTAGGCTGTTTTATGCTGGTTAGTACTGGCCTGGTGAACCAGCATAGCCATGCAAGACCCGGCCATTTCAGCGGTTGGTTCAGAGTTGTGAACTCATCTTTGTCACGAGCCCCGGACGAGATTGCGGGTCCGGCGTAAGACGGACCGGCAATCTCGATCCAGAGCTCAGTCAGAGCATACGAGCATGACGGGGAATGGGAGGTCCGAGGGGAATACACAGCGAAGAGGGTCCCATTGATGTCCATATGTTGCCCCCAGTGCTAACCGACCCAACCTCGTATCAGTAGGTAGAAGGACCGAGTCGGGAGCCGCTGGGGTGTCTTGTCCTCTTACGAAGGCGAGCCGCGACCACAACGTAGCCATGGTCATGTCCTCGCAATGAGGATATGAACCATCCACGAATGCTGACTCCGCGTAGGCAGAACCCAGGCACGTAAGGCAGCAATAGTTGCCATCAGAAATTGACTGCAACCAAGAATTACACACAAACGAATGGACATCTTGAAAAAGATGCTTTCGTTTGTGCCACTCTTTTAGAGAAATAGAAACTCTTTTATTGATATATATATATATATAAGGAAGGGCTCTGAAAAGCGCCCAGGGGTGTTGCTTGACACATCTGTAGTGTGTGAGGGGGAGAACCGCTGTGATGCACCACAGAACTTTCGGCAGAGGAGAGATGAATGGAACGGCAGAAAGAATTCAGCTCAGTGAATGTGTCTGCTCGGCTCCGAAGAAGAAATCTGAATGTGGTTTGCTGCGTCACTCCTTTTATACCAGTATGTCCAGGGTAGTGGCATGCAAACCCCACACGCCAATTCCATTGGCCTTTTCTAAAAAGATCATGTCTGGGCTCCCAAGGGTGACCCCTAGTGTCAACTCATCGACACAACGTCGAGTGAGTGACAGATAGGGAACTACAATGTTCAGCTCAGTTCTGTAACACTCACAGTCTAGATGGATGGTTACATTATCTGTTATCCATTTTGCAGATCATTGGCATTCTAGCTGTCAGTTTGTCCAGATATTCAGGTGGCAATTTCACCCCATGTTTCTTGTAGCACTTGCCATAGATGTGGCTGTCTTGTCGGGCACTTCTCACGCACCTTACAGTCTAGCTGATCCCACAAAAGCTCAATGTGATTAAGATCTATAACACTCTTTTCCAATTATTTGTTGTCCAATGTCAATGTCTTTGCCCACTTTAACCATTTTCTTCTCTATTTCTCAAACTAGCGACTCTGATGTCCTTCTACATCTCTTTCTGTCCTTGTTAGAGCCAGTTGTCCTTTGTCTTTGAAAACTGTAGTGAACACCTTTATATTCAATTTTCAGTTTTTGGCAATTTCAAAAATGGTATAGCCTTCATTCCTCAAAACAATGATTGACGGATGAGTTTCTAGAGAAAGTTTTTTTTTTTTTTTTTTTTTCCACTTATGACCTAATATTGACCTTAAGACATGCCAGTCTATTGCATTCTGTGGCAATTAAAACAAACACAAAGACAATGTTAAGCTTTATTTAAATAACCAAAAAGCTTTCAGCAGTATTTGTTATAATGGCAAGTGATTTTCTAGTACCAAATTGCAAATTTAGCATGATTACTTAAGGTGTTGGGAGTGATGGCTGCTGGAAATGGGGCCTGTCTAGATTTGATAAAAAATGACTGTTTTTACATCAGTAATGTCTTGACTATACTTTGTGATCAGTTGAATGCCATTTTGGTGAAAATTCTCTCATTATTTACTCTCATTACCCTCATGCCAACCCAGATGTTTTTGAATTTCTTTCTTTTGTTGAACACCAATTATTTTAGAAGAATACCTCAGAGTAAATGATAAGAGAATTTTTGGGTGAACTATCCTTTTAACAAGATTCTAACATGTTCTACAGAAAATGTATATAAAATAGAAGTCTTTTTGACTTATATGTTTAGGCAGGTGGTATACAAACACAAATTAATTATGAATGTGTGTAATGCTGCCTTCAATTCTTCCTAAGATGTTCCTACTTACAGTTTGGAAGTTGTGATTACGCATGTGTCTCAAGCTATCTCGGTCACAATAAAATGGATACGTACACTGGGCAATTTAAAAGAGGCTTTTTAGCACTAGTATTACAAAATGACTTTGTAGCTGATGCTATATCGATAATTTTATCATCCTCATGCTGCCACAGAGAATAATTAGAAATATAATTTTGCTGCACAATCCTGTAGCATAAATCAGTTGATGAATTGATGAAATTAAAACTAAATTGTACAGTAAACATTCACATTTAAACAAACACGATCAATACTAATTTGATTGCACAATGATTTTTTTTAATTGACACGCTTCAGTGGTGTTCTTGTGTGCTTATTGTGTAAATATGATTATTCCAGCATTACTTACTAATATAAACAAACTAGGAAATCAGTATTTTACAATAAATATATTTTCCAGTTTATTCATACAAGTTTAATTTATGAAATGGGCCACTTATAATAGTATGAAATCTACATGAATGAATTAGCCTATATAGACAAAACATATACAAATCTACTATTAGAAATTATGTACAGGTATATCCATCTTATAAAGTTTCAATATAACCTTTTCAAATGAAATAATATAACTGTATCCCTGCAGTCTGCTGCAAGTGTAATGGATGTATCGCTGAAGACAAGGACAAGTGCTGTATTATCAGTCATATCAGTGTCCTAACTGCTGAGTTGTGTCTCATTGCAAGTCAAAACCTACTAGTGCTTTGTCGAGATAAAGCCATTCAGGACAGATTCAGGTCAGGGTGTCAGATGGGCGATATTTCAAGGTCATCTAAGCCTCACCCCACGACGCCAAGCAGCTGGGGAGAGGAGAGGACCGCAGATGCACCTTGCATGTCACGTTTGACACCTCTCTATCCATCTGCTGTCCCCTTCAGCCTATTCCTCATTCCTCCACTCCTCTCTGTGATTAGCGCTCTCTTCTTTTGATATCTGGCAGCCTTTGCTGGGAAGTGAGAGAGAGAAAGCTGACAGGGGCAAAATTTACAGACTGCAGCTCAAACAATATTTTAGAGGTATCAAAAGAGTGTAGAGAATTTTTGAACAAAGTTCTGATTATTGTAATTTTTTTACCATTCCGACACCTCACACATTGTAAACAATAAGTGCACCCCAGGCTGAGAGGGGGAAATTCTACATCTATGTTTTTTGTTTATATATTTGCTTGTGCACTCGTTTGTCCCTGTAATCGATTGAATTCAGCAAGAGCGTTTTTCACTGTTGCTTGAAAATGAAAAAAAAAAAATGGAAAAAAATTATTCTCCATCACAAAAGAGAGGGAATATTTAAGGCAACAAGCCTCGATTGACTCCCCATCACTGAGACTGACAGATCCAGTGGTGTTGCCTGAGGGTAACATGGAGGCAAATCAGTGCATCCCATTCATTACTGCCTAATAATATAAAAACTAATTACCATGGTCATGGTCCTTCTGTCACCATGCAGAGCAAAGGGCCCCAGCTTTCTCTACTTCCCTAATTACTTTGTCATACTGAAAAGAAGATTTGTCTGTGGTGACAATACCAGCCTAAGTTCCCTTTTACTTGAGTCTTATAACACCCAAATGGAATTTTCAACTTAACAAATTTACTGTTTTATTCTAATGTTGTATGATGCAATATGATTACTGTGTGTATCCTGAAGTTCAAATTAATAAACACTCTTCCCACAAGTGTTGGGAATAGCAAATAGCTAACTAAAAGTAGTGACACTCAAACTGCATTTTTCAGTAGCAAGACATAGCTCTTTTTCAGTAAAAAGCTACTTTTTCCAATGAGTAGTGGTTTAGCATGACAAAATATTTTAGTAAATTTTTTCATTTGGACAACTGATTTAAATTAACTAGTTAAAAGAAAAAAGAAAACATCACTTTGCAAAGATGCTTGAGCACTCATGTTTTGTTATATTTAATAGTACACAATAATATTGTAATACATTTATTACAAATTTATAATAAATGTACTACCATAATTATAAGCTCCTTAAAAATGATCATGTTTGATAGTTTTTGGTGTGTGTTTTTTTGTTGTTGTTTTTTGTTGTTGTTTTTTGTACTTTGTTGTGTATCTAACTACATTTTCAAAAGGCTAGCTTGACTAAATTATGAGTAGCTTGTCACTTGATAACCTACTGTTTCATAGAAAACTTCCCCAACACTGTTTCCCAAACCAAAGGGTTTATTATAAAAGAACAAGCAGATAGAATTAAACTAGTTCTAAATGTGGGTGAACAGCTGCATGTACTTATTGCAGACCCAAAAAAATTTCAGTTCTCTCCACTCTGTCCATGTGTTCCAGAGATTCCCCGAGTTTGGTTTTCATGTTCCATTGGCTCAGCTGGACATGATGGCTGTTCCCCAACTCTAGCTCTAAAGAACACAAGGCTGGTCCATCTCTTCCCGTCTGTCAGAGATGCTGGATGGCCAAGACTCTGTCCCAGTCTTCCCATTTGTTATGAATAGCCCCTCCATCCTGGCACATCTGCTCTCAGAACCTCGCTGGGTCTTAATCAAGGTTGGCATGGGGAATGTAACAAGTGAGCTCTGCTAATGACAATGACTAAAAAGGGCCTTCCAGTGGAGAGATGGGCTTGAGGTGCAACCAAAGGCTGGACACTCATTTCGATAGGGGTTTTGCCTTTCTGAATGGTAGATGTGTTTGGTTTGGCTGTTGTCTAGACACATTCAGTGATTTGTCTGATAGCCATGTGGTTCTGATGTAGCCACCCATGTCTGGACAGTTAGGAAAGCAGATTTTTAAGTAGGGAAATTTAGCAGGATTTAATGTTTGGGAGTTAATACGTACAGGACACATCACAATAACCAAATACTGCATCCAGTATTGCATATTGAACTGCAGTATGGAAGACAACATAGTTTACACTTGATTGTTTGAGTACTACTCCCCCTCCTATTGGTTAACATTATAAGGTGGAGCATGTTATTACATTTTGATGAAAGATTACAAACACCAATGTAATAAAAACACGAATGCAATAATATGCAATGATGAATCATGCACAAGAATAGGGATGTGTATTAAGAAATGAAATAGAAATTAAAATTAGGTTTTTATGTCATTTTGACTTTAACCATTGGATGCTCCAGGGGTGCATTTCACAAAAGCATAATTAGCCATCTATGGTCACAAGTTCAATTGTTACAAACATAGTTCAACGATTTGGTGTTTTCTGAAACCATAGTTCCAATGAACATTTTCAAACAGGATTGCAAATTTATGTGATTGGAACTACAGCTCTCCATCTGTTTTGAAGCAGAGTTTCTTGTTAGTTTGCTGTGTGGACATCATTTCACTTCACTGAGGCTTCAATATCTTTTATTCTCTATATTTACAGTATATCATTCTGTCAAGACTGAACCATTTACATGCATTTAACAAAACTGCTTATTCTGTGGTTCTAAAAACATTTCTAAAAACATTTAAGGCTTAAAGGATTAAAGGCTGTTAAGAGAAAGTTTTTTAACACAAATGTCTTGTGTCAGAGAACATGGGATATGTGTCCATGTTAACACATATGTGAAGTTTTCATTTGTTTTTAAAGAGTGTGCATGTTCATCGGGGGAATCCTAAAGTCTGATGTAAAGGGAAACCCCACTACTACAGCGCAATCATCTGTCGCATAATGCACGCAGCTTTCGTGTCTTCAGCAGCTTTTGCTTATTAAGCAGCTTTCTGGAGAACATGTATATAAGCTATTATAATTTGAAATCCTAGAAATTATTACACCACCCCCTACGTAACATCATTAACGGCAGCTCTATATTGTTGAACCAATGTGGTTTGAGCGATAACATAATTACAACGGTTTCGGGAAACAGTCTTCGTTAGCTAGTTAATTTCTACAACGATGCATCGTACAATGGGGGTTAAGCAGTGAGATACATAGGAGTTTGGGAAATGCACCCCTAAGTCGCTTTGGATAAAAGTGTCTGCTGCTAAATGACTACTTAACTTAACATTGATAAAACTCCACTTGTTCAGCACAACTACAATTGTTCCAAAGCCGACACTTTTAAATTATATTATTATTATTATTATAGTATATTGTAGCTACTTTGTGAATCATTGTTGCAGCATACCAGATTAAGAGTTACATCAATGTACACATTGCAGCTCAATATTCTCAAATATACATTTTCCAACAAAAGTGACAATTCAATGTATTTTGGGAATGCTTAAAGAGATGCTTTTACTTTTAAAAATTGCTTATGCAAATCTCTAAATGTATTCTATCCATTTACATTTGGTTCTCAGAAATGCTTGATTAAAGTTGTAGGCATATAAATTCATGGCTGCCTGGGCCAGATGTTCATTTGTGCCTTGTGAAATCAGGTGCTGTGCCACTATCTGTCAGTGTGGTAATCCAGCCCTTTAGTCAGCTCACCATCCTCATAAACATTCAGCTCTAGTGTGCATAACCAGTCACTCTAAATGTCTTTGCTGGGTTTTGATAGAGATTAGTCTCCTGCGCCTTAACGATCCCACAAATTAGTACCCAGAATTAGACAAATTAGAAGTGTGTGCTTTCCTTTAATTAAGAGCTGAAATGCATCATTGACTTCAGTTAGTTTTCGAAAGTTCATCTGGGGCTTGCAGAGCAGGGCTCTCGGCAGCTCTCCAGAATACTGCGTCACCCCGGACTTCCAAATGACATTATTCACAGACGACTTGGCTGTGTTCACGGTGAAATCATTACGCCGTCCATGCACCAGGTCTCTCTGCTTCCCCTGCCAACACCCAGCCCTCTTTCAAGCACATTGTTTCCAAGCCCTCCTTGCACCTGCATTTCAGTGAGATTTGAAATCGCATGAATGTTGCCCTTCAAAGTAAAATGTTTGGGTACCCTTTGTTTTAAGACAATTTAATCCTTGTAATCACGGAACTTGTGCTCAAACCCTGCTCCTGCAGTCGAGAGGGAGTGCGCCTGTGGAAAAAATCGAGGTTTGAACAGATTCCCTGCCAGTGACCAGCCATGACCTGAATAGCAGCCAATATAGCACCTTATTTCTCTATACTTTAAGAGATATGTGCTAGCAAAGTGAAAGTGACAGATAGTGTTTTGTGGTCGGCTAGAAGATACGCATGTCCCCTATATGAAATGACAAGTGCATTTTCCAAAAAGAAGGACTATAATGTTTTTTCTATTTAGCAGTTGACAGTTTGCCTTCATCATAACATGAGCTTAAGGTGTTCGGAACAAGCATGATTATTTTAGGCCCCCGGTGTCTCTATCTCCACAAATTGAAATCTTTTATATGGAAGGCACAGTTAAGGCCCCACAGCAGGAGAGGCACCTAAATCAGCATGCAAAGTGAATCTGTTATATTCACTTGCATTAACCTCCATCTCTGCACTAAGCACAACAGCAATAGGATTTTTTTTTTCAACAAATACGCGCCTCTTTTCCAGCATTGTCCCAAGAGTCTATCACATTTTTCCTGCAATAGAGTTTCATGAATTTGCAAAGCAGTGGAGCATTATGCCCATTAAACTGGACTGTGGTCGCATATTTGCTGAACATGCAATCAAAATTGCGGCTGACACTGAACACAAACATTGAAGCCTTTTGAAACCAAAACACCTGGTGCCCTGGCCCAGAATAGAACTCAGAACCCAGATTAAATTGGTGCTCTGCCTGTTTGTAAAAGGGATAAATTATATACATTTATAAAGTTAAATCCCTAATCCAAATTTTAATCTGTCCTTTTTAACATTAATATTTCCTATTGACATTAGTTTTTTGATCAAGGTTCAATATAAGCTTTTTGCCACACCTACCAATGATGGGTTGATTGAGAAATTATTCTAGTCATATATTTTATTTTGCATTATTTTTTTTATATATAATTTTGTCCCTACACTCTCAGAAGAAAAGGTACTGTTTAAGGTACAAGGCTGTCACTGGGGTGGTACCCATGTTTCAGGTACATATTTGTACCATTAAAGAGACATAAAGTGACACTAGGGGTCGCTCTTAGGATCCCAAGACACCTCTGATCTTTGAGAAAAGGCCAATGTTAATTGGCAAGTATAATTTGCATGCCACGCTCCCGGACATATGGGTATAAAAGGAGCTGGAATGCATCCACTCACTCAGAATTTTTCTTCGGAGTTGAGCAGATGTGTTTCAGCAAGCTGAATTCCTCCGCCGATCCATTCACCTATACAAAAGCTGTTAGATTTACGGCGCATTACAACGGCTCATCCCCCTCTTGCACCGAGTGCAGAGAATGCCCCTGGGCATTGCCCTCCTAAAAGAGTATATTTCCCTTCTAAAAGAGTGGCACTCATGAAGAGCGTCTTTTTAAAGATGACTTTCCGTTTGTGTATCTTTCCTGGCTAAGAGGATTACCTCTCCACTTCCCACGGCCACAATCGCTGCCTCACGTGCTGGGCGGGGACAGCAGGTCATGTTCTCACTGAGAGAGTGTTATTATGGCAAATTTCCCCTGGGAAAAGCCACCCCAGCGGCTACCCGCCACGTTCCTTCTATATACAGTTTTGAGGCCATGTCATTTAGTACTGGGAGCAATTTGGGTAATTTCAATGGGAGAACTCGTTTCAGGGCGAGTTTGTGATCTCCTTCGTGGCTCGCGAAGAGGATGAGCTTTTTGATCAAAGCATCGGAGAGTGAGCTGGTTCAGTCTGATGCAATGCGCACCTGATGGCCATGCTTTCCCGGGCGACTGCGAGCATTGGGCTGGAGTGGAATACTCCGTTCCCCCCCTGAACCCTTGCAGTGAGGGCGACGAAGTTCACGGCACAGTCTTTTGGGCAGGAGATGTCCACCCTGGTGGTCCAGGAGTGCCACCTTTGGCTCTACCTGGTCGAGTCAAGGGAGGCTGACAAGGTACGATTCCTTGATGCCCCCTTCTCCCAGGCTTGGCCAATTCGGCGACACCTTAGAAGATTTCGCCCAGCAATTCTCAGCAGTCAGAGAGCACATGGAGGCCATACAACACATTCTGCCCTGGCATGACTCAAGGTCCCACACCCCGTCTGCTCATCACCAAGGGCATCCCCCTGTGGCAGCAACACTGGCTGTACCACAGCCCGCCCTAGTAGGCCAGCCCAGGCGTGGAGCCACCCACAGAAAGCAGATGCCAACTGTCTCATGGCTGAGAGAGATTTCCTGGTCATACATTCAGTGTCCACGGCCATTGGTATCATGACCGGCAGGCATTGTTCCTTACGCAAGTACAGCGCTGCAGAGATGGGGCCCCCATTCGCCCCACTGTAGCTTGCACTCTCTAACCCTCGCGGTGGCTGATCATGACCTTCCGACTCAGCTACAAGATTCAGTTCGCCAGGCGCCCGTCCAGATTCAATGGCGTCTGCTTCACCTCGTGAAAGGCGAGAACGTCGCTGCCTTACGTGCGGAGATCGCGTCCCTTTTACAGAAGGCCAGTCCCTTCAGCTGAGATGACAAAGGGGTTTTACAGCCCTTACATCATTGTACCCATGGTGGTAGACACAATCACTCAGGCCAGGGATCCTTCTATGAGGTGCCTGTATGCCTTGAAGTGGCATCTGTTTGCTAAGTGGTGTTCTTCCCGACGCAAAGGTCCCCAGAGATGCACAGTCGGATCAGTGCTTTCCTTCCTGTAGGAATGGCTGGAGGGGCGGCTGTCCCCCTTCACCTTGAAAGTGTATGTAGCCACTATATCGGCACATCACGATGTAGTAGACGGTAAGTATTTAGGAAAGCACGACTTGATCATCAGGTTCCTGAGAGGCGCTAGAAGGTTAAATCCCCCCAGATCACACCTCATCCCCTCGTGGGACCTCTCCATGGTCCATTGGGGCCTATGGGGAGCTTAATTTTAGCCCCTAACTCAGCTGAGTTAAAGGCACTCTCTTTGAAGATGGCCCACCTGACAGCGCTCACCTCCATCAAGAGGGTAGGGGACCTGCATGCGTTCTCTATCAGCGAAGCATGCCCGGAGTTCGGTCCGGGTGACTCTCATGTAATACTGAGACCCCGACCGGGCTATGTACCCAAGGTTCCCTCTACCACGTTTAGGGATCAGGTGGTGAACCTGCAAGCGAAGCTGCCCAGGGAGGAGGCATTTTTGCAGTGTCCGATGCGTGATTTGCGCATCTATTTGGATTGTGTGCAGAGCTCTACACAGTCTGAGCAGCTCTTTGTCTGCTTTGGCGGACAGCGGAAAGGGAGTGCTGTCTCCAAATAGAGGATCGCCCACTGGGTTATTGACGCCATCGCTATGGCATATTACGCTCAGGTCGTGCCACCCCCCTCTTGAGGCTACGAGCCCACTCTACTAGGAGTGTGGTGACCTCCTGCATGCTAACCAATGGTACCTCTTTAGAAGACATCTACTGAGCAGCGGGCTGGCAACACCCAACACCTTGCAAGATTCTATAATCTCTGGGTAGATCTGGTCTTGTCCCGTGTGTTGTCAGATACGAACAAGTTCCGGTACAGCTGGCCGGGTGTGGCTTTGCACAAAGCGCCTTTCTCCTCCCCAGAGGTGAAGATGTGTGCTTTTTACCCCCAGATCATGTTCACGAAGTCGTGGACCCTGGATGTCCTTCTTCCTTGGCCCTGTGGCAGGCGAGTTTATCGAGAAACTCGCTGCCAGCCCAGTAAGTGTGCTAACTAGGCCCTGTACTGGGGTAGGTGCTGCACATGCGCTGGTTACCCGTACGTATCCCTGTGGGATGTATCTGCTGAAAAATGTTTTCCCTGTTGGTAAACCAAATCTTCCTTGGGGAGAGGACCCTCTGACCCTGTAATTCTTGTTTGTAGAATTCCTCCCCCTCCGGATAGGAACTACCATCAGGACTTCTCCACATGTAAGACTGCCGACAAGGTTCAGTAAGAACTTGTGATGTATTATCACTCAAATACCCCCCCCCCCCCCACCCCCCCGACTCGGACCTTATATGGCCCCCAGTTGAATGATTTTGTTCCTTTTTTACGGAAAAAACTGAAGAGGCAACAAAGGTGAACCTCTAAGATGTTGCATCCCTCCTGCCACAACACTGAACTACCCACTGAAATGGCCTCATCTCGGCTCCTCAGTACAAAACCTGAATGAGTGGTTGCATTCCAGCTCCTTTTATACCAGTATGTCAGGTGGAGTGGCATGCAAATTCCACTCGCTAATCCCATTGGCCTTTTCTCAAAGATCAGAGGTGTTTGGGGCTCCCAAGTGCGACCCCTATTGTCACTACTTCGACACAATGTCTCGTTCCCCCATCAGGAGGTTACAACAGTAACTGAGACTTTTTGTTTGTTTCCACAGGAAAATATACCTTTAAAAGGTCTGCAATAGGTCTTTAGGGTACAATTCTATTCTCGAATCGAATTACACATTTTAACAAGAAATACAAAAAATACCCCAAAGAGGATCACCCAAATGACAGCCCATGTACCTTAAAAGTACAAAAAAAAAAAAACACATTTCTGAGAGTGTACAACAAATTTAGCTTTTTTGTACCCTGTATATTTGTGGTAAATATCAGATACATTGGTCCCCAACATTTCTGAATTTATTGCAGTAGATAACAAAATATTAGAGCAAGTAACATATACAAACAAATTCTGCTAAACTTTATCTTAGAACAAACTTGTATTTTCTAAGCTATTTTGGTTATTTATTCACCAACTGGCTCCAAAGTTATTTGCTTGAGTATGCTTGTGTTATTTTTCTTTAAAATAAATGACATTTAGTATTTTATTTTGTAATATTATGCAATGACATCTCATCATTTACTTACCCTCATGCCATCCCAGATGTGAATGACTTTTTTTCTTCAAGCTGAACACATTTGAAGAAAACTAGAAATATATCTCAGCTCAGTATGTCCTTAAAAAGCAAGTGGATAGTGATTAGACCATTGAATTTTCAAAAAGAACAGACAGTTAGCATTATTGTCATCTGACTCCACTCATTAAAATAATGTCTAAAGCTAAACGAGTGAACAAACCTATAAAACAAACAAAGCTTCTGTGTAGAGTTCCTCTTACTCAGCTGTAAACACTGCTGCTCTTCTGGGTGTGTTGCATAAGTGTCTGTTCTCGCGTGAACATGCCAACACGATTATGTCACACACGTGTACTGCTGCTGACCGGATGTGATGAATTATAGTTAAAAAGTACTTAAATATAGATTTTTGCAGAAGCAGCAAAATGATAGTTTCACTTTAGAAGACATTAATTTAACCACTGGGGTCGTATGGATGACGTTTATACTGACTGTCTTTTAGTTTTGGAGATTCAAACGTCGTACCACCATTCACTTGCATTTTAAGGACCTCCTGAGCTAAGATAGTTTTCTATTTTTCTTCAAATATGTTCTGCTGAAGAAATAAATTCATACACACCTAGGATGGCATGAGGGTGAGTAAATGTTGAGAGCATTTTTATTTTGGGTGAACTAACCCTTTCAGTGTGGCTGAAGTGTCCAAATATTTTTGGGACAACTGTTAATAAACCTGTTTCAATTTTAAAAGCTGGCATTTGGCACTTGGTGAAAGAAAAGCAAAAGCAAAACACTCCAAATATAGGAAATTAATATATATATATATATATATATATATATATATATATATATATATATATATATATAAATTATAATCTCTTTTGGAAGCTGAAAGGACAGTTCATAATAATTGTTTAGTGACCTCTATGCATGGGTAACAGTACCATCTCTAGATGCTGATTTTGAAGCTCTAACCTACAGCAGCTTTACACATTTGCATACAAATTGTCTGGCCTTACCTGACCTCTGGGGAGACCAATACTCTCAACATCTGCATTTTATGCAAAATACATTATAAAAAAGTTTTATGATGAGCCCCCAAAGCCCATGCACCCTAAAAAGTTCCAGTAAGTAATTTACTGATAACAACCCCCAAAGGTATGGTGTTGGCCGGAATGTTCTAATAAACCTCTTTCCTTGATGAAATTAGGATTAACAGATTTCACATGTGAATTTTGCATTCTGGGTAAAACAATGCAGGCAGAACCATGCTAACCTTCTGAGCTGGACAATCATTTTTCTGTTGTTTCTGTTGTTTATACAGCCATTAAAGGTAATCAGGCCTTTAGAGTTTGGGCTGAATTGTTGTGTTTTTTCAGACTCCATCAAGCAGAATAGAAAATAGTGCACTGAGACGCACCAGCAAACTACTTCAGACAGATTGCCACTTTACAACACTCTGCACACATTTTATTCCAGAGGCTGAAAGTTTAATCTTTTTAAGCTTTGAGAAAGTATCAAATAAAATGAGTGAAATTGATGGCACTCTCATTGTTGGGGGTTGGTATTTGCCCATCACAACTACTGTGTGGGTGCTATTGCGCTTCATTCAGAATTCCAAATGAAATATAAAGGGGAGTTTTTTAGATTGAGAAAAAGTAAAGAAAAACATTTACTGTTTGCATGTGCCCTGACTTTATAATGTGCATTCACTAAACTGAACTGAAACTCAGTTTTCTGCAACCGTTAAGTTCACAAATCATTGGGCCACATTCACTAACCATGCGTACGCACAAATTTATGCATGAAATCATGCTTCATCAATATGTTTGCACTAAAATGAAATCTAAATTTAAAATTTACACACATGTATAAAATAGTCCTATTTGAAATTATTTCTAATACCTTATACATTATAAACTGTGTGCGTATGTGCATTATAGCTCGAGCTAGGTTCTGGTTCTGCCCATGCATCCTTAGTGATACAGCAGACAAACAAATTTCTTCGTAGCCGAGCGGTTGTGTGTTCAGCAACCTGGTGTTCCACTACTTTTCCACTCGCCTCTAAGAGCATTGCTGTTGGATCTTATGGCTCATTACCAGCGGCTTTCTCCCTTCTCTGCACACCAGTGCAGTCCACGCCCCTGAGCGCTTCGACAGCGTTTCTTTAAAGAGCAAATAAACCTGTAAAAGAGTATATTTCCTCTAAAAGAGTACACATATTGGCGTTAAACGTCTCTGCCGTTAAACATCTTTCCTCCGAGAGAAAGCCACTTCAGTCACCCTCCGTGGTGCGCCTCCTTTCTACAGGATTGGGGTCGGCGCGGCTGGTA
The DNA here is from genome assembly GCA_032164185.1 of Moxostoma hubbsi. Taxonomy (NCBI): domain Eukaryota; kingdom Metazoa; phylum Chordata; class Actinopteri; order Cypriniformes; family Catostomidae; genus Moxostoma; species Moxostoma hubbsi. The sequence goes on from JAVLUX010000186.1 coordinate 4,783,395, forward strand.
ATGAAGGCAATTTGGGGAGTGCAACGGGCTCTGTTTTGCCATGCAAATCCCAACGAACCACCCGCCCCCCTGTACGTTCGTTTGCTTCCGTCCGGGTCCAACGGCTCACCCCACGGACAGTCTGATGTCTCCCTCGGATCCCCCGCAAGCTGGATGATGATTTTGCTGCTGCATTAGAGAGCGTCACATCGACGTCTGATGCTGATAACTTGACTGAGCTGCCAACTTCGGGTTTGCTCGTCCAGTCTGAGCCTGATGCACTGATGTCCGCTATGCTTGCCAGCGCCGCCGTGACCGCAGGGCTGGACTGGAACCCTCAGCCCCCCGCCCTCACCCCTCACAGCTAAAAGATTGGTTACTCGGGTCAGAGCGCTGCTCACAGTCAGACAGAGGCCATCTCCCACACCATGCCTCGCTGCAGTTCCAGCATGATCCGTGCTCCGTCTGCTCACCGAAGGCATCCCCATCCAGCTTCTAAACAACAAGCAACTCTGCTTCAACCTGGGTTTAGCTTTCAGCCACAGCATAGAACTCCCCACAGGAAGCTGATGAGCCCTGCCAGGTACATCAAAAATTATCATCCCCTTAGTGCCCCTCGCACGGAGCTTGGACGCGTGGCTTTCACTTCCCAACACGATGCGCTGGCTGGCCAGGACCATCTGACTCAGCTACACGATCAAGGTCGCCAGGCCCCTGCCCTGTTTCAGCAGCTTCCGCTTTACCTTGGTGCACGACGAAGACGCCAACACCGTGCGTGCGGTGATCGCAACCCTTTTACTCAAAGACACGATAGAGGCTGTCACTCCAGCCGAGATGAAGAAGGGTTTCTACAGCACTTACTAAATCGTACCCTATGGCGGCTTACGTCCGATCCTGGATTTGCAAGTTTTCAACTGGGCCCTCACAAACTCCCGTTCAAGATTCACATTTAAAAACACATTCTAACATGCGTCCGGCATCAGGTTTGGTTCGTAGTGATAGACCTGTAGGATGTGTACATCCACATCTCTATATTGCCTCGACACCGACCCTTCCTATGGTTCGTGTTTGACGGCCAGGCATATCAGTACATGGTCCTCCCCTTTGGCCTGTCCCCATCCCCTCATGTCTTCACGAAGGTCGCAGAGGCAGCCCTTGCCCCTCTAAGGGAAGTGGGCATCTGCATTCTCAACTACCTCGATGACTGGCTCACCCTAGCTCACTCTCGAGAGTTACTGTGCACCCACAGGGACCAGGTGCTCAAGCATCTCAGCCATCTATGGCTTCAGATCATCTTGGAAAAGAGCAAGCTTGCCCCAGTTCAGAGCATCTCTTTTCTCGGCATGGAGTTAGACTCAATCTCAATGACAGCGCGCCTCACCAATGAGCATGCGCAGTCGCTGCTGAAATGCCTCACTTTGTTCAAACCAGACACAGCGGTTCCTCTAAAACAATTCCAGAGGCTCTTGGGGCATCTGGCTTCCCCCACGGCAGTCGCACTGCTGGGGTTTATTCATATGAGACCGTTTCAGCACTGGCTTCAGACTCGAGTCCCGAGATGGGCATTACACCGCGGTACATACCGTGTGTTCATCACCCCCACCTGCCACCAGAGTTTCAACCCTGGACAGACCTCTGTTTACTGCAGACAGGATTCCCTGTATAGCAGGTGTCCTGACGAATTCTGGTCACTACAGACGACCCCAAACTGGGTTGGGGCACAATGTGCAATGGTCACGCAGCCACCGGCTCCTGGACTTGGCCCCGGTTGGGTTGGCACATCAACTGCCTAGAGTTGCTGGCTATAATTCTGACAGCTCCACCACGATGGCATACATAAATCACCAAGGCGACGTGCGCTCTCGTCACATGTTGCAACTTGCCCGCCGTCTCTTACTTTGGAGCCAGCAGCGACTCGTTTTTTGCGCACCACTCATATTCCGGGCATCCTCAACACGGCAGTGTAGGTGCTGTTGCGACAGGGCATGCTCAGCGGAGAGTGTAGGCTCCACCCTCAGGCAGTCCAGCTGATTTGGGAGCAGTTTGGCAAAGCACAGGTAGACCTGTTTGCTTCCCAAGAGACCTCCCACTGTCCGCTCTGGTACTACCTAGCTGTGACTCCCCTCGGGATAGACGCACTGGCACACAGCTGGCCCTGGGGGCTGCACAAGTACGCATTTACCCCAGTGAGCCTACTTGCACGGGTGCTGTGCAAGGTCAGGGAGGATGAGGAACAAGTCACTTTAGTGGCCCCCTATTGGCACAGGCAGACTTGGTTCTCGGATCTCATGCTCCTCGCAACAACCCTTCCCTGTCGAATTCCCCTGAGGAAGGACCTTCTTTCTCAGGGACGGGTCTCCCTCTTGCATCCATGCCCAGACCACTGGAACCTCCATGTCTGGCCCCTGGATGGGATGCGGAAGATCTAAGTGGTCTACCACCTGCAGTCGTAAACACGATCAGCCAAGCCAGAGGTAACCAGGAAACTTTATGCCCTGAAGTGGCGCTTTTTCGCGAATTGGTGTTCTTTCCGATCTGAAGACCCGCAGAGATGCGCAGTCGGGTCAGTACTCGTCCCTCATGGGATCTCTCCATGGTCCTTTCAGGCCTCCAGAGACCCCCCTTCAAGTCGCTAGAATCAGTCAAGCTCAGAGCCCTCTCCTTGAAGATGGTCCTCCTGATTGCACTTAATTCCATCAAGAGGGTTGGGAACCTGCAAGCATTCTCTGACCCACGTCTCCCTTGGACAGTCCCCTCTGCCCCAAGGTCCCTGTGTTTGTAGCAATTCCTCCCTCGCAGCAGGTAGGATCAACTACCCCGCCACTTCCACATGTGGCCTGAAAACCCATGTGATGTATTTTGCCACATTTTACCTCCCCCCAGTCTGGGCAGGTTGTAGTCTCTATGGGGTCTTTTCCCCTTGAAAGAATAGGAGTTGGAAAAGAATGCCCTCCCCGATGCGTGTTATAGCATTAAATGGCCCCAGCTGCTTTAACTCTATCTGAGAAACACAGAGAGAGAAAAGGCGCGGCAGGTGCAGCCTGCTCCCATGCTTGGCACATTGCTTGTTCCCCCCTTCGGGATTCCGGGAACCTAAAATGTTTAGGACTTTTTTATGGGGCTGTGGCACGGTGGAGGGCGGGACCGGCGCGTGATTACGCACCACCGGTCCCGTATTAGGCTAATTAAGCCGTCAAGAGGGATAAAGGCCACTCGCAGACGGCGATCGAGAGAGAGAGCTCAATTACGGACGCCCTCCACCGTGCCACATTCCTCCCCCGTTCTTTCAGGCTGGGGACCCCCGGCCTGACGTACATCCCCTGGGGGGAGGGCGCCTCCCGCGCGGTCTGCCGGCAGGTCATCCCCATCAACCTGGACGAGGGAGGGGGCAAGGGGAGGGAAACAAAAAACCAACAATTAAAAATGGGGGGGAGGGTTCCTGCACTGGGCAGTACCTCCCCTCCCACAAACACCATCATTTAAAAAAGAGGGAGGGGCAAGGGGAGGGAAACAACAATTAAAAATAGGGGGGGAGGTTCCTGCACTGGGCGGTACCTCCCCTCCCACGAACACCAGAATTTAAAAAAGAGGGAAAAGGCCAACACAGAGCGGTAGCGAGAGAGAGAGGAGAGAGAGATTAAAGGAAAAAAAAAAACTTACTCGCCGGTTCTCTGATATGCCGTAGCTCGTTCCTCAGCCACTCCCCCACCCTCTACCGAACGGCAGCCGCGCCTCTCCAGGCAGATCCGAGGCAGTCCTCAGCCCCTGGCGGACGGAACGCCCCGCCGCGTTCTCGGCGAGCCGAAGGGGACTCCCCCGCCCCTGGCAGCGGTTCTCCTGCTCCAGGCGGTCGGTCGCGATCCCCTCCCCGCTCGCGGACGGCGGTCTTCCCTCGACCCCTCCGCGTTTCAGCGGCTGGTAGGGGCATCCTCCGCCCCTGGCAGCGGCCCTGACCGCTCCAGGCGGTCGCTATAGGAGACCCTTCTCCCCTCGCGGTCGGCGGCCATTCCTCCGCGTCCAGGCGGCTGGGCTCCTCGTTCCCCCGGCAGATGGCCGCGGCTGCTTCTTTGTGGTAGTGGCGAGAACTCCGCTACGGCGTATCCCTCTTCCTTCCCGGGCTTTCGGCACCAATGTAAAACAGATCAAATTCATGGGCAAGGAAGAGGTGAGAAACCGGCTTAACATATAAACTAAAGATTTAATGGAAAACTCAAAAGACAAACACATACGATAACGGACGTCCGTAATTGAGCTCTCTCTCTCGATCACCGTCTGCGAGTGGCCTTTATCCCTCTTGACGGCTTAATTAGCCTAATACGGGACCGGGCGTGCGTAATCACGCGCCGGTCCCGCCCTCCACCGTGCCACAGGGGCGTTGGGGTATGTGTAGTCTGACGTAGCCTGTTGCTTTGGCATGCAACTGCCTGTTCCGCACCTGCATCAGCAGTTCACGTACATGGTTCAGCTCAGTGTTGCTTCATTCTACATAACGTCGAGTGAGGGACAAACGGGGAACGTCTAGGTTACTGTTGTAATCAGAAAACGAGACGTTGTGTCCCCCCGGCCAAGACGCTGAACCGGCCGAACCTTGTTCTCGGCTCCTCGGTGCAAAACCTGATTAAACAGATGCACGATTCCCTCATTTTATACCCGTATGTCCAGGGGAAGGACATGCAAATTCTGTTTGCCAATTTCTCATTGGCTTATTCTCAAGTTTAGACGTAACCGAGGCCTTCAAGAAAGACTCCTAGTGTCGCTTCATTTAACACAACCTTTCATTCCCACCATCAGGGAATGGAGGTTACAACAGTAACCTAGATGATTTCTGACTCTCTAGTATCCTTATATTTAGGGGTTGGTGTAGAGATGGGCTGTATGGACAGGAGCATCTCGAGGATTTGTAAAAATCAGGGGCTGAGGCTAAAACATAAGGGGCTAAGAGCAGGGGTGTAAAGTAACGAATTACAAATACTCACATTACTGTAATTAAATATTTTTTCCCAAGAATTTTACTTTTTTTTAAGTAGTTTAAAAATGTTATACTTTTACTTGAGTACATTTTAAGTGCTGTAATTGTACTTTTACTGTGCTATTTTTTAGCCTTGTTGCCCAAGGAATTAATGTACATACTTGAAACTTTGGCCATACAATCTCCATCTCGCTGGATGAGTTGAGATTCCTCTGTGTTCCATCGAGCACACTAATGGACGCTAATGTTCTGTGATCCAACAACCTGGACAGTGTCCTCTCCACTTTCCCAACCAAAATGATCATGGTGGCCAATCAGCACAAGTCAAGGCAAACCAATCTGCAGTGTTACCCTGGGCACCAGGGGTGACATGGTCGTATACTCTCTTGTGACTCAACCCAGAGACACAACCGCTGGTTCTTCCTGTTCTTCACCAGAGGAACCCTATGTTGGCTTTGAGGCTGAGGTCAACGAGCAACTTGCCAGAGCAGGATCAGAGAAATGCATTTCAGAATCTCTTTCAGTATCTTCTTTCTAGACTTGCATTTCATGATTCACCTCTCAAGTGGCAAGTGGCATGGCCAACGGCTTCTGGACAATGAGAGTGTTCCCAGCTGACCAATACAAGCTGGTTTTCTCTTTTGGTAACCACCAGACCATCTGGAACCATTGTCCATTCGGATATTTGCACTAACCAGCCTAGTTCATTATCTTCCTCTATAAGCCATGAGTGACGCTGCTAACCATTTATGTGGATGACAAATTCATGAGGAACCAGATATTTGAGAAACACTTGACCAAGGTCTGACATATACTTAACCAACTCTCCACCACTGGAGCCAAGCTTGCACTAGCCAAGGGCCAGTGATGCCACATCAAGGTTGAGTATGTGGGTCTAAAATTGATTGCAGATGCCATCGAACCCCAAGCTGGGAGAGTTTGAGCCGTCCGTGACATATAAGCTCTGACAGGTGTCTGCAACTTCTACCGACAGTTAATCGAGGACAATGCGGAGATAGCCAAACCCTCACAGAACTTCTCCATAAAGACAAAACATTTGAGTGGGGAGAGCCCCAGGAACAGTCTTTCTTCCAGATGAAAGACAAGCTCAGCTCTGTGCCCTGTCTGACCTACCCAGACAAGGATAAAGAGTTCAAGGCAAGCTCATCCTATTGTCTCAGTGCCACCCTGACACAGAAACAAGACACAGACAAACGTGTCATCACCTACGTGAGCCGACCTCTGAGTGTTGTTGAGGCCCTCCTGGCCACTGTATGGGCTGTGGAACACTTCCATAGATACATTTGGGGTCAGAAGTCATTGAGAATTGTCACCAACCTGTTACCTTCCTGAACAGAAAACGGCTGAGGGAGGGGCGGTTATCCAACAGCCGCATTGCCAATTGGATTATGGCTTTGCAAGGCTATGACATTGAGGTTAAGTATGCCAGGAACCATCAAATGTCATTGGGCTAGGGCCTGGCCGAATGCTAACACTGTTACTGCAAAGTGCATCCGAGCCCTGAATCCTTACATGTCACCAATCGAATCATCGTTCCTATGATGTGAATACCTGCGCAGACCTCTCAAGGGTCTACGTGGATAGCTGTTCATTCCACCATGAAATTCAGACTCGGCTAGGACCCAGTATTGTTTTGTTCAACCGCAACGTCGATGAACCAATGTGGAGATTGCAGCAGTGCTCATCATGCTCCATCAAGCCACAAAGTTGACTGTTGAGCAACTGACGATCTGTTCTGACTCAAACTATGTTACAGATTTATCTCTCACTTTTCCACATGGAAAGAGAATGGCATGAGGAGCATTAGAAACAAGGAAGTCAAGCACTCAGAACTATTCCTGCTTGCGACTGACTTGGGAATGACAGACTACTCAAAAAAGGTCAAAGGTCATTCCCAAACCTCCGGTTCTGATAAAGATGGTAATGAAGAAGCTGACCGCATAGCCAAGTTAGGAGCGGAACAGGGCATTGCCTGGGAGTTCAGAGATGAGTGGCTTCCAATTACCCAAAAATTTGCGATAAACGCAATCACCTGTCGCCAGGCAAAAGAAAGGCGAGAAGGCCCGCAGACCTGCCCACAGACTCTACACCTGGGATGGAGACCCGGTGATGCAGATCTGATCACTATTTAGGAGCAAGACCTGGCCATCCAAAATGTCCGGCTGCGGGTAGCAAACCATGAAACACAAAGGGCCTCTCAAACTCTACTACATGTGTCGAAGGAGCTGCATGCTCTCCTTGTCTTGACCAGCCATGTCTTAAACTGGAGAAAGGTTTGTTGGTCTATACCCAAACTGTCCAGGGTCCAGCTTGCTGGGTTGCTGCAACCGATCATAGGGAAGTGACGCTAGCCCCTGCTCATGACTTCCCTATCGGAGGCCACCGGGCTTTCAAGGCCACCCTCAAGACCCTCCAGCAAGTGATTTATTGGCCATCAATGGCCCACGACACCCGGTCCTATGTCAAAGGATGCCTGGTCTGTAGCCAGTTCCATCCATCCAGACCACTGGATCAGGCCCCACTCCAAAACTGAGGGATCACATTCCCATGGTTCCACCTCCAGGTGGATTGGATTGGACCAGTCCCCAAGTCCTCACAAGGTAACAAGGACCTACTCACGGTTACCTGCGCTTTCACCAAGAGGCTGGAGTGCCTCCCTGCCCCTAACAACACAGCCACAACAACTGTAGTCCTACTGCTGAAACATGTGTTCAGCCGCTGGGGGCTACCCCTCTCCATTGATCGAAACACCCAATACACCTCAAGCGTCATAACTACCATGTATGAAATCATTCACCTATTTGCCTGTAGAAGTGAAGAAAGAAGATTTCTCTTCCCTCTTCAACCAGGTCGACTTCAGTGATTTTTCTGCCAACCTGCCGAGAATCAGCCCCGTACTGCCCGCCGACAGAGCGAGGAAACGGCCTTCCGTCATCACCGAGCTTTGAAGAACTGAGTTGGAGTCAAACGATGGACGAACACATTCTACTCATGTCCTCATGTGATCCAAGTAAGAGGTTTACGTCTAGGCAGAGATAGACTATTACACATACCTTCCTCTCACAAATTATAGACTTATTTGCTACCATATCTAATCATGTTACTGTTTAGTAAGTGCCAAAATATTAGTCTGATGTCGGCCTAATAAAATGGCTGAAGGTTTCTGCATCATTCTGAATTTTCTTAGTGCTGAATCAAAAAGTTATTATTAATTAGCATTTTATCAATTGACAATCTTATCTGATTCCAATTTTATATTAATCTGACTCCAATTTAAATTGAACCTCTAATTTAGATTTAAGCTCAATTTTTTTCTGATCATTCTATATATATATATATATATATATATATATATATATATATATATATATATATATATATATATATAAACAATATTCAGATAATTAAAATGCATTACATTCTTGTGGCAGAAGAGTTAATCATTGATGAGACCATTCAAAAAGTGGCTTTAGAATACAATGTATTGGCATACAGTTCACAGCAATCCATTTCACAAGTGAATTTGTCAATCAGTTGGAGATTTATTATGAGGGCTTGTTTAAGGACCCACCAATGTACACCTGTGTCAGGCATTTTTTTATTTTATTTTTTAGAAACAAGCCAGGGGTATACATAGTACACAATACTACAGATATATTTTACAATAGTGCCAATACATTATATTCATTACATAGTGCAATGGTTTTCAATGCTTGTTGGAGGCATTTAAATTATATTTCAAGCCTTTACAAAAAAGAGCAATTAGGGGCTTTATAGATATAAATTTACACTTATATATAAAAAAATTGGCAAGAAAAATAAACAGATTAATCAGAAAATATTAACTTAAGTTACCAAAACTGTGAAAAACAAATAAAACGTCTTTATAAAGCAAAGAAAAACTATTTAAAATAGAGGTACGTACAAACAAACAAAATGTAGTATTTCTCCTAAATACTACAGCGTGGACACATTCCCAAAAAAGGTGAGGGGCAGATTCATCTACAGCATTACAGAAGGCGCAAAATTGATCTATTTCAGGGAGCACATTTCTTAAATAAAGATTGACTGGGTAAAAACGGTGTAACAGTTTAAAGTACACCTCCTTAACCTTGTTGATAATTAAATATTTATGAGGTAAAGACCATACGACCTGTGTCAGACATGCTTCTGTTGCGTCTCGGGTGTGTTGCGTCATAAAAATAAAATGTTTAGGTCACTGTGTTAAATATAGTTTAATACTCAATCTTTAAACACATCTTGAGATCCCTTAGTTCGCATTTGCGCTCCTTCAAGTGTTTTGAACACAAGAACGTAAAGCATGTTTGTGTTGTGTGTCCGCTGAAGGGTTGTTAATGTTTTGTTCACTGTAATAAACTGTGTGTTGCTCACACAGCTGAAATTTCACTTACTGCCCTCTGGAATAAACAGGTGGTGCTACAAGCTTACATTTCTCAGGAAAGCATTGCGATTAATTGCGTACATTTTTTTAACGAGTTATTTTTTGTAAAATTGATCGCACGTTATTAACGCGCTAAATCGACAGCCCTAGTAGTTTTATGTGGTTTTCTCCTATTCATAAGCTCCAGTAATGATTAATATCCCAGACTTAAGATTGCAGTGGAGTCATTCTACCAAACGGGTGCCATTTCCACTTTGCAATTTTAAAATTTTTCATTAAGAACAAACTTTTTAAAAAAAAAAATTGACAGATACGTTAATCCTCCAAAAAAATCACATTTTCCCACCTCAGGCACAAAATCCTTATTAATATTATCCTTTTTATTCAGGCAAGGGAGCCTTTCTTGAACCACCCCATTACTTAAATTTACTTAAAAAATACAAATAAAGTTACATTTATTTGATTAGTCAACACAACAAGAACATCATGCAACATTAATTTATGTAACATTTCATTTCCTTTCCATAAAATTTTAACAAAATGACCCTGTGACGGGGTGGTCACTGATGTGACGGGCTGGTTCACTGTGATGGGGTGGTATGGACAAAGTGTTCCTCTATATGTAACATTATTCATTAAACACAGAGAGTGAGTGAGTGAGTGAGAGAGTGAGAGAGTGAGTGAGTGAGTGAGTGAGTGAGTGAGTGAGTGAGTGAAATAGATAGTGAGTGAGTGAGTGATGAGTGACTGAAATAGATAGTGAGTGAGTGATGAGTGACTGAAATAGAGTGAGTAAGTGATGAGTGACTGAAATAGTAAGTGAGTGAGTGATGAGTGACTGAAATAGATAGTGAGTGAGTGAATGATGAGTGACTGAAATAGATAGTAAGTGATTGAGTGATGAGTGACTGAAATAGTGAGTGAGTGATGAGTGACTGAAATAGTGAGTGAGTGAGTGATGAGTAAGTGACTGAAATAGATAGTGAGTGAGTGAATGATGAGTGACTGAAATAGTGAGTGATGAGTGACTGAAATAGATAGTGAGTGAGTGATGAGTGACTGAAATAGTGAGTGAGTGATGAGGGACTGAAATAGTGAGTGAGTGAGTGATGAGTGACTGAAATAGATAGTGAGTGAGTGATGAGGGACTGAAATAGCGAGTGAGTGATGAGGGACTGAAATAGTGAGTGAGTGATGAGTGACTGAAATAGTGAGTGAGTGATGAGGGACTGAAATAGTGAGTGAGTGAGTGATGAGGGACTGAAATAGTGAGTGAGTGATGAGGGACTGAAATAGTGAGTGAGTGAGTGATGAGGGACTGAAATAGTGAGTGAGTGATGAGTGTTTGAAAGAGATAGTGAGCATGTGAGTGTGTGTGTGTGTGTCTGAATTAGTGAGTGAGTGATGAGTGTTTGAAAGAGATAGTGAGCATGTGAGTGTGTGTGTGTGTGTGTGTGTGTGTGTGTGTGTGTGTGTGTGTGACTGAAATAGTGAGTGAGTGAGTGATGAGTGTTTGAAAGAGATAGTGAGCATGTGAGTGTGTGTGCGAGTGACTGAAATAGTGAGTGAGTGAGTGAGTGATGAGTGTTTGAAAGAGATAGTGAGCATGTGAGTGTGTGTGTGAGTGACTGAATAAAATAAACAGGGTTAAGTTAACGGAAAATAAACTGATTGGCCTATATTAGAATCCTTGATTTCACACATCCTCACATTCAAATGGGAAGCAGAACCACCCCATCACATCCCTTACCACCACGTCACAATAAAACATGTGACGGGGTGGTATGGGGTGGTAAATTTTATCCTAAAATGGCTGCAGATCTCACATGTGGTCAAGTTCCTCACATAGCATAAATGCATTCAATTTGAAATATAATTTTCTTTGCATTAATAATGTAAAAAAAATTCTAAAAAAGTTTTCCCTATCTATTTTGCGTGACGGGGTGGTTTGTTTGAGCTTTACGGACAATGCCTAACACGAAAAAGCAACAAATAAACAAAGTATAAGAATGTCAGTGCTTGCCTGCTTTTGTTCTTGGTGGTTACAAGGCTCAAATGAGGTCACTTCCGCTTTGTGATGTCATTTAAAGCAACAGTGCATTATTTATAGATAAAACAAGTTAGTGTGACGGGGTGGTAATTCAAACTGAGGGACACACACAAATCATTAAATATTTACAAAAAACTAGGTTTATTTTGAATAAATATATCTTATGTATACAGGGACACACATAACATCCTGAAAATGTTTTTTTTTTTTTATAAAAAAAAATATCTTATGTTTTTTTTAATATCTAACTTATTTAGTGATATTTTAGATGCAAGTGTCATGTTGGTCAACACGGACATGTGAAATTGGCCATGTACTAATGAAAAATGATTAAAATAGTATGTTAATCATTAAGAATAGTTTTTTTTATCATATATCATGTTAACAAGAACACTTGAATTAATAACTTTAAGCTTTGGAAACACACTTTGGGGGCATTTTGGGGACATTTTTTGTGCCTTATGCATCTCATCAAACATTGCGGACACAAATGGCAACCGTTTCATAGAATGACCCAGTAACAAAAGGCATACAATCTACTGGTGATAAATGATTTTGGAGGAATACCCAATAAATAAAAAAGTAACAATTAATTTACCAGGTAAGATTTAAAATATAAGTTACAAAATCAATCAAAGCCAATTTCACACATGATCAGAATAAACAAACTTTCCTAAATATAAAAGACAAGTCAAAGAAACACACCTGGCAATAGAAAATGACATGAGCAATATATCTGACTACAGACTCCCCAAGTTCCTTGCCAACCTTCCTTAAATATCCAGACACAAAACATTGTGTACCAAATTATATTATCCTTTGAACAATTAAAATTTTGGGGTGAATGTCTTCCTTGAGTTTAACCTTATTAACATTCAGGAGATCATTTAAATTGCAGTTCAAGGAGGGGGAATAGGCCTCCAGAATTATGCAGTATTTGGCAAAGACCTTATAACTTTGTCACTATTAGTTTTACTGACATGGGAAATAGACATTATACCAGTCGCACAGAGACCTCTTAAATTATATCAAACACATACAGTTGCATTCTTTGTTTTCATGGTATGTTATATTTTTACATATAAATCTTGTGTCTTTGTATTGGTCATGTGTTGTTGAAGGGGAGAAGGGGGAGAGAGAGAGGGAGGGGCAGCAAGGTGATTGCAATTTATCACACTGTGGTGATATTCAGGTTAAGATTTCAGCTATGTAAAACAATGCAAAGGCGATTTGCAATTTATCACATGTGGTGATATTCAGGTGTAGATTTTAGCTTTTGTGAGAGAGTTCAGATGTTGTCTGAAGTAAAAAGTTCTTTGTTATTCCATGAATTGATGAGTGTTGGGCTATCAGACATCTTGGCATCTGCCTAACAGTTTGTAGTTGGAAGTCGAACTTTATTGACTGCATTGTATTAATTATTAATTGATATTACTGCATTGATAAACTTTGTTATACTTTAAAGGGAAGTGTTTTGGTATTGCTTTGCATGCACCTGTGTCAAGGGATTGCAGGGGATGTCAGTGCTCAGATTCAAGTATTCATTGTTTTCCTTTTGAATGTCGATGTTCTCCGGATGTCAACTTTCCTATAGTGAAACTGCTATACTGTCTGGTTATTTGTCCCTGATTCCAGGGTGGTGTGATATTAATCCTTATTAATATTCTATTGATTTTGATAATTGATAATTATCTTTGATGATTGTTGATTTGAAAGATCAATAAGCTAGTGCTAATCATAATCAATGTTCTATTGATTTGAATAATTGATAATTATCTTTGATAACAATTGTTATTATTATTATTATTATTATTAGGTTGTATTGTACTATTTAAACTTGTTATTAGTGGTGCTTGTGAAGCAAAGCAACTTATTTTTATTATACCGTACAATTTTTCGGCACCTAATTCATCCCACACTGTTTGCTGTAGACCCACAAAATATGTGTCAAAATGACCGGCCTATTGAGGACACCTGTGCTATGACTTTTTTAAGGGATGGGGGGTGGGAGGATATTGTGCAAAAAAAAACATCTCAAAAAGTCCCATATGGTACTATAGGTAAAAACGGTACTATTTTTTTCTTAATATGACAACAAAGCAAGAGATTTGTCTGATTATATCTCCCAATCAGAATGTCCTAGAGACATGGGGTGGGCTTGTTTCACTTGGGTTACCATTCAGTCTTTAAGTATCATCATGCCCTAGCAACCATTTACGTCACCCTAGCAACCACCCCCATAGACTTCCATTCAATATGGCTCAGAAGAATATATTCAGAACAGAATGTCATAGAGACTTGGGGATTGACTCTTTTCAGTCAGGTTATTAATCAGTCAATAAGAATCACTCTGGTTACTGGCTAGCCATGCCCTAGCAACCATTTAGAGTACCCTAGCAACAAGCCCAACTTACTTCCATTAAAAATGGCTGGAAGGGATATCTTCGGATCAGAATGTCCTAGAGACAAGAGAGCTGGATTGTTTTAATTGAGTGAGCAATCAGTCTTCAAGTATTCACTTGGAAACTACATAGACATTCCCTAGCAACCAATTAGAGCACCACAGCAACCAAATCCCATTGACTTTCATTCAAAACTTTCATGTTGTGGTGCAGAGATATGGGCTTTCAAATACTGTTGCTAGGGTATGCACATGTGGTTGCTAAGAAGTTCCAGGGTGATACTAAGAAAGCTACTTGCTGTCCTGAGTCATGCAAGCCAACAATGAAGTCTCAATGATATTCTGATGAAGTGATTTTGAATGGCAGTCAAAGAGGTTTGGTTGCCAGGGTGCTCTAAATGGTTGCTAGGGCATGGCTATGTAGTTTCCATGATGATACTTGAAGAATGATTGCTCACTCAAGTAAAAACCAGCCTTCAAGTATCATCATGGAAACTACTTAGCCATGCCCTAGCAACCATTTAGAGCACCCTACTACGCCCTAGCAACCATTTAGAGCACCCTAGCCACCAAACCCCATTAACTTCAATTCAAAATGGCTTAGATGGTATCTCAAGATCAGAATGTTGTAGAGACTTCAATGTTGGATTGTATGACTCAGGACAGCAAGCACACATTCTTCTTAGTATCAACCTGGCAACTTTGAAAACATTTATCTCTGCACCAGAACATCATAGAGACTTTCATTTTCATTCATTTGAGCCTATTGAGTATCACCTTGTCAACTGCCTGACAACAAGATGGTGTTACCTTAACAACCAATTAACACATATCTCCATGTCAGTATATCATAGAGATTTCCAGGTTGAGTAATTTACTCAGGCTTGCATGGAGCCTTTTGAGTGTCACCCTGGTAACTGCCTAGCAACCAAGTAGAAAAACATCTATCTATCTATCTGTCCGTCTGTCATAACACATGATTTACACTCATGCAAAGCATTAAAATACTGAAATTGTTTTCTTTTTTTTTTACGCTTTCAACTTGATTTACACCTTTGCACGTTTGCACATGATTTACACTCATGCAAAGCATTAAAATACTGAAATTGTTTTCTTTTTTTTACGCTTTCAACTTGATTTACACCTTTGCACGTTTGCACGTGCGCATGCAAAAAAAAATTACACTTCCACTTTAATTTACACTTTCACAAATCTTACTCTGCACTTGCAAATCTTTTTTTTTGGCATTAAACTATCTTCATAGAGAACTGCCACTGAGTTCTTCCCACGTCGAGCACTGCCATATGGACCACATGCACAGACTAGACTGAACAACGAAGCACAGATAAAGGTCCTGCACAAGCAGTGCTCCAAGCACACCTTCAGTTCGCACAACTCCTACAATGGTACATAAAGTATTATAAAATCATTCTAAATTTTAAAACTATACTTGTTGTTTTTTTGTCATTTTGCTTCAGAGGCATCATTCTCCACATATATGAAACTGTACAGATGGTGCTGAAAGTCCATATGGAAATGGTTTGGGCACGTTTTTGCAAATTACAAACTTTTATGCCTCCATTTAGAATTAATCTGATTCATTAACATTAGAATGAAAGTATCAAATCTAATTATTAGTGAATGAGTCCCATTGTATTTATTATCTTCTTTTTATTTTCTATATTCTATTTTCTATCTTATATTAAACAAAAATTAAAACTTATTGTATAACACAACACTATTTATCAATAATATTAATTTTATTCTATAATATCCTTCCTGTCAAATATGGACAGAATAATTTACAGGCAGCTGGTCAGTAACGCTGATTATTAATCCACATATTACATGACTACATAATAAATAAAGTATATATATATTTTTCACATATTGCCAAGGGAAACAATGGTGTTTGTAAGTATAAAACTTAATGTATTTTATTTTTATAAACTTTCTGTCTTATTTGAGTTAATTTATCAGTATTTCTTTGTTCTTTAATTCCATTTTAGAACTTGTCTTTGTTGTCAGAGGCCAACATAATCTATTCTTGGGACCAATTGCCTTATTCCCATGTGATTTTCCATCTTTGACGTCTTTGAGACAAGCTGTTAGGGAGGTCTCTTGCCGTTAAGTCATCTGTCATGTCCAGACAGAAGCTTGCTCGTCACTTGTCATTTGTATCCCAGCACTTTTCTACTGAGACTTTATCTCTGTCATGCATGCCAGAATTGATTTTGACCACAAGGCTGTTCGGAATCAGTTGTTCTTGTGATGTGCGGTTCCCATTTCAAGTGCCTGTACTGATCTATATTTTAACATCTTGTGATATGCCTGAACATGTAGCACACTGTGTGCATGCATGCGTGTGTGCACGTGCATTTGTGATTGTGTTTTTTCAGTCAACAAGACAAAAACAAACAACAAATTACAAATATTGTTAATTTTTTTACTTTTTCTAATCAATTTCTTGCTATGTAGATTTCACACCTCCAATTAAGATTTTCATTCCAGGGAAATTTCATTGCAAATATGTGACACTGCTTTACATAAATCAAATCTGGAATGAACTCATTACAATCCTCAAAAAACAGTTTATATTGCAACCGTCCCTTGCAAGATCTGAAGTGGTTGGTGGAGTGGTATGTTTTGTCATCCTACCACTACCTTTGGAATGACTCAATGCCCCCCCTTTGTTTTGAGCCCCATGTGTTGCATACACTCACTGAGCACTTTATTAGGAATACCTACATATTCATGTGATTATCAAATCAGCAAATCCTGTGGCAGCAGTGCAATGCATAAAATCATGCAGATATGGGTCAGGATCTTCAGTTAATGTTTACATCAACCATCAGAATGTGGAAAAAATTTGATCTTAGTCATTTAAAGCATTGCATGATTGTTGGTGCCAGACACAACAGTCTCTAGATTTTATTCAGAATGGTGCCAAAAACAAAACAAAAACAAAAAATCCAGTGAGCAGCAGTTCTGCAGATGGAAACATCTTGTTGAAGACAGAGGTCAACGAAGAATTGCAGAAAGGCTGTGGTAACTCTCTGAGATAACAACTCTGTACAATTCTGGTGAGCTGATGCAGAATGCACAACACTTCTCACACATGCACAAATCTTCCTTAAGGTGGATATGCTACTACAACAGACCATGTCTGACACTTTATTAGGACCATAGTGTTCCTAATAAAGTGCTCAGTTAGTGTATTGTATTTGCAGATAATTGCCTCATTAACTAACATTATGTACAATTAAAATATAGTTATTCACATTATGGAGCTTTTTTATTACTTTTACTTTACCACCGTTACAGTTTTTATGGAATGGTTGTTAAGTAATGCCAGCCTAAGTGCACTTCTAATTTCATCATATCTGCTATGAGTAAGTTATACATGTTTTATACATTAAGATGTTTGAGGAAAAAAATTAAAGGTTTAGGCTATACATTTTGTGAGTGAGCAAAAACCAAAAAGTGCTACAATTATAGTAGCAGGGGCTCTTCCCTACATAACATATCTCAAGGGTAGATACATTAAAGGCTATTGCTAGAGATGGCATGTTTAATGTGCATTTGGAGCCTTATTCTGCCCCAAAAAGAGCTCTTGACAGGTTGGGCTCCACTCTAGGTGTGAAATTGGTTGATTGGAAAAAATGGTCCACTCTTTCGGCCCTGGTGTCCTTTTCCAGGCTTCAGCAAATGAGACCTTCCCACAGTCTCTAATACATGACTCTGATTACAAGTGCCTTCCCTACCGTCCAGCCTTTCAACAGGACAAAGACCACTCTTCGACAAATACCTTTGTGTTATTTTTTTGAAGGTCTCAGTTCAGTTCGTTCCTGACCTTCAAGCAACCCATGTAGTGTAATTCCTAAGAGCTGGTCTTTATTGATAATGGAAGCCAACTTGTAGGAGCAGTTTTTTGGTCTCTTTTCTGGTGTAATTATTTAAAATGTGTGGAGAATGTACTTCACTTCATGTTCTGTCCATTAGAAAGGTGTGTAGGTGGGGGCATGTGTCATGTTTGTGTGTGGCAAGAGAAATATTGGTAATAAATATACTTTATTCATTCAATACTGAAAGGCACTTTTAAAAGTTAAATCTAATTATAAATTATCTATTCCCCTAGATTTGTGTATACTATCTATTTACACTCACTGAACACTTTATTATGGTGCTTTTCCACTGTACGGCTCGACTCGACTCTACTCTGCTCACTTTTTTGGGGGTTTCCACAGTGAATAGTACCAGGTACCTGATACTTTTTTTAGTACCACCTCAGTCGAGGTTCCACGCGAGCCGAGCAGATATCAACTGTGACGTCAAAATCCTGCAGATCACTGATTCGTCAGGGAGAATCGTCACTACCAGCGTCACGGGATTACCGACACGCGACATCAACCCACTAGTTTTAAAGTTAGCAACAGCGATAACAGTACAATTTGTTCACGTGACTTTCAAATTGTGAAAAAAAACCACACCATGGTCAATAAACGAGGTGCAGACAGTCCACTCCTTAGTGATGAGCGAAAAGAAAAAGTCTCTCAGGAAGTGTCTCAGCTGTTGGCCGCAGACGGCTACCACCGGACCTACCAACAGTGTAGGGAAAAGTAAAAAAAACTTAAAAGTGACTAAAGAACCATCAAGGAAAAGTGGAAGTGGTTCAACCAAATGGACGCTATCTAAACCGGCGAACAATGGGAGGGAGAGTGCCCTGGCCACGATGGAGGATCGTACATTTTGTTATGTTAACTCTATACTTGAAAGCTTCACTTTATTTAGCTTTATTTGACCAGCTACTGGAAGCTTGCTTCTAAAACAACCAGGCCAATTTAAATGTTACACTTGTGTAAAATCACCATGCAACAACTGCTTTATGCAGCACAATGAGCTAATAACTTAAAGCTAGCAGTTGTGTTAATGTTTTGGTCAGTTTGTGTCATGTTTAAGATGATATCACCGCAGTAGAGATGGCGCAACTATGACAATCATCCTATAATTCCACCAATGTTGAGGGGCACTAAACTGCAGTGGACATGCAAGCAATGCAAAAGTAAAGCGAGTAGATTTGAGGCGAGTCGAGTCAAATCGTTACGTGCAGTGGAAAAGTGCCTTTAGGAACACTATGGTACTAATAAAGTGCCCAGTATGGTCTTTTGCTGCCTCAAGGTTTGATGTGTTGTGCATTCTGAGATGCTATTCTTCTCACTAAAATTGTAGAGTGGTTATCTGAGTTATCGTAGCCTTTCTGTCAGCTCGAACCAGTTTGGCCATTCTCAGTTGAACTCTATGTCATCAACAAGGTGTCTAGTCCACAGAACTGCCACTCACTGGATAGATTTTTGTTTTTGGCACCATTATGAATAAACTCTTGAGACTGTTGTGCAGGAGATCAGCAGTTGCAGAGATACTCAAACTACCACGTCTGGCACCAAATATCTTGCCACAGTCTAAATCACTGATATCAATTTTTTTCCCAATTCTGAAGGTTGATTTGAACATTAACTTAAGCTCCTGACCCGGATCTGCATGATTTTATGCATTGCACTGCTACCACACAATTGACTGTTTAGATAATCGCATGCATAAGTAGGTGCACAGGTATTCTTGAAGTGCACAGTGAGTGTATACAGTATGTTGATAAGAGTTAGCACTGATAGATTAGCAACATGCTAACAACAAACTCTTATGGAATCAATCGTGAATTGAGTGCACAACACTATGCGCAAAGTTGCTGTAGAACATTCCAAATCGATCATTTAAGACCTTTCATGAAAGTTTGAATGATGCCTTAGAAGAATGCGATAGTCAATAAACAGCCAGGCAAATCGTTAAGTTTTGGAAGATAGTTTGTCTGGCCCTTGCTCTGATGTATTCCAGCACAGACATACCTCCACCAGACATATCTTCAATCACTTCAGCCCTTTGTGCTCAGCTGTGATTTGTGTATATCATTTTTAACATGTTTTTACCCAGTCAATGGCATGTCCCCATAATTACTAAAACAGTTACGATCTGTGAGAACTGCTTACATGTTGTCTCGGGTGTTATTTGGACATAAAGTACAGAACACATTCAATGGACCTCTCTGTTAAGTCATTATAATTTTCCTTTCCTCCTGAAGGGCTTATTTTTTTAGCAGTGCATATTCATCTGTTCTGACAGCTGTCGCAGTGGTTATGTATTTACTCAGGCTTGTCCATAGCAATCTCCAGTTGTAGCTGCATGGGAGAAAATTTTCATGGAAATGAGCCAGTTTAATTGGTCCCTGAGTTATTTGCATAACAAACCTAATAATAATGAATGGGGAATGATTGTCAACAGGGTCTTACATTTCATAATATTAATGAGCGGGTTGCAAATTGTTATTATTGCAGTGCATTTGCCTGGCCGGAGCATTTCATTATTGCAGAAGGGTAGAGATTTCAGGTTGTTAGCCCGTCAAAGTAAGGTTGGCCCCCTGTCATCGTCATTTACCAATTATATGTTGGCAGTTGGTTGGAGAGCACATAGTAATGCAGCAGTAGCTGAACTCTGATTTCTGTCATGAGTAATAATGAGAAAATGAGGCAGGTTGTCTGGAAGGACAGTTAGCCTTGATTACAAAAAATAAATCATAGGTTTTCTCAGGTTTATTCATGTGTGGCCATGTTGACACCGACAGACATCTCACCAAACAAATGTGCATAGAAAATGCATTCGCTTTTTTCTGAACTGTACAGTGTTACTGTACAGGTGGAAGTGCTATATTTTATTACAGTATTTTATGAATAGAGCAGTGTTGGGGTGTAATAATTTAAATGTAAATTTTTCAGTAGCATGACGGAATCACTGCTGCTTTCAAAAAAGTGTATCCTTTCTAATAACAAATGGGTTCTAATAATTATTTCAAACAAATAGCAGTGTACTGTAATGTTAAAAGGCTACATTGTTGTTTTTAAGACATTGTATTGCGGTGAGAGAAGATTGAGGTCAGTTCAAACACACTCTCCTATTTTGTACTCTCTCTCGCGTTGGGAAGTCCTATTCATAGGAAACCAGTTTCCATCTATTTCATTGAATCGGTGAATAGGAAGTTTATCTAAATTAAATATCATATCAAATGTATCATATATAATATATCAAATAGCTTGTTGTTGTCGTTTATTGGCAAAATAGCTTCCCCAACACTAAAGAAGAGCCAGTGCTGATTGAGAGCCAGGCAGTGATTTTAAATGTGAATGCAGCTGACAGTTTGCTAATGGCTGCTGGTGGCTAGGGTGAATGCCAGTGCAGCATAATGGGAGGCATCCTGTTTGCGGTCAAACAGAACTTCCAAGTCATTTGAAGCTGATGGAAACATCGCTTAAGCATCTGACTGCAAATCCTGGAAGATGGAATAGTGGAAATGGGGTATCCAGCCATGTGTCCAAAATAAGAAATAAAAAACTGATTGTGTGGAGAAGTGCATGCTTATTAATTTTGTGCAACGCATGTCCCAGGCATAATAATTATTAGAGCAGATTTACTGCAAGGAGAATGGAGACTTCACCTGCAAGTGGTGGGCCAGGAGTGGGAAAGCTGCCTAATCTTTTCGCAAAGCCCCAAAACGCTTCCTCACAGTCATCTGAACAAGTGTCAAAAGCTAAACAGGCCGCATGAGAGAGATCCAGAATGTGCAGGATAGAGACTGAACGGCAACCATAGAAAATAGTAGTGTTGAGATTTTAAATTTCAGCATTTAATATATCAGCATTCAATTTTATATATATATATATATATATATATATATATATATATATACATTAAGTTATCTTGTCAATAAAGCTTGATAAGAACTGTCCATTTGATACTTTTGTAAAAAAAAAAAAAAAAAAAAAGAACAAAAAAACAAATGAAAAAGCCAGACTCATGTTAATGCAAGCTAGAATCAGTCGAGCTCAGAGCCCTCTTCTTGAAGACGGCCCTCCTGATCGCACTAGCTTCCATCAAGAGGGATGGGGACCTGCAAGTGTACTCTGTCAGCAACACTTGTGTGTTCTGCTTGCACATAGTGCCCTCCAATAAACTCGCACTCTCTGGATGTCTTTCCTCCCTAGCCCTCTGTTCCGCAAATTCATCTGAGGAATTCCTGACCAGACCACTATGTGTACTAACTGCTCTGTTCTGGAGTAGGTGCTCCACAGGGTTGGCCTTCACGGATTAATCCCCCTGTGTGTATTGTAGCAAATTTAGGGGTTTCAATAAAAGTTTGCTAACTGGTTAGTTTAGTAGTGTTGTGTTATGCTATTAGCTTAGCTGTACTGTGTTTAAAATATGGCATCAGCAGGTTGCGCATGCACTGTAAAATCCCCTGGAAGGGTCTCTTTAGGACTTCTCATGATCTTTTGTTGCCATAGCAACCAACACCAGTGATTTGTGATCATGGTCAACACTAATTAAAAGTTTAATTAATGCATATGAACGTCAGTGCATTCCACAATGCACAAATAAACATTAATCAGTTAAAGTGCCCAGATTCTCACACCAATATATGTAGCGAATTTGGTATGATACATGTACACTGCACGGGTTAAAGTGTTGTGTACATTACCATTATTTGTAAGGAAAACAGCATGTGTGAGCTAGGAATTAAACTAAACGGTCCTATTTCTATATTACTATGTGAGGAAATTTATAATGGAATCAGTCGCGTTTGACAACTGTTATAATTTAGATAAATTACAAGTAACTAGATAATTTGTCTGAATAAAATTCTCCACCATTACAATCGTAATACAATGTCTCGTTATATCAGCTCACAATTTATACTGTAGGGAATTAGCTTTAATACGAGAATTATGATTAATTATCTTATTGGAGTAATATTATTCACATGGCTTATTGAATATAATATTACATATAGGTATAGCTTTAAAGCAAAATGTTTTAGAAACATGGATGAGATTATTTATCTAAATATATCACAGTCAAAATATCTTTAAAAGCGAAATATGAATAATTAATCATAAATTGTTATAATTAATTATGAACATTTGGATTGGTTAATAGAATTAACTTGATGTAGCTGAATTAATATTACAATCAACTTATCTGTTCGTCCAGCAAACACTCAGTATTGATCGTCTATCAATTCTCAGAAAGGATATATTTTTCATGGCCACACAAAAATAGCTCTTCCTTAGCATGGAGCTGAGATCAAATCGTTAAATTTACGTTGCTTTACAAGCAGACCAGAATCATGCAAGAATATACACAAAAGTGTATTTAACTAAAATACGAACACATACGAACACTAATCTAAACAAAAACATACAAATGAAACACTTATACATGGGAAAGGGGAACAATGAAAATAAAACTGAAATGGAAAAGAATAGGGGAAATTAAGTTATTAAAAGAGTCACTTAACCATCTGAGAGAACCATCAAATTCTTAATTTAAAAAGCACCTTTTGTTACAAAGGGGTTTATCTCTTATACTAAACCTAAGTTCAGTTAGTTACTGGTACGATACTTGCAATTGCCTCGGCTGTAGAGAGAGCGCAGATGCAGTCGCAGGAGAATGTCTTGGTTCCTCGAGTCGTTGGTGTTCAAGTTGCAATCAATTTCTTCCGTGTTGAATGAAGAAATTGTGATGAACTGTTGTATTCATTGACTCTATGGTAGAATAAGTTACACATGGCTTTAGGTGTTGAGGCCTACTGGCCTGCAATCTTGTGGCCAGCAGCAGAGTATCAAGGGAAAGAGCCAGGGAAAAAGAGTGAGTAAGAGGCGGGATGTGTCTTTTAACATCTGCTGGAGGTCCCTCCTCTTGAGTCTTGCTTGACCAATGAGAAAGGTGAAATTTCCAAGCGGGAAATGTTCCTTTGTTTGGATGCTGACTCATTTGCATGATTGGGGATTAAGCCCCTTTATGCTCTGATTAATATAGGAAGCATACAATACATTCTGTCAGAATTATATATACACTATTGTGCAGGATGTCACACAAGGATTCATTTGGTAGGATTCATTTGGTATATGAATAAAACAGTATACAGTACAAAATAACTTTACAAGAGAGTAATGATCCTATACACAATGTCCTGGGGATATAACCTGAATTATTGAAGAAAATCTGTTGTTCTGGGCTATGTCTCCATTTCTTATGGGGGGAAAAATTTCTCTAGCATGCAGCTAACCTCCCCCATTTGGAATGTCACTGAAGTCCACTAGTTGCTGGACCTTGTAAAGGCTTGATAATGATCAGTGGGTGAGTAGTCATAACGGAGTCGGCTTGGACCTACTTGGACCTTTGCTTGTTACAGTCTTGAGACATCTGTTGGCTTATTCATTAAATAATGAATAATTGTGTGTCTGATTGGTCCAGATGCTACAGTATTTTCTGCGGTACGGTCCCCTTGCCGGCGGACCCGCGTCTCCCTTGAGCAGTCCCCTCTGCCCCCCAGTCGCTGTGTTTGTAGCAACTCCTCCCTCGCTAGGTAGGATCTACCACCGTGCCACTTCCACATGTGGCCTGAAAACCCATGTGACGGATTCGCCATATTTAACCTAACCCCAGCCTGGGCAGGATGTGGTCTTCATGCGGTCTTTACCCCTGAAAGAATAGGAGTTGGAAAAGAACGCCTTCCCCAATGCATGTTATAGCATTAAATGGCTGGTGTGGCCTGCTCCCATGCTTGGCACGTTGCTTGTTCCCCCCTCCGTGGATTCCGGGAAACTAAAAAAGTTTATGACGTTTTTATGGGGCGTTGGGAAAGGGTACACGCAGTCTGATGCAGCCTGCGGCTTTGGCACGCAACTGCCTGCCCGCATCAGCAGCTCACATACACTGTGCAGCGCATGGCGTGATTGAATAGGGTCCCCTAGTGTCGCTTCATTTAACACAACATCGAGTGAGTGACAGACGGTGAATATCTAGTTTACTGTTGTAACCTCTGTTCCCTGATGGTGGGAACGAGACTTTGTGTCCTCCCGGCCACGACTCTGTACCGAGCCACTGTAACACTGTAACTGAATAGGTGATGGACTATTACAAAGTAGTGAAGTTTAAAAGTAAGTGTGTCAGAGTTAAGAGCTATTAGCTTTGATCTAGCAACCTCAATACTGTTGATTTCAGGTTCATTAAAGTTTGTTCATGTTATATTTTATGCTCTTAATATGAACTAGATATGTTGAAGGTATATACTGTATATATATATATATATATATATATATATATATATATATATATATATATATATATATTCTTGAACTTAATTGCTCCAAAGGATCAAGTACATGCCATTTCTAACAGACATGTGTACACAATGGTTCAACTGCAAAATGTGCAGCAACATGGAACAAAGACCATCACTCTACTGTTGCTGCTGATACAGTTGAGTTTGCTGCATGAAACTTGACATAAAACTTGCCACAATTGTTCCTTGTGTGATTTGGTGGAACTTTGCTGTTTTAAGATGTTCTGATCTTTTAGAATATTCTTGCTGTTCAAATGATAGTATCTTGCACATCAGCTTTGTAATAGTCAATGGACTATCAGTAAGCAGTAAGGGTTAAAAGTGTTTCAGTTTTTTTACATGAAAGCTTTGTCCTAGGCAACATCATTGCTGTTGAGTTTATGGTCATTCATTTTTGGAAATATATGATAATTTTATGTTGATGTTATGGTCATTAATGTTCGTAATGCTCCTATTGTTTTATGCACTTAAAATGAACTTGATGTCTCAGTGTTATGAATTATAAACTTTGGCCATGCACAGTAATTTCTGTTAGATTTAATGTTTATTTGATTCATGTAATATTTAATGCACTTTTTAAAAATGTCATAAAGAACTCTTTCTGTGAGGCTCTTTTTGTTAGTAATAAAGAGTGGAATACATTTTCTCCCTCTTTGTACTTTTTTGTTAAAATTATTATCCTACTCAAATGTATGTGAACTATAATAAAATAGAATTAGGTTGAAAGTAATGCAAAAGTAATTAATTATTAAGACTACCCCAAATTAGATTATCCCAAAAATGTAATCTATGTGATTATGTTACTGATTGTATTTTTGCTATGTAATTTGTAATCAGTACCTGATTACAATTCACAAGTAATCCACCCAGCACTGGCTATTAAGTAGATAAAAAAAGTGTAACTGATTCACAGCCCTACTTTCTACACATTAGTGGATCTACATCTATCTTAATAAATTTCTTCACAACATATTTAGTGAACTTTGGCCTCCTAAACTTTGATACAAACATCATGTTTACCCTGCATGTTGTTATTGGTGGATGTGACCACAGCTAGTTTATAAGACGTTAATATGATTTTGATTATTTTTTTCTTTATTTGCACACATTCAACAAACGTTTCACCTAAAAACTAATTTGCTTCGCATTCTGCTTGTTTTTGCTTGTGGTTTAAGCATTGTAAATTGTGTTCATCCATTAGTGCTGTCTGGCAGACTCCATGATTTTATTGGAATCTTCATATTGGGAAACATGTCTGTGGTGATGTGCACAAAATTCAACCTTTAATTTAACAGTTTTTTTTCCCCTTGAGCCATGGAAGCCATTAGAGATGTTATCCAAAATTACAGGCTTATTAAAAAGCCACGCTATTCCTCGCCTTTTGTGATTGCATGAATTAATGGTGGAAGTCTCACGGCAGGTAGCAGAGTTTGGTAAATGAACTAATTTATCCGGCCAAAGCAAGCTTTTCAAATTCCAATTGAAAGGATGTATTCTGCATCTTGCTGGATTTTGATACATTTGCATCTCTGATTTTAGTTTGTTTTTTCTTAGCTATCTAGAGATATATTTTTTACTGAATGAAATGAAATGTGTATGTACATCTGGCAAAATACTGTACAATTTTATCATATTGTAAATTTCATGGCTAAATTAAATTTCATAAATTTAATTATACATTTTTTTTAGCTGTATCTACTATATAGCTCTATTCAGATAGGACTAGTTTCACTGGGTTAGGTAAATGGCAGTTTTGAAGAAGTGGCTTCTTTCTTGTTGAGCAGCCTTTCAGGTTATGTCGATATAGGACTCATTTTACTGTGGATATAGATACTTGTCTACCTGTTTCCTCCAGCATCTTCACAAGGTCCTTTGCTGTTGTTCTGGGATTGATTTGCACTTTTTGCACCAAACTACATTCATCTCTAGGAGACAGAATATGTCTCCTTCCTGAATGGTATGATGGCAGCATGATCCCATGGTGTTTATACTTGCATACTATTGTTGGTACTGATGAATGTGATACCTTCAGGCATTTGGAAATTGCTCCCAAAGGTGAACCAGACTTGTTGAGGTCTACAATTTTGTTTCTGAGGTCTTGGCTGATTTCTTTTGATTTTACCATGATCTCAAGCAAAGAGGCACTGAGTTTGAAGGTAGGCCTTAAAATAAATCCACAGGTACACCTCCAATTCAGTACACATCCTATCAGAAGCTAATTGGTTATTTGTCTAAAGGCCTGACATAATTTTCTGGAATTTTACAAGCTGCATAAAGGAACAGATAACTTAGTGTATGTAAATTTCAGACCAACTGGAATTGTGATATAGTCAATTAAAAGTGAAACAATCTGTTTATAAATAATTGTTGAAAAAATGACTTGTCATGCACAAAGTAGATGTCCTAAGCAACTTGCCAAAACTTTAGTTTTCAATATTAAATCACTGGAGTGGTTAAAAATGACTTCAACCTAAGTGTATATACAGTAAACTTCTTTCTTCAACTGAAAAAAAATAAAATAAATGATTTTAATCCTGTCCGATACTAAAGACATTTTCAGACAGGACTATTTTTCCCTGAGGACTTTATGAAAAATTGTCACACAGCAGTAGTAAAAAATGAAGGAGAAAATTACTTATTGTTTTTCATCTAACTTTTTCTCAATGCCTCTCATTTACTTTGAACTTTGCACTACTCAGTATGGGCACTCTATTGACTATGATCCTCGTATTTTCCATCACAGCTGAAAATAAGTCGCATCTGATAAAAATGTTTTTACATCGTTGAGAGGGGAAAAGAACGTAGATAATTATCGTCCATGTAAAACTGGCACTGACAGAAATTGCATCTGATAGTCCAATAGGACCCAGGAGCAGTTTATTTCCCTTAAGACACTTTAGCACATGTCAAGTCACTCCATAAAGATTACTTCTAGAGCTATGCATTGTATCTCTTTGTATCTAGGCTTTTTTTTTTTTTTTAACTAGGTGCATTCAAAGTTATTGTGTAACAATTTTTATTTTCTATTTATGTTTTCTGATTATGACATATGTAACCCTGTGTGCTGCTTTCACTTATAAACAAACAAACAAACAAACAAACAGATGTTACTCAATGTTTAGTCATTGAGTGAAACAATGCTTGTTGACTTTTGATCAAGGATTTTTATGACATTTGCAAGTATATTTGCTATGCACTTACAGTCCAGTTCACTTGCTGAATGTTTTTACTAGTGGTGTGATGAAACTGCATTTTGTGTCTGTTCAAGGAGTTGCATGTGACTGATGTCTTTTAGAGTTATCATGTCTGTGTAAGCACAACAATGTTGCGGTGGACAGAATATTTCGGCAAGTTGCATAAAATACTTTGTATAGGCAGAATACACTGAATAGGTTGTGCTCTTCGAACCCTAATGAGAAATAAGGCTGGATTACACAGATGTAAACAAACATGGATTTATGTGAGCACTACTGTTGCTGCTACTCTGTTATGTGTTGCAAAAGAATCGAGCCAAGTGCATTTGGGTGTGGTCTTGGGTGGGATGATGAGGCCAGTATGACCACTAGAGACTGCATTGCGAGGTGAGTGGCGTTAAAAGTTAAACTCTATTTGAGTGCTTTTTTGGAGTCGGTATCCATCAAACACTAAGCGATTTTCTCAGACTGTCACTGCCCCAAAATCTGCAGACTGGAGCTGACTAGCCCTAACTAGTATAGATTAAGCAGCACACGCAAGACTCAACTCACAACTGACTTCAATAGAGGTGATGCGAGAAGAACAACGCCATACTCTAATGAGCATAAATATGCATAGTACACACACATTTTGGGTCAAATAGTCAGTCTTCTATGACAATAAACTATTTTTTATCGACACTTTTCAGTATTGAATGTATTAAAAGTATATTAATAATCCAAATTTCTCTCATTTCGTCCGCCATCTTGGATTTATTTTTCCATCGAACTCATCACAGTGCATTCTGGGATCGCCTACCCGGGGAAGGATACAAATGATGCTACCTTAAACTTTGTCCAAAATGAGGCATATTATGAGGCAGCATAATTAAAATACCTATGTTTTGGAACAGCCTTTGTGTATAGCGCGCATATGATGTCATAAAATGCTGGTTTTGAACAGACCCTATGAGTGACGTGTAAAAGCCACTTTGGACTATCAGTCACAAGACATTTTAGTTCACAAAAATAAAATAAAACATGAAAAATACAGCAATGAATTGCATTTACTAAATGCATTGTTATATTATCACATACAGGGTATATAAAGCTTGGGTTTTGTGATACGCAAATTCAAAAAACATGACCTACCATAACACCCATATCCAGACTACAGACACTCTCATCTTTGTAAAACCTTCAAATATTTAAATATCATTTCAATCAGTAATCATAATGTTAATAACTGTAACTCAAACAACATTTATTAATTGAATCATGTCCGAAAGTCTTACTTTACTTCAGTACTTCAATCTCTCCACATGACAGCTGAAAACTCATCTGGCCACAGCGTGCCATGCTGATCCACACCAACTTAAAATTAATTAATAATAGTTTCTTTCTGATTGTTCAAAGCAAATGCGGATCCAGTGAGTGGTAAATTGATAATAAAACACTTCAAAACCCTTGTGCAGTCTCAAATTCGTAACACACAGTCTGTGTCGCTGCAAATACATATGCACACACTCAAAATCACCTGCTGTGAGATGTGAGTAATGTCTCAAACTCGCCACCCCCACCGAGGGCCCAGCCCCCATACTCCATTATGTTTATTAAGACATGTATCTGAGAGTTGTGAATAAGTGGTTGAGCTGGAGGGGTTTTTAGGGGAGAGGTGATACATTTCAATATATCCATAAAGTGGAAAGTGAGTGAGGAGCATGTCAGATTTCCTTCCCTGCAAAGTTTCTTGTATATTTTCAAAGTGATCTCATATTTATCATGAGTATTCATACTGCCCATAAAGTGTGGTTCTAGCACACACTTTCATACATTTGGACAGACATTTCCTCGAGAGAAAGTGCTCTTTTTTCTGCAGTGTTTTTTTTTTTTTTTTAAATAAATGAATATATATATATATATATATATATATATATATATATATATATATATATATATATATATATATTCCTGTTTGCGCACAGCTTCCCTCTCAAACAAATATATTTATTGAATTAAAAATTGAAATATTAGGTTGGGCGATGAGATTTGTCGAGTTCCAATGCCCTCCCTCTCTCTCTCTCCCTCTCTCTCTCCCTTCGCATCTCCACGTAGCAGTGCAGCACACAACGGCACATCAGACACACAGACAGGCAGGCATCAGCCCCTCCCAGCTCCTATCCCAGTTGTGTTTTTCTTGGCTTGTGTGGAGGTGAGTGGTGATGAAAAAAAGACTACGCTTCCAGCAGAGGTGGGGGACTTTGTAACATGACTTGACTC
Source organism: Moxostoma hubbsi (assembly GCA_032164185.1). NCBI lineage: Eukaryota > Metazoa > Chordata > Actinopteri > Cypriniformes > Catostomidae > Moxostoma > Moxostoma hubbsi. The sequence goes on from JAVLUX010000186.1 coordinate 4,813,900, forward strand.
GAGTCTGACTCGAGTCGCAAATTTAAGGACTTGCTTGACCTAATGAAGGAAATGACTTGACTTGAGAACAAGCGTTTTGAGACTTTACTTGACTTTAACTGAATGACTCGACAATGACTTGGTTTTTTTGTATTATTATTATTATTTTCAATAAAAGGTAATGAAATGCATTTAAAAATATTGCAACCAATTAATTAATATGCAAAAATGTAAGCCCGCCAGCACCACTGATCTGTATCTGCGCAGTTAACGCTGCACTCACAATGTGCCAAAATGACAGATGATTGTCGAGTTCCCTAAATAATCTCCTTTAGATAAAAAGATTTTGAATTGGACCAAGTGAATAAAAAAGATTTGTCAAATGCACAATATGCAATGCAAAAATATCCGATACAACCACCACAACCTCGAATTTCATCGGACATTTAAAAAACCACAAGGAAAGGTAAGTAAATAAATTCATCACCATTTCATCATCCAGAAAGATAATTTGCTGTCCTTTTCTGCATATTGCAGCGCCGTTTTGTGGTCCGTTCTGCATTAATCGGCAGCTCATTTTAGCTTATCGTGGCACATTCGGCCCATTTCGTGGCCGACCCACCGGCCCGCTCGGTTCTCCCGATGGCCAGTCTGCCCCTGATCAGCCCCAAAGTACTACATTTCAAGTGGGAAAATGCACGGTATGCCAGATTACCAGTCCAGCTTGTCCACTATGTCTTCAGTGGCTCTGATGCCAGGAGTACATGAAGACTCTTATGTTCACTTTTACAGCCAACAACAGAACACTTATGATGCTTACGAAGCTGAGACATTATTCTTCTCACTGTATTTGCTCCATTTGATCACTCAGGGGAGGAGGGTGGAGTCCGTCACCAGTCGTGGGCGAGGTCTGCTCTAGAGTGATGTCACCTTAGATCAGAAACAAAAAAACTTTCATTTTGACACACTGCTTTTGATTAATAGATATTTAAGGTTTGGGTGGCCTTTTAACATTGTAGGGTGCACAATTTGCATAATAGGTCCCCTTTAACTAAAGCCTTTGAATGCAATACCTTTATGACTATTTTATATAATTGTATCTCTGAAGGGAACTGACTGTCTTCAGAAAAGTTTCGATGGCATTTTATTTTCATCTTACCTCTGTATAATGCCTAATAAATTATTGTTTTTAAGGGCAAGGTTGCTTTGTGTACAAGTGTTACCAGGTTAACAGCTATATTTCTGTTGTTCCATAAGCGCCACCTACACTGTCAGAGAGCGAATTTGCATTTTCTTTCAGCCTGTCTCCTGTTTTTGTAAGATCAATGTGAAAATCTGACTGCATTTTTACACAACATAGATGCAGTGTTATACATTTTAAACGGGTCAATTTTAAAAATCTACACTGTAAAAAGTAATCGCTGAATCTACTTAATAAAAGCTTGTAAACCTAACTAATTCTGGCATATTTGTTGATTTTACTTGATTAAACTGTGTTATGTCAACGATCGGCTGAATGCAACAGTTAAACTAAAGAACTTAAGTACACCATACTGAAGAGCGTCGAGTGAGTTGGACTAAAAGCCGGTTCACACTGTAACAGTAACTAGAGCGAAGACTTGGCACAAAGAACATAACAGAGGTACACAAAAGGGGTGTTAATGATTCAAATCTTTTATTTTATGAGATGCTTCTACTACAATCCAATCGAATTTTATTTTATGAGCTGCTGCTTCTACAATCTTCACTGTCATTATAGGCCCTATTTAAAATCACAGCTTCGTATTCATATTTATTTGGTTTCGGAGATTTAATTCCATGACTAAAATCTAAATATGTTTTCTGCTATTGCTCTTATGCTTTCTTCAACGCATTTTCTGCGCATGCGCAGTATCATTAAGTACACCACGGGTCCGCGGGCGCAGGGAGACGATGAACTTCACCTCTCTCACATCGTGTGTGAATGCGACATGTGGAAACGCCATTAGGTATGTTGGTGACCTAATTACACACTACTCACAGTGCATTTTATCTTTGTATAAACCCAAATCAAAATAATGTATTTTGATCATTGTAGGGAGAAAATGCAAACGCGGAAATGCAAATGTAATGAGTTTTAATCGAGAGTATTACTGGCTAACCGTCTGTTGAGAGCATTGGCTTACTACAAACATACGTTACAAACATTTTTTTTATATAAAATGTGGAATCTACTTTTGTTAAGTTATAGTTTTGTTTCGTGCACTCCAAGAACATTCTAACATTCTGTCTGCACGTGTTCATCGTGCTGTTCATGTTTCACGTGTATGCACAATTATTATTTTTACTTTCACAATTATAATTTTTACTTTTCAGTTGGTGTAAGCTTATTTTGAGGACCTACCCATGGAGTGAAAGTGTAAGTTCTGCTTGTTTTCTTGTGAAAATAGGGCTAAACTTTTGAAAAAATTACCGATTAAAACATGGAAGCTACACGAGAAGTACTCCAATTTCATGTCTCCACACAGATCGTCTATGTTCATTTTAATACTTTTAATTCCCGCAGTAATGGATGCATTGGAAAGGTGGCCTGCGCTCTTCACAGAGAGTCCGGTAAGTATAAATTCACGTGATCATGTATCACGTTATTCACTCTAAACGGTTGCCATGCATTGTTTGAATGTATAATTTCATAGTAGATAAAAGCGTACGGAACTTGACTTAATCCAATTTCTAGGATTGATGTTAAATTCTTACTTTCATTTCATTGCCAAAGTTATTGCCTAATTTCACTTTGTCCTTTTTTATTTTAGATTTTTGGCAGAGTTTGTCCGTATATCTGGCAAAAACCTGCTAACCGAATTCTTTCAAGAACTGGACAGATTCACTCCAGGCTTCATTGATATTTTCAAGGCCAAAGGGGGAGACATTGGTTGTGGATATTGCATCAGATTGAAAATGAAGTAAGCTTCTCAGACACGCACCAATTTATATTTATTTTTTGTTTTTTGGGGGGGTAAAAGATCCATTGCTTTTGCTGTTGTTTGCTCTCTGTTGTGTTTGCTATGAGTACTATTAATATATGTATGTGTGTGTGTGTATAATATATATATGTATATTTTACAGAAATCCAAGTTCAGTGGAAGAAGAACAGCTGTTCTCCATGGCCTTCCACTACTACTAGGAGAGGACTCCACAGATTTTTACAAGACATGTTCTGTAAGTAAGTTTTCCCTGTGATGTTCTTGTTATTCAATGTAATGCAAATAGTTCTTAAACCAATCTTGAGATCTGGCTAGTGAAGTTATGAAGGAAGGAAAAAACAGACAGGATACTGAAACAATGTTAGAAAAAAAGGAATAGAGGAAAAAGTAGAAGAGAGAAAAGAATTAAGAGAGAAAAAAGAAAGGATGCATAATAATGGAAAAGAGTTAGAAAAAATAGCTAAGACATGGAGGAGTAAGAAAAAAATAATGGAAAGACAGCAAGAAGGTTAGAAAATTAAAGATGAAGGAAGAAAAAGGGAAAGACCAAAAAAGTAGGAAAGAAGGACCGGCAGAACAGAAAGGTAAGAGAGTGAAAGAAAAAGACAGACGTGCATAAAGGAGGTTAGAAAGAAATAAAGACATAAGAAATAGAGAAAAACAAATATGTGAGTGATTGGTGGATGAAAATAAAGCAATAAACCCAGTGAAGCCGTGGTTTACAGTGAATTTAGAACAGCTAATGGCATTGTTAGGCATGACTCGAAGTGGAGTAAAACTCCCTTAGCTGTTCTGAAAATCACACAGAACAAAATATGTTAGTAAGTATTTAATAATTTTTCACAATTTAATGTTTTTTTCATATGCCACTCCTGTTTTTAGGAAAAGGACGACGATGAAGAGAAATCAGGCATTTCAATCGGCATATTGACAGTTATTCCTGAGTACTCTCAAGCTGTACCATACTCACTGCACCTTGACGCCACATGCACTGCAATCATGTTGGAAGGTACCATTGTATTGGATAACATGGACAATCTTCCCCAAGCCATGTGTCTGCTCTTTGGGCTCATTTATGCCCTGAATTTAGAGTATCCTCCAGCACTGAAGAACACTTTTGATTTTGTTCAAATGGTGATTTTGTCACTTGGGTACAAGTCTCTCAAACCTAAAATAAAATCCTTGAAAAATCATCTGATGCAGTAGCATTAATGTGGTTTGATGGAGCATTTTTCAGTGTAATTGTTCATGATTGACCATTATAGAGTTCAAAAATGGCATCGCCACTGAATTATGTATTTTGTTTCCTGTTGGAAAACTGACTGTTTGCTTGATGTTAAAGGGTTAGTTCACCCAAAAATGAAAATTATAGCATAATTTACTCACCCTCAAGCTGTCTTAGGTGTATATGACTTTCTTCTTTCAGCCAAACACAATCGGAGTTATATTCAAAAATATCCTGCTCTTCCAAGCTTTACAATCGGAGTGAATGGTTCCCCAGATTTTGAAGCCCAAAAAGCGCATTATCCATCATAAAAGTAATCCATACAGGTCCAGGGGGTTAAAGTGAACTACGCAAGCAAAGCAATGCATTTTTGTAAGAAAAATATCCATATTTATAACTTTCTAAACTATAATCACTGGCTTCGGTAACACCGTCCGCATGCTCACAAGAGAGTCGAGTTCCGGCGTATGCCGTAGGCGTAGCTTAAACTCTGGTGAGAAGTGATGAACGTGGAAGCGCAGAGGATAGAGGAAACCAGTGATTATAGTTTAGAAAGTTATAAATATGGATATTTTTCTTACAAAAATGCATCACTTCGCTTCAAAAGGCCTTTATTAACCCCCCTGGAGCCGTATGGATTACTTTTTTAAATGGATAGATGCACATTTTTGGGCTTCAAAATCTAAGGTACCATTCACTCCGATTATAAAGCTTGGAAGAGCAGGATATTTTTTAATATAACTCCGATTGTGTTTGGCTAAAAGAAGAAAGTCATATTCACCTAGGATGGCTTGAGGGTGAAAAATTATAATTTTCATTTTTGGGTGAACTAACCCTTTTTAAGTGGTTGATTATAGACAAGAGTTTACACATTTTAAGAGAACTAGGAAACTTGTTTACCGAGTCTTGAGTTTTATCCATTTCTGCATTTCACCAGTTATTTTTGGGGAAAAAAAAGGTTAAAATAAAAAAATGTCAGTGCATTTGCCACTTATGGCCTGACAAAGTAGATTTACTAAATGTCAGAAAAGGGGCATTTAACTTATATTAAATTATTTAACTTATTTATTATTTTTTATTTCCTGTGTGCAGTAAATGTACTTTTTCTTTAAATTGTATTGTTGTTGATGTGATAGCATATTTGGAAGAAAAGTCATAACTTTAAGTAAAATGATCTTATGGAACTAATAAATGGCCTAGTGTTGTCCAACAATCTTATGTCTGTCTTTGTATTAACAACTCATAGTTTTGAGTAAACCTTGCTTGAGAAATTTGAGGCAATCAGTTTCCAAAAGTTTTTCTACTATTATGAACAACTAGACTTGTTGAGATAACTGGTTTAATTGAGTTTAGTGTACTGTGTTGTTAGTAAGCTCAACTCAAATCTTTAAGTGGGCTGAGCTAATTTAACTTGGCAAATTAAGTTAGCAGTACTCAAGGTGTCTGGTAAACTATACAAACACACAAGTTACCTCTACTAAATTAGAGTAAGCTATATCAACTCAAAAATTATTAACTAATTTGCTTATTAATTGAGGCAATCAGTTTCCACAGGTTTTCTAAGTAAACTCAACTCATTACATTTTACAGTGTAAACAATTCTGATAATAAGGTATCTAGAATTATGCACAGTATTTTTAAATGCTCACGTTAAAAATAACTTGCAGGTTCATTAATGCAATTTACTATATATATATATATATAGTAAAGCTTGATTTGTCTGCACTGCACTTGAGACTTGACTTGAGACTTGATGGTTAAGACTTGAGACTTGCTTGTGAACATGTGTGACTTGCTCCTACATCTGGCTACCAGTGCCTCGTCTTTACAGTTAATTAGACAAAAGACAAATACTGTTAACTTGTGTCTTGCCTTCTATCACTCTATATTCCATCGCGTTCATTACGATCGCAAAATTCTGGCCTGTTAATAGTTCCTAGAATATCAAAATCCACAAAAGGAGGTAAATCCTTTTCATATTTGGCTCCTAAACTATGGAATAGTCTCCCTAACACTGTTCGAGATGCAGACACACTCACTCAGTTTAAGTCTAGACTAAAGACTCATCTATTTAGCCAGGTATACACCTCATTTATCCTCCAACCCACAATTAGGCTGCTTTACTTGGGTCTGCCGGAACCAGAAACATTGATCATGATTTATAACTCTGCAATAAATTGAATGGCATCTATGCTTATATTATTTTATTTGTTTCCCTGTCACAACCTCGGGACTCCTATCCTGAGTTCACCAGAACCGGCTGGATCAAGCACCATTCCTGCTTTGTGTTGGACTCCACTGCTACGTGTGTGATGATGACTAAATGCAGCCAGTGCCAGCCAAACATCACATCAGTCTGCCTGCATCACCTCGGTCTATTGATGGACTACGATCTTGAAATGGAATGCATAGACTAACAATTGCCAACAAAAGCCTTCATCAGCCAAATAACAAAAACAATTGCATCCATGTGAACCTCTGCAGTTAATCCAGGAAGGACTTCAAAGACATTGGTCATTAATCTTACAGTTCAAACAAAATCAACGTTTAAACACTGACCCTTAATACTTACTTAGTTTAATAATTTTAAACCATGACTTTAACTATACATAAGTAATATTGTCATTATATTCATGATGTTAGTCAGAGGGGAACTGGCCCCCACAGTGAGTCTGGTTTCTCCCAAGGTTATTTTTCTCCATTAATCGACATCTTATGGAGTTTTGTGTTCCTTGCAACAGTCGTCTTCAGCTTGCTCACTGGGGTTATTAATACAATTATTATTTAATTACTTATTTTTAAACACGATTAACAATCGTATTTTATCTAATTACACAATGATGATTCATCGACATTATACATTACAATTTTATCGTCTGTTAATGCCTGATCTTCTGTAAAGCTGCTTTGAAACGATGTGTGTTGTGAAAGGTGCTATACAAATAAAATTGACTTGACTTGCTAACATGAATGACTCATGAGCTACTAGCTAATGCATACAGGCTAATATACTGTACTTAATGGTGACACTACATGTGAATACAGTACAACTTGTGTCTAATAACATCAAGATCGCTACATTGATATGCAAATGAGGTGTTAACTAATTAAAATATTCTAATTTGCATACATTTGACAAGGCACTGCAGGTGAAAAGGATAAACAAAATAACTATATTATTTCAAAGTTCAAGACCTTTTTTTTGTAATAATTTCAGTTAAATTGCTATATTTTTGTATTTTGTCAATAAATTTTGTCATAACACCAAAAGAATTCAAACGATTTATTGCCTTGTGCAAAATTAACAAATGATTAGTGCAGTCATTTATTCTAAATATATACTTGAAACTAGTAGCATTGAAAACGTCTCGGGTTACATGTGTAACCCTTGTTCCCTGAAAAAAGCGGAACGAGATGCTGCGCTTTGCTAAGCGCTTTGGGAACGACCCTAGTCGTGACCGAGCTGTGAATATGTGTGTAACACGTCAATGAACATTGACTGGAATTTATAGCCTCGGCTGATGTGATCATTAGACGCACCTGAGGCCAGGCTATAAATGGATGCGTCACCAGGTGCCGTCAGATACTTCTTTTTGAAGAGCAGTCCTAGGACGTCCCAGTGCGGCAAAGAAGCGCAGCATCTCGTTCCGGTCTCAGACACGAGCTTGAGATGTCGACTCAAGGGCATAAGAGTAACAAACATCTAAACCATAAAATTTGATGAATGTGTGCGGAGAGGACCAGCCTGCCGCATCACAAACTTGTTCAGGCATGAGCGGAGATGTGGACTCAAGGGCATAAGAGCCCGGAGTAGCAAAGCATCTAACCCATGAGTTCCATGAATGTGTGTGAAGAGAACCCTATCGCAACACAAACTTGTCATAAAAACTGATGAATGTGTGCGGAGAGGACCAGCCCGCCACACCACAAACTTGTTCAGACATGAGCTTGAGATGTCGACTCAAGGGCATAAGAGCCCGGAGTGGCAGAACATCCAAATTATTAAAGTCTAATGAATGTGTGCGGAGAGGACAACCTGCCGCATCACAAACTTGCTGCAGAGGGAGACCTCTAGCCAAGGCTTTAGAGGAGGAGAGCCCTCTGGTAGAGTGCTTGACCGCGTGCCTCGTAGGCCCGTGCAATAATGTCCCTCACCCAAAGTGTCATAGTCTGCCAGGAGGTGGCCGCCCCCGGTCATGGCTCCCAAGTGAAGAATTGCTGCCCTGACTTTACACCACTAGCAAATGCGGTGGACATAAGACTGAAGGGTACAGACTAGACAAAGTCTGAGAAGTCTTAGCTGCTCCGGCGTTACAAACGGCAGGGAACAGAAGGCTTAGAAAACAACCGGCCAAGGGTTGCACCTTGGGCAGGCAGTTAGGGTGAGGGTGCAAAGAATGCTTTTGGTCATAGCTGGGGCAAACTCTAAACAGGCCGGCAAATGAGACAGAGCCTGAAGGTACCCAAGTCTCCTTAGAGATGAAATTGCCATAAGAACAACCATCTTGAGAGTCAGAAGTCTACCAAACGCTGACTCTAGAGGTCTAAAAAGGGGGTCTTACCCTATGAAGAGGTCCTAGCGAGGATGCCTCTTAGGGGGCACTCCGCCCACCAAGGCGTGGCAAACCGCAGTGGAGGCCACATAGAACCTGGCAGTGGCGAGGCAAGTGCCTGCTGACAGTTCTTTCTACAGAAAATCCAGAACCGAAGAAAACTGGCAGTTAGCTGGTTCTGTAGTATGAACTTTAGTAGAGGGAATCGCATGCAGGTGCATTTGTGCCATGTATGCATCACCACGATCAGCTCCCCCCGAGAGGGGGGTGTGTGAACTGGGCGACTCGGGGAGAAGTAGAGGAGACATTGCGCTATCAACAGAGGCGAAGAGGTCCTCTTCTGCCCTGTAAGAGCTGCCCAGATCAGTTTCAAGTGGAGGGAGCCCTAGCACTTGAAATGGTCCCGATAACCTCAAGAGAAAGCCCTGTGAACCTCAGTTGGTACCCTTAGGGGCCAGACATGAAAGGTTTTACAATTCAGGCCAGGGATGAGAAGGTCCTCCCTGTTCGGAATCGTCCAAGGCAAGCCGCCGAGGAGAGGTATTAACTCCGAGAAACATATCCTGTTCGGCCAGCGCAGCGCCATTAGTAGGAGGCAAGACCCTTGCTGGTGAACATTGCCAAGACTCCCGGGAGCAGAGAAACCGGGGAAAGAAACGCATACAGACGCATTCTAGGTCATGTATGTGTCTTAACGTCCAGAACCAAGGGGGGGCTGGGTGATTTCAGGGAGAAGTAGAGGAGACATTGCGCTATTCATAGAGGCGAAGAGGTCCTCTTCTGCCCTAAGATCTTACCCGAACTTGTTCCAAGTGGAAAAAAGACCGAGCATTTAAGAAGGTCTCGATAACCTCAGGAGAAAGCCCTGTGTCCCTCAGGGGCCAAACATGAAAGATTCCACAATTCGAGGCAGGGATAAAATGTTGCCCTATGCCTGAGATTGAAGATCCTTCCTGTTCAGAATCGCCCAAGGCGAGCCGTCGAGGGAAGAAATTAGCTCTGAGAACCAAACCCCGTTCGGCCAGCACGGTGCTATCAGTAAGAGGCAAAAACCCTTGCTGGCGAACTCTGGGCAACTACTACCTTAGGGTGGAGTTCTTTACTCCCACGTTGGTATTTTCTGTCTGGACAGTAAGTCTGCTCCCACATACGGGCATCCAGGGATATAACTGTCCTGAGTGACAGGAGCTTACCCTGGGCCCTAAGGAGAATCCGACGCGTCAGGAGTACAGCTGACAAGAACATGGATCTCCCTGATGATTTATGTAAGAGGCTACCGCTGTATTGTCCACCCGCACCAAGACATGGCAGCCTCAGGAGGAGGTATTTCAGGGCCAGAAATACAGCCATCAACCCGAGACAGTGACTGTGACAACCGAGCTGACGACCCTCCTATCCCCTTAAGCTGGACGACCACCTAAGGCCGCTACCCCGCCCGTCAGTGATGCGTCTGTCGTTAGCAACCTGCGACAACAAGACGCACCTAGTGTGGGATCCAAGGCAGAAAACCGGGGTCTGAACCACATAGAAAGGGAACGAAGCCTGAGGCGCATAACCCTTATTAGCCTAGGGGTTTTGGCCCTTGGAAGAAAACCCCTGGCTTTGAGCCACAACAACAATGGTCTCATGAGCAGAAGGTCCAGAGGGATCACCGAGGACGCGGTCGCCCTGAGACCTGGAAATCGTTGATACTGATAACAGTGCAACCTTGGCCTAGCCTGACTTTGCTCAGGGTGATCTGAATGAACTCAATCCTAGCGAGAGACAGTTGTGCCCGCATTGTGATTGAACTCCATACGATGTCCCGATAGACAGTGTTCTGGGTGGGAGAGAGGAACCTTTTCTTGGCATTGAGCCTCAACCCCAGAGAAACAGATGAGCAAAGACGATGTCCCTGTGCTGAACTGCCAGTTCCTGGAACTGCGCAAGGATGAGCCAGTCGTCTACATAATTCAGAATGCAGATGCCCCGGAGTCACAGGGAGCCAGCGCTACATCATGCATTGTGAATGTGCGGGTAAAAAGGGCTAGGCCGAATGAAAGAACCTGACACTGGAAAACTTCGCCCCCGGAAGCGAACCTCAGGAACATTCCATTTTGTGGCAGAACTTCTAAATTAAGTATAGAAGTGCGTCATAAGATCGATGGTGACCAGCCAAACGAGTTGTAGGGCTTGAGACACGACCGTCTTGATAGGCATCATCTAGGACTTGAACACCCATGGGCAGTTCAAGCTTTAAGATCTAAGCCAGACGCCACCCCTCACCCTCCATAGGAAATGGGAAGTATTTAGTGTAATAACCTAACTCTCTCTCTGGAAGGGGAACACATACCATGGCCCCTTTAACCAGGAGATTTTAGGTTTTTTTTGCTTTGTTTTTTTGCTATTCATAGCAGACATAAAAAGAAATCCGGTTTACGGTAGTGAGACCACACCATTGAAACACGGAAAGGCGGCGAGTGAATTCAATCCTGATGCCCTTTTAAGACCCACAGCAAAGAAAAATATCTGGCAGAAGTTTCCACGCTGCCAGGATCTCTGAGACGGGTATTATATTTTAACACTTCCTGTTGAGGGGTTATCGAGTGTTTCGTGTCCTGAATAAAATGCAGGAACAGCTAAAGCACCCAATTTTGATGGGAGCCTCTGCCACCTGAAACACCAAGAGGTGGCGGGAATGGAGGGGCTTCGAGGGGGTACAGGGAGGGGTTGCTTCGGGGGCTGCCGAGGGCGGCGAGACTGTCCCCAATCCCTGGGAGAAGGAGCATGACTCGCCACGCTTTGCCTTTGAGCCTCCCTTCTAACAGGACCGAGGTGGGTCTGGGGGGCCGAAGGACCCGCCCCCTGAGTGCGTCGAGGGAGGAACTGCCAAAGGCTTCCTCGTGGCTTCTCGCCTCCTGGAACCTGGAGATAGCCGTGGTCATGGCGTCTCCAAATAGGCCAGTGGGCGAAACCGGAGCATGAAGAAGGGAATTTTTGTCCCTGTCTTTGATGCCCGAAAGGTTGAGCCAAAGATGCCTGTCTGCGGTTACCAAGGCAGACATAGACCGGCCAATAGCACGAGCTGTTTGCTTGGTCGCGCGGAGAGAAAGATCTGTGGCCCGGTGGAGCACAGTAAAGGCTTGCTCGCCGAGCACAGAACCCACACTCAGGTCGTCCAGGAGGTCAGCCTGGTACGCCTATAAAACAGCCATAGTGTGCAGAGCAGCACCAGCCTGACCTGCTGCTTGATAAGCCCTTCCCACTAGAGTGGAGGTTGTCCTTCACGGCTTTGAAGGGAGAGAGGGCTTCTTAAGTGACGATGCTGAGCACGGCGAGAGATAGCCCGCAAGCGTCTCTTCGACCGGCGGCATCACTGAATACCCCCGTGCCTCAGCACCCACGATAGTCGAATATAATGACGTCGAGGGTATGTGAACACAGGAAGAATAGTGGTTCCTCCATGAGCGAGAAAGCTCTTCATGGAGGTTATCAAAGAAGGGAAGGGACTCATGAGTCATTCCCTTTTTTAGATTGGAGGATAAAAATCTATCCCTTAATTTGGAGGGTTTGGGGGACTCTTTTTCGCGTGGCCAGTCCTACTGGAGTCTGGCTACGCACAAGTAATAACATTGAGCAATTCCTCCATTGATTTATTGTGGACGGAAAGCTCGGAGGCGGGAATAGAATTGCGATCCTCCTCATGAACCGAAGAAGTGTCTCCGAGATCATGTGAAGGACCAGCTGGGTTTGTGGAGAGAGCGAGAGAAAGGGAAAAACCTGTCTCTTGCTTCTCAGCCAAATCCATTCAAGAGCCCCACGAACTAAGCGTGGGTGCTGACTCCCGGAAGCAAGCGAGGTGAGCGCGAAGCACTCTGCCTGAAAGCAAATCGCAGTGCTCGCACCCACCCTGCTGCAACGCTAGAGCAGCGTGCTCTTCCCCCAAACAAACAGAGCAAAACTGATGTGTGTCCTCTTCAGCTATAGAGTGAAAACAGGGGAACACGCATCGTTTGCGGCTTTCAGTCATTCTCTCTTTTTTTTTTTTCAAATATATATATATCTTCTAAACAGAAGGGAAAGGAGAAAAGGTTCACTGCACACTGACTGACAAATTCTTACTCCTAGCAGAGGAAAGAAAGTTTTGACAGGGTTGTAAAACACACACACACAGAATCGCTCTGAAAAAAGAGGATCTGACGACACCTGGTGACGCATCCATTTATAGCCTTGCCTCAGGTGCGTCTAATGATCACATCAGCCGAGGCTATAAATTCCGGTCAATGTTCATTGACGTGTTACACACATATTCACAGCTCGGTCACGACTAGGGTCGTTCCCAAAGCGCTTAGCAAAGCGCAGCATCATAAGTGAAGCTTTTTGTAAAGGGAACATGCATATCGTGGCATAGTTTCCTTTGCTGTTGCCTGCTCTTGTGATAAGCCTAGTGAATACTTAAGAAGACCATGGTCTCTGTGTGAACTGATTATTTTGTAGAAATCTGTTGAGTATGAAACAATTGTGTGAGTGTGAGGGAATTAAAATAAATTGGTAAGGAAGTCAGAGTTGTGTTAATATTTGTAACTTTTTTTTATATATATATATAAATATAGAATTAAGAGAAGTGCCCTTTTTTTTCCACTTGAGCCCCTGCCCCCCAAAATTTCTGTGTATGTCCCTGCACATGTCACTACATGAGTGAAACACGCATTAGTGGTACAATGCATTATCGACTTTAATACTTATTGAGCTTTGATAATGAGTACTTTTTCAAGACAAAGAGTGCAAATAGTTCTACTTTCATTAGTTCCCCATTAAATTAATTTCCCATTAAAAAGGTCTTTCTCTGACAAAGTTTCTCTATCATTAACTGATAAATGAGACTCCTGCAGTGAAATCGTCTTTGATCATTTAACTTGTTCATCTAGGGTGGTACCAATGCAAAGGTTCCAGCAGTTTCAGTTCTGATCAATATTCATCATGATTTGCACATATCTTGAGTTTTACAAACATACAAGCTTTACATTTTAGATGCATGTTGATAATGTACGTTTTAGTGTCAATTCAAACTTACCATTTTGTATGTGTACTACTTAAAATGTAGATGTTAAAAAAGCTCTTTTATAAGATGTGATTTGGTGAGAGTTTTTAATCAAAAGTGGAAGGCATGCAGTAATATTGGCATTTAGCCATATTTGGAGCTTGAGAAACTGAAGTGTTATCTCCGTCAAACAGCAAACACTGATCACACTGTTCTCTGCAAACACTGGCGTTGCTCTTTTTGACTGCTCCCAACCTAGCCAATTTTGAAGCCATATTTAAACATTTCTTCTCTGTACAGGAACGCCCTCTCAATACAACAGGTGCACTGACTCAAGTGCTAATACTACGATGCCTCAAACCATGTCATGGCACCTGTTTCTTTAAATTTGCTTGATCTTTGGTTTGCTCTGTCTGAAGCTTTCACTTGGCCTGGTCTCTGCACCTTTTTAGTAAGCTTTTGTTTCCAGCCACTTGACATTTCCAATAAATGCTGGCATGCCATAGTGCATCCAAAACTAAAATTAAATATAAAAGCTCCTGCCTTGGGCTGTTCCATTTTATTAGCCCCTCTGTTGTAATTGAAGGGCAAGCACGGCACTCCAGTGGAAAAGAAGAGTTTTACATACATTGTCTCCAACAAGTATCTAGACTCCGAAAGTTCATCCAAAAATGACAATTCTGTCTTCATTAACACACCCTCATCTCATTCCAAACCCATTTGACTAGTGAAACGTATGAGGCATAATTTTGTTGATGGAACCGACTTCATACATCCTCTAAAAATCACACTAAGAAATCCAATTGGTTGAAAATAATTACAAAAATGTCTCAGAAATGCATAATTTGTTTAGATGCAACTTGGTATGATATTATGTATCTAATGCAATGCAATTCATACACTTGAAGTATGACCTAAGTGTCCAAAATTGTACAAATCATTTTTGGGGCCCACCATATATTTCTCTGACTCACTCACTCTCTAAACCGAGACATCTGTACTTAGCCAATATCACTATTATGAGATGAAAAAACAGCCTCATGCTGTCTACAGCCATATACTGTAAGCACAACTGAAAAGGACTAAGCCTTTTCACCTGGGGATAGGAGTGAACTGAAACCGATCTTTTCCCCACCACTGTCTGCAGAGATTAGTATTGATTCACCCCTTTTAGATGACTTTGCCACACCTTGCTGGGCAGTTTTAATATGGCAATGTACCAACAGCACTAGGGAGCCACTCTCTCTCTCCTTCTGTGTGTATAATCTCCATCTTCTTGACGGTTCCATCATGGCGCGACAACACATGAACTGACCTATTTTTCATGGTATTAGCCATTGCAATGCACACTCACTGCTGCTAGACTAAGCACACAGAAAGGTTATTGTTATATGATAACTCAATTCTAAGTTTATTTAGTTTGCTCTGATTGGTGGGGTCAAAGTTATCTACAAAAGAGACAGAATGACCCTGATGAAAAGAACAAGCATAAAAACCTAAGCTTGTTTATGCTATTTTGTGCTGGTCAAGCTAGTGGACGAGCATAACCATGCTTTTCACTAGGGCTGGTTATCACCAACAAAGCACATGTACCACACACACAGCAAGAGCTGATTCAGTGCTGGTGACGGTCCAAAGTTGTGGATCTTATCACCATACACCCAAAAGTTATGAATTTGGGTGTATGGTGATAAGATCTGTATTTCTTCAAATAGAGTGACGTTGATGAGTTTGCAGGATTGTGTATGAAACTGGTGTTACCTCACAAAATTAACTATTAGAAATGGCAATGTTTATTATGCCATTTTTCTTTATAAAGCCTTGAATAGCTCTCAATTAAGATCTCAAATCATAAAAAGAAATACTTTTAACTGAAAATACATTGTATAGGCTCTATAAAAGATACTCAATATATCATCCAGTGATGGCTAGAGTAAATAATATTTGTCCTTTGAAAATAATTTGAGTCGAATGTAATGGAAATTCTGGCACTGTACAATTTTAAGCTGCCTCTGGAAATAATTGTTTCGAATTTTAGAACACGTCATGTTGTCCAACAGACGTGTCCGATGTGCGACCCCTTTTTTAATTTACCCCGCTGCTCACACTTGACCACAGTTGTGTTATGAAATATGATTGAAAATACAGACTAATTTATAAATGAACTATGATATACTGTACACTGCATCCATCCACAATTATTAGGCAAACTGTATTCCTCAGTATTAATTTTATTTTTTTTATCTTATTAATCTAATCTTAACACAATGCTCTCAGTCAATGTAAAATGTTATTGAACCTCAAACCTGAATGTTTAACTAAGGAAAAGTGAGTTTTATCTTTCTCAGGGGAATATCTAAATGTGTGCACAATTATTAGGCAACTAAATTACAAAAATAATTTCTCCCAACTCAATTGTTTATTCTCAATTTTTAGAGAAAGTGCAAGAAATAAGTAACACAATATGACAATTAAATAAAATGTTTGGCCTTTAAAAAATATTCAGTGACCAATACAGACACCCTTCTTTGCAATAAATGCTATGAGCCTTCCATCCATGGAGTCTGTCAGTTTCTTGATCTGTTCACAATCAAATATTCACTGAAGCAGCAACCACAGCCTCCCAAATGCTGTTCAAAGAGGTGTATTGTCTTCCCTCACAGTAAATCTCACATTTGAGATGGGACCACAAGTTCTCAATAGGATTCAAGTCAGGTGAGGAAGGCGGCCAAGTCATTATTTTGGCATCTTTGAGGCTGTTGCTGGCTAGCCAAGCAGTGGAGTACTTAAATGCATGTGATGGAGCATTGTCTCGTATAAAGATCATGGCCTTCTTGAATGTTGAGGACATCTTCCTGTACCAATGCTTGAAGAAAGTACTTTCCAGAAACTGGCAGTAGGTTTGGGAGTTGAGTTTCAGTCCATCTTCAACTTGAAAAGGTCCAACTTTGCCTTCTGGCTCAGCTCTCTTTTCGTGACAATTGTGCGATAGAGCGAGTGCAATACCGCCCCCGCTGCCCCGATTCTCCGGCCAACCACCCGCTCCATTGTCCCCTCGAGAACAAGACCCCAAGGTACTTGAACTCCTTCACTTGGGGCAATAACACCTTCCCTACCCGGAGTACGCACTCCATCGGTTTCCTGCTGAGAACCGTGGCCTCAGATTTAGAGGTGCTAATCCTCATCCCAGCCGCTTCACACTTCACTGCCAAGCGATCCAGTGAGAGCTGAAGGTCACGGGCCGATGATGACATGAAGACTACATGATCTTCAAAAAGCAGCGATGAGATCCCCAGCCCACTGCACACCTTCCCCACCCCGACTACGCCTCGATATCCTGTCCATGAATATCACAAACAGGATTGGTGACAAAGCGCAGCCTTGGTGGAGACCAATCCCACATGGAACGAACTCGACTTTGTGCCAAGGACCCGGACACAGCTCTCGCTTTGGATGTACAGGAATTGGATTGGATTGCCCTAAGAAGGGACCCCCCCCCACCCCATACTCCCGCAGCACCTCCCACAGTCTCTCCCGGGGGACCTGGTCATACAGCTTCTCCAGATCCACATATAGACCGGATGTAGGTCCGTCGTTCCACGGCCAGGACGGAACCCGCATTGTTCCTCTTCAATCCGAGGTTCGACAATCGGCCGAACCCTCCTTTACCAGGGAGGCTGAGAAGTTTGATAGCCCTGTAGTTGGCACACACTCTCTGGTCCCCCTTTTTGAAGAGGGGAACCACCACCCCGTTCTGTCACTCCTTAGGCACTGTGACACCATCCATGATCCATGACACCGCCTCCACATCCAAAGCTTTCAGCATTTCTGGTCGGATCTCATCAATCCCCGAGGCTTTGCCACTGTGGAGTTGTTTGACTACCTCAGTGATCTCCCACAGGGAAATAGAATCTGATCCCCCATCAGCCTCCGGCACTGCCTCTAGCATAGAGGGCATGTTGGGATTTAGGAGTTCTTCAAAGTGTTCCTTCCACCGCCCAATAACAGCGTCCCATCTTTGCTGTATACAGCTTGGATGGTTCCCCGTTTCGCCCTCCTAAGGTGGCGGACAGTTTTCCAGAAGTACATTGGTGCGGACCGAAAGTCCTTCTACATGGCTTCTCCGAACTTTTCCCAGACCCACTGCTTTGCCTCCCTCACGGCCAAGGCCTGTCAGTACCTTGCAACTGCCTCCGGAGACCTCCGGGACAACAAATCCCAGAAGGCCTCTTTCTTCAGTCGGACGGCTTCCCTGACCACCAGTGTCCACCACGGTGTTCGAGGGTTACCACCCCTTGTGGCACCTAAAACCTTGAGGCCACAGCTCTCCACCGCAGCATCGGCAATGGAAGCTTTGAACATTGCCCACTCCAGTTCAATGTCCCTAACCTCCGCAGGGATGCCTGAAAAACTCAGCCGGAGGTGTGAGTTGAAGATCTCGAGGACAGGGACCTCGTCCAAACGTTCCCAGTTCACTCGCACTACTCACTTGGGCTTCCCAGGTCTGTCCAGTGTCTTTCCCCACCCCCTGACCCAACTCACAACCAGATGGTGATCGGTTGACTGTTCTGCCCCTCTCTTCAACCGAGTGTCTAAAACATATGGCCTCAGATCCGACAACATGATTACAAAATCGTTCATCGACCTTCGGCCTAGGGTGCGTACCACATACACTTATGAGCATCCTTATGTTCGAACATGGTGTTTGTTATAGATAATCCATGACTAGCACAGAAGTCTAATAAAAAACATCCACTCGGGTTCAGATCGGGGAGGCCATTCCTCCCAATCATGCCTTTCCAGGTGTCCCTGTCAACTCCCACATGTGCGTTGAAGTCACCCAGCATCACTATGGAGTCCCCTACTGGGGCCCTATTCAGGACTCCATTCAAGGTCTCCAAGAAGGCCGAATACTCTGAACTGCTGTTCAGTGCATATGCACAGACAACAGTCAGAGTTTTCCCCCCCCCACAATCCGTAGGCATAGGGAGGCAACCCTCTCGTCCACCGGGATAAACTCCAACGTAGCAGCGCTCAGCCGGGGAATCGTGAGTATCCCCACACCCGCCCGTCGCCTCACACCCTGGGAAACTCCAGAGAAGAAAAGAGTCCATCCCCTATCCAGGAGTACGGATCCAGATTCAAAACTGTGCGTCGAAGTAAGCCCCACGAGATCCAACTGTACTGTATATGATTACATGTATATGATTTTGTAACCAGGGATTTTCATGTTTTGTTACATACACATACAATATGCATGAAAGAATGTAATATTTGGTATGCAAGCATTTGTTTGATTACATAGAGAAAGTTGATGACAATGAATATCATGTCTCTTGTACCATCTGCAAGATATAAAAGTTCATGATTAAATATGCACTATTTTTGAGCGGGAGATTTTAAGAATCTGAAACAAAGGACCATAAATCAACTGTCAGAAAAGACAGACCAGTCGACTCAGCCCACGTGACTCTGAAAAATCTCATCTGATTTGCGCAGGACACCTTTGGGGATGCGGCCAATTTCAGTTAAAATATTTCCAAACAGGAAGAACATGCTCTCTTCGCTCTTCTCTCTTCCTCTCATCTGCCTGCACGTGCTTCGTCTGATCACTGGGACTCGACGTCACGAGAAAGCTCATCACTCTCCCCTACAGAGGTCCAAAACATAAACGGAACAAATTTTCGACCAAGCGCCAAGAACAAAGCAACACAAAGAACGCAAGGAAACACCACAAAGACACGCAAGTACATCTCCAATATTGTGCTCAAAGTGCTGGTGTATTAATTAAATAATTTGGGTAATCCGATAGCAAATCGATGTAGACTCAAAGAAGGATAAATTGTTCTTAAGGTATTGTCAAAAGACTCCATAAAGTACATTTTCACTGTACTGATCATTTATTTCACATTTGGTCACTCTTTTCACCAACCTGTCTTATGTATATATGTGTTAGATTAGATTTATGTTTAGAATAGTAATAAAGTTTGTCTTTATTCAAAGATGATTGACTGTGGTATATTTTGATGAATAATCTCATCCCTGTTTCTAAAAGATTTAGCTTCAAAGCTGTACCTAAATATGTGTGTTATTGTTTTCAATAAGCCATGAGAATTGTATCACTCCACTAATTGAATTAATTATAATTCACTGATTAAAGCTAATTCCTTACAGTATAAATTGTGAGCTGATACAACTAGACGTTGTATTACGATTTCAGTGGTGGAGAATAATCTTGTTTTTGTCATTTCTCTAATTTATAATGGTTGTTGAGTGCGACTAATTCCGTTATACATTTAATTACCTAATAAGGTACAATAAGAACAGTTTAATTTAGTTCATAGCTCACATATTTCAAGACCCTAAATTCCATTCTAAATTTAGCATACCAAATATCTTACATATTATTGTGTGAGAATGAGGGCACTTTAAATTTCCCTCCTACTTGTCATATACCAAATATCCTTACAGACAACACGGCGACAGTAGCATATATCAACCGCCAAGGCGGATTATGCTCCCTTCGCATGTCACAACTCGCCCGCCGTCTCTTCCTCTGGAGTCAGCAGCACCTCAAGTCGCTGCGAGCCACTCTCATCCCGGTCGACCTCAACACCACGGCGTTTGCGCTGTCACAACAGGTCACATGCAAAGGAGAGTGGAGACTTCACCCACTTGTGGTTCAGCTAATCTGGAGTCGATACAGGCAGGCACAGGTAGACCTGTTTGCCTCCCTGGAATCCTTCCATTGCCCGCTCTGATATGCCCTGACTGAGGCTCCCCTGGGTAGAGACGCATTGGCACACAACTGGTTCTCTGGACTATCTCTGGCACACAGCTGGCTCTCTGGAGCCTGCTTGCACAGACCCTGTGTCAGTCACCCTAGTGGCTCCCTACTGGCCCACCCAGGCTTGGTCCTAGGACCTCACGCTCCTTGCATTAGCCCCTCCCTGGCAAATTCCCCTGAGGAAGGACATTCTTTCTCAGGGACGGGGTACCATCTGGTACCCATGACCAGACCTCTGGAACCTCCAGGTCTGGCACCTGGATGGGATGCTGAAGACCTCAGTGGCCTACCACCTGCCATGGTAGACACCATCACTCAGGCTAGGGCCCCCTCTATGAGGCACCTGTATGCCTTGAAATGGTGTCTGTTTACTAAGTGGTGTTTTTCCCGACACAAAGACACCCAGAGATACACAGTTGGCTTAGTGCTTTTCTTTCTGCAGGAGAGGTTGGATGAATGGGTGTCCCCCTCCACCTTGAAGCCATAGCTGCACACCATGACACAGCAGAAGCAAACCCTTAGGGAAGCACATCCTGATTGTCAGGTTCCTGAGAGGCGCTAGGAGGTTGAATCCCTCCAGGCAACTTCTCGTTGCCTCATGGAACCTCTCTGTAGTCCTGCAAGGACTGCAAGGGGCTCCCTTCGAGCACTTAAAGCCAGTAGAGCTTAAGGTACTCTCCTTGAAGACTACCCTCCTGACGGCGCTCACCTCCATCAAGAGGGTTGGGGACCTGCAAACGTTCTCTGTCAGTGAAACATGCCTGGAGTACGGTCCAGGCTACCCTTACGTGATCCTGAGACCCAGGAGGCAGGCCCAGCCTTAGAGTTGCTGTGTCTGGTGCGCACTTTACGCATCTATTTGGATTGCACACAGAGCTTTAAGATCTCTGAGCAGCACTTTGTCTGCTTTGGTGGACAGAAGAAAGGAAGCGCTGATTTCCTCCTAGCCCTGTGGCAGATGAGTTTGCTGAGAAACGTATTGCCAGCTCAGTTCTTGTGCTAGCTAAGCCCCGTACTGTGACAGTTGCTCCGCATGTGCTGCTTCCCCATAGGCAACCCCTTGCGATGTATATTCCGCTGAAAATGTTTCCCTGTTGGCAAACTGCGTCTTCCTTGAGCAGAGGACCCTCTGCCCCAGTCTCTGTGTTCATAGAACTTTCTCCCCCATTGGGCAGGACCTACCATGGGACTTCCCCACATGACATACTTCCGACTAGGCTCGGCAAGACCATGAGATGTATTTCCACTTAATCCCCCCCCTCTCTGGGTGGGGTGTGGTCTCCATGGTGTCTTCCCCTTGGGAGTGACACCCCCGCGATGTGGACAATGGCATCCCGGTCGGTTAGTGAATTCTCTCAAAAGAGAGAAGAGAGGCACAACTAGGACAAGCCTGTCCCTTTCCTTCGGGTAGTCGACTCGTCCCCAAAAGGGCGGTTTGACACTCATACTAGCATCAGTGGAGGTTACTTGCCGGACCCATACGCTGGCTATGCGGCACACAGCAGTCTGCCCTTCTCGCACCATCAATCCACGTAACCCAGTTCAGCTAGTTGTGGCGTTTTTGTAGCTAATTAGTTGATATTAAGCTGGTATTTTGAGTAAAACCGTGTGGATATTCAAAGATAGTTAGAACTGGTAGATCAAAGTCAGTAACTACTTTTTAGTTTCATACCTCTTTTTCCTTCATTGCACACAGCTGCCTGTTGCTCAACTCAACAGAGTAAAGGAAATCAGTATTCAATTCTGCTTGCTATAGACACTAGGTTCTCTGTTGTGGCATTAAATGCCACATAGCCCTGACCTCTGTGTGACAGAAAAGAGAATAGGAGCATTGGAGATGTAGTTTAAGGTCAAAGGTGGCTCTTAATGGATTATGCTGCTAGCAGGACTGTTACCTCATTAGAGAGGAAACTAGGACTCCAGTAAAGGTATTGTGGCTGGCATTTGGTTTTGATAACGCCAAAAGTTTTAAGAGAGGGCAAAGGGCGAGGTCATGGTAAGTCAGTCCAGCCATCCATTAGCACTAAAGAGATAGACACACATTGGAGCTACCGTGTTTGAAATAAAGTAAATCTAAATTAAACTACATTCTGCTGTTTCTTTCTCCATTACATCTGGCAGAAGCAACTTCTTCAATCCAGACCCTAAAAAGGCAATTACTGCTTGTTTTTGTTGCTGCATTGTTGTTATCATGAAGGATTGGATGAGACTGTACCTCTATAATAAGTGCATTTTAGTTGTTTTGTTGAGTCTTTATCCATCGGTGGAAAAATCTTGAGCAGACAAACCTGAAAAACTATGTAGCCTGTTAGCACCTTCACAGCTGTAAATTTTGACATGTTTGAGAACTGTAGATAATTATGGTTATTTTAAAGCATATATTGAGTCTAGTCAGAACATAAAGAGTTTGTTGAACCAAGATTATGTACTTACTGCAGATACAGGGAAGGTCCAGACAGCAGGATGCTCGTGTATTGCAGGACTGCCTTTTTTTGGATAAAATACAAATATTTTGCAGGAGATGAATGTGTAGTAAAATCAATCTAGCTTTATAATTATTATTTTGCATACATAATCTCTGTATCTAAATGCTATAACCTACATTAAATGTTTTAGTAATGGCTGAACAACTGGTCCTGTTGATAGATTTAATTTATTGTTCTTGTGTAGGATATAACAATGTCTTAGCAGCCATACAATAAACTGTACTGTGCAAAAAGAACTACATGCAATAGGCTACAAATAAACATATTTATTTGGACATACATTATAAACACTGTACACAAAAGTTCAATGTTCTCTGTAAAGCAAGTGGACAACAGTATATATTATTAAAAACACAAAACAAATAAATGTAATTGATACTGAATTAATATCCACACTGATATCCAAATCACCTATCCCCTTAAGGGAAGACAAGCACATTCTGCAATGACACTCAAAGAAAGTGAATTGAAAGCAGGAAAAATGCAGGAAAGAGGAAAATCATAATACATTTAATTTAAAACATGATAAAACATCTCACTTCTGTACATGTCTCATCTAATAATTATGGTCTTTCACTGTAGAATTTATTTAGCATCACAGCATGAAAACAGTTGAAAACATTGTCACTACTCACAGTGAGTTCAGGTAAAACACAGTTCCTTTTTATACTTCAAAACACGTGAAGCATTCACAAAGACCAACGCTGAATAGAAATGAACAAACTCTCAAAATGTCTAATGAACTTTCAGCACATTTACACACACCTGTTAACAAAATAATGCTATTGTTTATGGAATTTATTGCACTCTGTTTCGTAGCCGAGCCATAACAGTGGATAATATAAATAATCCTCACTATTGACTTGTTGCCACTAAAGTGAAAAAAGTACACAAACAAATTATTCCAAGCTCTTTCAAACAGATGTTCCTAAGTCAATCCTTCTGAAGGCACCCGATGGAAGAAGCATTATGGGACTGGAGTGCTGTGCTTTGCTAGTGTTTTCTGATCATAACATTGCTGTTTTAGATAAAACTTTAGTTTTGCTTGATTATTAGGATAACCATTAACTGTACACATTGTCCGGTGAATTTTAAAGGCATACTACAACATTTAAAAAGCAAGAATCTAACCACATGACACGCAAGCAAGCAGAGACTGGCTACACACAAAACAGCAACCAAACACACTTCTGCTAGCCAAACGTAAATTCCACCCACCTAGCGAAATAGAGTCTGAGAATATTGTGGATTAGAAGAGCATGGTTTGCAGAGAACTGACTTTATGTGTGCTTACGTGCCATTATATGTACTCTGCATGGCCAAAGCATGTGGACACCCAAACACCTTCTGCACATACTGTGTGTGCTTGTATATTACATTTAAAACCCTTAAATTAATAGGGAGTTGGTTCTCATAACAGCTTCCACTCCTTTGTCTTTGCACTAGATGTTGGAACATGGTGAGGTAAGGCACTTATGTTGGGTGATTGGTCCTGGCTTCCAGTCAGCATTCCAATTTATCCCAAAGGTGTTTATTGGGCTCCAGGTCTGGGCTTGTGCAGGACATTCAAGATTTCTTTATGGACCCCACTTTATGCACAGGGACACTGTCATGCTAGAACAGAAAAGGGCCCTTTCTAAAACACTGCAACAAATTTGAAAACACTAATTTCTGAAGAATGTCATTGTATGCCATAGTGTTAAGTTTTACTTAATGTCTTTACTGGAAATATAGATTAGCTAAACCTATAAATATACTTTTGGTCATGTAAGTAAAAATGAATAGCATTAAACGTCTCCTGACCCATAAGTATATTCCGTAATAAATCTAAGAATTTTCCTTGCAAAAAGAAATGCTCACTCAAGCTTGAAGTACATGTAACTTCGTGTTTTATGAGTCACATCAGCAGGGGGAATTCAGTGTGTCCCTTAATTAAAAGGTTAGTTTACCCAAAAATGAAAACTATCTCATCACTTACTCATCCTAATGTCATCCCAAGTGTGTATGACTTTCTTTCTTCAGCAGAACACATTTAAAGAAAAATAGAAAAATATCATAGGTCCTTAAAATACAAGTGGATGGTGATCCGACCTTTGAAACTTCAAAATGGACAGTTAGCATAAACGTCATCCATATGACTCCACTGGTTAAATTATTTTCTTCTAAAGTGAAATGATATTTTATGATTATTTCATATCTGTTTAAGTTTACTGTCACATGATATCTATTTCTTTGTTTATTACAAGAGAAATGAGTACTATATTCATATAAATAAACACTATATCACGTTGATTTTCTGTGCAACAATGCATTAACAACAATGGTGAATAATCAGTAATCACAACCCGGCCCCGCCCTCCGCCCTGCCACAAGTGTACAGTACTACTGAAATACTGTAAATTGTTCATCTATTTAGACTCAGTAAGTGCCTGAGAAAATACTTATGTGTAATGCAGGTCAGGGACGTCGTTAGGCCTATTTTAGGGGGGCTGAAGCTACCCCAAAATGTTCCTAAGCCCCCCTAAATGATAATAAGAACAACAATAACAATTCGATTTATCAATAACTGTATCCTCATTCATATTTAGAATTAGACACAACAAATTATATATATTAATCCAGCTACAAAAAATAGCCGAAAAGTCGGAAGTTGGACAGAAGTACAAAGAGTCGTTGTGCTATCAAGATGATGCACCGCACCATCTCGTTGCATTGGTGTGAACTGTGGCAGCTTTTCAGAGCGTTGCAGACCGGAGCACTGCAAGTAACTGGTGGATTCATCTCGTCTCGTCGTTACTCGAGTTTGGTCTGAAGTTGAACTCGCTATGCACCCTCCCGCCCACACACACCGATACACACACTGATACACACGCTAATGGTGAAAGGAAGATTGGTAAGTGTCGTGATACAGAGTGAAATTGTACGTTGTTTTGAATTACCTGCTTACCTTTAGCTACGTTTTCTTGAGGTAAAGGAAAGAGGATATTTTGGTTTGCTATGGAAAACTGTAGTCTAGCTAGAGTAAACAAGCAAAATACAAGAAATGGTGAACTTAGCAAGCTAATCACAACTCTTTATTCTTTGCCAATAATATAACCTATCTCTATAATAGGCATATAAAACAATATCAATCCCCATAGAATGTTGTTGTCACTGAAAACTAAATGTGATAGGGTCCCTGTTAATGCTATTACCGTTGTATCCTTCAATTCATTGAGCATTTTTTGATGCTTCCACCAATGAAGTAGACAATAAACAAAAAGTAACTGTTGACTGGTTTTGAAAATTATTTCATTCTTAATTTTCCTTTATTTGAATACTGCCTTTTTGTTGTTGAATTATATCATACATTGTATACATCATTTGGCAGAATAAATCATCTTTAATTGAGAAACGCTCAAACCTGTGTTGTAAAATTTCACTATGACCTTAAAATTCTGGTTCTTGGGTTAAACTGTATGCAAGCCAAACTACACAGCGAAATTACACTCTGATTGAACCAATCCACAGCGCGGTTACAGTAATTAGAGTAATTAAATAGCATTCTGTGGACAACTTATCTTGTATAGAGAGGAATTAGATATAGTACGCTCAGGCCCGCATTAATGCACGGGCTTACTGGGGCTGAAGCCCCAGGGCCTATGAAGACAAGGGGCCTATCATAAGCTAATAAAAAAATCACATTGTTTTGTAGTTTGTCAAATTTTCTGTCAATCACTTGATATTCATGTTTTTGGCTGCTGATTGATCCAATTTACATGTGACCCACGTGGGAAGCATGATATGACAGCCTATCAGAATGTAGAGAAACAGTTGTAGCATGCGTTGTTGTCTACTCTAGTAGTCTATTCAAATGTATGCTTATAGTCACTCACAGAAGATAGCGGATAGCTAAATCAAAATGTCGGGAAAGAAAAAGTTTGAGAGTGGTGCTCATAAGCGAAAAATATTGCGACAGAAAGAAAACAGTGAGAAGGAATTGTTAAAAAGATCCCAAAGCTGACAGGATTTTTTAAACCTGCAAATGAAGGCGAGTCGAGCTCATTAAGCGGAGCACCGATGAACAGTGCAGAGGACAAGCAAACAGGCGGGAGACCGTTAACTCGCGCGGCAGAGGACGGGGACGGACAGACCGGAGGACCTTTACCTCGCTTACCTGGAAAAGAGGAGGACCAGGTGCGGGAAGAGCAGTGCTCGAATTGAGACCCCCCCCATAAGAAGTAAAAAATAGACTTAGGGGAGTCCCTCAGATATTTTAGCTAATTAGCTGATTAAATGCATGAAATGGATACGGTAAATTTCGTGAATTAATTATTTACAATAATTTATATTAAGTTTGCTTATAGGCTAGTTGCCATGTCTCTTCAAAATGTAAACGCCCCGCCCCACATCTAAAGAGCGCCGTATTTATGCGGGATTCACTCTTGAAATAGCAATGATTGACATTGATAGCCATAGCATTGTTTGTTCCCGAATAAAGCAGCCTTTTTCACTGAAATGGTTGACTAGTCTGCTGACTGACTTACTCACTCATAACAGTCCTTTCCCGCCTCCTACTGGACGTAACTAACGTTACATACAAATCGTATGCACTAAAATCGTTGAAAAATCCCCACCAACACACAGACTGTTTTGTCACAATTTATATGTTTAATATCTAATAAACTAGTTTCATGCATCACAGTTGCCACATTAATCATCCAGTTGTTTTTAGGGTAAATTCTACATCGGTAAATAAAGCTAGAATCATTCTGTTGGATGTTCAAAAGTTCATAAGTATCTTCTGCTCACCAAGCCTGCATTGATTTGATCAAAAATATACTAAAAACAGTAATACTATGAAATATTATTACAATTTAAAGTAATAATACAATACAATAAAATAGAATTTATTTCTGCGATTAAAGCTGAATTTTCACCATCATTACTTCAGTCTTCATCACATGATCCTTCAGAAATCATTCTCATATGATTTGATGCTCAACAAACATTTATGATTATTATCAATGTTGAAAACAGTTGTGTACATTTTTTTTTTTTTTTGTGACTCTGATTAATGGAAAGCTCAAAAGAACTAAATTGATCTGAAATAGAAACTTTTGTAGCATTATACACTACCATTCAAAAGCTTGCGGTTAGTAAGAATTTATATTAAAAAAAAACATGTTGGGAAAGAAATGAATACTTTTATTGTTGTGGATTTTTTTATGGAATACTGTCTTCGTTAGGCTATATCTCCCCGAGAGAAACTTATTTCTGCTTTTGTTGTATATAGACAAAGTGGTCATTAGACTTTTTTTTTATTGTGGGCCTACAAAACCTTTCAGCCCCAGGGCCTGACGGCAGGTTAATGCGGGCCTGAGTACGCTATTTCTTTACCATACATTTACATGAGCAGACAGATAGCATTTAAGTAATTGCTTATAGAATAACTCATCAGGAGCAAAGTCTGGCCTAAGTAAATTCCCCCATGCAGCTTTGATGTGTCTAAAAGCTAACATTACAGTAACTTTTCTTTAACAGAGTAGAAATGGAAGAAGAGGATATGTTTGTCACGTTTTACTTGTTAACATCTTGGTTTCTTGACTGGTTGTTGACATAAGTGTAGCTCTAGATGTGAGTGCAAAGATTTTGCAAACGCAAGTTACAAATACCCTGGGGGCTAAGCCCCCCCTGTCTTCCAATCCTAGTGACGTCCCTGATGCAGGTGTAGCTGATGTGTATCTTATGTGTTATGTGTAGCTCAATATGTGTTTTACAGCAAGTTGCATCTCAAGAAATTTCAGTGTGAAAGTAATAAATCCTATTCTAGACTTGTCCTGATTTGTTGAACTATCTCCTCGATTTAAAAAAAAATAATAAAACAGCAATATATATATATATATATATATATATATATATATATATATATATATATATATATATATATATATATATTGCTGTTTTATTATTTTTTTTATATATATATATATATATATATATATATATATATATATAATTTTATTAGTTTCTAATTGTTTTGAAAATATAGAGAAAATTTGATACTATCTGGGCATTTTGTACATCCATAGCATTAAAGGTAACCCTAGGTAACTAAAGATGAACAGTTGATACAATCTTAAAGTAAAGAGACTCTGTACTAATAGGAAATTCACATGCTACAAACAGTCAGTAGAACATTTCCAGAAAACCTTTGGGTAACTAAAGGTGAAATAAGAAAATGAGCAATTAAGCAAAGACATGTAAGTAAGTCATTAATAATCATCTATACTGGCTACTGAAGGTCTACTGAATGTTTGTTGAAACATTGTTTACTAGCTATAGCAAGTTAGTTGATTAAGTCTCTTATAGTCAGTTGAATATCTGTAGGGGGATCGTCAAAATAAAGTGTTACCAGTTTTTTAATTCACACCTAGCCATGTATTATCCCATTTATACCTTTGTCACTTGCCAGCATTGATTAATTAAAGCTGTCATAGTTTTTTTTACAGTGCAAATTTAGACTGGAAGTATAACAATAACGGTTAACTTCATCTAAGTTTCGCTAGATCTAGAGTTCTGCCATACAGATATAAGACAGAAATATATTTATACACAAAAATAAAGTAGTGAAATACGATTACATATTTGAATGAATTAAATAAAAAGCTCTACTAATTATTGCAAAACTGGACATGAGTTCTTTGGAGACCCCATCCTCTATAAATACTCTGTGAATTTAAATGCAAAATCTGAAAGTGGCACTTACTGTTCATGATGAGGAGAAAATAATCCAAAACTAATTGCAACCTGCTGACCTCTGAGACATACATGTTGTATCCATTAAGGGTGCACGATTGATTGAGTTCAGAATGAAATTACAATATGGCCATACATGATTACAAAACCCCAAAAGGCTGAATTTAAAAAAGTATTCATTCAGTGCTTTAGTCAGTGATGTGTGATCAAGCACACCATCTAGTGGGTGTGCTAAACAGCGCAGCAATATCAGATGATGTTTATCACATAAAAAATCTAATTGTTTTGCTGGACAGCTAAAGACACATTTCATTGCTCCAGGATTCCTTCTCTCCCCCTAAATACAAAACATTGCTGAATGTCAAACCCATACTTTTCTTACAAGCTCCATGGGTGTGTAAAGGAAAAGTGCAGGTGCATTTCTAAATATTTCCTGGTTGGACTCTGTAATAGAGGGCTAATGAATACTTGTGTCTTTTCCCTTTTTTTTCTTGTAGCACTTCACAGTTGATTTAAAGATGGCACTGCATAACTTGATGATGTTGTGTTTTGTGATATTGTCTATATTCACGTACAGAGGTCATTTGAAAGGCATAAATCTCTCACAATGTCTCATTACCAAGGACAGCAGAGTAGGTGCATTAATATTGAAAGGTGATTAATCTGACTGGAACTACCTGTGCATTAAATGGTTTTATTACAACGTGGCCAGGCATGCCTGGTCAAAGCAGTCTGTTAAGTCAAGTCAGTCAAGTCAATTTTATTTGTATAGCGCCTTTCACAACACACATCGTTTCAAAGCATCTTTACAGAAGTTCAGCATTAACAGACGATAAAAATGTAATGTCTATAAAGTCGATAAATCATCATCCTTGTGCAGGGCTCCAAACTGCGACTAAAAATGGTCGCATTTGTGACCAAATAAATTTATTTGTGAGTGTAATTTCTGTCAAGGTCGCCATTGGCGACAGTAAAAGTTTACTCCCTTTTGATTTTAAAATTTGCATTACATTTCCCGAGATACATAACAAAAGTTTATATCAAAGAAATAGCGGGGAAAACGGAGTTCATTGCAGGAACTAACAATTTCAAAAAAGAGACTGTTAGAAAACACGGTGACAGTAACAAGCATAAAAATGCACGTGATCACATAATTGCGAAGAATGCTCCACAGACTACACTGTTAGCGAGCTGCGGGACGAAAAGGAATGGATGGAGTTAAAAAAAAATTAAAATATTTGGCGCCTGTTTTTCCCCCTGTAGGAGCCATTGGCTCCTTAATTGATTTTTTTTTTTGTTTGGAGCCCTGTTGTGGAATTAGATAAGATATGATTCTTTATCGTGTTTAAAAATAATTAAATAATAATTGTATTAATAACCCCAGTGAGCAAGCCGAAGGCGACTGTGGCAAGGAACACAAAACTCCAAAAGATGATTGTTAATGGAGAAAAATAACCTTGGGAGAAACCAGACTCACTGTGGGGGCCAGTTCCCCTCTGGCTAACATCATGAATAATGTAAATAAGAATTATTTATAGTCAAAAAACATGATTTAAAAAATTATTAAACTTATTAAGTGCTAAGGGTCAGTATTTAGACAGTGAATGTGTTTGAACTGCAAGATTAGTGACCAGTGTCTTTGAAGTCCATCCTTGATTAAATTCCAGAAGTTCACTTAGATGCAATTGTCCTTGTTTGGCTGATGAAGGCTTTTGTTGGCAATAATTAGTCTATGTATCCCATTTTAAGATCCTTGTCCATGGTGATGGGGCATCTGAAGTCTCCGTGAGAGGCTGGATACAAACTGGAGCTGACGAACGCTATTGGAGCTGACGAACGCTACAGCAGAAAAGCAGATGGGAAATAATTAGCATAGCTGATGTTCATAATATTAATGCATTATAACTGATTCAGCAGTAGTATAAAAAGTTAGCATTATTTGAATGCTTGGTTAAAGAGATGTGTCTTTAATCTAGTTTTAAACTGGGACAGCGAGTCTGAGCCTCGAACAATATCGGGAAGGCTATTCCAGAGTTTAGGAGCTAAATGTGAGAACGCCCTCCCTCCATTAGTGGACTTAGATATCCTAGGTATGACCAGAAGCCTCGAATTTAGTGATCTTAAAGAGCGCGATGGATTGTATGGCGATAGAAGATCCGTTAAATACACAGGAGATAAACCATTTAGGGCTTTATAGGTCAGTAGTAATACTTTGTAATTGATACGGAACTTAATTGGTAGCCAGTGTAGAGATGATAAAATCGGTGTTATGTGATCATATTTTCTTGACCTAGTAAGAACTCTAGCGGCTGCATTTTGGACTAACTGTAGCTTGTTTGTTGAGGATGCAGGGCAACCAGCTAATAAAGCATTACAGTAATCTAGTCTCGAGGTCATGAATGCATGAACTAACTTTTCTGCATCAGAAACAGATAGCATGTTACGTAGCTTAGCAATGTTTCTAAGGTGGAAAAAGGCTGTTCTCGTAACAGATGAAATATGATTTTCGAAAGTCAAGTTGCGGTCTAGTATAACACCCAGGTCTTTTACTGTAGTGGATAATGTAACAGGACATCCTTCTAAATTAAAGTTGTATTGTAAGGGATTTTGTGGGTAGTTTTTTGGACCAATAAGTAATACCTCCGTTTTATCGGAATTTAATAACAGGAAATTACGCGTCATCCAACATTTTATATCTTTAAGACACTCTGTCAAGTTAGATAAGTTAATGTTTTCATCTGGTCGTGATGAGATATATAATTGAGTGTCATCAGCATAACAGTGGAAATTAATTCCATGTTTTCTTATAATTTTACCAAGTGGTAGCATATATATTGAGAATAATAGAGGGCCTAACACAGATCCTTGTGGCACTCCATAGTCTACTGACGTTATTTTTGATTTTTCCCCATTTAAACAGACAAAATGGTAACGGTCTGATAAGTACGATCTAAACCAGCTTAATGCCTGTCCCTGAACACCAGTGTAGTTTTGTAGTCGATCCAAGAGTATTTTATGATCTATAGTGTCGAACGCAGCGCTAAGATCGAGTAGAACTAATATTGAGATGCAGCCTTGGTCAGAAGCTAAAAGTAAATCATTTGTAATTTTAACTAGCGCAGTTTCTGTGCTATGATGCGGTCTGAATCCTGACTGAAATTTTTCATAGATATCATTTTCTTGCAAGAAAGAGCACAATTGAGCGGACACAACTTTTTCTAATATTTTAGACATAAATGGAAGATTTGAGATGGGTCTGTAATTTGCTAGGTTATTTGGATCTAATTGTGGTTTCTTAATGAGAGGTTTTATAACTGCCAGCTTAAATATTCTTGGAACATGACCTAAAAATAAAGACGAGTTAATAATATTGAGAAGAGGCTCTTCCACTACAGGTAACACTTCTTTCAGTAGTTTAGTGGGTATTGGATCTAGTAAACATGTTGTTGGTTTAGATGCAATGATAAGTTTATTTAGCTCTTCCTGTCCTATAGTTGTAAAGCGGTGTAGTTGTTCTTGAGGGGCGATAATTGAGGCTGAATCATAAGACACCATTAAAGATTGTACATTAACAATTGTGTTTACAATTGTGTTTCTGATGTTTTCTATTTTCTCAGTGAAGAAATTCATAAAATCATTACTACTAAACTGTAAAGGAATATTTTGCTCAGGTGATCTCTGTTTATTTGTTAGTCTAGCCACGGTGTTAAATAAGAACCTTGGATTATTTTGGTTATTTTCTATTAGTTTGCGGAGGTGCTCAGCCCTGGCTGTTTTTAGAGCCTTTTTGTAACGTGACATACTGTCTTTCCATGCGATTCTAAAGACCTCTAAATTAGTTTGTTTCCATTTACGCTCCAAGTTACGAGTTTCTCTCTTGATAGCATGCGTAGCACTGTTGTACCATGGTGCTCTAGTTTTTTCTCTAAACTTTTTTAATCTAATTGGTGCAACAATATCTAATGTACCAGAGAAAATGGTGCTCAAACTGCTAGTCATTTCCTCTAGTTCATCTGTTTGTTTGGGTTCACTGAGCAGCTGAGATAGATCAGGTAAGCTATTTGAGAATCTATCTATTGTGGTTGGAAGGATTGTTCTGCTTGGTCGATAACGTGGCGCAATATGACAGATTTCAGTGGTACGTAGTATGCAAGTTACCATGTAATGATCAGTGACATCATCATTTTGCGGTATAATATCTATATCGGTTGGATTGGTTCCATAAGATATAATTAAATCTAGCGTATGATTTAGGCGATGAGTGGGACCACTGACGTTTTGCGTGACCCCGAAGGAGTTTAACAAATCTGTAAACGCAGCCCCTAACGCATCATTTGTGTTATCTACGTGTATGTTAAAATCTCCAACAATTATTGCTTTATCAACATTGACCAATAGATCTGATAGAAAGTCTGCAAACTCTTTTAGGAAATCAGCGTAAGGCCCTGGAGGTCTATATACGGTAGCCAAGGCTAGAGATAATAGGGATTTTTTTCTTACATCTGAGAGTGTAACATTTAGCACAAGTACTTCAAACGAATTAAACCTGTGACCTATTTTCTGAGTAACATTAAAAATATCTCTATAGATTGTTGCAACACCGCCGCCACGACCAATCAGACGGGGCTCATGTTTATAACAGTATCCTGGCGGAGTAGACTCATTTAGACCGAAATAATCATTTGGTTTAAGCCAGGTTTCAGTAAGGCAAAATACATCAAAACTATTATCTGAGACCATTTCATTTACAATAACCGCCTTAGGTGTGAGCGATCTAATGTTTAGAAGACCTAGCTTTAGAAATTGTTTTTGTTCACTGATATTGAGATTTTCTGGTTTAATTACAATTAGATTTTTCCTAGATCCTACAGTAGATGTATTGTTTGGCTTTACTAAACGAGGAATAGACACAGTTTCTATATAATGTTCTACATTGGTACTTATATCAATTAAGTTGGGACAGCAAATACTGTGATTTGGACTTTGACTTACTAGTCATATGGTGTGTAGCGTCTTGGAGATGTTGTCCGACAGAACAGCCGCTCCGACTCTGCTGGGGTGAAGGCCATCAGCACGGAAGAGCCTAGGTCGCTCCCAAAACAGATTCCAATTATTAACAAAGAGCAGTCTCTGTTCATTACACCATGACATTAACCATTCATTTAGAGCAAATAATCTACTGAACCTTTCTTGTCCTAGTCGGTACGTGGGAAGCGGTCCAGACACGACGATCGTTGTTTCTGGCGAAGTGCTGCGTACCGTCTCGATCAGGCTCCTGTAGTCCTCCTTCAGTACCTCCGTCTTCCGCAGCCTGGTGTCGTTCGTTCCCACGTGCAGCATGACAGCTCCGACGCGCTCGTCACCATTCAGGATCTCGGGAACCTGCATAGAGACATCAAGAACACGAGCACCAGTAAAGCAGTGAGTGCGCACCTTACCTTTGCCAGAGATAGCGCGGACATGACGGACGGTCGAATCGCCGATGATCACGGCGTCGTCGCGCTCCGACTCGCGAAGAGGTGAGAAGCGGTTCCGGGTGGAGATCTCGAAAGCCGGGAGGGGCGGGGAGGTCCTTGGTCTGGTCCTGGCTCGCGTCTTCCGCCGTGGAATCACCCAGGGTCCATGGTGATGTGTCGGTGCCGGAGTGAATGAAGCCAGGGAGGATCGCATCCTGTGCAGAGAAACACACGGAGTAGACGAGGACGGAGTCAAAAAATGATGAACCACTGACCTGTGAGCATCGGCGCGTGATGCTTCAAGCGCGGACCGCCGATCTCGCAGCTCGGCCTGTCTCTCTAGCAGGTCCTGGATCTGCCTCTCGACGGATTCCAGCTCCAACTGCACCGAATGCAGTTCAAAGGTGTCTTCACCTGCACACAGAGGTAGAGTTAGACACACATCCGCTATATTCGCCATTATAGCAGATGTGCTATAATGGCGAATTATAGCTTTCAGTTATACAGGTGTAGAGGTGTAAGTAAGACGATCGATTGGCGAGAGACCACGCGTGCAGTGCTAGCGGGCTAAGAATAGTAGCGAAAGTTTCGGAAAGTTGGATATAAATAGCGATATCAAAGAAATCTGATTATTTTTTATAAAGACTAGTATCGGAGATATATTCACACGTTTGTAAAGTTTAAAATTTAGGTTTATGAACAAATGTGAAAGAAGAAAATCAAGGATTGGGGATCAATTCGACGGAGTTATCCCAGTAAGCTTTTGTGAAGGTTATTGTTATTGCTCTGTAACAACCACAGTTCCAGGTATCAGACCACTCATCCGAGGTATTGCGAGCTGTCTCTCCTGCTTCACGTAGCACTCTGCAATACTGCATGTAAGCTATTAAAATTATATGAACTCAAATCAATGTTTCATGTGCATTTATTTATTTGGCAAGTAGTCTTGTAATAAGATCTATACTAAGCATTCGAGGGGCGGCTGTGGCTCAGGTGGTAGAGCGGGTCGGCCACTAATCGAAGAGTTGGTGGTTCAATTCCCGGCCCACATGACTCCACATGCCGGAGTGTCCTTGGGCAAGACACTGAACTCCAAGTTGCATGGCACAGCTTTGCAAGGCAGCTCTGCCGCCATCGGTGTATGAATGTGTGTGTGAATGGGTGAATCAGTCACAGTGTAAAGCGCTTTGAATACTATTAAGGTTAAAAAGGCGCTATATAAGTGCAGACCATTTACCATTCAGATGTTCATTAATTAAAAAATAAACAACCAAACTCTGACACAAACCAGAGTGTGGCAGTGGGGGTGTGGTCAAGCGCCCGTCCGAAGGGAGAATGCGGTAAGGGCGCTTGCACCTGAGCTAAATCATGTCTAACACCTGTCTCTAATTTCAGTGAGCACGGGGAGAGCGGATAAAAGAGCCACAGCCCCGCCAGTCAAGAGAGAATCGCGCCAGTCCAGTGTTGGCCTCCGAGAGAGAAATTCATGTTAAAAGTTTATGTTCTCCCCACATTATTATTTGGAATTAAAAAGCCTTACCTTTGCGTTCATCCCCGTTTCCGTGTCCTCCTTCCTCTTCAGAGAAGCCAAACATTGTCACACTGGTGCCGAAACCCAGGAACATTAAAAGATTTGCATCCGTTACGTCCATGGAGAAGGGTCACCCCGTAGAGTCCTCCCAGCTGGCCGAAGTCCTCCAGTCCCTTGCTACTCTACATCAGAGCCACCAACAGTACCTGCTTGAGCTCAGGCAGGACCAAGATCGGCGGTTCTTTGAGATCATGCGGGAGCCAGCCAGGAGGCCGCACCAGCCACAGCCGCGACCCCGGACACCCACACCATGTTGCCCCCGCCCACGTTACAGAAGATGGGGGCGGGTGATGATGCAGAAGCATTCCTCGATTTATTTGAGCGAACCGCTGAGATTTGGGGCTGGCCGCAGAGTCAGTGGGCAGCCCGCCTTATTCCCCTTCTGTCTGGGGAATCCCAACTCGCGGCTCAACAACTGCCGGCATCAAACCTCCTGGCCTATGTGGAACTCAGAAGAGCCATTCTGCAACGGGGTTGGTCGGAGCCCCCGAGGAAAGCCGTCAACACTTCCGGGCTATGAAGCTGGAGAAGTCCGACCGCCCGTTCGCCTTTGCCCAGTGGCTCCGTTATGCCTGCCGGAGGTGGCTGCTAGTGGGGGACCGCGACGTCGAGGGGCTCGTCGATCAGGTGGTGCTGGAGCAGTTCATTCATCGGTTGCCCAGGAGAACAGCAGAGTGGGTTCAGTGCCACCGCCTGGCATCACTGGAGGCAGCCGTCCAGTTAGCGGAGGACCACATGGTGGCGATCCCAAGGGCGGATGAGCCCTCTCTCTCTCTCTCTCTCTCTCTCTCTCTCTCCCTCTCTTCCCCCTCCCCCTGTGTTTTCTTCCTCTCTCTCTCATCCCCCTCAACCCTCTCCCTCTGTCCTCTCTCCAGGGCCCATTCCTGCCCCCCGCAGGCGAGGAGCCTGGCTGAGACCAATATCCCAGTCGACAGTCTCATCCCGTCCCTTCCGCACAACCTACAGCCACTCTCCCCCTCAGGTGGGGGCGTCCGCCGAAGCAGGTATGGGTGTCGCGCCTGGGCCGGCCTGCTGGAGATGCAGCAACCTGAGCCACTTCCGTGATCAGTGTCTGATGATGGAGGTGGGGACGGTGGTTCGGGTTTCCGATCCCCCGCATGTTGGCTACGATCAGGTTGGAGCGTACCGGATTCCGGTAAGAATCCAGGGGGGTACACACCAAGCTTTGCTGGATACCGGTTGTAATCAGACCACCGTCCATCAACGCTTGGTTCAACCCGGGGCTTTGAGCACAGCTAAGCAGGTAAGGGTGAGGTGTGTGCATGGGGATGTTCACAACTATCCGATGGTGACTGTGCTAATTAAATTCCAAGGAAAAAAACATAGAGTGGAGGCAGCGGTTAGTTCCCGCCTCACCCATCCTCTGATTTTGGGGACCGATTGGCCTGCATTTAGGGAACTATTAGGGGGTATTTGTAAGGATGGGTCCTGCACTAAAATAGGGAGATGTGCGATGTGCGACGCTTTGGCAGGGGAGGCGGAGCCGGGGCCATCCTCGACCGTTCCAGATCGGGATGACGAGGGAAGGGGCGGGCCTTCCTATTTTGCGATTATAAATGACCGGTTGTATAGAGTGATGCAGGACACTCAGACAAAAGAAAATGTTACTCAGTTATTGATTCCACGGAGCCGCCGGGAAATGTTATTCCAGGCGGCTCATTATAATCCCATGGCGGGTCACCTAGGAGAAAGAAAAACACTTCTCCGTCTAATAGCCCGTTTTTATTGGCCGGGCATTTCCGGCAACGTCCGCAGGTGGTGTGCGGCGTGCCGTGAATGTCAGCTGGTAAACCCACCAGCCACCCCAAAAGTGCCATTGCACCCTCTTCCATTAATCGAGGTTCCCTTCGAAAGAATTGGAATGGACCTCGTTGAGCCATTAGAACGGACAGCACGGGGACACCGTTTTGTGTTAGTCCTAGTGGATTACGCAACTCGATATCCGGAAGCAGTGCCTCTAAGCAACATCTCAGCACGTAGTGTTGCTGGGGCACTCTTCAAAATAATCTCCCGTGTGGGGATTCCAAAAGAAATCCTCACCGACCAAGGCACAACATTTATGTCACGCACACTTTGCGAACTTTACGATCTGTTGGGCATTAAATCGATTCGCACTAGCGTGTACCATCTGCAGACAGATGGCCTAGTGGAACGTTTTAACAAAACCCTCAAGAACATGATTTGTAAGTTTGTACACGAGGATGCTAAAAACTAGGACAGATGGCTCGATCCCCTGTTGTTTGCAGTGCGAGAGGTCCCGCAAGCCTCAACCGGCTTCTCTCCATTCGAGCTACTGTATGGGCGATGCCCACGCAGTGTCTTGGATGTCATACGAACTCAACTCAACCTGCAACTCAACCCAGCCAAGACTGAACTCCTTGTCTTTCCAGCCAACCCTGATGTTGAACACAACATCACTGTGCAGCTGGTTCCAACTACAGTGTCGCCTTCCAAAACGGTCAGAAATCTAGGGGTAACCATTGATGACAAGCTAAATTTCACAGACCACATCTCAAAGATCGCAAGATCATGTAGATTTACACTCTACAATATCAGGAAGATAAGACCTTTCCTCTCTGAACATGCCACACAACTGCTTGTTCAGTCACTTGTCATAACTAGACTGGACTACTGTAATGCTCTCTTTGCAGGCCTTCCTGCATGTGCTATTAGACCTCTGCAAATGATCCAGAATGCAGCAGCACGTCTGGTCTTTAATGAACCAAAGAGAGCACATGTTACACCCCTCTTTGTCTCTCTCCACTGGCTGCCAGTTCATGCACGTATTAAATTCAAGGCCCTGATGCTGGCATACAGAACAATCACTGGGTCTGCTCCAGCATACCTAAAAACATTTATGCAGAGCTACACTCCCACCAGAAGCCTGCGGTCGGCAAATGAGTGGCGCCTTGTTGTACCAAAACAAAGAGGCACCAAAACACTTTTCCGGACTTTCAGTTTTATCATACCACGTTGGTGGAATGACCTCCCCAACTCAATCCGTGAAGCTGACTCACTCTCTATCTTCAAAAAACGGCTGAAAACACATCTTTTCCAAGAGTATTTAACCAGTCACTAAAAAAAAAAAAAAAAAATCTTTCTAAATGTATTAACAATTCTTGTTGCACTTAAATCGGTTTTGTATACTATTGTGATGATAGTGAAACTTTGTAGTATGGCACTTTTCGTACCACTGTCTCCTTAAGATGATTCGCTTATGTTTCTCCACTTTTGTAAGTCGCTTTGGATAAAAGCGTCTGCCAAATGAATAAATGTAAATGTAAATGTAAATACGAGAAGACTGGGAGGAGGGACCTTCGAATAGCAAAAATGAAATTTCAGTATGTCCTTGATCTCAGAGCAAAACTCCACACTTTGGGGAAACTAACACAGGAGAATTTGCTCAGGGCCCAAGAACGCCAATGCCGACTGAACGACAGTGGAACACAGCTAAGGGAATTTGCACCAAGAGATAAAGTTCTTGTATTGCTCCCCACGTCGAGCTCCAAATTACTCGCCAAGTGGCAAGGGCCCTTTGAGGTCACACGACGAGTGGGGGATCTCGATTATACCACCTCAATCTCCTTAAATTATGGAGGGAGGCGGTCCCTGTGTCGTTGGCTACAGTGGTTCCAGAGAGGGCGGAGCGCGGACCGGAGGTTAATCCAAAGCCCGATCACAATGCCCCGGTCATTTGTGGAGACCACCTCTCCCCGTGCCAATATGGGGAGTAATAGAAGAGTCCCACAGCGACTGGTCCAGCCCGGTCGTTCTTGTTCCCAAGAGTGACGGGTCTGTCCGGTTCTGTGTGGACTATCGAAAAGTCAACGCGGTGTCTAAATTTGATGCGTACCCAATGCCTCGGGTTGATGAGCTGCTCGATCGGTTAGGTACGGCTCGCTTTTATTCGACCCTGGACTTAACAAAGGGTTATTGGCAGATCCCCTTGACATCAATTTCCCGAGAAAAAACAGCCTTCACCACGCTGTTCGGATTACACCAGTTTGTGACACTTCCGTTCGATTTGTTCGGGGCCCCAGCCACGTTTCAGCGTCTGATGGACCGAGTCCTCCGCCCGCACTCCACTTACGCCGCTGCCTATTTAGATGACATCATTATCTACAGTAATGACTGGCAGCGGCATACAACATCTGAGGGCGGTCCTGAAGTTGCTGCGGCGGGCGGGGCTCACAGCAAACCCCAAGAAGTGCGCGATTGGGCATGTGGAGATATGTGGAGGTTCCACTTGGGTCATGGCCAGGTGCGTCCCCAAATTGATAAGACCGCGGCGATTGCGACTTGCCCTAGACCTAAGACCAAAAAGGGGGTGAGGCAGTTCCTGGGGCTGGCTGGCTATTATAGAAGATTTGTGCCTAATTATTCGGATGTCACCAGCCCACTGACTGACCTCACTTAAAAGGGGGCTCCAGATCCGGTCCAATGGTCGGAGCAGTGCCAACAGGCGTTTACACGAGTTAAAGCTGCACTCTGTGGAGGGCCGCTCTTGTATTCACCTAACTTCTCTCTCCCTTTCTTATTACAGATGGACGCTTCATACAGAGGGCTGGGGGCCGTACTCTCGCAGGTGGTGGAGGGGGAGGAGCGCCCGGTGCTGTACATCAGTAGGAAGCTCTCCTTAAGGGAGACAAAGTACAGCACCGTAGAGAAGAAGTGTCTGGCCATCAAGTGGGCGGTCCTCACACTCCGCTACTACCTGCTGGGGCGGGCCTTCACTCTCTGCTCAGATCACGCCCCACTACAGTGGCTCCACCGCATGAAGGATACTAACGCCTGGATCACCCGTTGGTATCTGGCTCTCCAGCCTTTTGAGTTCGGGGTGGTCCACAGACCGGGGGTGCAGATGGCTGTCGCCGACTTCCTTTCCAGAAATGAGGGGTGGGGGGGGTGGTAGGCAGGCCGGATGACGCCCCGACCTGAGTCGGGCGGTGGGGGTATGTGGCAGCGGGGCCGTGGTCAAGCGCCCATCCGAAGGGAGAAAGCGGTAAGGGCGCTTGCACCAGAGCTAAATCATGTCTAACACCTGTCTCTAATTTCAGTGAGCACGGGGAGAGCGGATAAAAGAGCCACAGCACCGCCAGTCAAGAGAGAATCACACCAGTACAGTGTTGGCCTCAGAGAGAGAAATTCATGTTAAAAGTTTATGTTCTCCCCACATTATTATTTGGAATTAAAAAGCCTTACCTTTGCGTTCATCCCCGTTTCCGTGTCCTCCTTCCTTTTCGGAGAAGCCGAACCTTGTCACACAGAGCAATCAATGTTTCACATCCATCTCTTTGTTTATTTGGCAAGTAGTCTTGTAGTAGGTAAAAAATTAGGAGTCAGAAAAATAAATACCAACAGATCTCAGTCGTAAACCGAAGGTGGATTTTAGAGGTTCAGCCATTTCTTTCTTATCAAATTACATAATTTCAATGCAAATATATTTAGGTGTATTTATATATTTGGTTATTGCCATGTAATAAGCAGCATAATGTTAAGTCAGACGGTTGTTATCGCACAGTAAACCCCTGAAGGGTGATACAAGATCCTGATCACCCTGTCTGGGATTATTGTGTGAAAACAACCTGCTGAATGCACATTATCCCTTAATTGAAGTATGCATTCCAGTCAAAATATAACATTAGTTGTATCATGTAATACATTATGAACTAACATTAACTAACTGTGAACAGTTGTATCTTAAGTATTGTGTAAAATATATTGTTCATTGTTAGTTCATAATTTTAAGGAATTTTGTAATGTTAACAAACGGTACCTTATT
This sequence comes from Moxostoma hubbsi, assembly GCA_032164185.1. Classification (NCBI taxonomy): domain Eukaryota; kingdom Metazoa; phylum Chordata; class Actinopteri; order Cypriniformes; family Catostomidae; genus Moxostoma; species Moxostoma hubbsi. The sequence goes on from JAVLUX010000186.1 coordinate 4,856,501, forward strand.
GCAAAGTGTTACCATATTATTTATTTTGAATTATCTATATTTTGTGGACTTTCTCAACTATTTATATATCGATCAGCCACAACATTAAAAGCACCTGCCTAATATTGTGTAGGTCCCACTCGTGCTGCCAAAACAGTGCCAACCCGCATCTCAGAATAGCGTTCTGAGATGATAATCTTCTCACCGCAATTGTACAGAGTGGTTATCTTGAGTTGCCGTACACTTTGTCACTTTGAACCAGTCAGGCTTTTCCATCCACAGAACTGCTGCTCATTGGAAGTTTGTTGTTTTTGGCACCATTCTGAGTAAATTCTAGAGACTGTTGAGCGAGAAAATCCCAGGAGATAAGCAGCTACAGAAATACCCAAACCAGATTGTCTGGCATCAACAATCATGCCACGCTCCAAATTGAGATCACATTTTTTCCCATTCTCATTGTTAATGTGAACATTAACTGAAGATCCTGACCTGTATCTGCAAGATTTTATGCAATGCACTGCTGCCACATGATTGGCTGATTACATAATCGTATGGATGATTGATGGTGCCAGATGGGTAGGTATGAGTATTTCTGTAACTGCTGATCTCCAGGGATTTCCACGCACAACAGTCTTTAGAATTTACTCTGAATTGTGCCAAAAACAAAAAAAAACATCAGTAGTTCTGTGGATGGAAATGCCTTGTTGATGAGAGCGGTCAACAGAGAATGGCCAGACTTGTTCGAAATGAAAAAGTCTACGGAAACTCAGATAACCGCTCTATACAACTGTGGTGAGAAGAATAGTATCTCAGAATGCAGGTTGGCACAGTTTTGGCAGCACAATGGGGGACCTACACAATATTAGGCGGGTGATTTTAATGTTGTGGCTTTATATATATATATTTTCTGAATATTTTTTTTTATTATAAATAATATATATAATAAAAAAAAAATTTAAATAATTAAAATCCATTACATTCTTGTGGCAGAAGTCTTAATCAATGAGAAGACAATACAAAAAGCGGCTTTATAATAAAATGTATTGTTTAATACCATATAATTGAGCATAAGCCAATCATTGGCATACAGTTCACAACAATCCATATATATATATATATATATATATATATATATATATATATATAGTTGAGAAAGTCTACCTGTTGACCTCACCAATCAACAAGGTGTTTTCATCCACAGAACTGCCGCTCACTGGATGTTTTTTTTTTGTTTTTGGCACCTTTCTAAGTAAATTTTAGAGACTGTTGTGCGTGTTTCTGCAATTACAGAAATACTCAAACCAGCCCGTCTGGCATCAACAATCATGCAACGGTCGAAATCACTGCGATTTTTCCCCATTCTGATGGTTGCTGTGAACATTAACTGACGGTCATGACCCATATCTGCATGATTTTCTGCATTTTACTGCTGCCACGCAATTGGCTGATAGGATTATCGTACGAATCAGTAGGTGCTCAGGTGTTCCTAATGAAGTGCTTAGTGAGTGGACAGACGGACAGACAGACAGACAGATACACCCATATAATCACATAAAAAAAAAAAACAGTGATAATAAACAGTAATTTCTTCCCTACAATAAAATGGCTTAGCATTCTCTCTGGTGTGCTTTAACAGCAGCTGAAGTTATAGCTTAATTACTTTTGTACATAAGGTTGATTAAAATGTATTTAAAATGTGCATAATGTGCATTATTTGTATACACATTTAAAACAAATTCTACCAACATGAAGGTTCTTTCAATCCTTCTGTCAGAAATGCATTAAGGAACTGTGCATTGCCACTTAATGTAGTCACTCAGTATTCTTCCATCATGCTTCTTTTCTCAGAGGCTATAATTCACACAGTTAGTAGAGGCTTAGATGGCCAGTAAGTCTGCTGGCAGATCAGCACATGTTCTGGATGTTACCGGTGTGAGCTGCGGGGTTGGAGGTGGAGGCGATTTCACAGTGCACTCTATCTCTCTGTTAACAGTGGGTTCATTAGCTCTAATGGGACATTAGATAAAAGTCAGGGTGAATTCTCAAAAGCCCCTGGGTCTTCAGCGCAAGGGCAATTAAAAACACAGATTGTAGCATAAAAGCCATTTTATCGTGTGGCGAATGCTCACTCATCCCTCACACAAAGGGCTGCCCCCTCAGGCGACAAGGGGTTTTGACACCATTGAAATGTAGAGCTCCATTTTTTTTACATTTTGCAGAAAAATCTGTAGATTGAGAATATGCGTCAATTATACTAACTAAAATAGCTTTAGAAGACAAGATTAATACAGCATATTGTGCACATTTGTTTTTCCATTTCAAGACTTGCATTTCAAGCTACATCTTTTAAAATAAGTAGTTTACTCATAAATGAACATTTATCGCTGAGTGTCTTTTCGAAGGCTGTGTGCTACGGAGGACAAATTTGTTGGTCTTGTATTGAATTTGTAATTTCTTGGAAAAAATTATGCTCATTTACCTGAAAATATGTTCAAATGCAAGTAAAGTTAAATGTAAAGTTTAAGTACCTCAGTACATGGGTGTAAAATATATTATATGTACAATTATATTAATATATGTAATATAAATTATTATTTATTATTATTATTATTATTATTATTATATAAATATAAAAGTACAGCTGCTAAATCAATTTTCTACATCATTATAACTCTCCTAAAGTTTAACTACGAAATTCTATTCTCACTTCTTAATTTTATGATAATATTACAAGTCTTCTTAAGACATATGATAGCTTTCAGTGAAGAAAAGAAAATTAAAGTCATTATTTCCTTAAAGTCTTCCTCTCCGTTCTCAAATCTAATTTGTGTTTACATACATTTAAATATGGCATGTCAAACATGTTGCGACATGCTGTAATGTTATTGACATCAAACTGGCTGCATTTTGTCTTGACAAACATTATATATGAATGTACACAATACATTAATCAAAACTTTCTTTCAAAATGAAATCAATTATATAACCATGTTTGTTTATCCGTTATTCTGTGCCATTCACATTAAAAACAGATACACTATAAAAGCAGGAATACTTTGAAAGTTAACCTCTTTCTGTATAGTATATATTTCAGACTGAAATTATCTGATGAAGTTTATAATAGGCTGTGCGTAATCTTAAGATTTCAATAGCATCAGCCAAAATCTTTTCCCAAGATCATTTCCTTTGAACATTTGGCACGTAATGGGTGCAGCTTGTTTTATATGAGTTACAGCAAAACATTAAAGGTCCCTCATCTTCTGTAGTTTAAGGACACATATATATCATCAAAGGGGCCTTCAACAAGCCTCTGTGCAGAGTAAATGAATTTGAGTCCACTGAAAGAGAATAAAATAATATTATTCCTACACTTGTCAAGATTTATTTATTCATTGTTGAGACACTCATTAAAACTTTCGGCAGCAATTAAAATAGCAAGCATAAATCTATCTCTTAGCGGATGGTAATTAGTTGCCTTAGTGATCATTCTTGGAGTTATCTTCATGTGCAATATTGGGATCAAGTCACAGTTTGCATTTTTCCTGCCTATTTTCTTCAATACATTTTTCAATGCCACCCATGATGGAGAGGCTGTATGCTCTCTGAGATTAGAGACTTTATCAGTAAACTTTCCACTTGCTCAATCATTTTACTGTTGTTTCCACTTTTCACATCTGTCCCTCTTTTGTAATGCCAATTTATTTGGTAGCAGTAACACTTTGTGATAAGGTTCCATTCATTAATATTAATTAATGCATTAGTTATCATGAACAAACAATTAACAATATATTGTTTACAGCATTTATTAATCATTGTTATTTCATGCTAGTTCATAGTGCATTAACTAGTGTTAATAAACACAACTTTTGTTTTTTAAAATGTTTCAGTTGATTTAAATTTGCACTCATTAAAAAAAATTTCCTCATTAAAAAAAAGTTGAAAAAGTTTAAGACATGAATTGTAATTTTGCAATATATGTAGGAATTCATCACCACTCAAAACAAAATGAGATTCCAGTTGTATCAGTTACCATATAAAAATGTTTTATTCTACATGGGGGCTGCCATTTTAGAATCACATGACCAGCGGAATACTACTCGATTAATCTCAGTACCCATCCTGCTATTTGATACTTTCACTAACTGAATAAAGTTATCATGGTTGACTGTGAATACCAAATTTATACAATGGGATTTAAATGGAAAACTATTCATTTAAAATTATGCTGCAGCTAAGACACTAAGTGTCAGTGTAAGTCCAAGATGAAACAAACACAGTGAGGTCACAGTGAAGTCAATGAGTGCACCTTTAATAAATGCTGTATAAGTATTGTTTATTGTTAGTTCATGTTAATTTATGTTGTTGACTAATGTTAACAAATGGAACCTAATTGTTAATAGTTACCAGTTGTTCTCATCTGGTGGGTCAGGACAAAAAATTAGGTTGTATACCTATCCTTACGGAGTCATGGACAACAGGGAAAAGCAATGCACAATGCAAATAACAATTCAATCTAACCACAAAATCATGTATTGTATAGGTAAGATAACAATATAAATAGGCTTTTTAACAAGTAAAAATAAGTAGAAGATGCTTCACATATACAGTATTTTGTTGTGCAATTGCTGTGCAACCAATCAAGCTTTACTGTATTTTGGCCTAAATACATTTAGGTGCTACTTGAATTATCGACCAATGCCAGCATGGACAGGTTGGAGGTTATGTGACCTGTCCTCATCCTTGACAAGCATGAACAAAACTATGGGTTGACTTGCAGTGTGGAATAACTAGGTTTGTGCCAACCACAAAGTGTTGTGTTGTGTGCTGAATTCTTCATTGCCGAGAGCATTAAACAACTGAAATTCGGTAGAGATTTAGAAACCCTCAATAAACACTCAATAGAGCTGTTCAGCTTGTAGTCCAAAAATCCAGAGAGCCATTTGCCATAGATTCCCTCTGGATTTTCCTATAGGTTTTTATAATGGTGTTTTTGAACTTATGAGAAATATAAGATCTGTGGTAAACATTACTTGACAATATGCGGACGTTTTGTTCTATAACATTGTAAAGGGACGTCAAGGAGGGCACAGGAAAACATGTTCCTTCAACTCAGGTACATGATGTAACGAGGCAGATGAGGGATGAGGATCTAAGTGCAGCGTTTAATGAAAAAACAAAATATGAAACATAACTCAGAATATAAACGAAAACCCAGGAACAAATAAAACATCCACGATGGGAAAACAAGAACAGGAACAGAAACAGAGTCAGGATCAAAACACGGGAGGTTTAAATACATATAGGATAATGATTAAATTAAACACAGATGAGGACAATGAAAGACAGATGGCAGTGATGAGAGCAGGGAATTATGGGAAGTGTAGTCTGGGAGAGATGACAGGGGAGAAACACAGGCCAGACAACAGTGGATCGTGACATAGCCCCCCTTCTAAGGAGCAGATTCTAGACGCTCCAAAAAAACAGAAACCAAAAAAAAATTGTCCATGGAGTGGAGGAGAAAACATATGGTTTGGGGGGGCAAGGGGCAAACAGGTAGACCACGGGGCACAAGAGTAGATCAGGTGGACGGCCAGGATCAAGAGGCATGGGAGGTGGCCAGGGAGAGGATCAGGAGACCTTGGAGGCGGCCATAGGACGGTGACCAGGTCAGGGGGCCTGGGAGGAGGCCACAGGACGGGGACTGGCTCAGGAGGCCTGGGAGGTGGCCACAGGACAGGGACTAGGTCAGGAGGCCTGGGAGGCAGCCACATGATGGGGACTAGGTCAGGAGGCCTGGGAGTCGGCCACAGGACAGGGACAGGGTCAGGAGGACAGGGAGGAGGCCACAGGACAGGGACAGGGTCAGGAGGCCAGGGAGGAGGCCACAGGGCGGGGACTGGGTCGGGAGGCCTGGGAGGTGACCACAGGCCAGGGACTAGGTCAGGAGGCCTGGGAGGCAGCCACAGGATGAGGACTAGGTCCATGGAGTGGAGGAGAAAACATATGGTTTGGGGGGCCAGGCGGCCAGGGAACGGGGACCAGGAGACCTTTGAGGCGGCCATAGGACAGGGACTGGGTTAGGGGTCAGTTGTTCTGTAACGAGGCAGACGAGGGATGAGGATCTAATTGCAGCGTTTAATGAAAAAACAAAAGATGAAACAGATAACTCAGAATATAAACGAAAACCCAGGAATAAATAAAACAACCACGATGGGAAAACAAGAACAGGAACAGAAACAGGGTCAGGATCAAAACACGGGAGGTTTGAATACATACAGGATAATTATTAAATTAAACACAGGTGAGGACAATGAAAGACATATGGCAGTGATAAGAGCAGGGAATTATGGGAAGTGTAGTCTGGGAGAGATGACAGGGGAGAAACACAGGCCAGACAACAGTGGATCGTGACACATGAGCTTTTATTGGCTTTTTCAGGGGCGCCACGACACGCCAGCTTCACAAATACTTTAGCTTCACAATAAACTTTAGCTTCGCAATAAAGGCTTCCGGACCCCGACACTCTCTCCCCTCTGCTGGTGGTGTGGCTCTTTTTATGCCGCTCTCCCCGTGCTCACTGTAATTAGAGACAGGTGTTAATCATAATTTAGCTCAGGTGTAAGTGCCCTTACCGCTCTAATGGCCCATCAAGGTCCATGCCAATTCTCTCAAAGGGGACCTCAATCAGTGGGAGGGGGCGTAATGGCAATTTTGAGGTGGCCGGTGGGTTCACCAATTGACATTCATAGCAAGCTGCAGACCACCTGCGGACATCGCCGCCAAATGGTCCTCTGCAAGTCAGACAGCTTCCTCCAGCTACGCCGGGTGGTGGCTCTGGACACACTCCGTTCCCTTTGGCAGCCAAAGGATAAGTTGTTCCAGTACCACCTGATCTATGATTCCCACAACTTTGTGGTTCCCCGCCAGCAGCCATTTCCGGCAAGCATCTTGGAGCTGCTGGGAAAAGGCAAACGGGCGGTCAGACTTCAACAGCTTCAGGCACCGGAAGAGCAGCCGGTATTGCTCTGGGCTTCGACCCACCCGCTGCAGGATTGCCTTTTTCAGGTCGTCATAGGCCAGGAGGTTAGCTGCCGGCAGTTGTTGGGCAGCAAACTGGGCTTCCCTTGACAAGAGCGGGAGGAGCCTGGCCGCCCATTGGTTACGTGGCCAGCTCCAGACCTCAGCCATCCACTCAAACAGATCTATGAACGTTTGCATCATTTTCCATCCCCATTTTCAGGAGTGTGGGTGGGGGCAAGGGGTTGCAGATGTCCGGGGTCACAGCCAGGGCTCTCTCCTGGCCAAGCAGGCTCCGGATCACATGCCGGTCCTCTGCTTGAGCTCGCAGGATTTCAAAGAACCGGCTATCCTGGTCTTGGCGAAGCTCAAGCAGGGATTGTTGGTGGGACTGATGGAGACTGCCGAGGGACTGGAGGATCTCGGCCAACTGCAAGGACTCCATGGGACGTACTTCAAATTTTCATAGGTTTCGGCACCAGTATAAAGGGACATCAAGGAGGACACAGGAAAACAAGTTCCTTCAACTCAGGTACGTGAGCTTTTATTGGCTTTTTCAGGGGAGCCATGACACACCAGCTTCACAAATGCTTTAGCATCACAATAAACTTCAGATTCACAATAAACTTTTAGCAAAAAAGTTTCGCAATAAAGGCTTCTGGACCCTGACACTCTTTCCCCTTTGCTGGCAGTGTGGCTGTTTTTATGCTGTTCTCCCCATGCTCACTGTAATTAGAGACAGGTGTTAATCATAATTTAGCTCAGATGTAAGTGCCCTTACTGCTGCTCTCTCTCTTGACCATGCCCCTGCTGCCACAAACATAAATTACAGACTTTCATACCATAAATGTGAATTTTGAAGCCATGTTGAATTATATGCTTTAAAAAAATACACACAGCAGCTTCAAAATTCACATTTGAGGTATTAAAGTGTGTAATTTATGTTTAAGTATCATCAAGTAATGTTTACCACAAACCTTATTTAACTCATTAGTTATTAAACGGCATGTGGAGTGTGGGGTGGGGTGGGTCGAGTGTGGCCGGGAAGGACACCTGGACCAAATTATCCTGCCCAGCTGTTGGTGATTGTGGCGTTGGTGGGTGAGGGGATAAAGCCGGATTGAGCCAGCAGCTGGTGGGATAATTCGCTCCAGGTGTCCATCCCGGACTCACTCTGCACAATCGGCACTCGGCTTGCCCTGCTCTCCACATGGCATTATAAAATCCCATAGCAAAATCTAGAGGGAACCCATGGCAAATTCTCCTCTGGGATTTGGATTACAAGCTGAATGTCTCTATTGAGTTCACCTACAAACCGACATCATGGCTAAACAGCTTTATAAGTAAACATCACGTAAGGCTAGCCATCTTTTTCTTCATACAAAAGTTCTAACAGAAATGTTGATGCCAAATACACTTGTCTCCACAAACTAGAAAATTTAGCCCATGTTTGCTTTCAAGACTAAGTTCTAAACACATTAGACTTCAGCATTTTTTCCATCCATACCATGACAGATTCAGATCTTTTCAGTTATTTTTTTATTGATATTGATACGTGCTTGCCATTGATACTTCTCAAGATAATAGAGAGAGAATGAGAGATGGAGGTGGAGATAAAAACACAAAGAAATATTATGACCACCATCTACTCCAAACATGCCACATAAAGAGCCAGCTGTCTTATAATCAGAGCTTTATCACTTTAATTAAGACATTGTGAGTGAAAACACACGGTGTATTATGGCTGTCATATGCAGTTTGCATCTTTCATACATCAGACCTGTCCATCTTCTTCCAATTTGCCTCATCATTTTTTCTGTCACTTTTGTTTTCCATCTTCACTTCTCTGAAATGTTGTTATTTTCAAGGTAAAGTGCCCTTGTGACCAATTTTCCCGAATGCATCTGACTTGCATTGCCTAAAGTCAACATAAAATAAAATTGTACCCTTTTTATGTAATAATATTGCAATCTTTCATCAAAATTGTATAAATTGCTCTGCCTATGAAACAATTTTCCTTCACCAGTCCCACTTATTTTTAACCCCTCCTCTCCAACCCCCTGTCAAACAGAGACCATTCTGGAATGGTATGCCCACTTTTCATGATCCAATAAATTTGTCCCTCGTTTTTGTCTCAACTACCAGACAGACAGCAATGGACACTTTACTGACCACTGTCTGCATCATCTTAGCTTTTAGGATTGACTTCACAGAAAATGAACTACTGCCAACTGCGGCCTATGCCAGTTGAACAGTGAGTGACAATTCATTAACCACTGCCTGCATTTCATAAGTCTCTTAAAATGGATTTCACAGACAATAACTACTGCCAACTAAAACCTATACCAGCCAGACAGCAAAAAGCACTTCACTCACGGCTGCCTGCATGCCATCAGTCAATTTTGGATGGAATTAAAAGACTCTAATCATTATCTTTACAATTTAATTATTATCTTTACTGTTTAAAACTAAGGCTGTTGATTTAATGCTGTAATTCAGTACAATTAGTTATATATAAATGTGTTTAAAAAATGTATGCAATTAATCATCCTCATGTAAATTCCGTCAGAAGTGGGGAAATGGCTAGGTTACGTATGTAACCTCCGTTCCCTGATGGAGGGAACGAGACGTTGTGTCGAAGAAGTGACACTAGAAGTCTCTCTTGAGTGCTGAATATGCCTCTGATGCATGAAAAAATGCCAATGAGATGTTGGCAGACAGTATTTGCATACCCCGCCCCCGGACATACGAGTATAAAGGCAAGGAAATACTAAGAGTTCATTCAGGATTTTTCTGAGGAGCCGGGAGTGTCCAGCCACCTCAGTGGCTCGGCTCAGCAATGTGGCCGGGAGGACACAACGTCTCGTTCCCTCCATCAGGGAACGGAGGTTACATACGTAACCTAGACGTTCCCCGTATGTTGCTCACTTCGATGTCGTGTCGAAGAAACGACAATAGGAGTCCTTTTCAAATCACGCCATGCACTGAGCCGTGTACAAGTACTGCTGACACAGGAGCGGGCAGGTATTTCACATGCCAGGATGACCAGCTGTGTCAGACTGCACGTACCCTTCCCCAATGCCCCATAAAAGACGTCGGAATCCTTCTAGTTACCCAAGCAGGGGAACAAGGCGACACTTGCCAACCTGGGACGGGCCGAGCCTAGCCGGGCCTCTTTTCACTCTATGTTTCTCTCATAGAGCCAAACGGCTGGGGCCCTTACCGCATCGTGGAAGGGGGTCTTACCCATTTTCCTATTCTTTCAGGGGGAAAAGACCCTGCGGAGACCACACCTGCCCAGGAAGGGGGCGGTACCGTGGCAAAATACATCACATGGCCTCTTCGGTCACATGTGGGAAAGAATATCGTGGTGGTAGATCCAGCCTCGAAGAGGGGGGAGTTGCTACAACATGGCGACCGGAGGGCAGCGGTAACTGCCTAAGGGAGACGCGGGTCAGCTCGTAAGGTGACCGTACCGTGGAAAATACACACAGGAGGAGTCCGCGTAGGAGGCCTGATCTGTGGAGCACCTTTCCCAGTGCAGGGTAGATTTGCAATTGTGGAGGAGTCATCCAGGGAGCTGACTGAGTGGGATCTCCTGGGAGGGAAAACGCACTGTTTTACCTTGGCCGATGGAAAGGGCGCTGGACGCAAGCGATTCACCCGGTCAGACCATCAGCGTGTACCGAGTTCTACCGCCTCGGACCTGAGAAAACACGGGATGAGACTGACTCAACCCTGAGGTTGTAAAACCTCACAAAGGTATTGTGTGTTGCCCAACCCGCAACTCTGCATATGTCTGCCAGAGAGCCAGTGCCCATGAGGAAACAGCACTCCTTGTTGAGTGTGCTCGGACCCACAGGGGGGGGAGGGGGGGTGCATGGCCTGGGTGTGGTAGGCCAACAGGATGGCGCCCACCAGCCTCTGTTTGGAGACAGCGTTCCCTTTCTGCTGTCCGCCAAAGCAGACAAAGAGCTGCTCAGAACACCTGAAGTCGTGCGTGCGGGCCACGTAGGTGCATAAGGCACGTACCGGGCACAGCTACGAAGGGGCTGGGCCTGCCTCCTCCCAGGGCAGTGCATGCAGGTTCACTACCTGGTCTCTAAAGGGTGTGGTAGGAACCTTGGGCACATAGCCCGGTCGCGGTCTTAGGATCACATGTGTGTCTGCCGGACCAAACTCTAGGCAAGTGTCGCTGACAGAGAACACTTGCAGGTCCCCGACCCTCTTGATGGATGCGAGCTCGATCAGCAGGGCCGTCTTTAGGGAGAGGGCCCTGAGTCCGGCTGATTCTAGCGGCTCGAAGGGGGATCTCTGAAGACCAGCGAGGACCGCCGAGAGACCACAGGAAGGGAACAGGCTTGGCCGGGAGGGATTTAACCTCCGGGCACCTCTTAGGAACCTGATGACTAAGTCGTGCTTACCCAGAGACTTGATGTCTACAGGGTTGTGGTGAGCTGTGATAGCACCAACATACACCTTTAAGGTGGAAGGGGACAGCCTCCCTTCCAACTTTTCCTGTAGGAATAAGAGCACTGACCTAACTGGGCCTCGAGGGCCAGCTGTGTGCCAGTGTGTCTGCCCCAAGGGGAGCCTCTGTTCGGGCATACCAGAGCGGGCAGTGGGAGGTCTCTCGGGAGGCAAACAGGTCTACCTGGGCCTTGCCGAACCGATCCCAAATCAGATGTATCACCTGGGGGTGGAGTCTCCACTCTCCGCCAGGCAAGCGTTGTTGTGACAGCGCGTCCGCTACCACATTGAGGTTGCCGGGGATGTGAGTGGCGTGCAGCAACCTGAGTCGGTGCTGGCTCCAAAGGAGGAGACGACGGGCGAGTCGTGACACATGGCGGGAGCATATGCCGCTTTGGTGATTTATGTACGCTACTGTGGTGGTGCTGTCTGACCTGTTTACGACAGTTTATATATATATATTCCAGTTTGCGCACAGCTTCCCTGTCAAAAAAATATATTTATTGAATAAAAAATCAATATATCAGGTCGGGAGATAGGAAGGCAGCAGCTCCTCCCAGCTCCTATCGCAGTTGTGTTTTTCTTGGCTTGTGTGGAGGTGAGTGGAGATGAACAAAAGACTAAGCTACCAGTGCCTTGACTTTACAGGTAATTAGCCAAAATCCAAATATAGTTAACTTGTTGTCTTGCTAACATGCATTACTCATGAGCTACTAGCTAATGTAATAAGTTAGTTACAGTTTAGCTATCCATACAGTCTAGTGTACTGTACTTAATTGAGACACTAAAGGTGAATAGAGTAAAATTTGTGTCTAACAATGTCATCACAATCGGCACATTGATATACAAATTAGGTGTTAACTAAATAAATTGCGCTAATTTGCAAACATTTGACAAGGCACTCCAGGTGAATAGGATAAACATATACCTATAAGGCATATGGTGTATTTCAATAACACCAAAAGAATTTAAACGATTTATTGCATTGTGCAAAATAAACAAATTATTAATGAAACTATGTCCCTCTCCTTGGTGCAGTCATTTATTTTAAATATATACTTGAAAATAGTAGCATAGAAAACATGCACATTGTGGCATAGTTTCCTTTGCTGTTGCATGCTCTTGTGATAAACCTTGTGAATACTAAATAAGACCATGCTCTCTTTGTGAACTGATTATTTTGTAGAAATCTGTTGAGTATGAAATAATTGCGTGAGTGTGAAGGAATTCAAATAAATTTGTAAGGAAGTCAGAGTTGTGTTCATATATTTAACGTTTTGTTTAAAAATAAATAAATAAACAATTAGGAGAAGTGCCCTTTTTTCCACTTGAGCCCCTGCCCCTTAAAATGTCTGTGCATGTCCCTGTTGCCTAAACACACTTCTTCCACAATAATATGTCTTTGAATTATCAGAATGAATAATAAGGGGCATTATTGGCTCTGTATAATGCACATACCATACTACTGTAGCTAAACAATTCTGGCATATGTCCATTTACTGTCATGCCATAGGAGGGTGGGTTCCACATCTGAGTCTGGTTCCTCACAATGGTTTTCTTTCCACTAACTAAAGATCCTATGAGATTTTACCCTTGCCACCTTTGGCTTGCTCACTTGGGGCTTACATATTTTTGGCAAAGAGGCATGACTTTCTGTAAAGCTGCTTTGAAATTATGTGTACTGTGAAAAGTGCTATAGAAAATAATGGAATAACAGAGTTTCCATCTTTTGACACACTTTTCCCCCTCCTGTTTCCTTTCTTCACTATTAATATTTTAGTTTAATGCTACTTATAATAATAAATCAAAACTAACATGAATATTGCTTTCTTTGCAGTGATTTGGTTATGGTGAAGGTCGTGGAGAAAGGATTAATCCAGTTTAAATTAACCATGGTTTTACATTTACATTTATTCATTTAGCAGACGCTTTTATCCAAGATGGCTTACAAAGAGGAAAACATAAGCGAATCATCTGAAGGAGACAGTGGTACGAATGTGCCATACTACAAAGTTTCACTAGCATCAGAATAGTATTCCAAACAGATTAAAGTGCAAGAATCTTTTTTTTTTTTTTTTTTACCGGTTAAGGTCTCATGGAAAAGATGTTTTAAGTTGTTTTTTGAAGGCAGAGAAGGAAATTTCAGCTCGCTGCATACACAACCAGTCGGCTGCAAAGAAAATTTCCGAATGAAACAGATGCATTTCCCTCCCTTTATACCCGTATGTCTGGGGGCGGTACATGCAAATTCTGTCTGCCAATTTCTCATTGGCCTTTTCTCATAGATCAGAGATGCAAAAGTCTCTCAAGAGAGACCCCTAGTGTCGCTTCTTCGACACAATGTCGAATTGAGGTACAGACGGGGAACCTGAGGGTGTAGATTAATTTAAACTAATATATTCATCCGGTTTAAGCCAGGTTTCAGTCAAACAGAGCACATCCAATCTATGATCTGTAATCATTTCATTATCAATTAGTGCTTTGGTAGAAAGAGATCTAATGTTTAGTAGCCCTATTTTTATATGATGTATATTTTTAATTTGTTTGTTTTGTTCAAGTTTGACCTTGATTTTGTGTGGGTATTGTGTTATGTATTGTGGTAGTTCGGGGAACAGACACAGTCTCTATGAGATATCTAGGTGATACAGTCTCTATGTGTTGTAGTTTATGTGACCTGCGTGATGTCTCAAGGCAGCTAGCAGACATTCGGATTAACCAGTTTGTCTGCTTCCTGACCTGGGCTCCAGTTAGTCAAATACTATCATTATTTAGACTATGAGCCAAATTACTAGAGAGGAGAGCGGCACCTTCCCTGGAGGGATGGAGTCCATCTCTCTTTAGCAGGTCAGGTTTACCCCAAAAACTCTTCCAATTGTCTATAATCCTATTTATTCTTCAGACACCACTCAGACATCCAGCCATTCAGTGACACTAATCTACTATAAACCTCATCACCACGATGAGCAGGGAGGGGACCAGAGCATATTACAGTGTCTGACATCATTTTTGCCAATTCACACACCTCTTTAACATTATATTTAGTGATCTTCGACTTGCAAAGCCGGACATCGTTAGTGCCGACATGGATAACAATTTTAGAAAATCTATGTTTAGCATTAGCCAGCACTTGTAAATTTGATTTGATGTCAGACGCTCTGGCCCCCGAAATGCAATTAACAATAGTGGCTCGAGTCTCTATTTCCACATTCCTTACAATAGAATCGCCAATAACAAGGACTATTTCAACATTAGTCTCAGTGGGTGTATCACTGAGTGGGGAGAATTGATTGGAAACCCTAACAGGAATGGGAGAGTGGTGTCTCTTTGCTGAGCGAGTATGCCGCCGAGATGTCACCCAAATGCCCTGCTGCAGGGGCTCTTCAGCCGGAACCAAAGTGAGTGTGTTGCTCTCTGTCCTACTCGCATCCGAAAGAGTATCTACCGGCTTCTCTTTCTCAATGACCTCCACTAGCATTCGGATTCGAGTCTCTAACTCATTAACCTTCTAATTCCTTACATTTATCACATGTGAATCCCTCACTGCTAACAGAGGAGGCTATTGTAAACATATTACATGCAATGCAGAAAGAAATAACATGAGCGGATAACATGACTTACCGCAAATTGTTTGTTGTTGGTTGTTCCTGAGTGGTGAGGGTTTGAGATTGATCTGAATCCCTCACACAATTGTTTGTTGTTGTTGGTTTTTCTTGATAAGCAGTGCATTGAGATTGATGCAATTATCTGTGTACCGAAGAGTAGAAAAAACGGGTGTGCGCTGAAAAAATGCATGCAGTTTAATCGCAATAAAAATAGAATGTGGATGCAGGTGGAATATGTGCGCAGTTGAATCGCAATAAGAGAATAATACGAGGGAAAACCCAATGTGTGCTTAAAAATGGCAGATGTTAAGGATTAAAGTCTGAAAACAGATATATAAACGTTGTTAAAAAACTAGCAGGCTACAAACACAGACTCTAGCTAGATGCCAGCAGCAACGTAAAATACACGCAGATGATACAGTAGAAAAGTGGAAAAACCTGAAACACGGTAAAATGACAAAGGATATAACGATGAACGATGAATGTAACGATAAACGTTTGAGAATAAGAATAATCAATGCTAAGCAGCCTAAGCAGGCTACAAACAAACACTCGTGCAGCGTGTTGTAACAGGAAGTTACATACACAAGAAAAAAAAAAACATTTGAGATAGGATAAACAAGTGCGCACAGAACATTTCAGTGAGACACAGAATATAAAACAATGTAAGAGTATAAATAGACATACAGTAATAGGACATATAACAGAATGGCATATGTACATGTGCAAGTAGTAATGTATGTGCAAGGTAGTGGTATGTCCAGTTATTTCATTAAATATGTGAATTTACATATGTACATGAGATTATGTATTTACATTATTGCACTATGGGCGAGTCCTGAGGTAGTTTAATTGTTCATGAGGAGAATGGCCTAGTAAACTGGGGGTACTGAGGGTAAAACTGTTCTTGTGCCTGGATTTCCTGGCACTCAGTGCTCTGTAGTGGCACCCAGAGGGCAGCAGTTCAAAGAGGGAGTGAGCAGTGTTTGTGGGGTCCATAGTGATTTTACCTGCACGTTTCCTCACTCTGGAGACGGACAGTTCTTGGAGGGTGGGCAGGAGGCACCAAAAATCCTCTCAGTTGTCCTGACTGTCCGTTGTAGTTTCCTTCTCTCTGATTTGGTGGCTGAAACAAAAAAAAAAAAAAAAACAGTTATAGATGTACACAATGCAGACTCAATGAATCTCCACTGTTTTGAGCATGTTCAGCTTAAGGTTGTTGTGACCACACCAGACAGCCTGCTGATCAATCTCCCATGTGTATGCAGACTTGTCACCTTTGCGGATGAAGCCAATGACTGTGGTGTCCTCTGCAAACTCCAGGAGCTTGACAGTGGGGTCTTTTGCAGTGCAGTCATTCGTTTACAGGGAGAAGTGCAGTGGAGAAAGAACACATCCCTGAGGAGCACCAGTGCTAATGTTGAGGGTCTCGTATGTGAGTATCCCCAGTCTCACTAGCTGCTGTTTATCTGTCAGAAGCTGGTGATCCATCGACAGACTGGGGTGGGCACGGAGAGCTGGGTCTGTTTGGTTGTGAGAAGATCAGGCATGATGGTATTGAACAAATAGGATCCTTGCATAAGTCCCAGGTCTTTCGAGGTGTTGAAGGATATAATGCAGTCCCATATTGACATCATCATCCACAGACCTGTTTGCTTGGTAAGCAAGCTGAAGAGGCTCCAGCAGGGATCCAGTGATGTCCTTAAGGTATGCCAAAATCAGTCTCTCAAACTACTTCATGACCACAGACATGAGAGCGACAGGTCTGTAGTCATTACGTTCTATGATTTTGGGGTTTTGGGGACCGGAATGATGGTTTAGTGTTTGAAGCAGCAGGGAACTTCAAACTGCTCCAGTGACTATTGAAGATCTGTATGGAGATTGGGGCTAGTTGGTCAGTGCAGACTTTCAGACAGGCAGGTAAAATACTGTCTGGGCCTGAAGCTTTCCTCGTCTTTTGTTTCCAAAAAAACCCAGCACATATCCTCCTCACAGATCATAAGTTACTACGTTACTGCCCTGCCAGATAATTGAGTAGCAGGAGGGGGGAAGAGGGGGGTTCCAGGAGGTGTTTGTGTGTGAAGTGAAGATCAGAGCGGGGGAGTGGTCTGAGATGCGGCTTTTCAAACCTGCAGTAAAACACATTCAGTTCATCGCCATTAGTTGACTCTCTACAGTCTAGTAATTGGTGATGCTTTTTAGGCCTTTCCACAAAGGTGCAGGTTCACTGGCTGAAAACTTTCAGAGTAGCTTCTATTAGCCACTCTGATTTTCTGTGTTCATGGCCTCGTTGTACAATGTTTTACCCCTACTTCTGTATGCAACCTCTTTAGCATGATGAAGCTGTCTGAGTTTTCCAGTAAATAATATTTGTGGCATTTTTGGTGTAGCCGGTGGGTTCACCAACTGATATTCCCGGCACGCCGAACACCACTTGCGAACGTCCACGTGAATGCCTGGCCAAAAGAAACGAGACATTATATGGTTCAAAGACTTTTCGTGACCTAAGTGGCCAGCCATTGGATTATAGTGAGCCACCTGGACAAGTGTTTCCCGACGGCTCTTCGGTACTAACAGCTGAGTTGTAATCTCTTTGGTTTGAGTGTCCTGCATCACTCGATACAACCGCTCTTTGATAATAGAAAAGTACGGGTATGTGAGCGCAAGACCGGACTGGAGCTGTTCCGGAGGAAAGTCCCCATCAGGGAGGCCCCTGAGAATGGGAATTACCTCATCTGTGTCACCCTGACACAGAGCTGATGTTGATGGCCCAGGCAACGCCTCCCCAGCCATAGTATCACACGTCCCACCCCGCGCCACTTCTCTGCAGGACCCATCAACACACATTACCATCGGTACATTTTTAAAACCAGGCCAGTTGGTTCCCAGAATTAGTGGATGGGTGAGGCGGGAATTAACCGCGGCCTCGACTCTATGCCTTTTTCCCCTGAATCGTATCTCAACGGTAACCACTAGATACTTGTGAATGTCACTATGCACGCACCTCACCCTCACCAATTTATTTTTATACAATCGATGGTAACCGTCAATAATTGTGGCCAACAATGTCAAGCTTCAGTGTTCTCTCTCCCTCTCTGGGCACTCGAAGTTCCTTTTATGTCTCGCTCCGCATCACTATAACAAGACACAGGTGTTAGGGTTAATTACAAACCAGGTGACAATCCTTACCGCTCTCTCTCTCTCCCGCAGACCAACACATGACCACGTCACCACACCAAAATGGTTTATCGTTACTGAATGATAAAAAAAAAAATGTCTTATTAGGGAT
This sequence comes from Moxostoma hubbsi, assembly GCA_032164185.1. NCBI lineage: Eukaryota > Metazoa > Chordata > Actinopteri > Cypriniformes > Catostomidae > Moxostoma > Moxostoma hubbsi. The sequence goes on from JAVLUX010000186.1 coordinate 4,874,858, forward strand.
GCACATATCCTCAATGAAACTGATATATGATGTCACAGTATATTTGAGCTCATCCAGGTCTGTGGCTGCAGCCTCAAAAACACTCCAATCAGTGCAGTCAAAGCAGGCTTGTAGTTCCAGCTCTGCTTCATTGGCTCATCTCTCTACAGTCCTTACTGCAGGCTAAGCTGATTTTAGTTTCTGCTTGTAGGCTGGGAGAAGATGAACCAGACAGTGATCAGAGAGTCCTAAATCTGCATGTAGGACAGAGTGACATGCATGCTTTACAGTGTTGTAGCAGTGGTCCAGAATATTTTTTTTCTCTGGTGGGGCATGTGATGTGTTGTTTGTGTCATGGTGATACTATGGTTACTGTAGTAAAACCATGGTTACTTTTTGTAAGGGAAGGTTAGGTTTAGGGGTAGGGATTGGTGTAGGGTGTCCATGGGACCCTAAATAAACACACTAAACATGCTGTGTTGCCCATATACTGTATGTTAGTATATACTATTTGCACTTAGTGTGAATAGCATTAAATACTTAGTGCTTAATGTTTCATTTAAAATGCCCATTCTCTCTCTCTCTCTCTCTCTCTCTCTCTCTCTCTCTCTCTCTCTCTCTCTTTCTTTTCTCTCTTTATTGTGCATTGAGCACAAAATGATTTGTAGGGCTATCAGCTAGGTTTTGAAAACCTATATGTTTTTGTCATTGTCAGCTGTTTTCCACGTTGCCTTTCTGGACAAAATACTGGTTTTCAGGAGGATGTGTCGTGGCACAATGTGATTTTGAGTGGTTCTCTCACCATACTGCCCTGTCTCTTCTACTGAGCCCATCCACAGCAGTCTGAAAGAGTGGATAATGTTCTTTCCATACCTCTTTATCAACTCTTCTCATGTACACAAAAACTGTGATTTTCTGTTGTCCTTGAACAACCTCAGAGTTTGTTTCAAAGTTTGCTCCATTTTCACTCTCAGTTTTTTTTTCTTTTCTTGTTCAGTTCTTGTTTAAGGGTGTCTTTTGATGTATTTTGCAATACAAAAGTGCCATCTTACTCCAAATAATAATTTGTCTCACAGCTACTGATGACATTTTGCTAGATCTTGCATTTACTTTGGGCCTGTCATAGTCGTAACTAGCTAAGCCCTTGAAGACACAAGTGTTGATATTCAGCATGTTTACTACAGAAGTATGGCTGTGTTCTGTTTTAAGAAATCATCAGACTGAGACGAGCCAAAGCGTGTTTGTGAAATTAAAAAGCACTGATGCAAAAATACTGGGCAATAAGGCCAAGTGGCTGAGGGGCGTTTACTCTGTGCTAAGCACCACTGATGCAGGAAAGAAATTATGAAAACTTTCTCTGCAACAGAGACAACATCTCAAATGTTGTATTGGACACAAACAGATGAGTGAAGGACACAGGCTGAGTGATGTCATGTCAGGAGTGAATTTACACACTTCAGTCACTGTTAGAAAAATGTATGTTTGTCTAGTTAGGCACAGAATGTGTCATTTCCTCCCTTCCATCAGCAAATATAGATAGAGGCACAGAAAGGACAGAAAAATTTAAATTGCCATCAGAAATCATGCCTTTGATTGCTTTCTAAAAAATAAAAGCTGAATTCATTTGAATTCACCACTATTACATGCAGTATTTTAGTGCAAAACGTTTTACTCACATCCCACCCACAATTTAATTTAAAATTAAAGTCATAACTCCATGTAGGTATTTACAGTTTATGGTGGTTTTGGCATTTGTCAGTGCATACACACCCCCATTAAACATACAAAAGATGTGAATGAGATCTCCAATACATTTTACATTGTTTGAAATCTGTTCCATTAGTTTACATGACAGCAGCAACTGGAATTTCCAAAACGCAGTAAAAAGGGGATATAACTCATTAAGAATCCATTAACAACCAGATTAAATCATATTGATAAGATCACAGCATAAATCAGGATTCTCTGATTAATTAAAAATAAACTAAATTTACCAGCTGGTCTTAAATTTGAAGTAGGGAATCAATTATTCATATATCAGCATCAGCCTTTCTTTAGACCCAGTAAAAAGCAAAAATGCAGAACCCTCTCCTCAATCACTCCAAAGGACAAATTATAAAACTGCATTTGTATATGTTCAGGTTAGACACTACAAACAAAGCCAAGAGTAAGACCTGTTTGACACCTGTTTCAAATACTAAATGTTGTAACCAAGAAACTAGTTTATTTTCAGTATAGAGCCACAGCTCTGTTTTTATTTTGACACGGAATGTGTTGCATATCATTCACAATGTTACACATCTGGTGAAATTATTTAATCTCCCCCATTTCTGTTATATAGTGCCACCTTTGTAGATTTGTATAATAACTTGTAGTGGTTACTGATGTTTGGAATTTTGCATGCTAAAATCCTGCAGCACTTTTATTTCACAAAGCATGTGTACTGCTCTAAAAGCGCTACAAACAAGAGCCCATGAGCCCAGTGCGTACACAGAACAGTGTACCTTCTGAAGTGCACACTGTTTATCTGTTTTCACTACAGCCTTTTGCAGTTTAATAATCACATATGACCATACATCCATTTTGATGTTATTTTGATTTATTGTGCAGCTCTAAAGGATTGTGAAATTAGCCAAGTGATGCTCTTTATGAAACTAAATGGCCAACTAGAAAGCATTTTAAAATCATTGCGACAAAATATTGCCTAATTTTACATCAAAAATCATTGTAATTATATATTGTTAATTCAATTATTCAATACAGTATATTCCCCAGCCCTAGGTTATAGGAATACATCACTTGAGCTAGACATGTGTATCCACATTCTAGCTCAAGTGATGTATTCCTATAACACATGAGCTATAATGGAATTTGACTTTGTTTGGTAGTATTAGCAGTGAAAGAATTACTCCTGGCTTAAGAGGTTCGGGGAATGCAAGTTCATAAGGATGGCTGGCAAACACATCACCTGCTGTTGAGCTTGTTTTCCTCCCATCTAAAAATGGTTGTTCTCAGCATTTGGTACATTGCCAAATTGAGGGCATTTGTAGCTATTTTTGGTGAGGAATTTATAACAGATATGACTGTGATTCGCACATTTGACAGGTGAGGCTCTGACATTATTGTGTGTTCCCCGCTGCAGGCACGATAATGCTTCTTGTTGCAGCAATGATTCTGTGCATATCAGGTCCTGTGGCCATATGGTGCTTGCTAAGTACACCTCATCAAGGTGGCTCTCAGCTTTGCAACACATGCTGTGGCCAAGCCATTTCGCTCACTATGCTGCCATGTGTCTACAGTTTGTCTGTGAAATAGCAGTTTTTCTGAGTCGCTCAAAAGTGACAAACCTTTGTTCAAATGTGTCATTGAATTTGGTTAATTCTAGTTTTGTAATTAGATTTGTTGTAGTGGCGAGCAGTTATATTTAAATCCTTGAAATTGCTGTCTACTGCATGCATAGGCTACCTTCTAAGGCAGCATCCTGACTGAAATGGATCCTCATTAACTGATTTGAAATGCTGTACATGGGGGGTAGCAACTCTGTGTGCCACACAAATATCACTCCTCACAAGAACGCTCAGGAGATTCGACAATTCCAATTGAGTTTTGGATTAGCATGTTGCTAAGCTAACAACATAAAATCTGTCCTCCATCATGGATGAGTTTCTTCACTCAGCCAGTCGCAGTGCTGCATTAGAACAAAAATTAAGATATCTTAGAAGTCAGCATAATATTGCTGTCTACCTTTTGGAACAGCTTTACCATAGGGCCTGCTTTGTGCTGAAAAACATGGTCTCACGTCCATTAAAAATGGAAGCTCACTAGGTTTTGACAGAGAATATGTGGTACAATTATGTTGACCTCAGGACCATGTTGACCAAGGGTTGGTATTTTTTCTTAATTCTTGCTGTGCCTAATTGACACACACACACACACACACACACACACACACACACTCTCCCAAAGTCACCCTGGTGGTATGTTCCAGGTGTTTCACTGGCAGGTCTGACTAAGTCACAAGGTGTCCCTCAGCCCCCACGTCCACACCACCTGCTCCAATCACTCTGATTAGCCAGAGCTTGTGTCTCAGAGCCACTGGAGAGGACAGGGCACCTCTGGGTCTATGGTTCGTTTTACTAAACATTTGTAACATAGAGCCAGTCATGTGAAAAAGTTCAAACCCACATTCAAACACACCATACATAAGCACCAACATACTTTATAAGGTACAATTGTCTGTTAAACCAAAGGAATGTATCTACAATCAATATCAAAAATGTACTTTACTGTTAAGGCGCAATTTCCCTTTTGCCATTTTTTTCAAAAATAATATAGCATAGATTGCTAAAAACTATATCATATGTTAGAAAATAAAAATCAAAGGAATTCATTATTAGGGCATTTTTTTGCCCCAACATTTTAAATTATGGGGGCATTTTTGGAATTTTCACTGGCAATTTTGTCCTGATCACCCCTTAATTTCCTGACACTGCTAACAATGTATACAGAGAAATATTTATATTCTCAAAATCTCCTAGAAAATGTCTAGGTTACTATTGTTCTCTGATGGAGGGAACGAGATGTTGTGTGGAAGAAGCGACACTAGGGGTCTCTCTTGAGAGCCTTGTGCATCTCTGAACTTGAGAAAAGGCCAATAACAAATTGGCAGACAGAATTAGTATATCACGCCCACGGACATACGGGTATAAAGGGAGGGAAATATGCATCTGTCCATTCAGGTTTTTGCCCTGAGGAGCCGAGAATGAGGTTCGGCCATAATAGTGGCTCGGTTCAGCATTTTGGCCGGGAGGATGGTTCCCTCCATCAGGGAACATAGGTTACAATAGTAACCTAGACGTTCCCTATCTGTCGCTCACTTCGACGTTGTGTCGAAGGACCACAACACTAGCAACACTAGGGGTCCATATTTAATCACGCCATGCGCTGAAGTGTGTACGTGCGCAGCTGACGCAGGTGTGGGCAGGCAGTTGCGAGCCAAAGTGTCAGGCTGCATCAGGCTGCACATACCCTTCCCCAAAGCCATAAACCATTTAGGTTCCCGGATCCCCAAAGGGGGGAACAAGTCGACGTGCCAAGCATGGGAGCAGGCCATGCCTTTTCTCTCTCTATGTTTCTCGCATAGATTCAAAGCGGCTGGGGCCATCAACGCTATCACACACATTGGGGAAGGTATTCTTTTCCAACTCCTATTCTTTCAGGGTGAAAAGACCCCACGGAGACCACCACCTGCCCAGGCTGGGGGATGTAAAGAGTGGTGAAATACATCACATGGGTTTTCAGGCCACATGTGGGAATGGTGCAGTGGTAGATCCTAGAACCAAGTCTGAGAGGGCCAGTAGGGCTCCACCAGAGTGACTTGTTCCTCGTCCTCCCTGACCTTGCACAGCACCCGTGCAAGAAGGCTCACTGGGGGAAATATGTATTTACGCAGCCCCCAGGGCCGGCTCTGTGCCAGTGTGTGTGTCCTGAGGGGAGCCTCCGTTAGGGAGTACCAGAGCGGGCAGTGGGAGGTCTCCTGGGAAGCGAACAGGTCTACCTGTGCTTTGCCAAATCGTTCCCAAAACAACTGGACCATCTGGGGGGGAGCGTCCACTCTCCGCTGAGCATACCTTTTCGCGACAGCGTGTCCGCTGCCATGTTGAGGTTGCCCTGGATGTGAGTGGCGCACAGCAATCTGAGCCGCTGCTGGCTCCAAAGGAGGAGATTGCGGACGAGTTGTGACATATGACGGGATTTATGTACGCTACCGTCGTGGTGCTGTCTTGGTAGATAATGACGTGCTTGCCCTGAATTTGTGAGAGAAACCTCCATAGGGTAAGAAATACAGCCAGCAACTCTAGGCAGTTGATGTGCCAACGCAGCGTGGGCCCTTTCCAGGAGCCAGCGGCTTCATGCCCATTGCACACCATGCCCCAACCTTGTTTGGAGGTGTCTGTGGTGACCAGAACGCATCGGGAAAACAGAGGTCTGTCCAGGGGTTGAAAGTCTGGTGACAGGCAGGTGTGATGAACAAACGGTGCATGCCACGGCACCATGCCCATCTCAGGACTCGAGACTGGATCCAGTGCTGAAGCGGTGCATGGCCCGCACTAGTGGGGTTGCGGGGCATGATGTGAGAAATGACCTCCATCTGTTTCTTCGCAGCTGAAAACTGCCTGGTGAAGTCCTCCATGGTGTCGCCAAAGAGACTGAACTGGGAGACAGGGGCGTTGAGGAAGCGTGCCTTGTTCATGTCCCGTATCTCGACCAGGTTCAGCCAGAGGTGTCTTTCCTGGACTACAAGGGTGGCCATCACCTGCCCGAGTGTCTGCGTTGTGACCTTCGTGGATATTTATCTGTTAAGCAAAATCAATTTCAACTAAATTTCTGTACTTCTATGTGCTCACGCAAGAATGTACTATAATAACAAAAACAGCATGGGATAAATATATAATTTAATAATTTATTTCTAATCCAACATTATTTTAAAAACTGCGTTCCCCGTTTGTCGCACAGTTCGACGTCGTGTCGAAGAAGCGACACTAGGGGTCTCTCTTGAGTGCCGAATATGCCACTGATCTATGAAAAAAGGCCAATTAGAGTAGGCGAACAGTATTTGCATACCCTGCCCCGGACATACGGGTACAAAGGCGAGGGAAATACGCACGTTCATTCAGACATTTTCTTCGGAGCCGATGGTCGTGTATGCAGCCAGCTGCGAGTCACACACACCAGATTCCTGCTTCTGTTCCTCTGACGCTCTGTTTGCTGTTGGATCTACGGCGCACTTCAGCGCATTTCTCCTTCTTTGCACGGCAGTGTAGTTTGCCCCTGGGCGCTTCGACAGCACAGAGAATTGAAAGAGTGATTGTCTCTGTAAAAGAGTTCATTTCTCTGAAAGAGCATTACACAGTGGCGTTGAACGTCCTTTTAAGGACGCGTCTTTATAAAGATGTCATTTCCGCCCCTGTGTAGTTTCTGGATGCGGTGATTTCTCCCCATCTCTCACGGTCATAAAAGCTGCCTTGTGTGTCTGGGCTGCGATCACACGCAGGCAGCGTTTTATGAATGGTTCATGTTCTCAATGCGAGAACATAGCCATGGCAACATTGCAGTCGCGGCTTTCTTTTGTCATGAGAGAAAGCCACTTCAGCCGCCCCCCACGCCTCGCCTCCTTCCTACGGGATTGATGAAGGCGATTTGGGGACTATAACGGGCTCTGTTCGCCGGGTAAACCCCCTCGAACCATCCGCCTCCCCGGCATGCTTGCTTGCTTCTGTCTGAGCTTGGGATGAGCGATTCTCTCCAATGGTTCATCTTCTTAGTGCGAGAACATGGCCGTTTTAGCATTGCGGTCGTGGCTTTCTTTTGTCATGAGAGAAAGCCACTTCAGCCGCCCCCCGGCGCCTCGTTTCCTTCATACGGGATTGACGCAGGCGCCGTGGGCGATGAAGGCGATTTGGGGACAATGACGGGCTCTGTTCGCCCCCCTCGAACCACCCACCTCCCCGGCACGCTTGCTTGCTTCAGAATTGGATGATATCACCGCTGCATCGGAGAGCATTACAGCAATGTCTGATGCTGATGACTCGCCTGGGCCGCCACCTTAGGGTCTGCTCGCCCAGCCTTAGCCTGATGCACAGAGGTCCTCTATGCTTTCCCGGGCTACATGTTCAGTCCCGTGGGCATGTGCACTGCTCACAGCCAAGCCCCCCCCCGGTTCCTTTCTTCTCGGACATGCATGACGAGTTGAGCAAAGCCGCGGCTTCGCTCCTCCGCTCTCACTACCCTCGTGGTGGAACCGTCCCAGACCGCTTCTACCCGGCACGCCACAGCCCTTCCTGCAACCGACACCAGGCCAAGGCACTTAAAAATTTGCACTTGGGTAGTCCTGTTCTTGATGTGCTGCAGGAACTGCGCTGGATGACCAACCGCGCCCCAGGGCCACAGAGGTCAGAAGCGCCGGCACTCAAACAGGCGATGGCCACCCTTGTGGTCCAGAAATGCATCTATGGACTGGACCTGGTCGAAATGCGGGAGGTAGACAAGGCACACCTTCTCCCACACCCCCGCCTCCCAGCTCCATCCATTCGGCGCTGCCGTTGATGACTCTGCCCAGCAGTCCTCAGCGGTGAAGCAGATGGAGGCCATCTCACATCCTGCCCCGCCGCAAGCCTGCCGCCATGGGCCATGCCCCGTCTGCTCGCAGAGGGCGTCCTCCTGTGGCTATGAAACACCCTGCTCCCAGCTCTCAGCCCCAGCGTCGAGCACTCCGCAGGAAGCATATGCCCCCATCTCACGGACCCCCTCGAGGACCCGGAAGGCTCCCAGGCGCTCCGTAGACGCTCGACCCAGGGACCAAGACGTTAGCTCCATCCCCGGTGGAGGGCTGGGAGGAGAATTTTTTGTTGAATTAGTTTTCACATTCTCATATTCTCAGTAACAGAGCTATTTCCTTTTGTCTCTGGGTCACCTGGCCCTCAAATGCCATTCTCACGGCACTCTGCAACCAGATCTCCCCCCATGACTGTTCCCCGGCCAGCCGGTTCCGACGAGTCTAGAGGACGCCTACCCTGGACCTCCTCCTCAGTTGCTAACCCGCCCCCTGCTGGGTGTGCGGAGCAAGGTAAGTGCTTTGAGTCTTTTCTCAGCACCAGAGCCTCGGGACGCCTGGGGTTGTTGACTGTTTTCTTTGCCCTGCGGAAGTTTCTCCCGTTAGTTCGAGACAAACATATCCTGATCAGGTCAGACAGCACCACTGCGGTGGCATACATAAATCGCCAAGGCGGCGTACGCTCCCGCCACATGTCACGACTCACCCGTCGTCTCCTCCTTTGGAGCCAGCAGCGACTCAAGTCAAGAGTGGAGGCTTCACCCCCAGCCGGTCCAGCTGATTTGGGAACGGTTCGGCAAGGCCCAGGTAGACCTGTTTGCCTCCCAAGAGACCTCCCACTGCCCACTCTGGTATGCCCTAACAGAGGCTCCCCTCGGGGCAGACGCACTGGCACACAGCTGACCTGCGGGGCTGCGACATTTCCCCCAGTCAGCTTTCTTGCACAGGTGCTGTGCAAGGTCAGGGAGGACGAGGAACAAGTCACCCTTGTGGCTCCTTATTGGCCCATCCGGGCCTGGTCCTCAGACCTCGTATTCCTCGCCAAAGCCCCTCCCTGGTGAATTCCCCTGAGGAAGGACCTTCTTTCTCAGGGATGGGGCACGCTTTGGAATCCACACCCAGACCTCTGGAACCTCCACGTCTGGCCCCTGGACGGGATGCGGAATATCTAGCTGTTTAACCCATGGTCATAGCCACAATCAACCAGGCCAGAGCCCCCTCTGCCAGGCAACTTTATGCCCTGAAATGGCGTGTTCGTAAATTGGTGTTCTTCCCGGGCTGAAGACCCACAGAGGTGCGCAGCTAGGTCAATGCTCCTGTTCCTACAGGAGAGGTTGGAGGGGAGGCTGTCCCCTTCCACCTTGAAGGTGTATGTTGCCGCTATCGCAGCTCACCACGACCCAGTAGACGGCAAGTCTCTGGGTAGGCATGACTTAATTATCAGGTTCCTAAGAGGCGCCCGGAGGTTAAATACCTCCCGGCCAGGCCTGTCCCCTCCTGGGATCTCTCGGTGGTCCTCACCGGTCTTCAGAGATCCCCCTTCGAGCCGCTAGAATCAGTTGGCTCAGGGCCCTCTCTCTAAAAAGACGGCCCTGCTGATCGCGCTCACTTCCATCAAAAGGGTCGGGAACCTACAAGTGTTCTCTGTTTGCGACACTTGCCTGGAGTTTGGTCTGGCAGACATAAATGTGATCCTAAGACCACGACCGGGCTACGTGCCCAAGGTCCCTACCACTCTCTTCAGAGACCAGGTAGTGAACCTGCAAGCGCTGCCCCGGGAGGAGGCAGACCCAGCCCCTTCATTGCTGTGTCCAGTATGTGCCTTGCGTGCCTATCTGGACCGCACTCAGAAGCTTTAGGTGCTCTGAGCAGCTCTGTGTCTGCTCTGGGACAGCGGAAATGGATCGCAGTCTCCAAACAGAGGCTTCACCACTGGGTGGTGGATGCCACCTTACTGGCCTATCGCACCCAGGCTGTGACCCCCCCCCTTGCGGGTCCGAGCACACTCAACAAGGAGTATTGCGTCCTCGTGGGCACTGGCTACGGGCACCTCCCTAGCAGACATTTGTAGAGCAGCGGGTTGGGCAACACCTAACCCCTTTGCGAGACTTTACAATCTCAGGGTTGAGTCAGTCTCGTCCCATGTTTTCACAGGTCCGAACCGGTAGGACTCGGTACACGTCGACGTGTCCGACGTTGCAGCCAGCGCCCTTTCCCTCTGCCGAGGTAAAACAGTGCACCTTCTTTCCCAGGAGACCCCTTTAGGTCCCTGGTTGATTCCTCCCTAGCCCTCTTGGGTCCGCAGTTCAGCGGAGGAACTCAACGACTCAGTCCACTACAGGTACCCCAGGCTACCCCTACTGGAATAGGTGCTCCACAGGTCAGGCCTCCTACGCGGAATCCTCCTGTATGTACTTACATGGTAAGGACACCTTACGAGCTGACCCACGTCTCCCTTAGGCAGTCCTTTGCTGTCCTCCAGTCGCTGTGTTGTAGCAACTCCCCCCTCCTCGAGGTTGGATCTACCACCGCGTCATTCTTTCCCACATGTGACCGAAGAGGCCATGGGATGTATTTTCGCCACCTTTACCTCCCCTTTCAGGCAGGTGTGGCCTCTGCAGGGTCTTTTCCCCCTGAAAGAATAGGAATTAGGGTAAGACCCCCTTCCCATGATGCGGTAAGGGCCCCGGCTGCTCTTGCTCTATGACGAGAAACATAGAGAGAAAAGAGGCCCAGCTAGGCTTGGCCCGTTCCCTAGTTGGCAAGCATTGCCTTGTTCCCTTCTAGGGTAACCAAAAGGATTCCGACAACTTTTTTTGGGGCATTGGTGAAGGGTATGTGCAGTCTGAAACACAGTTGGTCGCTTGTGCATGTGAAATACCTGCCCGCTCCTGTGTCAGCAGTACACGTACATGACTCAGCGCATGGTGTGATTTGAAGTGGACCCCTAGTGTCGCTTCTTTGATGCTACGTCGAAGTGAGCGACAGACGGGGAACGTCTCGGTTACGTATATAATCTCCGTTCCCTGATGAACGTGCGTATTTCCCTCGCCTTTGTACCCGTATGTCATGGGGCGGGGTATGCAAATACTGTTTGCCAACTCTCACTGGCCTTTTTTCATAGATCAGAGGCATTCAAGAGAGACCCCTAGTGTCGCTTCTTCAACATGACATCTCGTTCCTTCCATCAGGGAACGGAGGTTACAAACGTAACTGAGACGTTTTGGGACAGCATTTGATTGCATTTATTTTTTAATATTACTGACTTGATTTACTTGACCTGTACCATATGGAAATGTTCTGAACATTCATCCCCACCCATGTTTTGCTTCTAGCAGGTGAGGTGACTAATGACAGCAAGGAGTACTGGCATAAAGAGCTGCTCAGAAAAAGCTACCTGCTAGGACACAATTCATTTTAAATGAGAGGAGCTGACTCCAATGAAACTGCAAGTGAGTGTATGATAGTTGCGTGTGTGGTGGCACCACATGCAGCACTAATTAATTTTGTCTGTGTTGCCTACACCAGGATCTCCAACTGTGGCTTAAATGGAACTGTCTGATGTCAGATGTCTTTTTTCTTTTCCTTTAATATCTTTGTTTTTAAATATGATTTCAATAGATAGCCCTCAAGTTGACTGGCCCACCAGGAAAAGACCTGGGTCTCAATATTAGTCCATCCCTTTACTGAAATCATAGATGCGGATGTCTACATTTATAATTTATCCTAATTTTAAATTTTGAAAAATTCAAATTTGGCAGATGGATTTCATTACAGTTTTTATTGAATTCAGAGTTTATACTCATTGTCAGATTTCAGACTTTAAATGCATTAAATGTGTTATCTGAAAATCAAATGTACAGCAATGGGATATAAATATTCAAAACCTTTCATGTGTCAAGGGTAGGGTGACCAGATTCCTGCTTGTGGAAAATGCCCCCTTCCAGCAAAAATGAAATTGACATTTCCTTACCTAGGCACAGATCAATGCGATGTAGAGGGTGCATCCGCATCTGTAACTGTTGTCACCTTGTATTTTTCGCTGGCTGCAATTTTTCTCAGTGTGTGCTTGTCTTTCAAGAGTTTATCATAAAATGCAGAGTAGTCCAGTCCAAAATTATGACAAACAAAAAGCATTGTCTTCATGACTATTACACTGTTTCGAGATTTATCCAGTTTCCATGCTGCAATCATTAATGAGAACACATTTTCCACAGATGCAGATGTCCCAGACAGGCATAAATCAATGGTCTTGCTCTCCAGCTCATGAAAAATGTCTGTCCATCTCTCAGACATGGCCGTCTTGGTCGTGTTCCATTCAGTGATGCGATGAGTGACAATGCACAAGCCCACCCATCAAAGAGCGTAGTTTCGTCAATCAAACTGAGAGTGGGGATTCTGGAGTAGAAGTGTTCAAGGCTGCTCCGAATGTCTTTCCACTCTGGGATGTCTCTGAGTAGGGTCCACTCAAGTTTTTCTGTGTTCTCCAATGAGCAGCTCCAATTTTGGAGGTAATCCACAGATGCTGAATAAAAGTTTCAAACTGCACAGAAGAAATCATCCGCTTGTATGTCACCAGCTTCAACCAGAGCATCCAAATGCTTTTTAATGTCAGAGGGTATGAATGATTCCTCCAGCCTGGCCTGCAAGACTTTTCTCAGGTCATGAATGTGCAAAGCCACTTCTGTGTCCAATATGTGGTCTTACACTACTATCTCCAGTGCACAGTTAAAAGTAGCTGTTTGCATGACCGCGAAGCCAATCCAAAGTTTAGTGCAAGGATCGTTGAAAATGTCTCTTAGAATCTTTGAAGATTTTTCTTGAGAAAGAAAATATGCGTGCAGACCATTGAAATCGTGAAGTAAGAGCTGCACCAAGAGAGAGGAAACGTGTATTGCGAGCACGTTGCAAATGACAGCTTCAGATTTGGTGCAGGCAAAAGAAAATTTCAGATCATACAATTTCTAGATCAATTCCGCAATGCAGTCAGCCAACCAAAAACTATGGCCATGCACAACAGAATGATAAGCAAAAAGTCCTTCAATTGCGTGCAGATTGTCAGATTTGGAACTTTACAAAAAATTGCTAACACTTGGTGTGTGCACACTTACATTTAGCAGCATCCACATGCTTTTTTGTATGAACAAGTTGTGCGATGTCGGTGTGGCCTCCATGGGTGATGAAAAGCAAACTCCATAAATCTCACACCTCACTTACTAGGCTCTGTCTGTGACTCCTTTTTTAGAAGTGTAAACTCTTTTTGAAGATCCTCATAGGGACTTTTATTTTGGTGGGTGGCACTTTCTATGTTGTGTGTGAAAGAGAAGAGGAAGCACTGTGATCCTGAAGAGAGTAAAACTGTGATAGCTGTGCGACAGGTCTCATTTCTCCGCTGAAAATGTAATGGACAACGGAGGCACACTGTCAGTTTAAGTTTTGTGTGTTAAGTGTATATTGACTTGATCATGTGAAGCTGAAGACGTAGCTGAAGTGGAAGTTCAGTTGATTACGCCTTTTGATGGAAAACAGTGTTAGAGACTGGCCGAGAGCACGGAAGAGAGTTGCTAAAGCCGTGAGTTTCATTCAGAACATTGTTGTTTCTGGTGTAATACAGAATTTAAGCTTTGTTTAGAATCATACTGTGTTTTTGGAGTCATCTATGAACCGTGTCATAGCGACCCTATTCAAGTGGGCCGCGTGCGTGCTGTGACGGAGTTTTCCCGAACTGCGCTGAGAGCTTCTCTGGTGTTTTTCTGTTTGTTTCATCGTTACAAATCATTACAAGTTATCTTACATCATCATTCATTGCAAGTTAATGCATAAAAGTCATCATTGCAACAGTCTGGTACAAATGTTTTTACTGAGTTAGATGGAACTGAACTGAGTGATTATTTGAACTGTGCACTTGAACTGTGAACTATATTATGCAGATATTTGTATTATACTATATCTAGAGACTCTGGGGGCCCCAGGCAGAAGGTACCTGGCCACCTCTCCCACCCCATAAGGCACATTAAAACACTTTCTTTTCAATGGAAATAATATAAATAAAATATAAATAAATAAATTCAAACTTTATAAATAACTCCAAATACACAAACAATATAAAAATATTTGCTTACAAAACCATGGTGCACATTTTTTTTAGAATTTCTTGTTGTAGGGCCTTGGCTTCAGCAAATGCAACCACTATATCTTTCATGGCTAAAGACTTTCGAATACTACGTTCGATTAATATCAGTTCGAGTCTTGTGAGCCTCTCCTGGCACATGGTTGACCTCAAGAAGGTTTTTATCAGCTTTAAAGCTGATAAACCTGTTTGTTACCTAATTTCAAACATAATTCAAACAGTACATACATATTACACAGGAGGAAAGGCTCTTCATTTCCACGTTAGGTTGGTGTAGCTAGTCTTAAATAATAGTAATAATAATAACAAATTATATTATTTATGAAAAAATCAATCTTGAAACTTTAACTACAACCGCCACTGTTGATATAAAATGAGGTCTAATAGATTCTACCTTTAGATTATTTTATAAGAAAATATATCAGTTTGTAAAATATAACAGTTACTTTTACTCATGTAAAATCGTGAAAGATTTTTGTAAAGGTGATAATGTGTACAGATTTAACTTTATTTTTTGTGCATAGCACAGTGTTGCTCTTTTCCTCCTCAGTGCTGTTTGGCATGTCAGGGCTGCCTACTGTTTGAGAGGTTTGACTTAACTTTGTAACACTTTAAACTAGAAAAGTCTCACTAGAATTGAAATTGGTCACATCAGTTTTTATGTCTCTGCTCCGAAATATCAAGGGCCGGTTGTTGCATGCATGCGACAAAGAGCAGATCAGATCATGATCGCGAGCTGGTTCCATTACACTCTTGCGAAAGTGCAGATGAGCCTTCAGATGATTACGAGATTATTATTAAATCTGCCTTGACAGTCCTAAATAGGCTGTCACTTGGATGGCAATATATTCAATGGGAGAACCATGGCATTGTTCTTTCCCTGCTGTCCGCGACACATTCCGAAAAGACCTGTGACTGAGAAACACTGCTTTAACTCACACACACACTCACTTATATCAGATCCCCTCACCTCGCTTCTCTCTGACATTTTCTCCACTGCATGTGTGTGAGTTGACGAGTCTGACAGGTGAGGAGGAAAGAAGATGTGTACGCGCAAGTGAGATTCTACGTCCGGTTGCATTTTTTTCTCAAAACCGCAGATAAGCAAATGTACATGGTGTAATAACCGTCAATTTTCATACCGTGGTATACCGTGATACCGGTATATCGCTGCAACCCTAGTTTAGACAGAGTAAGCTAGTCTACTGATTAACAAGCTGTTGTTAGCATTGAACTGACAAATGACAATCAACATTTCTGATGCGTGGTATGACAAATTAAAACCCTTGACATTACTACTTCATTCAATGTAACAGATTCTTACTTACCACTGTCTCCTTTTTTTCCTTTTCCTCTTCCTCTTGCTTTTGTTTCCTTTTAATATGCCCATACGGGTAAATCAGCTTCATGGTATGTCATTTAATTGCTGCTCTGAACCAACAAAATCTTTGACAGCAAGCTCGTAGCATGTTTCGGACAAGTCATTGCAGTGTCTCTTGTACCATCGAAGAATTTAAGGGGGTTCCATGTTGTCATTGCTGTGGTCCAATGTAATCAGCCATGCTTGAGGGGGCTCGCTTACAGCTCGGGCCCCAGGCAATTGCCTGGTGTGCCTACCCCATTGCAACGTCTCTGATTTTATGTGAAGCTGAGACCAATGTCATTTGAACGAAATTGAAAAAGTAATTTGAACGAAGTTGAAAGAGTAATTTGAACGAAGTTAAAAGAGTCATCTGAGTTATTTGAAGTGATTATTTTGTATTTTACTACAAGGGTCTTTGATTTTATTCAGAGATTTCTTAAATAACAACCAGTATTAATGGTGAGCTCAATTTATATCTGAGGGGTATAATATAAAGAAATGTATGTCTTGAATATTTACAAAGGTTTAAGACAAATTCACAGGACCTGTTATTTTCTTGTTTTAATTGTTAAAAGTAATACTGCTGATGATTATTTTTTAAACTTACCTTGGAATAGGGGCGTCTAGCTTTCGCTATTAGGTTTAGGAGGGTGTGAACGTGAGCAGGAGTTATCACTTTTTATTCTTCAGGAAGCCACCGTGCTGACACTTAATTGCCTGAAAACCACACTTCTTATTCCTGTAGTATTTTATACAATAGTTAAGCTAAACATATACACGCTTACTGTGTATACCGAGACTCAAACAAGGCAGGAGAGTTAAGTATCGAAGAATGGGTTGCATCATTGAAATCAGTCTTCCAAGTGATGAGAGTACCTGCAGAAGATTGTGTAGAGTTGGCGAAACAGCATCTTAAGGATGAAGCCAAAATGACTGTGAGGTTCATGTTGGGTGATGGTTAAAAGTCTGCTGATGATATCCTTGAAGTCTTACTAGACACCTATGCAGGCAAAGTGCCGATCTGAACCAGACTGAAAGATTTCTACGAGCGTAAGCAAATGCAAGGAGAGACTATACGTTCATATGCATATGACTTAAAAGAGAAACTCAGCCGAGTGCAGCACAGAGAGCCAAACAGAGTGTCAGATGTCAAAGTGTGTTAAAAGAACAACTTGCTCTGGGCCTCCGAGATGATTTTCTAAGGCGTGAAATGAAAAGACGAATTAAATAGGATGTAAATTTGACTTTTGTTCAAGTAATGCAAGCTGCAATCACCTGGTCTGAAGAAGAGGAGACACAAATGCAAAACTATCCAAAATCCAGTACCTGCGTTAGAGAAGTTAATGCTGATGCAGAGCAAACTTCCTCAATGCTAACCCTATAAAAACTGCATGAAGCCATACAAAAGATTGCAGCCCGTCAAGAAGAAATTTACCAGGCAGTACATGGTAATCGTGTGGTACGGTTGCAACAGAACCATCAAAAAAGACAACCTCTGAAGGACAGCGATGGCCGATACATCTGTTATACATGTGGCGAACCCAGGCACTCTAGTAGATGTTGTACACAATGTGCTGAAGCAGCTAAATTATCTTATTAGTCTAGACATTCTAAAAGGTTGGAAGAAACTTACAAAGGAAACGTCCCAACCTGTACAACACAAGCCAGCTCTGGGCCATCTATGAGAAGGAGCCATGTAGCTGAATGGACTGATGAAGTAACAGAAGCTTTAAAAAATGGCGCAGTTGGAGACTACCTGACTATTCAAGTTGGAATAGCTGGTGTTGAGACCAATTGCTTGCTGGATACAGGCTCAGAAGTGTCCACAATTACCGAGTCAGACTTTAGGAAGCACTTTGATGAGCAAGATCTGAAATTGTCATCTGCTCACTGGGTTAGACTCACCGCAGCTAATGGACTTGACATTCCTGTGCTAGGATGTTTGTACGCTGATGTGGAATGCTTGGGAAAGGTTCTTCCAGGGAAGTGTATCTTTGTTCTGACCGACATTAGCCCTGAAGCAGAGGAGATAAGAGAATTTTCGGGAATCATTGGAATGAATATTATCAGTGAGATTAAGTCACTGTTTGTGACAGGAAAGAGTGTAAAGACAGTCAACAAATATGGATGACCTGCAGAAGCAAAGATAAGAAGGGTGCTAGCAAGTGTTGAAAAAACTGAATCTCTGAGCCATAATGGTAAAATTTGATTAGTTAAAGTTGGTGGAAAGCAGACCATCACAATCCCTCCACTAAGTGAAAAGGTGTTTGAAGGCCGTTGCAGAGTGTTACCTAAGGTGAAATGCCAGGTATTAATTGAGTCCACCACTTGTGTAAGTCTACCAAAGGGGCTCCTGGTGGCCTGTAAAGTTCCTGTATGGGTAATGAATTCAAGTGGGCGAACTATTAGACTGAACCCTAGCTGCAGAGTGGCAGTAGTGTCCAAGCCACAGGAAATGTTAATGAGAATACACAGGAGTTTGAAGAAAAGGAAGGGACGCGTCATGTTAGACAAGTGGCACATGTTCAAGCAGTCAAGATCCCTGACAATTCTCCAGTACCAGTTCAGGTGAATTATGAAAAGCTCACACCCACACAGAGAGAGGAACTAAACCAGTTGTTGTCAAAGTACAGAGACATATTTTCTAAAAGTGACAGTGATTACAGGTACACACAGATATTCATACTGGTGATGCTCTGCCAATAAAAAAAGGCACTGTCGAATACCACCAAGAATTTAAAAAATATGTGCAAGACCTAGTGTCGCAAGGCATCCTTAGGGAGAGTGCAAGTCCCTGGGCATCCCCAGCAGTGATAGAGGTAAAAAAGGATTGCAGTTTGCACTTCTTTTGAGATTACAAAGGTTAAATCAAGTCACATGAGAAATGCTTAGTTGTTCTCTACCATAGATCTGATGGCCGGCTACTTCCAGGTAGCTGTGAGTGAGAGTGATCGCGAAAAGACAGCCGTCACTACCCCATTCGGGCTATTTGAATGGACGTGGATGGCATTCGGACTGTGCAATGCACCAGCCACTTTCCACTGCCTTATGGGTATAGTGCTTGGGGACTTGACCTTTGAAGTTCTATTGATATATCTGGATGATATTATCATATTTTCCAAAGAATTCAAAAGTCACTGTGAAAGATTAGAGCTTGTCTATGATCGATTGAAGCACCACGGCCTAAAGTTGAAACCAAGCAAATACTTTCTCTTCAGAGCTGAAGTTAGACAATTTATCGGATTTATGAGCTATTACCTGTGGTTCATGCCAAAGTTTGCTCAAACAACAAAACCATTGCATGCTAATGGGCAGAAAAGACAAAAGGAAAGTTTCTGAACTGTTCATGAGGAGTAGTGAATGCCAGACCGCATTTGACAAATTGAAGCAATGCTTGTGTCGTCACCTGTTCTCGCTTACCCTGATTTTGGCCTTCCCGCCCTCACTACGGATGGGTGCCATCAGAGCCTTGAAGCTGTATTAAGTCAAAAGCAAGGGGGAACTGAGCTAGTCATTGCATTTGCGAGCAGAGGCCTGAGAGGGTCAGAGATAAATTACAAGTATTTAAGTGCGTTCAAATTGGAACTGTTGGCACTTAAGTGGGCTTCAACAGATAAATTTGAAGAGTACCTGATGTTTACCAAATTTTCTGTACTCAACGACCATAATCCACTGCGTTATCTAGAGACCACTAATTTTGGAGCAGTTGAGCAATGCTGGGTGGCTCAGTTAGCGGAGTTCTGTATAATCCTGGACAATTGAACAAGGCCTGTGCAAGGGTCCAAGCAGGAGGAAACTGATGTTCAAGTAGCTGTACAAGCATCTATTTAGAAAGTAATGAACGGGTACAGATGGGAAGAAATTAAAGAGTTGCAAAGAAGTGATCCTTTGATAGGTCCCCTATACAATGTTGTGTCTAAAAACAAAAGACCAAGCCAAGTGGAACAACATGTCATCAGTGTTGAAAAAGTTTTTCAGAGAGTTTGACCATTTACAGTTGCATCATGGAGTGATGTTTAGATGTATTCTCGACCCCAGGGATGGGAAGAAAATTAAGCAGCTAGTTGTACTGACTCAATTACAGCATTCAGTTTATGACAGTCAACATGAGCATGGAGGTCATTTTGGAGAAAAGAGTACTCTGACATTGATGAGACGGAGCTACAATTGGCCTAACATGTCTAAAGATGATCAAGAGTGGATAGCACAATGTTAAAGATGCACCCTTGCGAAGGATGTCTTTCCAAAAATCTGAGCTCCGATGACATGCAGCAATGTCACTGTTCTTTTAGAAGTCCTGGCAATGGACTACACTCAGCTTGAAATGTCCTCAGGAGGGAATGAAAATGTACTAGTTCTGACTGACATGTTTACTCGGTATACAGTTGCCGTCCCAACCAAGAACCAAACAGCGAGTACTACTGCAAAGGCCCTCATAAAGCATTGGCTTGTCTACTATGGGGGTCCAGCGCATCTGCATTCAGACCAGGGAAGATGTTTAGAAGCGCAAGTGATCAAGGAACTCAGTGTATGGTATCGGGAAGAGTCGTACAAGTCCCTACCATCATCAAGGAAACTCTCAATGCGAAAGGTTCAACAGCACAATGCATGATATGCTGAGGACATTGATACCAGAAAAAAAGAAAGACTGGAAGACTCACATGCCTGAGCTAGTGTTAGCATACAACAATCATGTTCACTCATCCACTTTTCCTTTGTCACCATCTACTAGACCACGTACAACCAGACGTAGATGCGTAAACCGACCAGATTCTGAAACAGAATTCCCAGGTCTTATGTGTTTTCTAGCTGTCGCACATAGACAGTAGAGATGAAAGGGTAGTACAGATGGAAACAAATGGTGTAGGACAAAGAGAGAGTGTAATACAAGAACAGTGGAATGTAGCACAAGATGAGATCCCAGAAATTGATATAGGAGTACAAGAAGTTTCAGATGATGCTGATATTTCAGACTCTCTCGAAGACAAAAAGTGGTAAATTACCTGTGAGGTATAGGGATGATTTTCTGATGAAATAAGGTGAAAATTTAACTAAGATTGTAATGAGAAGTATGTATGAACCTGTGTGAGTTTGAACATTTTTGAAAATAATGTGTATTTTGTATAATGTTGCACTTAAAATGTTTTGTTTTCTTTATGTTTCAGGAGCAGGCTGTCTGGAGATGTTGATGGTATGGCAGTGTTTTGTGAGGGGAAATGTTACGATGATATATTCTACTTTTATTTTGGTGGGTGGCACTGTCTATGTTGTGTGTGAAAGAGAAGAAGCAGAAGACAGTCGCGCTGTGCTTGTGAAGAGAGTAACGCTGTGATAGCTGTGCGAGAGGTCGACATTTTCTCAGCTGACAATGTAATGGACAAAGGAGGCACACAGTCAGTTTAAGTTTCATGAGTTAAGTGTATATTGACTTGATCATGTGAATCTGAAGACATAGTTGAAGTGGAAGTTAATTTGATTACGCTTTTGATGGAAAATGGTGTTAGAGACTGGCCGAGAGACCGAAAGAGAGTTGCTAAAGCCATGAGTTTCATTCAGAACATTGTTGTTTCTGGTGTAATACAGAATTTAAGTTTTGTTTAGAATCATACTGCGTTTTTGGAGTCATCTATGAACCGTGTCATAGTGATACGTTGTTTTTCCCGCAAATCACTTTAGTGCACTTGTAAGTGCGCTAGAACAAGAGTTAGTTTTGTACAGAGTGATTTTTTCCCTTTTCCTGAGTATTATTGGCATTTAGGAGAGTCTGACAATTGCCAATGATCAAGTATCACTTTCAAGAAGTATTTTTTTTCTTTTTGTGGATCGACCCTATTCAAGTGGGCCGGGTGAGTTTTCCCAAACTGCGCTGAGCTTCTCTGGTGTTTTTGTGTTTGTTATCCTGCCAACCAGACGATATCTCTTCACTATCCAGTCTCAGATGTTTTGTTTCATTGTTACCATCATTACAAGTTATTTTACATCATCAGTCATCGAAAGTCAACGCATCAAAGACATCATTGCAACAGTCTGACACAAATGTTTTTTTTTACACACACTTATATGAACATTTTACTGAGTTAGATGGAATTGAACTGAGTGATTATTTGAACTGTGCACTTGAACTGTGATTCCCCGTCTGTCGCTCATTTCGACTTTGTGCTCTCTTGAGAGCCTTATGCATCTCTGAACTTTGAGAAAAGGCCAGTGAGAAATTGGCAGACAGAATTTGCGTGTCCCACCCCGGACATACGGGTAAAAAGGGAGGGAAATGCGTCTGCACATTCAGAAATGTTCTTCAGATCCGACCGGTTGTGTGAGCAGTGTATGCTGTTGGATCTATGGTGCATATCAGTGGCTTTCTCCTTCTCTGCACGGCAGTGCAGCTTTGCTCCTGGGCACTTCGACAGCGCTGCAAAAAGCAAAATTTTTTCCCTAAAAGAGTATTTTCTCTAAAAGAGCATTACACAGCGCTGTTGAATGTCCTTTTCAGGACGCGTCTTTATAAAGATGCCTTTCCGCCCCTGTGTAGTTCCTGGATGCGGTCGAGTTCTCTCCGCTCCTGACGGTCACAGGCGATGCCTCGTGTATCTGGGCCGCGATTACACCGAGGCACCGTTTGTGGATGGTTCGTGTTCTAACTGTAAGAACCTTACCATGGCAACGTTGTGGTCGCGGCTTTCCTTCCTAAGAAGGAAGGCCACTCCAGCAAACTCCCATGTCGCTCCTTCTTCCCAGGGGATTGAGGACGACCCGGCTGATGATGGAGGTGATTTGGGGATGCCAGCGGGCTCGGTTTCTCCCGCTAGTTCGGGGCAAGCATGTCTTGATCCGGCCAGACAGCACCACCACGGTAGCGTACATAAATCGCCAAGGCGGCGTACACTCCCATCACATGTAACAACTTGCCTGTCGTCTCCTCCTTTGGATCCAGCAGCGGCTCAATTCGCTGAGTGCCACTCACATCCCGGGCAACCTCAACATGGTAGCGGACACGCTATCGCGACAGCGTTCGCCCAGCGGAGAGTGGAGGCTTCACCCCCAGTCGGTCCAGCTGATTTGGGAACTGTTCGGCAAGGCACAGGTAGACCTATTCGCCTCCCGAGAGACCTCCCACTTCCTGCTCTGGTACGCCCGAATGGAGGCTCCTCTCAGGACAGACGCGCTGGCACACACCTGGCCCACGGGGCTGCGCAAGTATGCATTTCCCCCAGTGAGCCTTCTTGCACATTGAAGGTGTATGTAGCCACTACCGTGGCCCACCACGACACAGTAGACGGCATATCTTTGGGTAAGCACGACTTAGTTATCAGGTTCCTAAGAGGCGCCCGGAGATTGAATCTCTCCCGGCCAAGCCTATTGCCCTTCTAGGATTTCTCAGTGGTCCTCTCGGACCTTCAGAGACCCCACTTCGAGCTGCTAAAAACAGTCAAACTCAAGGCCCTCTCCCTGAAGACGGCCCTCCTGATCGTGCTCACCTCCATCAAGATGGTCGGGGACCTGCAAGTGTTTCTTTCAGTGACATCTGCCTGGATTTCGGTCTGGCAGACACTCATGTGATCTTAAGACCATGACCGGGCTATGTGCCCAAGGTTCCTACAGCTCCCTTCAGAGACCAGGTAGTGAACCTGCAAGCATTACCCTGGGAGGAGGTAGACCCAGCCCCTTCGTTGTTGTGTCCGGTACATGCTTTGTGTATCTTTTTGGACCGCACACAGAGCTTTAGACGTTCTGAGCAGCTCTTTGTCTGCTTTGGTGGACAGTGGAAAGGGAACGCTGTCTCCAAACAGAGGCTTTCCCACTGGGTGGTTGATGCCATAGCATTGGCCTATCACACCCAGGCTGTGCCCGCCCCCTTGCGGGTTCAAGCACACTTGACGAGAAGTGTCTTATCTTCCTGGACACTGGCCAAAGGCACCTCTCTAGCAGACATATGCAGAGCAGCGGGTTGGGCAGCACCCAATACCTTTACAAGATTTTACAATCTCAGGGTTGAGTCGGTGTCATCCTGTGTTCTCTCACGTCTGAGCTGGTAGAACTCGGTAATGTGGTAACAACTGACCTGGTGTACCGCTTGCACCTAGCGCCCTTTCCCTCCACTGAGGCAATACCGTGTGCTCTTATCCCAGGAGATCCCACTAACTCGAGGAATTCGCCGACCAAACCCAAATGGGGGTACTCAATTTACCCTGTACTGGAATAGGTGCTCCACAGGTCGGGCCCCCATGTGGACTTATCCCCCTGTGTGTATTTTCTGCGGTACGGTCCCCTTGCGAGCGGACCCGCGTCTCCCTTGGGCAGTCCTCACTGACCCCCAGTCGCCGTGTTTGTAGCAACTCCTCCCACCCAATGAGGTAGGATCTACCACTGCGCCATTCTCCACATGTGACCTAATAGCCCATTTGAAGTATTTCACCACTCTTTACCTCCCCCAGTCTAGGCAGGTGTTGTCTCCGCAGGGTCTTTCCCCCCTGAAAGAATAGGAACTGGGAAAGAACAACTTCCCCAATGTGTGTGATAGCTTAAAGATGGCCCCAGCCACTTTAATTTTATGCGAGAAACATAGAGAGAGAAAAGGTGTGGCTGGCGCGGCTTGCTCCCATGTTTGGCACGTCGTCTTGTTCCCCCCATTTTAGGGTGTAAGGAACCAGAAGGTTTTGATGTTTTTTTGGGGCATTTGGGAAGGGTACGTGCAGTCTGGCATAGCCTTTTGTTTTGGCACGCAAACTACCTGCCGCACCTGTGTCAGCAGCGCACGTACACGGTTCAACGCATGGCGTGATTAAAATTGGACCCCTAGTGTCGCTTCTTCGACACAACATCGAAGTGAGCAACAGACGGGGAACGTCTAGGTTAAACATTGTTGTAAGCTCCATTTCCTGATGGAGGGAATGAGACGTACTCCCAGCCACGTCGCTGAACCAAGCGACTGTTGTGGCCGAACCTCACTGTCGGGGGGGGCATGCAAATTCTGTCTGCCAATTTCTTATTGGCCTTTTCTCAAAGTTCAGAGATGCATAAGGCTCTCAAGAGAGACCCCTAGTGTCACTTCTTCGACACAACGTCTCGTTCCCTCCATCAGGGAACGGAGATTGCAAAAGTAACCTAGACGTTTTGAACTATTTTATGTGAAGTTGAGACCAATGTCAGTTGAAAGAGTCATTTGAACAAAGTTAAAAGAGTCATCTGCGTTATTTGAAATTAATAATTTGGATTGTACTTCAAGAGTCTTTCACTTTATTCAGAGTTTTGTTAAATAACATCCAGTGTTAAGAATTTATATCTGATGGGTGTAATATAAAGTGCCTGAAATTTATGTCTTAAAGATTTACAAAGGTTATAATAGGGCTGGCGATTTAAAGCGCTCTACACAAATGACTGCACCACCAATGATCCCTCTGTCAAGCTCCTGAAATTTGCAGACGACACCACTGTCATCGGCCTCATCCGAGATGATGATGAGTCTGCATATAGAAGGGCGGTTGAACGGCTGGCTGTCTGGTGCAGTCAAAACAACCTGGAGCTGAACACACTCAAAATGGTGGAGATGATTGTGGACTTTAGGAGGAACACCCCGACATTGTCCCCCCTCACCATTCTAAACAGCACTGTGGCAGCAGTGGAGTCATTCAGGTTCCTGGGCACTACCATCTCAAAGGACCTGAAGTGGGAGATACACATCGACTCCATTGTGAAAAAGGCCCAGCAGAGGATGTACTTCCTTCGCCAGCTGAGGAAGTTCAACCTGCAACAGGTGCTGCTGAAACAGTTCTACTCAGCAGTCACTGAGTCTGTCCTCTGCACATCAATATCTGTCTGGTTTGGTGCAGCTACGAAATCAGACAAGACATCAGAAGACTACAGAGGACAGTCCGGAATGCTGAGCGGATTACTGGTTGCCCCCTGCCCCCCCTTCAAGAAGTATACCCTTCCAGAGTGAAGGAAAAAGCTGGTAAAATCACTCTGGACCCGCTCACCCTGCCTACTAGCTTTTTGAACTGTTGCCTTCTGGCCGGCGCTTCAGAGCACTGAACACCAGAACAGGAACAGGAACAGTTTTTTCCCTCAGGCTATCCATCTCATGAACAATTAAATTGCCCCATTGAGCAATAATTATGTGCAATACACAGTTTAAGTCTATTTATATTATCCAACATATCCACTTCTGCCATTACTTACATTGCTCTGTACATAATATACTGTATTTTGTTCTTTATAATCAGATTGTAATAGATTTGCGCTACGTGTGTGTGTATGTCCCAGCACCGCCAAGACACCACTGTGTGGCCCTTGAGCAAGGCCCTTGATCCTATCTGCTCCAGGGGCGCCGAATCATGGCTGACCCTGCACTCTGACCCCAGCATAGCTGGGATATGTGAAAAATAAATAATTTCACTGTATATATGCAGAAATGTATGTATAATGTGTGACAATTGGGCAATTAAATTAAAATTAAATTAAATTATGTGGGTATGTATGATGGCGAGTGTATGTACGTATATGTATAATTATTTATTTTTAGTTTTTTTTTGTTTTCTTTATGTCTTGCTGCTGTTTTTTTTGGTATTGTTTGTATTGTTGTGCACTGGAAGCTCCTGTCACCCAGACAAATTCCTTGTATGTGTAAGCATACTTGGCTATAAAGCTCATTCTATTCTATTCTATTCTATACTGAGACTCAAAGCACCGGGGGTGGGGACTAAGATCCTGTCACTTTTAGGTCTTCCAGGGTAACATTGTAATATTCCCCAACTAGACGAGACCTAAGAGCCTATTACACATGCACGCTTCCTTGGCATTTTTCCAGCCGCAATTTAATCTGTGTGCTCTTTAAAACTAACTCTTCGATCAGTTCACTAACTGGACATCTATTCATAGGGGATTGTGATTAGATAGTTTAATCCAATCATGTACTTCAAATAACACTGAGTGATTTCATTGGTTTTACAAGCCTTATCCTTGGCTACCTTTGATTAGAATACTCCTCTAGTTGTCCTTTTTCCCGTAGAATCTCACAGGATGTCCCTGTAATTTTCAGCAAACCATGATGCAAGCGAAGACAATAATGCCTGAGACAATTAAAGCTAATTTTAACTATTATACAAATTTAAAAGTTTATATAACACAAAGCACATTATGACTGTCATTATTTGCTCAGCTTGATGTCGCTCTACACCCAAATGACCTTCTCACTTCTGTGTAACACTAAAGGAGTAATTTTAAAAAGTGTTCACAGGATTTATTTGCCATATAATAAAAGGGAATAGTAAACTTTGAAGCTGGAAAAAGGACAAAAAAAATGCCACTGTAACAGCAATCAGTACGACTCTTTTCCAAGTCTTCTGAAGACATTTAATCATGTAAGTTACATGACATTTACATCAGGTAAATGTAAGTTACTATTCACTCTAAAATCAAATGGTTAATAAAGCCCTGAAATCAAATATGACTTCTGTATGACAAATGGGTACTTTATACAACAATTCTAGGATTGCTACAGCATTGGATACCTGAAATTTCGACAGTTTAACCTGAAATAAATGTAGTGAGGTGTATATACCTTTTATCTCAGATTGAACATCAAATATGTGTCAATCTAGCACATACTGACCCTATATGATGCAGATAATGCCTTTAACAGTATTGCCAAAGTTAGGCCTGAACATAATTTTTCTTTACAGACAGAGTATAAATGAGGCAGAAAATTAAAAAAGAAGATCATCTTTGAATAATGAGATCATTGTAATGGCCGATTCCTTTCTGCGAAGTGGAGCTTCAAACCAACTTTACAAACAGCACTGATACAGTAATTAACGTCAGATTGGAAGAGAAGCACTTGAAAGGGTGCTTTTAACAAGTCTTGCCATGCAGGCAGGAAAAAGGTCCTCTTGACAAAGAGTAAAGCTGACAGTAATTAAGTGTTCATTGCTGGCAAAGACAGGGCCAACGCTCTGAAAATGTCATCTAAAAACAACAGCGAAGCATCATTTTACGTTTAAGATGTTTATAAGTGTGCGTGCATTAGTTTAAATTGTTACTTGATTCTAAGTGCCAGACTGTCTCTTTTTAATCATTCAGCTGTTTAAACAGTAGACTACTTCTCATATGACCATATGAAGTCTAAGGATGGAGATAAAAAAAATTGTTTTCTTCTTTTTCTTTTCTTTTTTAGATAAATACCGAAACCTAATTATTTTCAGTACGTTCTGTTCATGGCTTTTGAATGTCTTCTACATAGGCAGCTATCTTTACTGAGTTGTATTTTCTATTGAAAATTAGTATTTTCTATTGATTTAGTATTATTATTATTATTCATATATTTATTTGTTTTGTATTTCTGGGAGAGATAGACTGTACATTTTAAACAGCTAAAAGTCAGTTTTGTCAACATTTCAGTACACTAGCATTCTGCCATGCAAAGGCAAAAGGCCGTAAATTTCTTTTTGCTCGAAAATGAGTTATTTATATTTTTGAGACTTTCAAGACCTCCTTTATCATGTGGATAATTATCTTGAGTCAGTGTCATTGTTTTTTCTAGAAATTAATCGGTTGTCTTAACAGTAACTTCCAAAAGCCCAGTAGAAACCAAGGCAGAACTCTGTAACTCCAATTACCGCCCTTTGACTTTGTTTTGGAATGCTCAAATTGAGTTAGGGCACTCTGTTACTGTGCCGGCATGGAGATACGGTACTCTGCCTTTGTTTTTAAATTAAAGTTTGCCATGTTTAAATTACAGTGTAGCCTGTGTACTGTCATACATCTGTCATTGAAGCAATCTGACACACACACATGACACCTGAATAAAAGTTAGTAAACAAATAATCACAAAGTGTTTTTACTATCGCTTTTAACCCTCTGGGGTCGATGGACGGGCCGATGTATCCTGCAGGATTTTTTCTTCAAAACAGCGGCAACAACTTAAAATACTCCATCATTTTTGGGCATACAGATAAGTGTGACATCATTAGAAACTATAAAGGGTCTACTTTTATTTGTGTACATTCACAATAACAACAAAACTTGTGCTTTTGTAAAATAAAGACAATAAAAAGGGCATGCTTTCAGGAGTCTCTGTGTGTGCGAGCATATTTCTGAAACACATAAAAAAAATTAACTGAAACTCTGCGAATACTTATCACACAAACTTGAAAAATATGTCTAAAGAAAGCTTAAAATGTCTACTTTTCAATAAAAGAAATCAAATTTAAAAAAAATATTCTCTTGCAATGTAATCTGTATGAAACAAAGCGATGTACAGTTTCTCCCGGCTCAGCTAATTATTCCTAATGTTATCATACCCACGGGCAGAGGGCGCTATTCATATGGTAATGTAATGTGGTGATCGATGCAAATGGTGAATGCCCAGAGACAAGATTCATACATATATATATATATATATAAACATTATAAAACATTAGGGATATTCCTGTGATGTAAAGCTGAATTTTCAGCATCATTACTCCAGTCTTCAGTGTCACATGTTCCTTCAAAAATCATTTTAATTTGCTGTTTTCTGCTCAAGAAACATTTATTATTATTATCAATGTTGAAAACAGTTGTGTACATTTTTTTCAGGATTCTTTAATGAATAGAAAGTTCAAAATAACCACATTTATCTGAAAAAGAATTAGAATTTAGAAATTGATCAAAAGTGACACGAAATACATTTATAATGTCACAAAAGCTTTCTATTTCAGTTCAAAATATTGATTATGATCCAGCACCCAAATGAAAAACATGGACAGTTCTTGATAGTTGTCTGGATAATAGTTTCCCGGTGTTTGATTCTGATGAGCTGCTCTGTGGCACACCTGACACCACCCTTGTTGCTCTTATGGCATTTCCCCTCACTCCAGTCACAGCACCACTGCCAGCACCAGAGCCCGCCCAAATCTATGTCCTTTTATCCCCCCCAAAAGGAGGGCTTTCTGATGTTCGCTGCCTGTGAGTAATGTTGTGGAGGATTACGAGTAAGAACTCAATTAAACAACAAGAAATTAACAGGATTCCAAGTTCACTTACTTGAACATGATTTATTATCTCTTATACCTTTGCATTCCATTATTAATTAAATAATTATTTTTACTCAATAGAAAAATGCGTATCTTGTATTTATTCATATAATTCAGTAACACCTATCTGCAGTCAACCTGTTAGTTTTTCTGCACACCAATTAAAGTTATTCTTTACCACTATGGAGGTATGTGTCATGTCTAATGCATTAAAAATGCCATCAGAATACAAACATAGTACAGGATAGCAATAAATGCATGGATATAAGTAATTTGAAGTCATCCAAAATAAATTCATTGATCTCTAGATTTTATACAGGTGTTACTATAATGATTTTGTAAATGGTGATCAGCAACCAAATATTGATAATATGGAAGTTACTGCCTTTTGCCTTGGCGTGACTTCTCACATTTTGCAGACAATACAAAAGCAGAGTACATTAACTTCAAAATAGAGGTCAAAAAGTCAAGTTTAAGCTCAAGATTTTTTTATGTAGAGAAATTAAATTACTAAAACATCTAATTGCCAGATTTTCAGTGTCTTACCAATAATTCATTTGGCTGGACTAAAAAAACTTTAAAGTCATTTTTCTCAGTTCCACACTCTAGTGAGTTATGGTCTTTTGCCTTTGTAGGGCAGCATATTGATGTCCTCAAAGTGAAAAGACATTAACTAAAAGCTACAAATCTCCAATTTTGATTTCATGGGGTCTTTAAGACTTTAATTCAGTGTAATTACTGACTGGGAAACCATATGAAAACGTGTAGTTAAAGATGCACATTCAACAGAGTTTAGTAACACTTTACAATAAGGCTATACGTATTTGTTGATATAACATGAATTATCATGAACTAACAAAGATCAATATTCTTTACAATTATTATTAATGGTTGTTGGTTAATGATAATTTATCAAAATAAAATTGTTCATGTTTGTTCATAATGCATTAACTAATGTTCCCCGTCTATCGCTCACTTCGACGTTGTGTCAATATTCACCCTGTACTGGAATAGGTGCTCCACATGTCTGACCCCCATGTGGACCTATACCGCTGTGTGTATTTTCCGTGGTACGGTCCCCTTGTGACCATACTAGTCTGGCACAGCCTGTCGTGTTGGCACGCAAACTACCTGCCCGCACCTGTGTCAGCAGCGCATGTACACGGTTCAGTGCATGGCTTGATTAAAATTGGACCCCTAGTATCGCTTCTTTGACACAACGTTGAAGTGAGCGACAGATGGGGAACATCTAGGTTACTGTTGTAACCTCCGTTTCCTGATGGAGGGAACAAGACGTTGTGTCCTCCCGGCCACATCGCTGAACCGAGCCACGGTTGCGACCGAACCTCATTACTGGCTCCTCAGACAAATCCTGAATGAACAGATGCATTTCCCTCCCTATATACCGTATGTCCAGGGGAGGGACATGCAAATTCTGTCTGCCAATTTATCATTGGCCTTTTCTCAAAGTTCAGAGATGCGTAAGTCTCTCAAGAGAGAACCCTAGTGTTGCTTCTTCGACATAACGTCTCGTTCCCTCCATCAGGGAATGGAGGTTACAGCAGTAACCTAGACGTTAATATGTAACTTTTCATCTTAAAATGTATATGTTGAAATTAACATAAACCAAGATTAATAAATTTGTTAAAAGTATTGGTCATTGTTAGTTTGTGGTAACTAATGTTAAATAATGTTAATGAATACAACCTTTTTCAACCGAGTTACTTTAAAAAAAAATATATGTAATGCAATCGTTAAGGAACAGGAATTGTTAATCGGATCCAGGACCATTACATTTCTTAAGATTCCCATCTCTAGTGAACTATAAGGATATGTCATGCTATAATTACAGAATTAAAAAAATTATTTATCATACAGCTTGTTCTCCTCTAATATCAGTCATTCTTTCTCACTGAAAACATGTAATCTCCACTTGATTTCGTTCTTGTGGGGCTACAGCCAGAGTTCAACCATGTAAAAAGGCTGTTATGGAGCTCCTTTCGTTTTGTTCGTGATTACAGCTTCATCAGGGTGTGTGTGTGTGTGTGTGTGTGTGTGTGTGTGTGTGTGTGTGTAAGTGTAATATATTTATTCGCTCACTGGTTTTGTATCTTGGCTGTGGACATGCATTGCAAAACCATTGTGTGATTGACTTGGCACATGAGATGTGATTAAACAGATTCTTGTTATCTGTTTACAGTATGTGCACAAAAGGGCCTATACATAATACAGCAAAACTGCATGTTTTTCGTGTTTATAAAAGTATTCTCCTACTCTGGTGCTTTGGAAATACTGACTACAACTGGGTCAATGTTAGCCTTGACTAGTGGAATATGGAATAGAAGGTGGCTATTCATGCTGTGATGATATCATTCATTTATCATATGCATTTGCATGTATGTTGCTGGCAAATACACTAACCAAGGCAAGATCTATTGTGTATTATCTGATATGAAATGGTATTTCAGACAAATACAGTACATTCAAATGAAAAGCATGCATTTCTATATATGCATGTGAAACAATGTTTTATTATTTTTATGAAGTATTAATCTAATTTATTTTACTGTATATTGGACAGAATATCTGGAATTTTGTATTATTTAAGAAAATGTATGTAAGAATGAGTAGGTTTTACGTTTTCTGCAGAAAATGTGAGCAAGAGTCTAAGTTTGAAATGGAATAGTGTCAGAGCCATCAAACGATATGTAAATATGAGAATATTAAAAGTACTTTTAAATTATTATTTATATTTGTTATAATTAAGAACAATGTTTGTGTCAGGCTTAATGAAGAGACAGAGGAGACTGAATTGGGAGAACCAAACACTGGAGTTTATTTAACAAATAAACAGCATACAAAGAATATAAAACTTAAAATATGAACCAAAAGTAAATAAGAACTTAACTTTCTGATATGTAGCAGATGGAGGAGATGAAGAAGGTCAGACACTGTGTATTCACAGAAGGGTGATACACAAACAAGACGAAAATGAACCAAAGAAACTAAGTGGCTTAAACACACAGAACTAATCAGGGGGAATTGAGAACAGGTGAGTGTGATGGTGAGATATTTAGGCTAGTAAGCAGGAGAGGCAGATCTAATGGGTGGAGGAGAGACTGTAGAGGTTGTGTGACAGAACATTACTTATACTTCTGTTTTCAGCATTTAATCTTTAATCTCTGCCATTTTTTTCCGCATTATCCGCGATTCAACTGCGTGCATTTTCCCATGCACACCAGTTTTCTCCTCTGTGTTACACAGATTATTGCATTTACCTCAAAGCACAGCTTATCAAGAACAACCATAACAACAAAGAATTGCATAAGTGATTCACATTGATTTCAAACCCTTGCCATTGGGAATACATTTTGGGAGCTTGGACGTCTGACAACAGATCAAATTTACAAGTGCTGGCTAATGCTAAATGTAGATTTTCTAAAATTGTTATTCATGTCAGCACTAAAAATATCCGGATTTGCCAGTCTGAGATCACTAGAGATAATTTTAAAGAGGTGTGTGAACTTGCAAAAAGACACCGTAATATGCTCTGGCCCCCTCCCTGCTCATCGTGGTGATGAGGTTTATAGCAAATTAGTGTCATTGAATGTCTGGACGTCTGAGTGGTGTCCTGAGAATAGCATAGGATTTCTAGACAATTGGAAGAGTTTTTGGTGTAGACCTGACCTGCTAAAAAGAGATGGACTCCATCCCCACAGGCAAGGAGCTGCTTTCCTCTCTAGTAATTTGGCTCATAGTCTTAATAGTGTTATTATTTTTTTATCTGGGGCCCAGGTCAGGAAGCAGATAAACTGAAAAATCCACATTTGTTTAACTGCTTTGAGACGTCACACAGGTCACATAAACTATAACACGAAGAGGCTGTATCACCTAGATATCATATAGAGACTTGTGTCTGTTCCCTGAACTACCAAACACAAAATTCTCACTAAATAATAATAAAAAAAATGTATTAAGGTAAAACTTGTAAATAACAAAAATAAATAAATTGAAGATAAACATCATATAAAGTTACTAAACATTAGGTCTCTTTCAACCAAAGCACTAATTGTAAATTAAATCATAGTTTATCATAGTTTAGATGTGCTCTGTTTGACTGAAACCTGGCTTAAACCAGATTAATATATTAGTTTAAATGATTCTACACCCCCAGGTTATTATTATAAACATGAGCCTTGTCTGAAGGGTCAAGGAGGAGGTGTTGCTTCAATTTACAGTCAAGTTTTTGGTGTTACTCAGAGGACAGGATTTAAGTTTAAGTCTTTTGTACTAATAATGCTTAACATGACACAGTCAGGTACACAACACAAAATCTTTGTCATATTTTGCCCTTTGCTACAAAATATAGATCATCCAGGACATATTCTGATCCCTCTGATCTAGTAGTTACTGTGGATAGATCTTTAATTGTTGGTGACTTAAAAATTCACATAGATAATGGAATGATGCATTGGGAATATAATTTATCAATATGCTCTCAATAACTCTCTTGGGAGTCAGACAAAATGTGACAGGACCAACTCACTGCCACATTCATATGCAAGATTTAATTCTGTTATATGGAGTTGATGTTGATACTGTAGAAATTCTGCCACAGAATGATGACATCTCATATCATTACCTCAACTCTTGTATGCTGTGATCAGCTAATGTTACTCAATCTACACCACACTATCGTTCAGGTAGAAATATTCTTTAGACCACTAAAGATACAGTGACTTACCTAAAAATCTTCCAGATTTATATCATACACTCAGTTAGCCAAAAAGTCTAGAAGAACTTGATGTAATAACAGAAAATATAAATACAGTCTTCTCTAGCACTCTTGATAGTGTTACCCCCTGTTGATTAAAAAAAAATGAAAGAAAAAAAGCCCTGCACCATGGTACAATGATCAGACTCATGCTCTCAAGAAAGCAGCTTGGAAAATGGAGCACAAGTGGAAGAATACAAAATTTGAGGTATTTTGTGGTGCATGAAAGGAAAGTGTCTGTAGCTACAGACAGGCACTAAAATCATCCAGGTCAGCATATTTGAGAAAACTCATAGAAAATAACTAGTTTATATAACTAGTCAATAAAGTATTTATTCAGTACTGTGGCTAATTTGGTTAGGAATAAATACTTGACTGAACCAGATATTCTGTTGCAGCACAATATCAATGAATTCATGAATTTCTTTCTTGATAAAATTGAAATCATCAGAAATAAAATTGGAATTATGCAGTCGTCTGTCACTGTACATCAGAAAACAGTGTCTCATCATTTTCCTCACGAGCAACTTCAATCCTTTGCTGCCATAGGTAATAAAGAGTTAACAAAACTTATCGAAACATCAAAAGCCACAACATGCATGTTAGATCCAATACCAACTATGCCCTTGAAGAAGAGGTATTTCCTGTCATCTCAGAATATCTTCTTAATATTATTAACTCCTCGCTTGATCCTGGAAAGTTTTCAAATCTCACATTTATGTCAAAAATACTAGTAAAGGTAGTGTCCACACAACTAAGTTCATTTCTACAAAGAAATAGTATATACTGTGTGAACAATTTCAGTCAGGATATAGGCCCCATCATAGTACAGAGACTGCACTTATCAGTTACAAATGACTTGCTCTTATCATCTGATCACGGCATTTCTCTTCTAGTGCTCTAAGATCTTAGTGCTTCCTTCGACACTATAGATCACACCATTCTCTTGGATAGGCTTGAGAATTATGTTTGAATTTGTGGACTTTTATTAGCATGGTTTAGGTCCAAATTACCAGAGTGTATCAATGAAATCAAACATTGGGTGGCCAGAAATGTCCTTCTATTCAATTCGGAC
Source organism: Moxostoma hubbsi (assembly GCA_032164185.1). Classification (NCBI taxonomy): domain Eukaryota; kingdom Metazoa; phylum Chordata; class Actinopteri; order Cypriniformes; family Catostomidae; genus Moxostoma; species Moxostoma hubbsi. The sequence continues at coordinate 4,910,301 of JAVLUX010000186.1, forward strand.
AAAACAGAGGTACTAATTACTGGAACAAAAACCTCTAAAAATAAAAAACTAAAACATAATTTCCATTGTTTGTAGAACAACATTATTCCACCTCAAAAATATTGAAAAATTACAACACATGCTCTCTGTTGCTGATGCCAAAAAACTAATTCATGCATTCATAACTTCAGCACTAGATTATTGAAAAGCATTACTGGGAGGATGTCCTGCAAGGTCCAGCAGCCAGAGTGCTGACTAGAACAAAATGAAATATGATCACATTAGCCCCAGCTTCTACCCCACTATATTCTATCACATACCTTACGATTGAAAAATTCTGGCCTGTTAATAGTTCCTAGAATATCAAAATCCACAAAATGAGGTAGATCCTTTTTCTATTTGGCTCCTAAACTATGGAATAGTCTCCCTAACAAACACTCACTGAGTTTAAGTCTAGACTAAAGACTTCTCTATTTAGCCAGGCATTAACCTAATTTATCCATCAACTCATAATAAGGCTGCTTTAATTTGGTCTGCCAGAACCAGAAACATTTAACATCTATAACTCTGCATAACTCTACTCTAATATTATTTGTTTCCCTGTCTCAACCTCGGGATTCATATCACGAGGTTACCAGAGCCGGACAGATCTAGATCCATTTCTGCTTGGTGTCGGACTCCACTTCTACGTGTTTCTGACTGATGAGTACTAAATGCAGCTGGTGCCAGGTAGACATCAATTCAGTCTATTACGTGGGCTTCAGAGGATGAACTGATGACAACTTCAACCAAAAGACAAGGGTTACTTCATATGCCACCCTTGGACTTATGATAGACCTCACCAAAATGACATGCCGGTTGAACTGCAATGCAACTAACTGATCTCTCTGCCTGCATCACCTTGGTCTAATGATGGACTAAACTCTTAAAATGGAATATATAGACTATCAATTAATTGCCAGCAAATGTTTTCATAAGCCAACTATCAAAGGACAATGCATCTACAGTATGTGAACTTCTGCAGTAAACCCAGGATGAACTTCAAAGACATTAGTCATTAATATTTAGTCAAGTCAAGTCCATTTTATTTGTATAGCGCCTTTCACAACACATTGTTTCAAAGCAGCTTTACAGAAGATCAGGCATTAACAGATGATAAAACTGTAATGTCGATGAATCATCATTGTGTAATTAGATAAAATATGATTGTTAATCGTGTTTAAAAATAAGTAATTAAATAATAATTGTATTAATAACCCCAGTGAGCAAGCTGAAGGCATCTGTGGCAAGGAATACAAAACTCCATAAAATGTTGATTAATGGAGAAAAATAACCTTGGGAGAAACCAGACTCACTGTGGGGGCCAGTTCCCCTCTGGCTAAACAACATGAATATAACGCCAATATTACTTATGTATAGTTAAAGTTATGGTTTAAAATTATTAAACTAAGTAAGTGTTAAGGGTCAGTGTATAAACATCGATTTCGTTTGAACTGTAAGATTAATGACCAATGTCTTTAAAGTCCATCCTGGATTAATTGCAGAAGTTCACATTGATGCAATTGTCCTTGTTAATAGGCTGATGAAGGCTTTTGTTGGCAATTGTTAGTCTATGCATTCCATTTCAAGATTGTAGTCCATCAATAGACTGAGGTGATGCAGGCAGAGATCAGGGATGTGAAATGCAGTTCAACCTGCCCGGTCATTTCGGTAAGGTTCGGTGTGGTCCATCCTAAATCCAAGGTTCAAACAATGGCATATGAAGTGTCCCATGTCTTATGGTTGTAATTGGCATCAGTTCATCTTCTGTAGTCCATCATAATAGACTGAAGGGATGTTTGGCTGGCACCAGCTGCATTTTGTCATCATCACACAGTGACACGTAGCAGTGGAGTCCAACACGAAGCAGGAATGGTGCTGGATCCAGCCGGTTCTGGTGACCTCAGGATAGGAGTCCTGAGCTTGAGACAGGGAAACAAATAAAATAATATAAGCATAGATGCCATTCAATTTATTGCAGAGTTATAAATCATGATCAGTGTTTCTGGTTCTGGCAGACCCAACTAAAGCAGCCTAATTGTGGGTTGGAGGATAAATTAGGTGTATGCCTGGCTAAATAGATGAGTCTTTAGTCTAGACTTAAACTGAGGGAGTGTGTCTGCATCTCGAACAGTGTTAGGGAGACTATTCCATAGTTTAGTAGCCAAATATGAAAAGGATCTTCCTCCTTTTGTGGAATTTGATATTCTGGGAACTATTAACAGGACAGAATTTTGCTATCATAATGAACGTGATGGAATATAGCGTGGTAGAAGGTCACTTGAGTACTGCAGAGCTAGACTATTCAAAGCTTTGTACGTAGTTAACAGAATTTTAAAATTAATACAGAATTTAACAGGAAGCCAATGTAACATTGATAAAATGGGGCTAATATGATAATATTTTTTAGTTCTAGTCAACACTCTGACTGCTGCATTTTGAACCAATTGAAGTTTATTTATTGATCTTGCTGAACATCCTCCCAGTAATGCATTACAATAATCTATTCTTGAGGTCATGAACGCATTAATTAGTTTTTCGGCATCAGCAACAGAGAGCATGTGCCTTAATTTAGCAATATTTCTTAGGTGGAAGAATGCTGTTCTACAAACACTGGTAATTTGATTTTCAAAGGACAGATTGGTATAAAATATAACACATAACTTCTTTGCTGTTGAAGATGATGTAGCAGTACATCCATCGAGAGTCAAAATATATTGTAGTGGCTTATTTTTGGGTTTTTTGGTCCAATAATTAGTACCTCTGTTTTGTCAGAATTGAGTAGAAAGAAATGTATGGCCATCCAATCTTTTATTTTATTGATGCACTCTGCTAATTTCAGAATTGTGAAATCTCATCAGGTTTTGAAGAAATATAAAGTTGTGTATCGTCGGCATAGCAGTGGAAACTTATTCCACGATTCCTGATAATATCTCCCAGGGGAAGCATATACATGGAGAAAAGTAGAGGCCCTAAAACTGATCCTTGTGGCACTCCATATTTTACTTTTGTCTGGTTTGAAAATTCCTTATTTACATAGACAAAGTGGTAGTGGTCTGCTAAATATGACCTAAACCATGCTAATGCAACTCCACAAATGCCAACATAATTCTCTAGCCTATTCAGGAGAATGTCGTGATCTATCGTGTCGAATGCAGCACTAAGATCTAGAAGCACTAGAAGAGAAATGCAAGAGCAAGTCATTTGAAACTCTAATAAGTGCAGTCTCTGTACTGTGATGAGGCCTAAATCCTGACTGAAATTCTTCGTATATACTATTTCTCTGTAGAAATGAACATATTTGGGAGGATACTACCTTTTCTAGTATTTTTGTCATTAATGGGAGATTTGAAATCGGTCTATAATTAGCCAGTTAGGATCAAGTTGTGGCTTCTTAATAAGCGGTTTGATAACTGTCATTTTAAAGTTTCTTGGGACATGTCCTAAGCATAGCGAGGAGTTAATAATATTAAGAAGAGGTTCTGAAATTACAGGAGATACCTCTTTTAAGAGCTTAGTTGGTATAATATCTAACAAACATGTTTTGGCTTTTGATGTTTCGATAAGTTTTGTTAGCTCTTCATTAACTATGACAGAGAAGGATTGAAGTTGCACGTGAGGAAAATTATTAGACACTGTTTTCTGAGGTGCTATGACAGATGATTGCATAATTCCAATTTTATTTCTGATTATTTCAATTTTACCTGTAAAGAAATTAATGAAGTCATTACTCTTGTGCTGTGATGTAATATCTGGTTCTGTTGAGGCTTTATTCCTAACCAATTTAGCCACATTACTGAATAAACATCTAGGATTGTTGTGGTTATTTTCTATGAGTTTACTAAAATATGCTGACCTGGCAGCTTTTAGTGCCTGTCTGTAGCTACAGACACTATCCTTCCATGCACCACGAAATACTTCTTATTTTGTATTTGTCCACATGCGCTCCATTTTCTGAGCTGCTCTCTTGAGAGCATGAGTGTGATCATTGTACCATGGTGCAGGGCTTATTTCTTCAATTTTCTTTAATCGAAGTCAGGCGACAATATCAAGGGTGCTAGAGAAGGATGCATTTATATTTTTTGTTATTTCATTAAGTTCTTCTGGGCTTTGGGGTTTATTGAGTGTGTGAGATAGATCTGGAAGATTATTAGTGAAGCTATCTTTAGTGGTTGAAAGAATAGTTCTACCTGAACGATAGCGTGGTGTAGACTGAGTAACATTAGCTGATTACAGCATACAAGAGACGAGGTAATGATCCGAGATGTCATCGCTCTGCTGCAGAATTTCTAAATTATCAACATCAACTCCATATGACAGAATTAAATCTAGCGTATGATTATGGCGATGAGTTGGTCCTGTCACATTTTGTCTGACTCCAAGAGAGTTGAGTATATTGTTAAATGTTAATCCCAATGTGTCATTTTTATTATCTATGTGAATGTTGAAGTCACCAATAATTAAAGCTCTATTTACATGTGGCAGCGGGGACGCGGTCAAGCGCCCGTCCGAGGGCAGAAAGCGGTAAGGGCGCTTGCACCTGAGCTAAATTATGTCTAACACCTGTCTCTAATTTTAGTGAGTACGGGGAGAGCGGCATACAAGAGCCATAGTACCTCCAGTCGAGAGAGAGAACCCGACAAGAGAGCCAGCGGAAAACTCTGTGTTATTGTATCTGTTAAAAGTGCTGTATGTTTGGAGGTGCTAAATTAAAAGGCTTACTTGAGTTCTGAGACCTCTGTCCACTGTACGTTCTTGTGCTCCTGACTATGAAAGTGTCACACTACAGTAACTACAAGATCTGATAAAAAATTTGCAAATTCACCAAGGAAATCAGAATAAGGCCCAGGTGATCTATACACTGTAGCAAGGACAAAAGATGACAGAGAATTTGTATTTATATCTGACGGTGTCACATTAAGCATTATTAGTTTAAAAAAAACTGAGTAACACCAAAAACTTCACTGTAAATTGTAGCAACACCTCCTCCTCGACCCTTCAGACGAGGCTCATGTTTATAACAATAACCTGGGGGAGTAGATTAATTTAAACTAATATATTCATCAGGTTTAAGCCAGGTTTCAATCAAACAGAGTGCATCCAATCTATGATCTGTAATCATTTCATTAACAATTAGTGCTTTGGTAGAAAGAGATCTAATGTTTAGTAGCCCTATTTTTATATGATGTGTATTTTTAATTTGTTTGTTTTGTTCAATTTTGACCTTAATCAGATTTTTTCTAAATGATTTATTGTAGGTTTTGTGTTTGGTAGTTCGGGGAACAGACACAGTCTCTATGAGATATATATGTGATACAGTCTCTATGTGTTGTAGTTTATGTGACCTGTGTGACGTCTCAAGGCAGCTAGCAGACATTAAGATTTACCTGTTTTTCTGCTTCCTGACATGGGCCCCAGTTAGTCAAATACTAACATTAAGACTATGAGCCAAATTACTAGAGTAGAGCGGCACCTTCCTTGGAGGGATGGAGTCTGTCTCTCTTTAGCAGGTCAGGTCTACCCCAAAAACTCTTCCAATTGTCTATAAACCCTATTTTATTCTTCAGACACCACTCAGACATCCAGCCATTCAGTGACACTAATCTACTATAAACCTCGTAACCACAACGAGCAGGGAGGGGACCAGAGCATATTACAGTGTCTGACATCGTTTTTGCAAAAAATAGGTGCGTGCTGAGAAAATGCACGCAGTTTAATCGCGATTAAAATAGAACGCGGATTCAGGCTGAATATGCACACAGTTGAATCGAGATAAGAGAGTAATACGAGGGAAAACCCGATGCGCGCTTAAAAATGGCAGATGTTAAGGATTAAAGGCTGAAAACAGATATAAGCGATGCTAAAAAACTAGCAGGCTACATACACAGACTCTAGCTAGGTGGCAGCAGCAACAGGTAAAATGCAGGCAGATGAAACAGTAGAAAAGCAGAAAAACCTGAAACGTGTAAAATGACAAAGGATATAACGATGACTATAACGATGAATGTTTGAGAATAAGAATAAGCAATGCTAAGCAGCCTGAGCAGGCTACAAACAAACTCTCGTGCAGCGTGTCGTCAGCAACAGGAAGTGGTCAGTTCATAAAAAAATCACTGTTTAAACACTGGCCCTAAACACTTACTTAGTTTACTCATTTTAATCCATGATTTGCACTGCACATAAATAACTAATATTGACATTATATTCATGCTGTTTACCAGAGGGGAACTGGCCCCCACAATTAGCCTGGTTCCCCATCTGTCGCTCACTTCGACGTTGTGTCGAAGAAGCGACACTAGGGGTCTCTCTTGAGTGCCGAATATGCCTCTGATCTATGAAAAAAGGCCAATGAGAAGTTGGCAGACAGTATTTGCATACCCCGTCCCCGAACATACGTGTATAAATGTGGGGAAATACTATGAGTTTATTCAGAAATTTTCTTCAGAGCCGAGAGTCGTGCATGCAGTCCGCTGCGAGTCACACACCTGTTCCTGATCCTGCCCTTGGGGCTGCGCAGCTGGCCCTTGAGGCTGCACAAGTACGCATTTCCCTCAGTGAGCCTTCTTGCACAGGTGCTGTGCAAGGTCAGGGAGGACGTGGAGCAAGTCACCTTAGTGGCTCCCTACTGGTTCCCGGACCTCGTACTCCTCACGACAGCCCCTCCCTAGCGAATTCCCCTGAGGAAAGACCTTCTTTCTCAGGGACAGGGAACACTCTGGCATCCACGCCCAAACCTCTGGAATCTCCATGTCTGGCCCCTGGATGAGACACGGAAGATCTAGCTGGTCTACCACCTGCCGTCGTAGACACGATCAACCAAGCCAGAGTTTGTGAATTGGTGCTCTTCCTGGGCTGAAGACCCACAGAGGTGTGCAGTTAGGTCAGTGCTCTTATTTCTGCAGAAGAGGCTGGAGGGGAGGCTGTCCCCTTCCACCTTGAAGGTGTATGTTGCTGCTATCGCGGCCCAACATGATGCAGTAGACGGCAAGTCTTTGGGTAAGCACGACTTAATCATCAGGTTCCTAAGAGACGCCCGGAGGTTTATTCCTTCCCGGCTAAGCCTGTTCCCCTCCTGGGATCTCTTAGTGGTCCTCACGGGCCTTCAGAGGGCCGCTAGAATCAGTTGGACTCAGGGCCCTCTCTCTAAAGACAACCCTGCTCAATCAAAATGGTCGGGGACCTGCAAGCATTCTCTGTCAGCGACACTTTCCTGGAGTTCGGTCTGGCTGACGCACATCCTGATCCTAAGACGTGACCAGGCTATGTGCCCAAGGTTCCTACCATGCTCTTCAGTGACCAGGTAGTGAACCTGCAAGAGCTGCCCCGGGAGGAGGCAGATCTAGCACATTCGTTGCTGTGTCCGCTTCATACTTTGCCTACCTACTTGGACCGCATGCAGAGCTTTAGACATTCTGAGCAGCTCTTTGTCTGCTTTGGTGGACAGCGGAAAGGGAATGCTGTCTCCAAACAGAGGCTTTCCCACTGGATAGTGGACACCATTTAATTGGCCTATCACACCCAGGCTGTGCCCCCCCCTTGCGGGTCCGAGCACACTAAACAAGGAGTGTTGCGTCCTCGTGGGCACTGGCCAGAGGTACCTCCCTAGCAGACATATGTAGAGCAGCGGGTTGGGCAACACCTAATACCTTTGCAAGATTTTACAATCTCAGGATTGAGTCAGTATGAAAAATTAATTCCACACCCTAAAGATAAACTGGGATCCTTATTTAGAAACAATGTCTTCTGGCAGGGTGATGTTTCTGAATAGGTGGTGGAACAGGGACTCCACAGTCCCCAGAGCTGTGTGGATCTTCTTGAGGGAAATTAACTGACAGGCCTTGGAGAAACATTCTATTGCCACAAGAATGCAGGTTGTTTTGGTCAGACTGAGGGAAATGGGTCACGAGGGGTTTCAGGGACATAGCTGTGGCCAGGACGGCAAGCTGGAGGTGTGGGTTCATGGACATTGGCCGATGCAATTTTCCAGTTAATATCCCACAGAATGGAGTTAAGGAAGACGTAGGATGGGAACATGGTTTTGAGATTGCAGGTAGATGGTTCTAGAGCGTGGAGGCAGGAAAGAGCGTCTGCTTTGGTGTTGTTAGGGTCTGGACGATAGGTGATGGTGAAATGGAGCCGGGTGAAGAAGATGGCCCAGCTTAGAGGGGATTGAGACACTTGGCAGAGCAGAGGTACTCCAGATTGTGGGGATTGGTGATAACTTGGAAGAGGAACCTGGATTCCTCCACACCTCCAAAGCCATCTTGATGGCCAAGAGTTCATGGTTGCTGAATGGTTATTGTTGTGTGGCTGTAAAATTCTTAGAGAAGAATGCACAGAAATGAAGTTCCTGGGGATATCTGTGGCATTGGAAAAGCTCCGCCCCTGCCTCGGTGGTAGATGCATCCACCCCCACTATGAATGGCTTTGTGGGATCTGGATTCTTGAGGATTGTGGCAGTGGTGAAAGCTCATTTTAGCCAACAGAAGGTGTTAGTGGCAGCTGGTGACCATGTAATCGACTTGGGTTGCTTTTTGAGAAGGGATTTGAGAGGAGCTGCCACCTTTCTAAAATCCTTTGATGAACTGGTGGTCAAAGTTTGAAAACCTGAGAAATCGATGGAGCACCTTGATGGCCTCAACCATAATAAAGTTAATCTCCACTCCCTGTTGGCTGATCAGGTATCTGCGGAAGGGTATAGAGGTCTTTTGGTAAAGGCTTTTTTCAGCTTTGAGGTAAAAGGGGTCCTAATTAAGGCACTGTAGAACCTGCTTGGCTTACATAAAGTAGATGAGGATATCATCAATGTACAACATGAAGAATCGATGGAGGAAGTCCCGCAACACTTCATTCATGTAAGCCTGAAACACTGAGTGGGAGCTGACCAGGCCATATGGCATGACTAAATATTCACAGTGTCCAGATGTGATGATGAAGGTTTTCCACTCGTCCCCCTCTCGGATCCTGATCAGATTGTAAGTGGTGTGAAGGTCAAGTTTGGTGTAAATTGTTTCTCCCTTGTGGAGTTCCAGTGCAGCAGGTACCAGAGGAAGTGGATATTTGAATTTGACATTGCTTTCGTTGATAGTCAATGCAGAGGCCTCTGTCCTTCTTGCAGACAAAGACAAAAACTGGATACAGAAGGGGATGTGGAAGGGCAGATATAGCCCTGCAGAGAGCCGGCTCTCTCTGTACTCCTCCATTGCTTTATGTTCAGGGAGTGAAAGAGGGTAGACACGTCTGCGGGTGAAGTGGAGCACACAGGAGGAGGTCAATGGCACAGACCGACTCACTATGAGGAGGCAACTGGGAGGATTGTTTTGGAGCTGAAGACATCCAGGTAGGGATGATACTCAGAGGTGATTCTACCTGGCTGTCAAGGGCAGGACTTTCTATGGAGGTGGCATGGCAAGGAAGGGAATGGTAGTGATGATGACAGGAATCACTCCAGGGATGAATTCTCCCAATTGACCACAAGATGACTAGATCATGATGCATCTGCCATGGTAGCCCCAGAATGATGTAATTATTGGAGCTCTCCAGGATGAAGATGGATATGGTTTCAGAGTGGGTAATCATCCGCCTGCCCAGGGGTTGACCATCCACCGAGCAAATAGGCATGGGCACCCGACAGGGCTTTACAGGGACTTGTAAGGTGCCTGGGCGATGTTGTTTCCGGCAGAAGAATGTTTCAATCAGAGAAGAGATGTGGAGTGATGTGGCATGATTGATGATGGTGACTGGATGAAGAAGAGGTCATTTCTGGACTGTGGGGCACAGAACAGAACTCACCGACAGACGAGTTGGACAGACAGGGATCAAGACTAAGACACCTTCTTGTGCTAGATTAGTTTATTTATTAGGTTTAGAATAGTATATTTAATAAAGTCTTGTTTGTTTTCAAAGAGAAGTGTCTTGTACTCCATGCTCATACATTTAATGTCTTAAACTGTTACTTGCTCATAAACAGTGTTTATGCAAAATTTAGGATACTATTTTGTTGGCCACGAGGTGATATTCCTCCCATAATTGATAAAGACATGCGTTTCAACATATCGGTGGATGAATAAGTTGATTGCTTGTTAAGTATTAATTCTGTTAGGTTCCCTAGAGATTAGATAATTATTCCCCCTTTTAACCAATAATAAGCTAAAATTCCTTCAATACACAAAGAACTAATCAGGGGGAATGGAGAACGGGTGAGTGTGATAATGAGCTAATTATACAAGTAATTGTGAGAGGCAGATCTAATGGATGGAGGAGAGACTAGAGAGGGCGTGTTAGCTTGTACTATTATTATGCATGCTTTTATAATGTTATTTCTGCATGACACTAAGACGTCATATCCTTATTATTTGTGTAACAAGCAAGAGACGGCCCAGTACCATTTATGATTGTTGTTCCATATATTATTATTATATTGCTACAGATCTTCAGGTTTGGGTATGGGAAAAGGAGGATACGGGGAGCAGTGACATGCTTCAGGTAAGGCTTTTATTTTCATGTCTTTGTGTGGAGCAGATGCACTATTTTTCAGATTTTTCACTCAGTTCAGTAATTCATTCTCCAAAATAAAACATATACTCCTGCACAAACACTCAACAGTTTCAACAGGTAATATACACAGTTGGTAATGCTGCACACTCATTCTCTCTCTCTCTTTTTCTCTTCTGGCGTGTTCAGCTGTTTTCAGGCATCTCTCCGCTATCACTGTAATTAGAAACAGCTGTTAGAGTTCATGTCAACCTGCTTGAAGAGCCACACCAATCCCACTCTCCCGCAGACAGACACACGACCATGCCCCCATCTCCTATCAAGAAAAGTTTGTTTCTGTTTGAAAATTCAAATTTAAGAGGAATCAGAAAGCTTGAATGAGTTTGTCGCATCAAACTTGATGCTTTCATGTGGATGGGACCTTTTCTTGCTTGCTTCTAAGTGAGGAATGTATACTGCCTACTATGTTTTTTTAAATAGTTTGTAAAACAGAATACATTATGTCATCCTAAATATTTAAAACAATATTATTCTACATTGCTGTCACATGCAGAAATAGTGTAATATATTAGCATATATAACTCCGTACATAGCAAAGGTTGCCTGTACAAAGGGTTGAAACCACAATTCTATGGGGTTTGGGTGGTTGCCAGGGGGTTGTTATGCGGTTTCTGAGGTGACCTGGTGTCTGGTGTTCTGAGGTGTTTAGGTTGTTCTAGGTTATTCTGGTCCCTAGATATGGCTCTGGTCCATCCTTCATTGTAAGTCAATGGTATTGTTTTGCCTGTTGTATTGTCCACCAGGCTAAAATTGTCTGATTGCTAAGAAAAGTAATAGCACACCTTAACACATCGAGCCACACAGTTTGAGGTATCTTTCATTTCCATAGCACAAATGGTGTGGGACGAGTTACTTGCCTTGGGAAGCACAACTAAAGATTTATGTGAATGAAACTGAGGGCTAAAGAATGAATTGTGCCCACTGATAGTGTACTTTATTTGCACACAGTGTTGTTTTGTTTCCCTGAATGGGTAATGCAAACCAGACACCTGAATTGGCTCTTTAAAATGCCAAAAATGTTTGCTCGCCTGGATATATGCCATTTGTTCATCATTTGATGAATTACTGCTGCCATGATCAGTGGAAAATGTACACAAACATCTCTTTTAAACAATATTATGTTTATCACATGCTTTGCTGCTATAATGTAACTTTAATTGCACCAGGCAAATAGTGCTGACTTGTGTGAATAAGGCACATTATATAATAAGCCTCATTTGCATACAAAATGGTTCATCAAGGCACATATATTTGCACTCAAATACATCACACTAAATAGCACAACTGTTAAGTAAATTCAAGACAAGGCATTTTTATTGTTATAGTGCTTTTCACAATATGCAAAAAAAAGTTTCAAAGCAGCTTTACAGAACATTTTGCTGTAGAGACAACAGGGCTAAAGGCACACATTAAAGAAAATACAAAGGTATTGTGTGCAAAATCTGTCAACTATTACAAATAATTTTGAGTCTGCAATTTTAGACAAATTAAGCTAATGCTTACTCAGATTAACTACTTCTTCATTGTGATTGGATCAGTCAATGTGAGCCCACTTTGACAATTTTCAGAACGTCCTGGTTTCTTTCATAACCTCCGTTCCCTGATGGAGGGAACGAGATGTTGTGTCGATGTAGTGACACTAACGGTCACCCTTGGGAGCCCAAGACACCTCTGATCTTTGATAAAAGGCCAATGGAAATTGCAGAGTGGTATTTGAATGCCAAAATCCCGAATATACGGGTATAAAAGGAGTTAGCATGCAAACCGCTCATTCAGGTTTTGTGCTGAGGAGCTGAGACAAGGTCCCAGAAATTTCAGTGTGTAGTCCAGCATTGTGGCAGGAGGGACACAACGTCTCGTTCTCTCCATCTGGGAACAAAGGTTACGAAAGTAATCAGGATGTTCCCTATCTGTCACTCACTCAACGTTGTGTTGATGTAGTGACACTAGTGATCCCTATACGAAACACCACAACTAGCTGAACTGTTACGTGAACTGGCGGTGCAAGATGCTCAGACTACTGTGTGCCTCATAGCCAGCGCACCAGGCCGACATGTAACCTCCCCCACCGCTTTTATGAGCGTCGAACAGCCCTTGACTGCCGAACAGGCCAACCTGGGAAATGTGCCCAGACACAAAATACAGTGATTGTGGCCGTCAGAAAGCGAGAGATAATGACCGCAACCAGGAATAACACAAAAATGGAAAGTCATCTTTAAAAAGACGTGTCTTTAAAAAGGCGTTTCCATGTGTACCAATCTTTTAGAATATACTCTTTTAGGATATACTCTTTTGTTGTTCTGCCAAAGCGCTCAGGGGCGATCTCTGCAGTGCACCAGTGCAGAGGGGGGAGAAGCCACTGAAATGCGCCTTCAAATCCACCAGAGGTGAATGGAAGCCATGTAAATGATCAGTGAGCATCGACCATTCGGCTCCGAAGAGAAAATCTGAATGAGCGGTTCGCATGCCAGCTCCTTTTATACCTGTATGTTTGGGGGAGTGGCATGCAAATACCACTGGCCAATTCCCTTTGCCCTTTTATCAAAGATCAGAGGGTTCTCGGGCTGCCAAGAGTGACCCCTAGTGTTACTACATCAACACAACATCGAGTGAGTGACAGATAGGGAACAAATCTTTTGCCCCAGCAACAAGGGTGATTTTTACCCCAAATACTATACTTTCACTTATTTTTCAGTAATTAAAATAATTTTAATTGAATGACCTTGAACAAAACTCAAAATAATAAATACATTTTTTTGTGTCAAAATAAACCTGTAGACACCACACACAATGATCTAACGGAACAGGAACATTTAGCAGTGTATAGTAACATATAAGTGTTAAGGAAAGTGTAATTGTCATTTTTGTTTTTATTTAGTGTTTTGGGAGAGCATAAAATCAAATAGACTATACCCTAATGACTGCAAAGTCTTTAAGTCTTCATTGAGCAGTTTCTTTAAAAAACTTCATTGAAAATCATACCTTAATTAATGTTTTTAGGCCCCCAGAGAGCAAGCCAAAGGCGACGGTGGCAAGGAGCTCAAAACTCCATAAGGTGTTAGTTAGAGAAAAAAAAGTAATAAACCTTGGAAGAAACCAGGCTTAGCTGGGGGAGCCAGTTCCCCTCTGGCTATACAGCATGAATATATTGCCATGAATTCACCTCTCAATGTTCCTTAAACCCATCGTGTCTTTCCTTGCATACTATATTTAAACATGGCCAACCCAGTTCTGTTTCTTTGAACCAGCTAGCTAATTTATAATTAAAAGATTTAAAAAAAAAACACATCACAGTGCCATAGTGGATCAAAGTCAGTTCCATATGATCATTTTCACCAGGCTGTCAGTCTTGTAATCTGCAGACTCAACTGGCAGCAGTCTCAGTAAAGTTTTATGAGGTAGTCTTGGTTTTGGTTGCTGTGTTGTGGTTCCTCAGACCTCTATGGCTTTTAAACTACACAAGAGCTGTTATGAGTGTCTCACTAAGGACAGTCAGAATCTCATCAGCCCACCCAGAGTACCTGAGATGGAATCTGCTGATAGGCTTTACAGCCCTTACCTTAGAATGTGGCCTCAGCAATACATTTATTTATTTATTTTTATTTCAAGTAACTTACATAAATGTACTTCTTCCTAAACTTTGTCTGTAGAGCATCAATACATTACCAGATTGTGGGGTAGTTAAATATTCAAAGTAATTTTGCATGCGCATTGGAGTGTTTAATATTACATTTTAAGATTTATAGTTAATTTTTATGCCATTTTTTAGTATCATGTATGTTAATCTGATTGGTAACAATGTGCACTCTATATACAGTATGTTTATAGCCAAAACATATTATCTATGCCAACACTGAGCTTTAGAAAAATGGCTTAGAAATGTTTTGAATGTCCAGTCAAATGTGTATTCTAAAATGTTCACACTGTTTTCTCTGAATCATAGCCACGTTGAGCTAATCTTCTCAGTCACAAAACCCAACTTCAGTCATAACCCAATTTTGACAAAATGTGCACTGTGTTTTGCCTTTGCAAAGCAGTATATCTATCTGTTTATTAAACTGACATAAAATAGACTTTACCTTTAAGTTTTTCTGTAGAGCAACAAGATATCGCCAAACTGAGGGGCAGTTAAAATATTGAAAGGCCTATATCCGACTTGTGAATCGAGAGAACAAACCCATTGTGTTCAAAATTTGGCCTGAGATTGTCAAATTCCCTTTAGAATTTCCTTTAAGAAATGGCGAATGGAAAATTATTTATCTAGCATTCTGTGAATCTGGATTTTAAAACAAAGACAAAGTCAGCTACAGGATAAATACATTGTCTAAATTAGGTCTTGGTTTTACCAGTTTGCATTCTATATTTTCTATTCAACTCAATTTGATAAAACCATTCAGTGCCATATTACCAGGCTTTTATAACTGAAACAAAAGCTTTGTTCCTCAATCATGTTTGTAGGTCTTTAAGCTTTAGATGTTTACCATGGAAGACAGCTCTATAAGCCTTTACTATAATAGGCATATAATATGTTTTTGTTGTGGTAACATTGGCTGTTCTGTCTCTATACTCTTGCGATAAAATACAAGGACACACTTGTATTATACTTCATCTGACTGTATTACTTTTTGTGAAAATGTAAAATTCCAGTTTGTCAGTGTATCTATGGTTAAGATATATAAAGAATGCATTGAATCTGATGGTGTTCAAAAAAGTCTCAGAATCAGGAAATCGAACACTGTCATCAAAGACATGACAACAGTGACACCACTGGATGAGAGATGGCTATGGATTTATGACATGCCACTTTGAAATGTTGGCCACAGGGCTCTACATTATATACAATCTCTCTACGCCTACTGTGTAGCCTATTGTCTCCTCATATGACATACAAGAAGATGAATATTAAACATAATCCTCAAATTCATAAATGTATGGATATATTAAGGCCTTTAAAAAGGCAGTAGGGACACCCTGCCCTTGATTGAAATATACAATGACATTTGGTTGTGATTTCAAATGAACCCGTTATATTAATGGAATAGTTGACCCAAAAATTGAGAATTCTGTCATTAATTATACACCCTTGTGTTGTTTCTAAATCTATATGCTGTCATTTGTTTCTGTGGAACCCAAAGTAGAATTTTTTTAAGAATCTTAAAGCGGCTCTTGCCATTCAACAAAAGTACTTTTATGATGTTTTCCTTTTAGGTTCTGCCATTGTATTGCAAGATTCTTCAAAAAAAAATATTTTATGTTTCAGAAAAACAAAGCACTGCCTATGTGTTTGGAACAACATGAGAGTGAGTTAGTAATGATTTTTTTTAATTTATTTTTTTGTGAACTATTCCTTTAAATACACAATCTATGCTAATACAGTCTATTAATATCTCCTTAAATGGCAACGCACATGAGTAATAAACATGATCCTCAAATCCATAAATGTATGGTTATATAAATACACTCTGCCCTGAATATTGCCATACATATAGTATGTTGGTTGAGTTGAATAAGCTCAAGTGATGGATAGTCTATTTAAAACCAGCCATGTTTCATATAATCAGTTGTTAATTCTGGCTGTATGCCCATTTGCAGTCAGATACACTTTAACAGGATGTTCATATTTACCCCCTTTGTAAATGATTCAGCATGTTCCTCATCTGCAGGTAACTGTCTCATCATCTTAGCCTGATTTCCTGACAGCTTCCGAATACACGTCCAAATGCAAATACATGTTAGATAATAACAAAAAACCTGTTCCCAAAAGGTAGCCTTGCTATCTCTGTCTTTCTCTTTTTAAATGTGGTGTCTGGCCAAGATTTAAAGAGCTATCTGAGGTGACTCAGAAAGGAAGATTAGGTTTGTTGCTCAGCTAGACTCTCTGAGCAATCATTCTCCTTTGCCTTTCTCTCATAGACAGCTAATCAGCACCTTCAATTACCCAAATAAATGAATCTGCTCTCTCTCCATCCGGCATGAATTAAAGTTCACCATCCCGTCTCTGTGAAATAAAGACTGCTCTAATTAGCTTCTGCACTCCACTCTACAGTAATTGTCAGTGCAGTTGGGGATTCAGGTCTATCTGTTTATCCAGGACATGTGATGCTGAATGACAGTTTCAGAGGAAATGCAGAGTTTACATTGTGTGATTGTATGATTTAGAGGAGAATGGTGCTACTTGTCACACCTTTCACTCCAGTCAATGTTTCTTACTGTAGATTTGTTTTTGAAAGTCAATAGGCTATCTGTACTGCCACCAACCATAAAGTCTTAGCTATGAAAAGCTATTTGACATTTCTTCAGTTATTGCTCAGGGGGAAATAAATAGTTACTTTAAAACACACTGACCTTTTTTGACAATAATTCCCCAATGTCAAGGAATGTTGTCACACTATATGTAAGTTTTAACAATTGGAACCTGCCATTAAATAGACTATTACATCATTTTCAGCAACAAATAAGCAGTAAAACAATTCTGAAACATTTAATCAACCAGCAATAATATACATGGTAACATACAAAAATATCACACCATTGTTTTCACAACTTGACCAACATTATATATAAATTCGCTCATCATGTAATCAGCCTCATGACATCCCATATATGTATGACTTTCTTACCTCTGCTGAACGCAAACAAAGATTTTTTAGAAGAGTATCTCAGCTCTGTTGGTCCATACAAAGTGAATAGTGTCCAGATAGTGTCCAACATAAAAGTAATCCATATGACTCCAGTTGTTAATTCCATAACTTCAGAAGTGATATAATAGGTGTGGGTGAGAAAAAGATAAATTTTTAAGTCCTTTTTACTATAAATTCTCTTCCCTGCCCAGTTGGTGGCAATATGCCCAAATAATATGAATCTAAAAACAATAGAAGAAAAATGTGGAAGTGAAAGTGGAGATTTATGGTAAAAAAGGACTTAAATATTGATCTGTTTCTCACTTACACCTATCATATCACTTCTGAATAAATAGATTAAACCACTTGAGTCACATGGTTTACTTTTATACTGCATTTACTAGCATTTTGGACCTTCAAAGTTCTGGTCACCATTCACTTGCATTGTATAGACCTACAGAGCTGAAATATTCTTCCAAAATCTTTGTCTGAGTTGAGCAGAAGAAAGAAAGTCATAAACATCTTGGATGGCATTAGGGCGAGTAAATTATGAGAGAAATTTTATTTTTTGGGTCAACTATACCTTTAAAGGAAAAACCCCTTGTCCTGAGAATACAGTTCAACTTCTCCCTTAAAATGATCATTATTATATAATTTAGCCTTGCCTGAATGTATGGTTATAACATGTTCACTTGTTTATCCAACAGCTATTACAAAAATAATAATGGAATTTTAGTTTAAAATTCCCGAGTTCATATATATTTATATAAACCTTGACTATGATGAAGGTAAATTGATTTGATTTGGTGTCTAACATAGAGGACTCAACTCAAGCATTTAAACCCTCTAGATTACTTAATAAATTTACTTAGTAATGAATGAATAAAATAAGGCAGGAGATGGGGTGGTGGAGGGATGTCTGAAGAATTGTCACAGTAGTGAGCTAAGCAGCTTAATACAGTATACACTCTTGCATAATGATCAACAGGATTAGATGCACTAGCAACTCCCAAACCTTAATTTTAGAACTCAAAAACCAAAATCAAAGCTAGCAAAAACAAGGATTTGTGTAATTGAATTTTTGACACAATAATTTATAGTTACTAAGAAATAGCCCAACTTTTCTGTATGACAACTAGCCCTGGCTTCCTTCATATATTCAGTCCATTTTGTAATTATATAAATAAATAAGCATGTCATTGATGTGTATTGTTATACTCTGGCACTGTGGGAGTGTCACTGAAATGTGAACAAATGCAGCATATCAAATTCAGGGACTGTATGGTGTAATCTCTTCCACCTGATGCAATGCGAAAATCGAATTCCTGCCACAACTGGAGATTAGCTGAGGCCAAGAGAAAATAATGATAATAATTAAAATTATTGATCTCTCGTACCGTGTGTTCAAACGGAGTAAAACTGAACCACTTCTGCTCAATCTCTTTTCTCCACTGAGAGTCTAAAACTTTGGTGGGAAAGATTATTTACTATTTAAAATAATTGTTCTCTCAAAAATGAATATTCTGTCATTATTTACTCACCCTCATGTCATTCCAAACATCTATGACTCTTTTTTTATACAGTACACAAAAGAATATGTTTAGCACATTTTTTACGCACCTCTTTCCATACAATGAAAGCGTATTTACAGGTGCTGTCAAGATTAAAAAAAATATTCATAAATAAAAGCACCATAAAATCAGTTCATGTTACTTATATAGCTGTGTACTGTATTCCAAGTATTCTGAAGGCATACAATAGCTTTGTGTGAGGAACAGACAGAAAGTTCTGTAACTGACTGAAAATCTTCCCCTCCATCATGTTCAGTTATAAGACGCACAAGAACCAATAACACTTGTTACATGGCATGACATGTCCATGTGGAAAGTTTCCTGGCTATATGCATTCATTGTAAGAAAAAGTGTATTGTAAAAAAAAATATATTATGATAATCATTCAAACATTGCTGGGGCAATATAGTAGCAGCCCCATTCTCAGGTAACACATTAAAACATTCTTTAAACAGATATTTACACTAAATGTGAAAATTAATGTAGGCATGTCATGCCAAAAATAAGCTGAATGATACCAACAGTATGGTAGATTTATCAGGTTAGCATAATCAAGTATGACATGTTCCTAGATTTTGGTTGTCCTAGACAACTTTCCTGAGAACATTTCTAAAAACCTAATACGATTTTAAAGGTGCATTTTTTTATGTACAATTTTTTCCTCTTTAAAAAAGTTTAACTACTAAAGACATGAATTGTAATTTTTCAATATATGTAGGAAAATATGACCACTCATATTAAAATAAAGACTCCAGTCATATCAGTAACCTTATAAAATCTGTTTTATTCTACATGGACAGGGTCCACACATGGGGGCTTGCATTTTAGAATCACATGACCAGCCAAATACTACTCGCTTAATCTCAGTAACCGTTTGACACTTTGATTAAAATAATCATGGCTGATGGTGAATACTAAATTTCTACAATGGTAATTCTACAGTGTGTGCAAAACTAAAGTATAACTTTTTGTAGAATGTTTACTTTCAGTTCACAGCACTTTTCATATAAAAACAGATCATAGTCACCACATCTGTCAACCTCCAAAATGTACAAATAATACCATGAAGGCACAAATAGCTAATATGACTTGTGCATTTAGTTCAGGCCAATGCCAGTTTGGCATCAATGACGACGCACATTTTTGAATCTGTAACACCTCTTACTTGTCAAAATTAGTCACCGTGATCCAATAAAAAATTAATTCAGAGACTAAATGTCTATGCCATCAGGAATGAGTTAAAAGGTTTCAAGACCCCTGTGCTGAAAAAAAGCATCAAATGAAATGTTCATTAAGTCAGTCATGAAGGGACAGCTTGAAAATGCCAATCTTCCTCTTTCTGTCTGTATTTCTCTCTCTAACCAGCAACTTGGGGTTACTGAATTTTGAAATGTCACAGTGCTACAAATGTAAAAATGTAGCCATATATGTATGTCTAGTTTGGTTCAGTAGAACAGAAAAAAAAACAGTACATCAAACAAGACATGAGTGAGTGAATGAATAAAAGAATAGGTGAATGACAAATAGACACATTTTCTGAATGGATCAGAAAATGAATAAGTTAAGTAGATCTTTACATTTACTGCAGTAAATGGAAGTCAGATTGCTTCGAAAAGTAATTGCATTTCCTCCCCAACAGGTTACACAAGTTATACGCCAATGTTTAATACTAACTTTAATAGGAGTTTGTTCAAATCCTTTACCCTCCATATTACAGTAGGAATGATAATGGCGATAATAGGTGATCTTGTTGCCATTTTGCAGGAGATTTATCTTTACATCTTTGTCTCAGCACAAATTAACCTGGTTGAGGAAATCTGTGCCATCGGAATGTGTCTGACCTTTCTCTGATGAGCTACAGTAGCTGCAGTAGCCCACTGTTATCCGCCTCTTTTGACGAGGCGAGAGGAACACGTACTGATCCATAATTTAGAGAACAGGCTGAAATCAGATGAGAGGGGCTGCTTTGAAAACAAAAAGGCAGACAAACAATAGGTCACTGAACCGCAGGAAGGAAAACTAGTATATAGGTGCTTTCTAAATAAGTAACGTTCAGTGTTTTTTGTGAAACAGTTTTAAAGCTGAAGTACAACTTTTTTGATGTTTTGAGATATTCTTCTAAAAATCTTCATTTGTGTTCTGGAGAAGAAGGAAAGTCATAAGCATCTGGAATGGCATGAGGGTGAGTAAATTATGAGAGAATTAAAAATTTTGGGTGACCTATCCCTTTAAATACTTTCTCCTATCTTAATTAATTAAGATTAATATCTTAATATTTAAGTGATTATTATCTTTCTATTACCTTTCCCTACTTAAGTCCCGCTTGTGTTCTGTCCTGGGCCAGTTTCTTTCTTTCTTTTTCTTTCTTTCTTTCTTTCTTTTTTGTAATATATAAAGAAAAGGAGAGCAGTGTTGAAATTGAGATAATCAACATTATGCCACAAATGCTGTCGAATGAGTCAACTTTTATTAAACCCAGAATATTCCATTAATCATGATATTTGTGTGTAAACATTCAAACACTGGTTACCCGTCTGTCTCTCTTTTCGAGGTCGTGTTGAAGAAGCGACACTAGGGGTCTCTCTTGAGCGCCGAATATGCCTCTGATCTATGAAAAAAGGCCAATGAGAAGTTGGCAGACAGTATTTGCATACCCAGCCCCGGACATATGGGTATAAAAGCGGGGAAATATGTCGAATACATTTAGAAATTTTCCTCAGAGCCGATGGTTGTACTGCAGCGAGCTGTGAGTCACAAACCCGTTCCTGTTCCTCTGACGCTCTCTGCTTTTGTATTTACGGCGCACTGCAGCAGCTTTCTCCTTCCTTGCATGACAGTGGGCGCTTCGACAGTGCAAGAGCATATTAAAAGAGTAATATTTCTTTTAAAAGAGCAATACACAGCGGCGTTGATCGTCCTTTCAGGACGCGTCTCTATAAAGATGCCATTTCCGCCCCTGTGTAGTTTCTGGATGTGGTGATTTCTCCCCACCTCTCACGGTCATAAAAGCTGCCTCGCGTGCCTGGGCTGCGATCACATGCTGGCAGCATTTTACGAATGGTTCATGTTCTCAGTGTGAGAACATAGTCATGGCAACATTGCGGTCGCGGCTTTCTTTTGTCATGAGAGAAAGCCACTTCAGCTGCCCCCCCCCCCCCCCCCCCCCCAGCCTCGCCTCCTTCCTAGGGGAGTGGGGCAGGCGCCGTGGGTGATGAAGGAAATTGGGAGATAATGACAGGCTCTGTTCGCCGGGTAAACCCCCTCGAACCACCCGCCTCCCCGGCACGCTTGTTTGCTTCCGTCTGAGCGCGGGATGAGTGATTTCTCTCTAATGCTTCATGTTCTCAGTGCGAGAACATGGCCGTTCCAGTACTGCGGTCATGGCTTTCTTTTGTCATTAGAGAAAGCTACTTCAGCCACGCCTCACCTCCTTCCTATGGGATTGGGGCAGGCGCAGCAGGGGATGAAGGCGATTTGGGGATAATGACAGGTTGCGTTTCGCCGGGTAAACCCCCTCGAACCACTCGCCTCCCCGGCACGCTTGCTTGCTTTAGAATTGGATGACATCGCCGCTGCATCGGAGAGCGTTACAGCGGCGTCTGATGCTGATGACTCGCCTGGGCCGACACCTTCGGATCTGCTCGCCCAGCCTAAGCTTGACACACAGAGGTCCGCTATGCTTTCCCGGGCTACTTGATTGGTCCCGCGGGCATGTGCGCCGCTCACAGCCGCGCCCCCCCCCCCAGTTCCTTTCTTCCCAGACGTGCATGATGAGTTGCGTAAGCCTCGCTCCTCCGCTCTCACTACCCTCGCAGTGGAGCTTTCGGTCCCAAACCGCTTCCGCCCTGCACGCCACGGCCCTTCCTGCAACCAACGCCAGGCCAAGGCACTTCAAATCTTGCACTTGGGTAGTCCTGTTCTTGATGTGCTTCAGGAACTGCGCTCGATGACCAACCGCGCCCCCCGGGCCATGAAGGTCAGAAGTGCCGGCACTCGAACGGGCGATGGCCACCCTTGTGGTCCAGAAACGCAATCTATGGACTGGATCTGGTTGAATGCGGGAGGTAGACAAGGCACACCTTCTCGAACGCCCCCGTATCCCAGCTCCATCCATTCGGCGGCGCCGTTGATGACTCCATCCAGCAGTCCTCAGCGGTAAAGCAGACAGAGGCCATTTCACATCCTGCCCCGCCGCAAACCTGCCGCCATGGGCCATGCCCCATCTGCTCGCCGAGGGTGTCCTCCTCCCGTCTGCTCTGCCTCAACCCGGGCCCAGCTCTCAGCCCCAACATCGAGCACACCGCAGGAAGCAGACGCCCCCGTCTCACGGACCCCCTCGAGGACCCGTAAGGCTCCCAGGCGCTCCAGAGACGCTCAACCCAGGGACCAAGACGTTAGCTCCGGAGATGGTAAGACTGGTCGTCTCCCGGTGGAGGGCCGGTAGGAGAATTTTGTGTTGAATTTATTTTCACATTCTCAGTAACAAAGCTATTTCCTTTGTCTCTGGGTCACCTGGCCCGCACCGTTTTCACGGCACTCTGCCACCAGATCTCAACAGTCCCAGCATCCTGGACGCGGACCACCTGCCTTCAGCCCCATGACTGTTCCCCGACGAGTCTAGAGGACGCCTACGTTGGACCTCCTCCTCAGTCGCTCACCCCCCCACCCCTTCGCCTCTCGACGCCACTTTACCTGCTCTGCCCCGCTGCTCTGCCCCGCTGTGTATGTCAAAATTAATCGTCCCCTTTGTGCCTCTAGCACGGAGTTTGGACGCGTGGCTCTCTGTTCCCAACCCATCTCACTGGCTGGCCTAGACCATTCGACTCGGTTACGCAATTCAGTTTGCCAGGCCTCCGCCTCCCCCTTCACGGGCGTCCGCTTCTCCGCAGTACACGGCGAACACAACGTCGAAGTGAGCGACAGATGGGGAATGTCTCGGTTACGTATGCAACCTCCGTTCCCTGATGGAGGGAACGAGACGTCATGTCTTCTCGGCCACATTGCTGAGCCGAGCCACTGCATCTACTCCTTTCCAAGCATACAATGCTTGATTAACCCTGCTTTCGCACCAAGATGTGAAGGATGGCAGCCAAAATGCATTTTATTCCCAGGCATGTCTACACACCTTCTGTATCTACAGTGGAAGGTTCTGTCAAAACTCCACCACCAATGGCATTAGCCTCGCTAATAAACCGGCAATCGTCATGTTTGATGAATAAGCTAGAGCCAATGACCTTCTCCAGATCATGGTTGATCTACTGTGCATGGCCTTTAGTGATTATCTCAGTCCAGTCCACACCATGAGGAGAGAGAGGTAACCATTATTCACACAGTCAAGGATCTGTTGCCCATTGACCTCAAGAATGAATTGAAAAATACAGGCAAGTTCTGATTTGGTTTACCTTGTCTATAAAGCATTATTCTCCAAGAACCTTGAAAAGGTTGAGACACTGAGTATGTTTACATGTACTACAAAAAATCATCTTAAATCAGCAGATAAAATCTGACAACCCTCAAAAAAGTGTTCACATGTGACTTTAAATCATCAGATTATTTTCTTCTTTTGGCATCATAATGTAAACAGACATGTTTACAACACTTGTGCATATTGGATAGCTGATAAGAATGCTGGTAAAAGTGTTACAATGCAACATGAAATTTGCCAATGGGCAAACATTTTGACTAAGTGGCAAAAATTAATCTGTGTCAGTATTTTTTTTTCTAAACAAGGTATTACATTATCCCAATAAAGAAAAATCTATTTGAGGCGCTTACAAAATCGGTATACGATTGTGAATGTAAGCTCATCCATTGTTAATTTGTCATTATTAAATTTGTTGAAACACAGTTTTGTCATTAACACAAGTGATTGTCCAGTTTCTAAAATTAAAAAGAAAAGAAAATAAATTATATTTTATTTTCAGTCAGTCGCTAAATTTTTGGAATAACGATTCATCACAATTTTTTTTAGTTAATAGCGATTAATCACAGATTTTGAAAATGCTGAAATTTGACACCATATGTTGTGTGCGTGTTGTGAAGTATGTGTCCGTGTAATGACTCCAGATGGACACATTACAAAGGTTCCGCCCACCATCAAGGATTTATGCTGCTTTATGCTGTATTAATGGTAATTGTATTCATCTTGATTAAGAAAAATGTAAGTGTTAAATGTTTTAAATGAATCGCATGCATTAATTCTGCTCCAATTTAAAATTTTATTGCATTGTGACATTATTTTCAGGACCATCACTTTCCCTTAATTCTCATTATTATAATGCATCTGTACATTTTACTTCTGAATAATTTTGTAACTCCAATTTTTCTTGTAACATAGTGGTGTTTGTCACATCAATGCACTGATGGGACGTAAAAGATCCTTGCAGCTGTATCTGTTGCTACCTTAATAACCTTACCACTCCTTTCTCCCAGTATCACCCAGCGTCATTACTCCCTATATGCCCAATTCAATGCAGGGAGGAAAGCAATCTGATGAGAACAAACACTTAACCACTATCTTTGTACTAGAACATCTTCCTTATCTCTGGGGTGTTCATTTATCTACATCATAAATAACAAGTTATTAGTAATGAATAGGGGGTCTTAGTCAGGGCTTGAGTTGATGGGGGATGCGAGGGGATGCCATCCCCCTTGTTGCAAGAAATACCAAAAATCATGCCCCTTGTAAAACCCAGATCAATTGTGTCATGTATTACTTGGAACTAATTGTGCAAGTAAAATATTTAATTTTCTATGTTTGATAAATGACAGACTTTAAATAAAGGAGATTAGCCAGTTAGAATTAGATTTCGACATTTGTGGGGTTGCTAAGTTTCCATAGATGAAATACCCAGTCAGATCTTTACACTCAAACAGTTTGGAAATATTCTGCCAGTGTTCATTTACTTGAATACACCTCTTCTAAGATGAGCATATTTAAAGATGGGGCTTAAAGTAAAAAATGTCTTGTGGTGTCAGAGACAAAAAATCCTGAAAAACAATTGTGTTCTAAAATATCATTCATATTTAAAAATGATTTTGTCCACCTAGTCATTGGGTGAAATCAACATGGTTGCCATTATTTATTTATTTATTTATTTTTGGTATATTGACCATAAAAACCATTCAACAGAGCGGAAACCTTTAGGCCCTTAAGACTGGGCATGACATTTTATAAATCATCTGATATTCATTTTGACATTTTTATGAAAATGCACATTTTGTTCGTCATGTGGTGGAACCCTGAGAAAACGTCTTGATATTCTTTACTCAGAAATTCATAAAATTAAAAAAAATGGAAATTAATGATGAAGTTGTTTGTACTTGATGGTTACAAAACATCACTCATGATTTTTTTTTTTTTTTTTTTTTGGTTGAAAATGCTTTTTCATATTTTTCAAAAATGTATGAAACCCACTGTCAATGCTTTTTTTCTGTAGAACAATAAGGAAGATGCTGGGAAGAATGCTCACACTGCTCTTTTCAAAAAACATGCAATGAACACAAACTGTTATGCTCCAAAAACTACCTTAAAGCAATGTCAACATTCTGTAAAATGTATTCCCCTGTTTGAAAGAAGAAGAAAAAACACATCATACATGTTTGGAACGACATGAAGGTGAGTCCATTTTTACAGAATTTCCAGGGTGAACTATTCTTTAAGAATTAAAGAAAAGAAAATATCACTGAAAGAAACATTGTAATTTCTTGAACGGTCAAGTGACTCTTTAATCATTGTGAATCTTCATTTGTTTTGCATGGAGGTTGGTTTAATGGCGTACTTCATCATTGTTTTGTGTAGTCTTGTACAGGGTACAAGGTCCATTAAGTTGTTGCTATGCATTTTAAAGTGGGCAAACAGGCTGGCAGCAGCATTGGCAGAGGAGCAGAATAACTATTATCTGCTAGAAAAAATAGCCAAACAGAGAAGCAGGCAGATACAGAAAACAGTAAAGGTGTAGAAATCTGTAATAAGAAACTGAAAAAATGTGTAACAAAACATGAAGTAGAGCAGAGAGAGAAGGCACAAGAGAGAGGGAACTAAAGTGTCTTTTCAATATTAGATAAGTCAAAGTGTCAGCTTTTATGATCCCTAATCATCATGGCTGTAAAATGTCATTTAAAACAAAAATAGAATGTATTCACAGTAATACTAACAGGCCACACTGCAGCTAAATATGGTTATCACTGAATGTATGAGTGCATTATCCGGATCTGTTACCACATATTTATGGGAGTGTCAACTGCAATCTAGAACTATATTCACTCCCAAACAATTTAGATAACCACATTTTCATTTCACATGTTCACTGGTTTATATTGCTGTGGAGTTTATGAATGAAGGTAACATATTTGGCGTGCTGCCCATAACGGAGGGTTTTGAGCACAAAACTGGGAAAACAAAACTGGACTGAGTGACTAACGCAAGAAATACATGGTTTAGGCATTCTGAAATATAAAGGTGGAGAGATGCCGCAAGAATCGTCACCGGTGCGAGGGAGGCAGCCGCTTATATATCTTTGGGATATGATTGGCAGACCTAAATAAATAAGCTCCCCCTTCTTTAACTTCTTTAAATCTGTGTAGTGTGTTCAGAACCAAACTGTCGCAGTTGGTTAAACTGTTTACATCCAATTATCTGGTTTACATAGTGAGACACCAACACATTGCTATAGTTAATACTACCCTGCCCAATAGCCCAGCTTAGAAAAACATACAATTCCATGCTGGTTCAGATCAATAACATATAGTAAATATTATTCTATGCTGCTTAAATGTGAACTCAATACGCAAGGAATGACCAAACAAAATTGTTATCAATACTTGCATTATTCATTTATGTATTATTTTATATTACTCAGATCAACTCATTCAATAACAACCATAAATTCTTAAAAGGTATTCAGGAGTGGTACGTTGAGAAGTTGTAAACTCATCATCATTACATGGTAAGGAAGATCACATTTAAAGTACACCTAAATGGTAATTCATTTATATGGAACAGAACCACTCAGATTGCAAAATATAAACTGTTTAATCACCTGGATTCATCCAGATGAAACTGTTAGTCTGTGTGACTGTCATATTTGGTTAAAATGCATTGATTAATTTAAAATTGCACTTACATCACAAATGTTATGTATAAATATCTAAAGTCTTCAGACACCCAAAAGCAGACATCTATCCACAGTTTCCCTGAGCAACCACATGATGATTCTAATTGCCTGTTTTCTGTTTCTGGTCTCACTGTAAATGTATGTAAATGCAATGTAAAACTAACCGAAACAGGCGATCCAGATGGAGAACAACCATAATTAGAGTAAAAATGATTTTCATGCTCAATGTGTGGAGTTGTTAGCTGTCATAACAACTCAAAGTACTAAATGATATCAATATAAATCAAATCAGACCATCGTTTCAAATCGTTTACAAACTCAGATGAGGCATTATAAAAAATAAAAAAAAAACAGGATACTCGCCAGTATCTGACAGGCCCAAGTTCGATCGGGGGGTGCTGTGGAACACCGATACTGGAAATGTTCTGGCTCCCCGCAGCTTCAACAGACCGGCTCAGGCTTCGCTACCACACCCATGGGGCTGGGTTCACCAACCTGGCAGGGATAGTGGAAAGAGACAGAGTTAGCAGGGGACACAGGCGAGGGGGAAGACCCCCCCCTAACCGAGGAAGAGATTTGGACATGGGACTGCCCTGTTTCCTGGGGGCAGGGATGGGACGGAGAGAAGAGAGAGAGAGAGATACTCCGGTTTGTGGCTTCCTGTAAATGTCGTCATCTGTCAATGTAGTCCTCTGCAAGCTGGACCTCATCCTCCAGTGATGCCGGACGGTGGCACTGGACCCACTCGGCCATGCTGCAAAGAAGCTGGGAGATTAGCTGTTTCAGTGCCACCAGATCTATGATGTCCTGACCACTGTGGGCCCCCTCGGCTAGAAACCATTTCTGGCAGGCATCTTTGAGCTGCTGCGTGAAGGCGAATGGGCGGCCGTACCTTCCCAATCTCAGGGAGCAGAAATGTTGGCTACTCTGATACAGGCTACAACCAACCCGTTGCATGAGTGCTCTCTTCAGAACATTGTACATGAGGAGGTTAGTGCCAGGAGTTGTTGGCCTGCTAGTTGTGCTACCCTGGAAAGCAGAGGCAAAAACCGAGCTGACCACTGGTCAGGCTGCAATCCCCACACTTCGGCCGTATTCTCAAAAGGTCAAGGTAGGCTTCAGGGTCATCGGCAGGACCCATTTTTACTAGAGTAACAAGTGGGATGGTGGAGGTGAGCTCCGGTGTCGCAGCGGGACTCACGAGAGGCCCCCTTGTGGGTGATAAGGCTCTGGAACTCCTGCCAGTCTTCAACTTGGGCCTGGAACAGGAGTTGAAAATGCTGTTCCTGCTCTAGCCGCAGCTTGACGAGGGCTTGATACTGGTTCTGTTGGATACTGGCGAGGGTCTTGATTACTTCATCCAGTGGTGAAGACTCCATGACAACATATGTCCTTCCAAGATCCTCCCGGGCGTAGGCACCAGTGTCATACAATTGAAAGCTCGGACACAGGAGGAGTCGGGAAACAATGAAGCAGTTCAGGCAAGTCTTTTATTTTGTCTGCCCTGATGCACGCTGCACAGACTTCATCTGTGGGCTTTCACTAAAATAACATAAACTCTCAAAACATAAACTCACAATAACATAAACTCTCAATAATAAACTCTTGGAACACAACAAACACCATACTCTCATGTCACCCTCCCCCCTTCTCTGTCGTTTTGGGCTACTTTTAAGGTCTCCCTTCGCTATCACTGTAACAAGTAACAGCTGTTAGAAGTAATGCCAACCAGTTTGACGAACCACACCACTCCCACAAGTAGACACACGACCACACCCCATCCCCACAATAACCTTCTTAAATCATCTCAATTCAGTCAGATTTAGTGAATAGAAAGTGTTTGTATGTCACTGCTTGTGGAACTTGTATCAAGTCCAACAGACATCTTTTCACTACATAATTTTATGTTGCTTTATTAACGCATATATTGCAAGATATTGTGTTGATAAATAGGTATAGACTGCTTTTTACACTGTTTGGTGTGTCCGACGCAATAACAAAGGCTTTTATTTCTCTCTCTGCCACATCTAGGACGCAGGTAGACCCACGTTATCACTAGCAGTCTACCTGGGGAATTTACCCCGCTGTATCTTGTGGGTCTGTGAAACCTGGATGTCATCATTTCAAGTGCAGTTGCATTGCAGAAGTGCTGCTTCTGTTGCTCTTGGTGTGAATAGGCAGCAGTTATTAAAGAAACTTTGTGCATCCATGACGATACATTATGTGTCAAAATAAAGTCTAAAACCACTGGTACTATTGGGACGAGTAAGAACCATAGCTAAGGTGAGGCAATCATCTGTGTTCTGCGACCGCTATCGGGTCCTTGAATAGCATACAACATTTGTGGAAGGGCTGCCAGTGGAGTTTCTAGTGGCCCCCTAAAGAAAAATGGCTCCCCCCTAGGGAGTTGGTGCCCTACGCAGATTGCGTAATTTATGTGTAGTGAGATAGACTGCTATCTTTTATAATTCCCCTGTTTTTTTTTTCATTTCAGTTATGTTGTGTATAATGGTGACTTTACCTTTTATGCATAATATATTTTCACATTAATGCAACTCAGTATTATGTGGGTTTTGATAACCTATCAGCATGCGGTCCTGGTGTATATTAGATGGGCCACATGCTGCATAGATGCACGTCATGGTCTAATGACGCCCCATTTCTGGTTTCGGGCGCATCCACTCCAAAGGTATAAGTTGTTGTTGTTAATGTTAGATGTTAGGCTTATCACTTGTTACCCAATGCTAACGTTAGTTTTTCTTTATGTGCTAGCGGTTGTTTGTGCGAAGCTCATACCAAGCTTCACTGATAGACTTCTGCCTTCCTCCAGTCTATTTTTGACTTTGGTGTGTGTGTGTTCATGGTCATGTTTATGGCTGAAATTGTTATATACCATGGAAATGTAAAAAAAAAAATGTTTTGTTTTTTTTAGCAAATGTCTGTCCTTTTTAGGTAAAAAATAAACTGCGCAGCAGAGAGCATCTGTCTGCACGGAAGCTGTATGGCTGAACTTCCAGCACTACTGTTTTATTTTGTATTGTTTTGTCTTGTTTTGTTCTGTTTCCATTTAAAAATCAGTCGCTGGCTCTAAAAGCACTGTTTTGGGACTTGTCTTGTGCCAGTGAGATTGTCATGAGTTTGGAAATGTCTTGGTTACTGTCGTAACCTCCATTCCATGATGGAGGGTATGACACGTGTGTTGATGTAGTGACACTAGGGGTCTCACTTGAGAGCCTCGGTTACCTCGTATCTTTGAGAAAAGGCCAATGAGAATTGTCGAACAGAAATTGCATGCCCCTCCCCCAGACATAAAGGTATAAAAGGAGGGAAGCATACAGCTGCTCAGACAGGTTTTGAGCTGAGGAGCTGAGTGTAAGGTCCTGGCCATTTCAGCAGCTACTACAGTGTTGTGGCAAGAGGGACACAACGTCTCGTTCCCTCCATCAGGGAACAGAGGTTACGACAGTAACCGAGATGTTCCCCTTCTGACACTCACTCGAGACGTTGTGTCGATGTAGTGACACTAGGGTTCCCTATCTAAAACGCCACAATACTGCACCGCGCTACGTGGACTGCTGATACAGGTGCAAGCAAGCTGCTGCGTGCAAAAATAGTAGGTGCATCAGATGCACATAACCTTCCCCAACACCCCAAAAGACGTCATATAGTTCCCCACATCCCTAAGGGAGCTCATCATGCTCCTCTGGGAAGAAAGGAACCGGGGGTGGGCGTGGCTGTGAACGGGGAATCCCAAACCCAGGAACCGATCGTCTAGCTGCAACGCGGCGGTCCAGGTAAGCATAGCGGACAGCTCGGCATCAGCCACAGACTGGGCCGGCACAAACGAAGACGCTGGCCCAGTTGTGTTCTCAGCGTCGGAGTCTGCCAATACACTCACCAATGCAGCGGTGAATCTCTCATCCAGCTTGGGGGCTCCAAAAGAGACATCAGACTGGCCGTAAAGCGAGCCGGTCTCATCTCAGAACCGGATGGGGGCAAACAAGCATGCTGAGAAATGGGTGGTCCGTGGGGATTTACCTAGCGAAAACACACCCATTAAATTCCCAAAATCGCCTCCAGAGCCAGACGCGCTGCCCCTATACCCACGGGTAGAATGCGCGACGCCGGGGGCGGCTAGAGTGGCTTTCCCCCTGAAGAAGGAAAGCTGCGACCTCAATGTTGCCATGGTAATGTTCTCGCAGTGAGAACATGAGCCTCCACAAATGCTGCCTCTGTGTGATCTCTGCCCAGACACGAGAGGCATCGCCCATGGCTGTCAGAAGCGGAGAGGTAATCACCGTATCCAGGTGTTGGGCCTCATGTATTCAGATACAAGACAAAGGCAGGCCTAACACAGTCGTAAAGCCTTACTGAGGCCTACAGACACTGTCATAAATCTAACTGATAAAATCCGCACCGAAATCAAACAAAGGGAGTATGAAACAGAATACATTTCCCATGATGCTTTGCTCACTTTAAAGGATCACTTCCAAAGGATCGAACAGAGAGACGAAACGGCCTTCCATCATCATCCGAGCCTCCAGGAACTGAGTCGGAGTCAAACGACGGATGAACACACATTCTACCTTCTTCCTCATGCAGTTCAAATACGAGGATACGTCTGGGCAGAGATAGAATATTAAAGTGTGTTATTCTTGTGTATCAAGGTTATTGATTCTACAGTTTACGGACCACAGAGTCTGCTCATTGCTGTTAATAATACTTAAGGTATTACTGTAACATACTGTTATCATGAATAAGATTTGCTGTGTTGTAATCCAACCACGTTGGACTGTGGCATATTTACGCCATCGCGGATGAAACGGACACACTGTGTTTATCCATTAAAGCACCAAAGACCGCGGGACAGGTTACGAGCCATTCACCGCATCTCTGAATGATAAACCAACAGTTGCCTTCTCTACCACGATCATGAAAAGCGGCTTCGGCACCGCCACTTTATTCTCTCACTCTCTGTCATTCTAACTGCACACACATGAGATCCCTCACAACATTTGGCTAGTAGATAATTTTGTGATAAAGCTCAGATTTGTCCCCAAGTTATCGTACAAGCGAAGACACGCTGTAAATGGGCAGACACCATTAACCAGCTTCTCTCCACCCACTTTCACAGCTATACTCTCTGGCCAGAAATCTCACATGACGTACTCTCCACGAGAGTCACGTCCGCTATTTTGTGCGCATCACTCCTCACACACACACACACACACACACACACACACACCTTCATTGTTCCCTTTTGAAAATTGATGTTCCCCATATGTCAATTTTCCTAAGAGAACAATCTAATATTGAGACTGTTATACTGTCTGATTATTAGTCCCTGATTCTAGGGTGGTGCCCCGGCGATATTAATCCTTATTAAAAGTCTATTGATTTTGTTGAATTTGAAGGAACAATAAGCTAGTGTTAATTCTATTACATTTTCCATTAATTGTAATAATTAATTCTTATCTTTGATAATAATTAATATTCTATTGAATTTGATAATTGATGGTTGTCTTTGATGATTGTTGATTTAAAGGATTATAAAGCTAACATTGATTCTAATCAGTGTTCTATTGATTTTAATAATTGATAATTATCTATTATCTATGATAATTATTAATTATTGCTAATAACCCAACACACTCCTAAACGTAGAGCCCTACACAGGAATGACACAAAGACGGAAGGACATCTTAAAAAAAGATGCATCTTTAACCTGTTGATATGAATTTCCGCGCACTTGGGAGTGACGTCACTCTGCTTACATTTACAATATAATTTATCATCTATAAATGTAATTAATGTTAACAAATTATACATCTTTTCAAAGGTCTAAGTGTTCAACATTGATATCTGATCTGTTTCACGATAGCAATGCTCAAGAAACAGCAATTTAGTTATTTTTGCCAGGAGTACAAATGAAAACATGCAATATCAAAACGGGACTTCATACCTTTGTTATGAAAACGCAAACGCCAGATGAATCCAGTTCCCCACACTTGGGTCAATTGTCCATGACAAGCGTTCATTGAAAAATATCCAATAGCACTTTTTGTCCATAAAAATGATAAATCTGAGAAATATTTATATATTCTCCATTGTTTACATGAGATCTCGCCTGAAAGAATTACCCTTCGTCATCGTTCTTCAACAAACTATGCAATCTGAGTAGCATTCATATTGTAAAACTGTATATTATCTTGTATATTAGAGTCTCATAAACAAAATGTCTCCAATGTCTATTTTTAAAAATGCGGAGAATTTTTTTTTCATAATAGCCAAGCAGTGCAGTCAGATTTTGTGCTGTCTTGAAAGACGGAGCCTTGATATTACTCTGATATAATTTATATAATTTTCAGAAAAAAAAGCTTGCACAACCCTAATTTTTTGTTAGATCATCTTAAAAATACAACCATTTAAGTTCAGGTATGTCATTTTCATGGTTTGTGCTCAAAAAGAGGGTGCATATCAACAGGTTAAAAAGACATTCAACGTCAATGTGTGTACTCTTTACTAGAAATATACTCTTTATTTCAGATGTATATACTCTTTTAGAGGGCTGTCAAAGTGCCCAGGAGTGTAATGTGCTCTGGCGTGCAGCAGAAGAGAAAAGTCCCTGAAATGTGCCGTATCTCCAACAGCGTATGCTCTATAGAGGTGAGTGGAACAGCAGTGGGTATACTCAGCTCGCTGAAACACAACCGCTCGGCTCCGAAGAATCTATCTGTCTGAACAGAATCTCAATTCCCTCCTTTTATACCCGTTTGTCCAGGGGAGGGGCATACAAATTCTGTTCGCCAATTCTCATTGGCCTTTTCTCAAAGATAACAGAGAGAGACCCCTAGTGTCACTACATCGACACAACGTTGTGTGAGTGACAGAAGGGGAACTGTGTTATTTTGTTCGGATTGAAACCATTTTCATTTTTGTTATTATTTGTGTGAAGTTGATCGTAGCAGGGTGATTTGTTATCAGCCACTCTCACTTGCTCTTAACAGTTTATGTTCCTTTCATTTTGTTAATTTTATCTTGTCTTTTCTCAGGAGCTGAGGTCTAGCAGTTCCCTGCTAAATGGTAGTGGTGCTCCTGTCACTTGCTGAGTGCTGTGTATTCACAACCGATTCACCTGTATGCTTTGTGTGAGTGAGTGCACCTGTTGGTGAAGTGTCTTTTTATAGGGGGATCACTGCACTTGGCTAGCCTACCTGCTTCTGGTAAGTCTCAGCCTTTTTTGTTGCACAAGCAAAGATATGTTTTTTTTGTCTTTCCTTTGAGTGAAAAGTGTATTGCGAACCATGCAGCAGATTGCCTGTGCTCATAATTTAAAACACTTTTAAATGATTGAGTGTCCAGTGCCCTTGTGATACATGTATCTTAAAATAAAGAATTATTTTTATTGCCTTTTTGTTTTGGAACCAAAAACCTGTATGCCCTTTCTATTTTTGATTGGGTTAGTATTTCCCTGTTAATTACAGGGTGGCATAGTCAGCTTTTCTATTGTTTTTTCCCTGAAATAGTGGCATCAGCAGCAACATAAGTATCGGGAGCGGAGGTACTGATTAGCCTGCTTCATCATATTGAGGTCTAAATATGTTTTTATTTATTTGGAGAATATCTTAAAATGGCATGACTGCATGCTTTACACACTATATGTATTCTTTTTGACCATCTCTCCCTAGTTAGCATACATTTTTGCAAATTTTACCAACAGAGATCTGTTTAACTCCTACCAATTTTACTTTAAAGTCTACCATGACAGACCCAATACTTTCCACACTTCATGGGAGGCTTCAGAGCCTTTACTTGATATTAATACATCCTGCTCAGTTTTATGAGTAGTCTGCCTCTATCTGTCAACAAGGTAAAAACAATAATTTTTGAGTGTCAGGCACTTTCAGAAGCTTCTCTATATCAATCATTAATTACAATCTGCCTTTGGCTGATTTTTATGGGTTAAAATCTCCAAAAGTCGCTGTATCAGGAACTCTGTGATCAGTGTTGGGAACTCTGTTATCTCCTCACTATTCCTAGTGCTTAGAGGAGCTATCCTCTGGAGTCGCTAGCACGTAACTCGCAATAACACTTCCACTTACTGCTACCTTGTTTAATAAACTTGTCGCACAGGACAGGCTTGAAAAAAAAAACACCCTGAATGTTTTCTCTTATTGCTATACATTCTCACTTATTTCAGCCTATTGTTGTTTGCTGTAGTGTTTGTGTGTAGGAACAGTAGTGTGGGTGTCTCCACAAGGGCAGTGTGGGTGTCTTCACAAGGGCCGTCGAGTTGTGAGAGCTCTCTTTGCATCTTAATGTCCTTGCTTTCAATAAATGACCAGAGCGAGAGAGAGCAGCAGCAGCACAGCGGTGTGACTGAAACAAAAAGCATCATTTTGTATTGTGCCAAGGCTTGTCCTCGTTCCAGCTGCAGATTGAGGATTACAGCTCAATGGCTCCCCCTGCTGAATAAAGACATGTTTTAAAAATCTGAATAAAGACAAGGCAGTGATTTACTCTTGATTAAAATAAGGACAAATATTCCTGTCAAGTTTTTTCTATTGTATACCAATAACAGTTTTACGAGTGATACGAGAGGCATTTGATTCACCTTTTTTCCTTTGTTGGTTCATTTAAAAGGTCTAGCGTTGTGACAAATACATTTTTAAAGGTATAAATCATTTATGTAGTCTTTCGATTAACATGAGATCATAAAGCATGTGTAACAATTATAAAAGAATGACATAATACCATTTAAACTTTCAATAGAGTATAGTATGTCACACCAAAGGGCTTTCCAAAAACTATTTAATGTTTCATATTTCAACTTCCAATCCACAATATATAATTTCCCACTTAATTGGTTTCAAATTATATTTCTACATTTTAGCATTTCTATGCTTAGGTACATTGAAAGGTTTCTCACTACATTCTCTGTGTAACGTTAATATTGAACGGAGAGGCAAACCTTCACTTGAGGATTTTCACCATCTGACTGTGTGAAGGATTCTCTTTGACAGAGTACATGACGGGAAGGAGACAGTTAGAGATTATACATCATCAAAGTGATGTTTGCCAGGAGAAATGTGTTTACCGTTCAAGCAAGGGATATTTTAGAAATGCTGAGGCATATCAAAGTACCATCACCCTTTCAGTTTTACTCACAGAAACGCGCTGGCTTTAGAAGATTCAAAAATATAATTTTTGCAACTATATCTCTAAAAATACCTCCTCATACCAATTTTTAATTACATATTTCATTACAGTTATGACACTAATCTATATAACATGTGTCCAAATATTGGAAACAGGGACTGAAGTGCATACGAAGGAGTTGTAAGGAAAGCAAGTAACCTTCTCAGAAAAGCACGTAGGATATTGCTATGAGCCGATGAGCTGAGCTCCAGGCTCATGAGAAATATCTTATAATCACTGCTTTCTCTGAAAGCAAGTGAACTTCAGCCAACTTCAGAAAACAGAAAAATCGGTGCAATTACACAGCACTTGAGCTGAGCTTCCCACACAATATGCTTTTGAAAACAAAAGGTTAGTTCTTCCTGTCTTTATCTGAAGGTCTATCTAAAGATGTATCTTCAAGTCATTTTTTTATGACAAACCCAGCTAGAACATCTTTTAGCACCAACAAAGGCCTGTGATTCAACAAGATGGGGAAAAATGTCTCTACATCGTACACTTCTATTCTATTTGTAGTTATATCACTCAGTTGTTATTGTCCTGATTCATTTTGTGAAGGTAAGACTAAATTTCTTCAATAAATCTGATAAAACACATTTGCAAAGCACAGCACAGCTCTAGCTTATTGTATCCCGAAAGAATGCATTAAATTCTTAATAGATTGAATCTTTACTGAACTGATCAATAATGTGTTTTTTTTTTTTTTTCCTGACAATGCACCAAGTAACTGGGATTTTCTAGAGGTCAGAACTGGAGCAATGTGTCTTTATGCATCATTTTGTAATATACACAATGAGTTTTGCGACCTACGGCAGAGGAGAATATTTTCAGAGAATAACAATTTTGGTAAATGTCTTTTTTTATTTTTGTTTTATTTACCTATTTTTAATTAACCCTACTAAAACAGACTTTCAGCATAAACAAAGGGTCATGATTCAACAAGAAATTAAATCTGTTTATTCAGTTTATGTGTTTATTCTACTTGTGGTTATTTTTTTAATATTTCACTCTAAACCTCCAATAAAACAGCTTGAATAAAATACAACACAGTTTTGGCTTATTTTTGCCTGAAAGAATGCATTTAATTAACTGATTTCTGCTCAATAATCAGTCATGATTTTTGTCTGCACTGCACTATGTTTGTGGAATCATATGGAAGCCCATGGGTGCCATTTAAAAAAGATGAAGGAATAAATTATCAGTCTATTTATATGAAAATAAAAACATGAATAAATATGTCAATTTAAAAAAAGGACAAATAAAAAGACACATTTAAATTTGTTTATTTAATTTATGTTTAAAAATGTCATTATATTTAACAATACAATTGTGCATTAAAGGGGACCTATTATGCAAAATTCACATTTACGTGGTGTTTGTACATAAATGTGAGTCGGCAGTGTGTGTACACAACCACCCTACAATGTTAAAAGTCCACCCACTCCTCCTTAAATTTCTATTGAATAAAAAAAACAGTGTGTCAAAATGAATGGTTTTCGTTCACGCCTCGCCTATGACTGGTGACGGACTCCACCCTATTATCATAGATCCTCCACTGAGTGATCTACACACAGAGCATATACAGTGAGAAGAATAATCAGCTTCGTAAGTGTCATAAGTGTTCTGTCTGTAAAAGTGAACATAAGAATCTTCATGTACTCCTGTAAAATCTGTTTATTTTTGCAATTCCGTTCAGTGATGTTAGTGACACATACTTTTACAAATTATTATTATTCAAAGTCATTAGTCAGTGAAAATCTTGACGTTCGTTGCACTTTCATCAAAGTGTTCATGCTAGAAGTTGTGTTGTTTAGCACTGCAGCAAAATAAATGTAATTAATATACATGAATCGTTATTAACAAATGTTGATTAAGAGAACAATTGTTTCTTTGTTTTTTTAGGAAAAGAATGCTGACAAATTATAATGACAAATATACTTCGGCGAAATACAGAACTGTTATGGATTAGTTAAGCATTAATCAGATTGAATGCACAATTGTCTGTCATGGTTTTTCTCCACACTGCAAAAAGAATGTGAGATGTTTTGCATTTGTGTCAAATCGAGCTCTCACTTGCAGTTTTTCTTTCTAAGAGGCTCACCTCAAAACATAGGCTTGCTTCCTGAATGTGGAGAAAGTGGCAACATAATGACCTTGGGAGCCTGCTGTCCTCTTCTCAGTTTCCTGTCACTTTAGGTTAATGTCACACAGGTTCTTGATCTTGCCTCTTGAAGCTTAGTATAGATTAAGTGATATCTGCACAGCAAGGCAGAGGACTTGTCATAATGTTCATGTTCTATGTAATTATAACGCACATTTAGCAAACACTGACAATTTGTTTTGTTTTTGTTCTTCTTGCTATGTTCACACAATCAGGGCTGAATTTCCTAAACATTTTTAAACACTCAACTTTTGTGTGCATTATTTCAGTGCAAAAATCAGCATCTTATTAATTTTACTGTACAACAGCAATCCAGGTAAACGTGGACAATAGTTCCATGTGTTTGTGACTTTGTGTAGAGAGAACCTAGTTGAATTGGGTAAACCTAACTAAATTAGACATGTCAGTGTAACTCAAATAAATCTTAATTTTTATGTACTAACAAGTGAAAGTGAATGTTTACTTTAAATACATGCTGGATGGAAGCACTACAGAGTTTAGTTTAGTAAGTATGCCATTTAACTGTCTTCATCGTTCACTCAGGTTCCACTCTTCAGCATAATGTTAACCCCACAAATCTCCAACACAACAGAAACTATTCTAAATCTCAACATAACAAAACATTAAACACTATCAAGTATTCTCCTTATCTTGCTCAAAAACACATAAAAAATACTTCATTTTAACATTTACTCTCCCTATCAAATCCCATAGAAAGCAAGCAGGGAAATTGAAATCCAAATTGAAAGTTTCATCAATACTACATTAACACCACAGAAATATTCATGTCATTTTATACATTTAAATGGATTGATCACAATAAATCAAGGTGTGACAAAATATTGTAGAATTGTGTCGATTTGGTTCATTTTAATTAATAAAATTAAACAAGCAGCAAAAATCGTTTTTTGAGTGCACTGTGAGCATTTAAATTAAGTAACTGTCATGTGTTCAGCACAAACACGATTCCTTTCTAAATAAGGCTCATTATAGAATGTGCCTTATCTACAAAATGTCTCAGTTACGTATGTAACCTCCGTTCCCTGATGGAGGGAACGAGATGTCGTGTCGAAGAAGCGACATTAGGGGTCTCTCTTGAGCGCCAAATATGCCTCTGATCTATGAAAAAAGGCCAATGAGAGTTGGCGAACAGTATTTGCGTACCCCGCACCTGGATACGGATATAAAGGCGAGGGAAATACGCTCGTTCATTCAGGATTTTTCTGAGGAGCCGGGAGTGTTCCAGCCACCTCAGCGGCTCGGCT
Organism: Moxostoma hubbsi; assembly: GCA_032164185.1. Classification (NCBI taxonomy): domain Eukaryota; kingdom Metazoa; phylum Chordata; class Actinopteri; order Cypriniformes; family Catostomidae; genus Moxostoma; species Moxostoma hubbsi. The sequence continues at coordinate 4,950,804 of JAVLUX010000186.1, forward strand.
CAGAAACGTGGCCGGGAAGACACGACGTCTCGTTCTCTCCATCAGGGGACGGAGGTTACATATGTAACCGAGACGTTCCCCGTCTGTCGCTCACTTCGACGTCGTGTCAAAGAAGCAACACTAGGGGTCCACTTCAAATCACGTCATGCGCTGACACAGAAGCGGGCAGGTATTTCACTTTCACAAGTGACCAACTGTGTTCAGACTGCACATACTCTTCCCCAATGCCCCAAAAAAGTCGTCGGAATCCTTTTGGTTACCCTAGAGGGGAACAAGGCGACGGGACCAGACGTGGAGGTTCCAAAGGTCTGGATGCAGATGCCAGAGCATGCCCCGTCCCTGAGAAAGAAGGTCTTTCCTCAGGGGAATTCACCAGAGAGGGGCTGTCGCGAGGAGTACAAGGTCCAAGAACCAGGCCTGGGTGGGCCAGTAAGGAGCCACTGGCATAGTGGCCGGGACATAGATGGAGCGCAATGGCCCTAAGAGTGACTTGTTCCTCATCCTCCCTGACCTTGCACAGCACCTGTGCAAGAAGGCTCACTGGGGGAAATGCATACTTGCACTTGGTGCATCTGCCCCGAGGGGAGCCTCTGAGCGGGCGTACCAGTACGGGCAGGATATGTGAGATGGCCTCCGTCTGCTTTTTCACCGCAGAGAACTGCTGGGCGAAGTCCTCGACGGTGTCGCCAAAGAGGCCAAACTGGGAGACAGGGGCGTCGAGGAAGCGAGCATTGTCGGCATCACGCATCTCGACCAGGTTGAGCCATAGATGATGTTCCTGGACCACAAGGGTGGCCATCGCCTGCCCGAGTGCCTGCGCGGTGACCTTCGTGGCTCTGAGGGTGAGGTCGGTCGCTGAGCACAGTTCCTGCAGCATATCGGGGTCAGGGCTACCCTCGTGCAGATCCCTGATCGCCTTGGCCTGGTGGACTTGCAGGATGGCCATGGCGTGCAAGGCGGAAGCGGCCTGTCCCGCGGAGCTTTAGGCTTTGGTGTTTAACAAGGATGTCGTCCTACAGGCCTTGGAAGGGAGTATAGGGTGCCCGTGCCAGGTGGTAGGGTTACCGGGACATAGATGGAGCGCAATGGCCCTATCCATCTGGGGAATCGGCGTATACCCGTGAGCCATTCCACCATCGAGAGTAGTGAGAGCGGACGAGCAAGACATTTGATGAAGGGAAAGCGGGGCACTCCATGAAGACGTCAGCTCGTCATGCACTTCTGGGAAAAACGGGACCGGGGGGGTGTGGCTGTGAGCGGTGCCCAGACCCCAGGAACCAGTCATCCAGCCGGGATGGGTGAGGGGAGGATGGAGGGTTCCAATCCAACCCCACACCGAAGGCGGCAGCCCAGGGGAGGCGTCAGCACCAGACGCCGCGTTCTCTGATGGAGTTGCGAGCTCATCCACCTCAAGCTCCAGAGGATAGGCAGACCGGCCCAGCGGCAAGTCGCAGTTGCCACGGCGGGTGGTCCGAGGGGGCGTACCCAGCGGAGCTGCACCCGCTGCCTCCCCAAATCGCCACCATCGCCAGCTGCATCGTCCTCAATCCCGTGGGAAGAAGGAGTGACACGGGGGGTGGCTGGAGTGGCGTGCTTTCTATTGAAAGCGTGCCGCGACCGCAATGTTGCCATGGTCATGCTCTCGCAGTGAGAGCATGAACCATCCACAAACGCTGCCTCGGTGTGATCGGCGCCCAGACACACGAGACAGTACCTGTGGCCGTCTGAAGCGGAGCGCACTCTACCGCATCCAGGAACTACACAGGGGTTGAATGGCATCTTTAAAAAGACGCGTCCTGAAAAGGATGTTCAACGCCACTGTGTATTGCTCTTTCAGAGAATTAAACTCTTTTACAGAGAAAATTACTCTTTATAGGAAAAACTCTTTTAACTCTGCGCTGTCGAAGTAACCAGGGGCAAACTGCACGCCGTGCAGAGAAGAGAAAAGCCGCTGAAGTGCGCCGTAGATCCAACAGCAAAGCAGAGCATCAGAGGATAGAAGCAGGAAACAGTTATGTCACTTGCAGCTGGCTGCATACACGACCATCTGCTCTGAAGAAAATTACTGAATGAACGAGCGTATTTCCCTCGCCTTTATATCCGTATGCGGGGGCGGGGTATGCAAATACTGTTCGCCAGCTCTCATTGGCCTTTTTCATAGATCAGAGGCATATTTGGCGCTCAAGAGAGACCCCTAGTGTCGCTTCTTCGACACAACGTCGAAGTGAGCGACAGACGGGGAACTATTTGCTTGCCACAATAAATATTGTGCTATTAAATGGAACTGAATTTTTTATTGAAGTTTGCATAATTTTTTTTCATTCTATGCTAAAACAATTCCTTAAATTCTGATCAAATGATGCAAAATAGTTATAACTGGCCATTTATTCAAGCACATGGTGTAGAAAAGAACATTTTCTACTTTCAATTTATTTCTGTTTTTAAAGAGCCAGTTCAGGAGCACAATTCGCAGTAGTAGAGCAATGCTGTGCATTCCCAGAAGAGTAAAGTCCTGGTTACTTTCGTAACCTCCGTTCTCTGATGGAGGAAGCGAGACGTTGTGTTGATGTAGTGACACTAGGTGTCACACTTGGGAGCCCCAAACACCTCTGATCTTTGAGAAAAGGCCAATGGGAATTGGCGAGTGGGATTTGCATGCTACCTCCCCAGACATACTGGTATAAAAGGAGCTGGTTCACAACCTCTCATTCAGGTTTTGTGCTGAGGAGCCGAGACAAGGTTCCATTTCAGCGGGAAGTTCAGTGTTGTGGCAGGAGGGAGACAACATCTTGTTCCCTCCATCAGGAAATGGAGGTTACGAAAGTAACCAGGATGTTCCCTATCTGTCACTCACTCACTCGACATTGTATCATATAGGGGTCCCTATATGAAACGCCACATCTAGCTGGACTGTTTTACGTGGACTGGCAGTGCAAGACGGGAAAACTCTTGTGTGCCTTGTAGCCAGTGCACCCAGCTGTCACGTAACCTCCCCTAATGCTCCTACGTGCGACGTACGGTCCCCCACACCTTGGGGACAAGTCGACTGCCCAAAAATGCCGACAGGTTGCCCCAGGCATGGCCTCTTCTCCATTTTTGGCCCCCAAAAAAGAATGGAAATCGTTCAGCTGGGGGCCATAAGTGTCCGCATTGGGGAGGTGTCCCTTCCCAATAGGAAGACACCACGGAGACCACACCCTGGCCGAGGGGGAGGTAATTTTGTGGAAATACATCACATGGTCTTACCGAGTTTTGTCGGCAATGTCGCATTTGGAGAAGTCCCTGTGGTAGGTCCTACCCAGAGGGGAGGAGCTCTACAAACATGGCAACTGGTGACAGAGGGGACTCTGGCCAAGGAAGACGCAGGTTTACCAATGGGGAAACCGTTTTGCAGAAGATACATTACACAGGGTTACATACAGGCAACCACCACATGTAGAGCACCTACCCCAGTACAGGGCTATCCTTGTAGAGTGTGCTCATAACCCTAAGGGGGGCGGCACGCCCCGGGTGTGATATCCCAAAATATGGGCCTCAATGACCCAGTGGGTGATCCTCTGTTTGAAGACAACGCTCCCTTTCTGCTGTCCTCCAAAGCAGACAAAGAGCTGCTCAGAGCATCTAAAGCACTCTGTGTGATCCAAATAGATACGTAAAGCATGCACCAGACACAGCAATGACAGGGCTGGGTCTGCCTCATTCTGGTGCAGCGCTTGGACAACCATAGGCACATAGCCCAGTCAGGATCTCAGGACCACGTGAGAGTATTCCAGTCTGAACTCCAGGCACGTGTCGCTAACAGAGAAGGCCTGCATGTCCTCTACCCTCTTGATGGATGTGAGTACAGTAAGGAGGACAGTCCTCAGAGAGACCGCCTTTAGCTCAACTGATTCCAGGGGCTCAAATGGGGCTCCTCGCAGGCCCCGTAGGACCATGGAGAGATCCCATGAGGGAATGAGGTGAGGTCTAGGAGGATTCAGCCACCTTGTATCTCTACGGAACATGATGATCTGGTCGTGCTTCCTGAGGGACTTACAGTCAACTACATCGTGGTGTGCTGCTAAAGTGGCCACATACACCTTCTCCTGCAGGAAGAAAAGCAGGAAGTTCCAACAGTGCATCTCTGGGGGTCTTCGCGTCAGGAAGAACACCACTTCAAGGCATACAGGCGCCTCGTAGAGGGAGCCCTAGCCTGAGTGATAGTATCTACCACTGCGGAAGATAGGCCACTTAGGTCTTCTGTGTCCCATCCAAGGGCCATACCTGGAGATTCTAGAAGTCTGTTCGTGGGTGCTAGATGGTGCCCCTTCCTTGAGAGAGGAGATCTCTCCTCAGGGGAATTCATCAGGGGGGCAGTCGCAAAGAGTGTGAAGTCCTAGAACCTGGCCATCTGTGTGCAAGCGTATCTGTGCCAAGGGGAGCCTCGGTCAGGGTGTACCAGAGCAGGCAGTTGGAGGATTCCCAGGAAGCAAACAGGTCGACCTGTGATTGACTGAATCGACTCCAAATCAGCTGGACCACCTGGGGGTGGAGTCTACACTCTGCCCTGAGTGTGACCTGCCATGACAGCATGTCCACCATGCTGTTGAGGTCACCCAGACTAACACGTGCTTGTCCTGGATCTATGGCCAAAGCCTCCGCAGGGTGAACAATACTGCCAGCAACTCAAGGCAGTTGATATGCCAAAGCAGTCATGGCCCTGACCAGGAGCTGTCGAATGCATGCCTGTTGCACACGGCGCAACAGCCACGCTCAGAGGCATCTGTCATAACCGCAACGAACCTGGGCACCTGCACTAGGGGGACCTCTGCCCACAGAAATGCAAGGTCTGTCGTGATGACCAGGCGATGTGCCCCGTGGTACCATGCCCATCTCGGGACTCGAGTCTGAAGCCAGTGCTGAAGCGGTCTCATATGCATCATCCCGATCGGTGTGACAGTCGCCAGGGACACCATATGCCCCAGGACTCTCTGAAATAATTTAAGTGGGACCGGCATTCTCCGCCTGAATGACTTCAGGCAGTTCAGCACCAACTGCATGCGCGCTCGTGAGGCGTGCCATCATAGAGTTTGAGTCTGCCCCAGCTGGCTTAGGTGCCTGAGCATCAGGTCCCTTTGTGCACACCACAAGTCTCGACAGTGAGCTAGAATCAGCCAGTCATCGAGATTTTCCTTAGCGGGGCTAGGGCTGCCTCTGCAACTTTCATGATGATGCAAGGAGACAGGAACAGGCAGAAGGGGAGGACCCTGTACTGGTATGCCCGGCCCTCGAAGGCAGGTCCTGGTCAGCCATCGTGATGGGCTGGGGAGTGCAAGCCATGCCTCCAAGTTCCGGGCTTGGGGGACAAAGGGAACATTTGCATCGGATGTACTGGTGGGTGGGGCCTCGCGGCAGGGTGGAGCCGGAGAAGCCAGGTCGAGAGGCCTCGAACCCCGAACTCATGGCCGTGCTGAGTCTAGGGACATCAAAGCACTTACCTCCCTCCGGTAACCCACCATAGGTCAGCAATGGGGAGGAGGGAACTCATCCTCGTCGTTCGTCACAACCACCCTGATTTGGGTGTGTTTGTGCCACAGCTAGGTGCGGGGCAGGGGAGCCGCCTCCACAGCGCCATGCCTGCCGTAAAAGCGTGGTGTCTGGCGGTCATGATAACGACAGTCGTGAACATCAGATGTGTGACCCAGGGAGTGAGGAAACCACTCTTTTTCTGTGAATGTGGGTACCGCAGCCCGTCGGGCATGAGGAGAAACAAAGGATTCTTCTCCCAGCCTTCCACTGAGGGATGGAGGGGTCTGTTCACCAGCTCCAGGCCTGTAGCAGGTCTCCGCGTCCCTGGGTCGCCCATCTCAGGGCCGCTTCGAAGCCTTCCTCGGATTTTTGGCTGCAGGCCGTGAGACAGGGGGCATCTCCCTCAATTGGAATTGCCGAGTACCCCCCTGGCAGCCCCACCATCAAAGGTAGTGAGAGCGGAGGAGCTCAGAGATCGGGTCTGGGCAGTAAAACGTGCCCGACATTACTTCATGAGTTCCTCATACACCTCTGGGAAGTAAGGGACTGGGGCAAGGTGTGGCCCAGGAACCAATCATCAAGCCATGAGGGTTCAGGGCGGTGCGTTCCGCTCCAGCCCAATGCTCGCAGCCGCCCAGGAAAGCACAGCCGTCATCTCAGCATCAGCATGCGAAGGGGCGACTGCACCAAAAGGTGGAAGCCTCGTGGAGTCCTCTGTGTCAGACTGATTCAGCCCCCTCTCCAATGCTGCAATCGAGAGCTCATCTGCTTCGCGATTCCTGAATGAGTCAACAAACTCGCCTTGAGTTGAGTCGGCAGTCTCATCCAAGAACTTAACCGGGGCGAACAAGCATGCTAGGGAATGGGAGGTCCGTGGGGGGTTACCTAGCAGAATGGCTTCCATTGGGGTCCCCAAATCGGTAACAGTGCTAAACCGACGCAGCCTCAAACCCGTAGGTAGAAGGATTGAGGTTGGGAGCATCAACGCCACCATTGGCCACCACAACATTGCCATGGTCATGTTTTCGCAGTGAGAACATGACTTGTCCATGAACGATGTGTCCGTGTCATCAGCGCCCAAGCACGTGAGGCAGAAATCATGGCAGAGGCAGAAATCATGGCCATCGGAAGCGGAGAGGTAACAACCGCAACCAGGAGTTATACACAAACGGAAAGGCATCATCACGCTCTCCATGAGTAACACTCTTTTAGAAGGAAATATAGTCTTTTAGAGGAAGATTATACTGTTTTAGACTGCTGAAGTGCCCAGGGGCATTCTCTGCACTCCACCGGTGCATGAGGGGGAGAAGCCACTGTAATATGATGTAAATCCAACAGCTTTTTGTGGAGGTGAATGGATCGGTGGAGGAATTAAGCTCGCTGAACACAACCGCTCGGCTCCGAAGAAAAAAATCTGAATGAGTGGTTGCGAGCCAGCTCCTTTAAAACTTGTATGTCCAGGGAAGTGGCATGCAAATTCCACTCGCCAATTCCCATTGGACTTTTCTCAAAGATCAGAGGTGTTTGGGGCCCCCAAGGGTGACCCCTACTGTCACAACATCAACACAACTTTGAGTGAGTGACAAATAGGGTTTGTTTAATATACTATAAAGGCTTAAGCAAATATTAAAGATGGTGTCCTCTATAACAACATAACTCACAAGATGTTATTTAATGCAGGGGTTCTCAACTGGTGGGTCGCGACCCAAAAGTGGGTGGCAGACCTGTTTTGGGTGGGTCTCGGTAAGCTGGTCAAAAAAAAATAATATTTAATGTGCGTCTCATGTTTGATTGGTCTCTTATTTTGAAAAAAGGTTTATTTTGACAGGCATTCGTCAGAGACGTGCGGTAGTTTACTATGGTAGCCATGGTAACCATCCTGTCTTTACGTTGTTTTGACATTCAGATTCGAGATGGCGAAGCGCAAATATGACCCAGACTATTTAAAAAATGGATTTTCGTACATTGAGGATAAAAAGGGACAGAAACCCCAGTGTGTGCTTTGTAGTGAAGTGCTTGCCAATGAGAGCATGAAACCGTCCAAACTGAAGCGCCATTTAGAAACCAAACATCCCGCATCGAAAGACAAGCCGGTGGAGTTTTTTCAAGGACATCTCCAGGAGCTGAGGGCATCACAAAAGTGTAAAGACCTGGGCTCTGAGCACATGCAGGTGCTGTATCACTCAGAAGTCCGCTGGCTGTCGAGGGGCAAGGGGTTGTCACGCTTTTACGAACTTAAAACAGAAATCGCCACATTCCTCTCAGAGACTGTTTGACAACGAAATGTGGCTCGCACGAGTTGCATATCTTGCTGATATTTTTGAGCACCTCAACACATTAAATGTATTGATGCAAGGGAGGGGACACAATATATTTGAACAGTCCGACTTTTTCAAGAAAAAGATCTCACTGTGGCTAAATAATTTATCCAAAGACAGACTGGACATGTTTCCCAACTCTTGCCATGAAGCACAGCAGCTGGACAGTGCGGCCAAAAATAACTTGAAACAAACTTTAAGGGCGCATCTCACTAAACTTCAAGCTCGGTTTGACGACTACTTCCCAGAGAAACAAACAACCATGGACTGGATACGCGACCCCTTCGGTATCAATGTGGAAAACATCACGTTGCCAAGTAACGAAGAGCATCAGCTGGTGGACCTGTCATGTGACCTGACGCTGAAAAAGAGATTTGGTGAGGTAAGCCTTTCCCACTTCTGGTGCAGGGATGTGATGACTGAGTATCCATCCCTCGCCACTTTAGCAGTCAAAACGATCTTACCATTCAGCACAACCTATTTGTGTGAAAGTGGCTTCTCTACCTTGGTCCAGCTCAAGTCAAAGCAGAGAAACAGGTTGGACACTGAGCATGATCTGTGAGTAGCTCTGTCTACTGTCACCCCAGACTTTGAAACTCTTATCAAGTTTAAAGCACATCCCCAATTGTCTCATTAACTTCCACAAATGACCTGGTTAGGTGAAAACTTTATTTTGAGTGATTTTGACATTGATTTTATTCACTTTTGTACATTTAGTTGTCATGGTCCTCCTTAGTTTCTTATTAATTTGCTCTGAATAGAGTAAAAATATCTTGTTATGTGGCCTTATTTATTTAATTAACTTTTGTACATGCGGTTGTCAGGGTCCAGTTACTTATTAATATGCTCTGAAATGCACGTTGCACGGGATAATATATGCATGTATGTAGGGTTATGTTTTTAAAAAGATGATATATGAGTGTTTTCAACAGTTATTTTTGAAAAATAAATTTTGTTGGTTGAATTCTAAAAAAGTGGGTCGCGACTTAATGACCATGGGAAAATGTGGGTCCCAGGGTGGGACCAGTTGAGAACCCCTGATTTAATGGACAAGTCCAAACAAAGCACATGTTCATGTATCAAAAATAGACCAAAAATAAAATGAACTTTGCGTGAACATCACCATATTTAGAACTAAAACAGGATTGACAACCATATGTGCTGTGTGTAGCCCCTTTGTACAACAGCAGAGAAAATGAGAGTGGAGAGGAGAATGGTCTAATTTACCCACATTGCCTCTGTGATGAGGGTTCATCCATTATACCAGCACACACATAGAGTCCTAAGAGGATCTTCACGTAATTACGGTGGGTACACAAGATTAAATTGGGCCTGTGTCCAGCTCTGAGCAAAAAAACCACAGAGAACCATTTTCAGTCAAACATTTCAAGCCAGCTGATAATTCATTCAGCACACAATGTTTGGCATGGAAGGGTTATTTGCCTTAAATTTTCTGTTTACATTTTCATCGGATTACACATGTTAACCCGGTAACCCCAACTTAATTTATTTTTCCTTGTAATTTCTCAGTAATGTTACAAAAGGATAGTTCAGAAAATGTGTGGAGTTTGCTTTGTTCTCTTGTGCATAATTTCTATCTCTCACATTAGCTGTGACAAAGGATCTTAGTTAGGTGAATTGAATTAGGTGGTTCTCATAGCTGAATTTCCTCCCTGGATTGGATGCTTGCGATTACATCTGGAGTGCATCCATCCAAACATTCTTGTTTGTCGGGCTATGTATGCCTTGTTCTACTCTGAAGCCCCTCCTAACATCATGTCAGTAATCCTAACTTTTCACTTACACTGATCCCTATTCTCTGCAAACAGGATTATTTGGATTTGGTGGGGTGTATTGAGAGTGTTGTTGGGGAGGAGGGTGATGAAGTGAGCAAAAGGAAAAAGCCAGAAGACATGCTAGCTGAAGGTGATTTAAAGGGATATTTTGCCCAAAAATTCTAATTTTCTCATCATTTGCTCACCAGCCTCATGTTATTCCAGTTTGGTGTATCAAGGCATCCCAGGTTTGATGCAGGTTTGCTCACAGGTTTTTCGGTGAAGTGAAAAGATGAGAAAAGATTATTGTTTAGCATAAATTCAGGGACAAAGGTTGGTTTTGGCTAATATTTACACACCTAACATTGATGAGCAGGGCATTTTTATTGATCTTTAAGGGATATTGCAAGCCGCTGGCACTCCTCATGATATTATATTGGGAGAAGACTTTAATCTTTTGTCTGACTCTGTCCTTGATCATAGAGAAGCAAAAGTGTGTAAGCCCTAGAGCAACATTGTCACTTCAGAAGATGTGGAAAAATCTTGGTCTTGCAGATATTTGGCAACTACTAAAACCATCTGGTAGGGACTATAAACATTTTTTATCAGTCCATAAGATTTATTCTAGAATAAATTTATATATATATATATATAAAACGTCCCTCATTTCATCTATTGTTGATTGCTCACTTGGAAACATCTTAGTCTCAGATCACACCCTGGTGAGTTTACAGATGTTGCCACATACAGAGAAAAATAAATAATTTAGTTGTCGCTTTAATGAATCCCTGCTGCAAATCCTGATTTCCAACAAATGTTAAAGACTGATATCAGTGTTTATATAGAGACCAACTGGTCCTCAGTATATACTGTGGGTGTGGCTTAGGATGCACTTAACCCTCTGGGGTCTGAGGGTATTTTGGGGCCTGGAGAAGTTTTGACATACCTTGACATTTGTGCTTTTTTCAGTTGCTTAAAAACATATTAATGGTCAAAGTGTGATAACACTGTATTCAGCACAAACTAGGCTACAATAATATGTAAGCAACATGTGTGTACATGTTTGTATTTTTGAGAAAATAACGTTTATGCATGGTTTTTGAAAAAACTAAAATATTAAGTCACTGAAATAAGGTCATATAACACATACTAAACATTTGTCCACAAGACTTTTGAGAACTGGATCTTGTAGCCTAGAGTTTTTTCTACAAAATGATTCGAAAACCATCCTGATCACTCATTCATACAAAACAATATAGTAATTTAACCTTTGTAAGACAATTTTAGTGTTGAAAGGTAATATGCGAGGAGGCGTGAACGATCATGAATATTTAGGTGACTCACACCTGAGAGACAATGACTCCACCCCTGGGCCTATCAATGAGGAATGTGACAGAAAGAGAATGAATGTGAGGAGACTTAATGATCAAAATCAAGTTTTAAGTTAAAAGAAGATATCTGACTATATATTTTCTTTACATAAAGACTTTACTTAATTTTAGACCTACACTACTGTTAAAAGAAGTCTCTTCTGCTCACCAAGACTGGATTTATTTGATCCAAAATACAGAAACAATATTGATATTCTGAACTATTTTTTACAAATTAAAAGAAAGTTTTCTATTTAAATATATTGTAAAATGCAATTTGTGATCAAAGCTGAATTTTTAGCATCATTACTGCAGTCTTCAGTGTCACGTGATCCTTCAGAAATCATAATAATATGCTGATTTTCTAATATGGGCATATTTAAAATGCATTTTACTAATTTAACCTGAACAAATATTTGCAAGCACAAACTTTGTTGATGATAATGAGGCATTATAAACACTAGATAAAATATAATCTAACATTCATATTATTTTTATATCATATTACATATCATATTTATATCATACAGCATACAATTGAAATGCCTGCTGAAACAGCATTTAAATGTAACTAAAACTTGCTTATTATGAAATATTTCAAATGTCAATACTCTGAATCCTGGCTGACAAGTCTGGAAACAGTGTACATTGCATCGATCGTCTCAGCAAATTAGCATATGAATGGCACGCTCTGCTGGTGGGTGGGATCACATTACAGATAATTAGATGAACCGGTAAAAACTGAACATCGCGTTGTTTCAAACCGATTGCATTGCAGGAGAATATTTGTTTTAAATTTGAATTGGTTTATTAAAAAGTATACATTTTAAGCTTTCTCTAGACATATGTTTCATGTTTGTGTGATAAGTATTCGCGGAGTTTCAGGTCATTTTTGTGACGTGTTTCTGAAATATGCTCGTGAACAAGGGGACTGCTGAAAGCTCACCCTTTTTATTTTCTTTATTTTACAAAAGCACAATGTTTCATTGTTATTATGAGTGTACACAAATAAAAGTAGACCCTTTATAGTCTATAATGATGTCTTACACTTATCTGTATACCCAAAAATGACGGAGTATTTTAAGTTGTTTCTGCTGTAATTAAGAAAATATCCAGCAGGACGCACCGGTGCGTCCGTCGACCCCAGAGGGTTAAGGCAGTTCTTAGGGGTACGATCATACAGTATGCCTCATTTACCAAAAAATCCAAAGTACGAGAACTCGTGGAGATGGAAGGGAATATTAAAAGTGCTGAGGCAGAGCTGTAGCGCAGTGTGACACCTGATATCCTCAGAGAATTGACCTGATTGAAATACAGATTTAATACTTGTGGCATGGGGGTGTGGTCATGTGTCAGTCTGCTGGAGAGAGAGAGCAGTAAGGCTTCGCCACCTCCTGGGAATGCCACCATGTAGTCCTCTGCCAGCTGGATGGCTCCATCCAACAATGCCGGCGGTGGCACTGGACCCAATCAGACAAGACTCTGGGAAGTTGGGAGACAAACTGCTCCAGTACCACCAGGTCGACCATTTCCACGACATTGCGGATTCCCCCCAGCAGCAACCATTTCCAGCAGGCGTCACAGAGCTGCTGCGCAAAAGCAAATGGGCGGTTGTCCTTCCCGAAGCTCAACGAGTGGAAGAGCTGCCGACTCTGCTCCGGGGTCTGACCAGCCCGTTGCTGGATGACCTTCTTTAGGTGGTTGTAATCCAGGAGGCTGGCAGCAGGGAGTTGTTGTACCGCCATCTGCGCCTCCACAGAGAGCAGGGGAAATAGGCAGGCCGCCCACTGAACAGGGGGCCACCTCCAAACCAAAACAATTTTTTGAGAAAAAGCCTCCAGATCGTCGCTCTGCCCCATTTTCATAAGGGCTACTGGTGGGACGGGTTCTGATGAGGTCGCAGTGCCAGCCCCCTCCCTGGCGACCAGGCTCCTGAGCACCTGCCTGGACCAGGACTTGGAAGTGTTGTTCCTGCTTCAGACGTACCTCCATGAGGGCATGGTGTTGTAACTGCTGGATGCTGGTGAGTTTTTTAAAGACTTCGGCCAGCAGTAAGGTCTCAATAGCGGCATTCTCCTCCAAAGCCGGGTTCTCGGCACCACTGTAGAAATACTCTTTGTTTGGGCAATGGAGGAGTCAGGAGACAATGAAGCAGATTCAAGGTAAGTTATTTTAATGTTCAACTTCGATGGTAGTCATCAATACAAACTAAAAGATTCATGAAACAATGGGCAAAACACTCTGGGTATGGCTGTAGGTTTTTCCGGTTACTCTCCCCCCTCCTGTAGTTATCTGACGTGCTTTTTACATCTCCCTCTGCATCACTACAATGAGAGACAGGTGTTAGGGGTAATTATCAACCAGGTGACAACCCTTACTGCTCTCTCTCCCACAGATCGAAACATGACCACTTCCCCATGCCACAATATTATTTAGTTGCAGAAAGTGGAGTTTTGTTTTTTCATGGCAAGACAGTCATGCTTTGAGTCGGGGAACTAAGCAGGGAAGCTTTTAGTTAGATATATAAAGCAGAGAGAGTCTTTTTCTACCATTCACTCAGTGAAATCTGCTGGTGGTGAAATTTTTACCTCGGCCATTGATATTAATAATGCCTTTAAAGTGTTCTATCTTGATCTTTATAGTTCCACGTCTTCGTCTACTGACAAAGATATAAAAAAATTTGTGGAACCACTAGAACTCCCTAAATTGATGACTGAACAAAAAAAATTATCTTGATTCTGAGGTAACCTTGAAGGAGCTTTACAAGGTAATTAAGGCCTTACCTACAGGCAAGGCTCCGGGGCCAGTTGGTTTTGCCGCTGAATTTTTTAGACCTTATGCTACAGAATTGGCTCCACTTTTGTTAGAAGTTCATATGGAATCATTAAAGAATGGAAAGCTTCCAACATCCATGACACAAGCCCAGATCAGTCTGATTCTTAATAAGGACAAAGATCCAAGTGAGTGTAAATGTTAGCATCCAATTTCCCTGATCCAGCTAGATGTAAATATTTTGTCAAAAATCTTGGCTAACAGGTTAAGTAAGTTATGACATCTCTTATACATATAGATCAGGTGGGGTTTATTCAGGGCCGTAGCTCTTCTGATAACCATTAGCAGCTGCAATAAGAAAGGAGGATGATTTTCCTGGGGTAATGGAGGGAGGTGTGGCACATAAACTTCTGCTTTATGCAGGTCATATTTTATTATTTGTATCTGACCCTACTAGATCTATGCCTTGCCTCCATGGAATTATTAATTCCTTTTCCAATTTCTCAGGATACAAAGTCAATTTGTCTAAATCCAAAGCTTTGTCTCTGACAGCGTACTGTCCAGTAACAGCCTGGGGCAGTTAGAAATTTGGGGGACAGATATATAAAAAAGTGGGTGTAGCGTATTTGGGGGTTTCAATGAAAATTCGCTAACTGGCTAGTTTGGCGGTGTTGTGTTATGCTATTGGCTTAGCTGTACTGTGTTTACAATATGGCGTTGGCAGGTTGCGCATGTACTGTAGATTGCCCCAGAAGTGTCCCTTTAGGACTTCCTGTGAACTTTCATCGCCATAGCAACCAGCACCAGTGCTTTTTGATCTGGATCAACACTAATGAACACAGTTTCATCGATGCCTATGTACATTAGCATGTTCCACAGTGCACAAACAAACAGTAATCTGATAAAGTGCCCAGATTCTCACACCAATATATGTAGCAAATTTGGTATGATAAATGTTCACTGCACGGGTTAAAGTGTCGTGTACATTACCATTATTTGTAAGGGAAACAGTATGTGTGAGCTAGGAATTAAATTAAACGGTTCTACTTTACTATTTAAGGAAATTTATAATGGAATCAGTCGCATTTGACAACCGTTATAATTTAGATAAATGACAAATAACTAGATTATTTGTCTAAATAAATTCTCCACCATAAAAATCGTAATACCACGTCTCGTTGCATCAGCTCATAATTTCTACTGTAGGGAATTAGCTTTAATAAGAGAAGTATGATTAATTTTCTTTTTGGAGTAATATTATTCTCATGGCTTATTGACAATAATATTACACATATAGGTATAGCATTGAGGTGAAAACTTTTAGAAACAGGGATGTGATTATTTAACAAAATATACCACAGTCAACATATCATTAAAATGGAAACATGAATAATTAATCATAACTTGTTATAATTACCGGGAAGGCATGAAGAGAGAGAAGTTTAGTTTAATATGCATGTTTATTATATATTTTCACTTATTTTATTTTATTTTATGATTTATTTCTGTGCGTGCGTTAGTGTGTGTTATTTTATGTGACCACAGGGGTGTTCTTAGTGATTGGGTGGGGTTGGTGTTTGGGGAGGGATATTAGAGAGGGTTAAAAGTTAAGTGTTGCTCTCTGTTGTGTAATTTTCTTTGAATCAATAAAAAATATTAATCACAAAAAATATATAATATTTAAATTAAGCTCAGTCGACAGCATTTGTTGATTATCTTATGTCCCAGTTTAGTTTTTGTTTAAAGTAATAAGCCATTAGACCAGTGGTTCCCAACCCTGTTCCTTGTGGCCCCCAAACACAGCAAATTTTGTATATCTCCCTTTTCTGACACACCCAGTTCTGGTCTTGACATTGAGAGATCAATCACGGACATGTCCGTTGTGTGTGCGTTTGTGTTTTTTGTTTAAGTTCTTTATTAAAATATTATTTACGTTGACAAGCCAGTTCTCACCTCCTCCTTGCCCATCGTAACCCCGCGTTACACATGGTTTTCAGCGTACGATTAAATCATTCAACCAACCCGTCTGTCAGCGGATAGTAAACGCTGGTACGAAACAATTTAATCCCCAGTAATTCATAAAGTTTGCGTAGTGTGCGTGACATTAACGTACTGCCCTGGTCGGTGAGGATTTATTTCGGAATACCCACCCGGGAGATAATTTTGAAGAGTGTCTCTCCAACACTGCATGCTGAGATGTTGCTCAGAGGCACTGCTTCCGGATATCACATTGCGTAATCAACCAGAACTAACACAAAGCGATATCCGTGTGCTGACCGCTCTAATGGCCCCACGAGGTCCATGCTAATTCTTTCGAAAGGGACCTCGATTAGCGGTAATGGGCGCAATGGCGCTCTTGGGGTGGCCGGTGGATTCACCAACTAACATTCGCGGCATGTCGCACACCACCTGCGCACATCGCCGCGAATGCCCGGCCAATAAAAACGGGTCATTAAATGGTGGAGTGTTCTTTCTTGCCCTAGGTGACCGGCCATAGGATTATGATGAGCCCCCGGAAAAGTTTTTCCTGACGGCTCCTCGGCACTAATAACTGGGTTGTATTTTCATGGGTTTGAGTGTCCTGCGTCACTCTATACAATCGGTCCCTAATAATTGAAAAATACGGAAATGTGAGGTCGACTTCAGGCTGGAGCTGCAGACCATCGATTACTCTCACTTGGTCAAAGGTGTGCCCAAGGGATTCGTCACGCGACTGCTCTAGAGGGAAGTCCCCCTCCGGGAATTCCCCAAGGGCGGGAATGTTGGATGATTCCCCCTTGTATCCCTCTGACGCTGAGCAGATGCAGACGGCCTGCCTCCCCAGCCATCGCGTCACACATCACACACTGAGTTTTTGGTTTGCAGGACCCAT
This sequence comes from Moxostoma hubbsi, assembly GCA_032164185.1. Taxonomy (NCBI): domain Eukaryota; kingdom Metazoa; phylum Chordata; class Actinopteri; order Cypriniformes; family Catostomidae; genus Moxostoma; species Moxostoma hubbsi. The sequence goes on from JAVLUX010000186.1 coordinate 4,967,419, forward strand.
CCACACACAATGCTTTTAACAAAGTTTTAAACCCTGGCCAATTGGTTCCCAGAATTAGTGGATAGGTGAGGCGGGAATTAATCGTGGCCTCTATTCTATGCTTTAGACCCTGAAATTGAATAACAGTGGTCACTACCAGATATTCTTGAACTTCCCCATGCACACACCTGTTGTTGTGATCTGTACCCAAAGCTCCGTCATGAACCAAGCCGTGGTGGATCGAGATTTGGTTGCAACCCAAATCAATTAGGGCTTGGTATGTACACCCCTTAACCCTTAACGGTATGCGATACGTCCCAGCTTGATCGAGGGGTGGTCTGTTGTGTCTCGGGCTCATCGGATGAACCCGTGGCAGCGGAGATATCACCCTGGGAAGGACGATGGAGAGGGGTAGACGCCAGCGTGTAGTGCAGCCCGCTGAAGCAGAGTGCCTGTTTGGGGAAATATGCCCCCGGGGTGGGAATAGGACAGGAGGAGGAGGAGGGAGAGAAAGATACTTGGACTACTCACCGGCTGTGGGGTAGGCTGCCATGTGGGCTTCGGCCAGCTTGACGGCGTCATCCACCGACGTGGGGTGATGGCACTGGACCCAATCCGCAGTTTTCTTGGGCAGTCGCACGGTCAGCTGCTCCAGTACCATCAGCTCTATTACATCCTCCACACTGCGCCTTTCCCCGGCTAGCACCCATTTTCACAGGCATCCTGGAGCTGTTGTGCAAACACAAACAGGTGGCCAACTTCACTCAGCGTAAGGGAGCGGAACTGCCGACGATGTTGTTCGAGGGTGCGGCCCATCCATTGCAGGACTGCAGTCTTTAGTTTTCCGTGGTCCAGGGGGTCCTCCGCTGGCAGTTGTTGCGCCGCGAGTTGTGCCTCCCCGGAGAGCAGCAGAACAAGTGGAGGGCCCACTGGGCTTGAGGCCAGCCGGAGGCGATGGCTGCATGTTCAAAGAGGCCCAGAAATGCCTCTGGGTCATCCTGAGGGCCCATCTTGGAGAGGAGGAGTTGCGGCTTAGTCACTGTCTTCGGGGTCGTGGCGTAGGATCCGCCTGGAGCGAGCCAGCCCCATAGAGTCTGACGATCCACGACATAGACCTGGAGGAGCTCCTGGAAATGTCTTTCCTGGTCGAACAGGGCTTGATTATGGGTTTCCTGGATGTTAGCCAGGGCACGGATGACTTTGCCCAGTGGTGAGGTGTCCATGGCGAACAGACAACCTTCTAGTTCCCGGGTTTCGGCACCAGTGTAACAGATACAGGCAAGAAGGAGCGGGGAGCGGTTCAGGTACTATAGCTTTTTAATGAAAGTTCAGCTTCACAAAAAAAATTTGGGCTTTCCAGTCACATTAATCAATTTCAGGCTTTTCAGCCAGAAAAGAGGTTCACTGGGACACGGCAATCACTGCTTTCTTGAGTCGTTCTCTCTCTTCCTCACTGGTGTTCTTGGCAGCTTTTCAAGCATGTCTCCGCCGTCATTGTAACGAGACATAGGTGTTATGTATCATTAAATTACCAGGTGATGACCCTTACCGCTTCCTCTCTCCCCAGTGACGGACACATGGCCATGTCTCGCTACACACCATATTACTGAAGAAATATCTTAAATATTATTGTAATAAGAATTGTCAGTTGTATAAAGAGGCTGATGAAGTCAGACTGAAGGCAGAGAGGAGCGGATGAAGTGAGGGAGCAGCGATGAAAGTGAAAGGTATATATAATTACTACTCATTACAACAACAAAATAGTGCCCTTTTTTATCCTTCCGCCCCTGTCCCTGCAAAGGTCTGTGCACACCAATGTCAACACCATTGTGTCATTTTCATTTTTGTTAACTAAATTAAGTGTTTATAAATAAATAAGTAATAACTGAATGCTTCACATATGAGTTAAGAAGTCACTGTATTCTATAAAGAAATAAAAACAATTTTATTAACACTAGTTGTGATCGAGAACATGTTTTTTATGATCATGAGAAAGCAAGGTTTTGTTTTGTTGAAATCATGAAAAAAATTAAGTTGTGATCACAAGTTAAGACAAAAACAAAAAGTTAAACTATGGACAAAACGGGTTTCCGTAGTTATGTTAATAGTTATAGCATTCATGTAAGTGTCTGAATAGTTTTTGGGATCACTGTTTTGTGAAATCCTGTAACATCTGTGCACTTGCACATTAGTCTGAATGACAGAAATATACTGTAATTAACATTGTGAAAGTGAGTTTTAATGTGCTATCGGCAATTAAGTTTGCAAGGTCTTTCCTTATAGCCTTGAAGAAGAATTAAACAAGTGTACTAAAAATGGCCTTGCTAGTAGGTTTAAGATGGTCTAATAAGGTTGGTTTAATAAGTCTGACACCACTGAATACAGTATTTCCGCAAGTCAAGAGAGAAAATTATTTACTGCAGATATTCTATAGGCAAATTTAAGCAGACATCTAGAAGCCTAGTTTGAATTGCTAATGTATTTGGATCTGAGGAGGGACAGTACATGTAAAGTTTCAATGTAAAATGCATACCCCAGTCTTTCCACATTTCAGTGTATACAGGGCCATATCTACCAATTCTGATGGTTGCTGAACATTAACTGAAGCTCCTGACCCCTATCTGGATGATGTCATGCATTGCACTGCTGACACATGATTGGCTGATTAGATAATCACATGAATATGTAGGTGTACAGGTGTTCCTAATAAAGTGCTCTGTGAGTGGATGTTACTGCCCCCTTATGTAATTGTTCAAGATCAGGATCTGAGTGTAAAAGCTATGGTCATAACTGCACAAACAGATAAATAGAATCTGTCCTTCTGTTAGTTCAAGGACAAAGGCAACATCAAAAAAGAATTTGATCAGATGGGAGAAGTGAGCAGAATTTATATGTAATGAGCAGCCACCTTTTTACATTCCTTGTGAAAGAAAAAAGCAACAGCCGCAAGATGATATCAGAAAGCAATGTCACAGCCTTTCTGAAGTCTGAAAATCTGTACTTGTGTATTGACTCTTAAAGATGAATTTCACTGTGAAAGCAAAATGAGATTCAAATTCTCTTTATTAAGGTGTGAAATGCCAGATGGACATATTTAAACTGAGAGACAGATTGCATAATGTGTCTGAAGGAATGCGTCTGATGGACTCATAATTATTAAGGATGAAAGTTGACTTTCCATGTGGTTTCAACTTTTTAAATATTCATGTTCTTGTTCTTTTCCCTGAGTGATAAATTAGCTTGATTTCATTCCCAGAAGCAACTTATATGAATGCATTGGGAGCAAAATAGTTTTTGTGCTATCCATTGGTTGTCATTTGCACTGCCAAAGACACAGAGATTCACTGTGTGCGCATTTGCTTTTATTTTTCTACATGATGAAATTAAAAAATAATTGTTTATTTTTTTCAAGAACTTTGGTTTGGTTAAAAATAAAACTACTTCTGTGCTTAAATCTGTTTTCCCCACAGGACACAACAAAAGAGGTCTCTTAGCATGGAAAACAAGCTTAAGTGGCAGAGAAAGCAAATGCAAAAAAAAATAAAAAATTTATGTTAGAGCCAATTATGAAATATTTTGTAAATGCATCTGATGAACAGAAGGATGTTAGAAGAGAGACAGATGAAAGCCTGCAGGGCACAGCATCATAAGCACAGCAGCTTGCATAAACTGCAGCCAGTGTCCTCTCTTCTCAAGCTTCTCCAAGACTGTTTACCCTGTTACTATACAAGAACTGTGATTTTTTGCATATTTAATTTTTTCTGGAAAGGAGCCATTCATTCAGGTATGAGGGATCCACCTGAACACGTTTAACCACTGATCAAATTTCACTTGTTTTTAAGGTAGGCAATGTTTTATCTGTGTCAAACATTAACACAATGTAGTTTGACCTATGTGGGGATATTTTATTTACTTGCTAAAATATGTCTAAAACAAACTTTTTTAAATACCTTAAAAAGATAACATGACAATAGATACATTTCCTTCTCTGTGAAGAATCCTCTTGCAGCAATGCAAGTCTTTGGCATTCAAAAGCTGTTAGTTTAGGACCTATGAGGAGTCTGTTTCTCAAACTAGAGACTGTGATTTACTTGTCTTTTTGTTGTGCATCTGGCCATCCACTTCCCTCTATATCCTGTTTAGAGATTCATTTTTGAAAACATTAATGCATGAAATAGCCTACGTCTCTCTAAAATGATGAAATTTTATTTCACATTGACATTTAATGAGATGCAACTGGCTGTCAAATACATATTAAGCTACACATAACACATAATCTATAAATGTGTATAGAATGTGTAATGTATGTGTATTTTCTCAGGCACTTGTTGAGTCTAAATGAATGCACAACTTGCATTATTTCAGTGGTACACCCAAATGACAATAGCATTGGTGTTTCAGGGTCATTATTTAATGTGGGGAACACACAATCACTTAACAATCAATTTGTTGACTGATCTTTGAAACATTCACAAATAATTCAAAATTCTGTCTTTTTAATTAAAAGATGAAAACACAAAAAACACAGAGCATAATTTCAGCCAATTATGCATGCATTTAACCATAAACATCAAAGTTTAGAGCAGAATTGTCTCTTATTTAAGTGGAGTAACTGTGATAACTGAGCTTCACAAATGTGCTTCTCATGTTACACTTTATGTTCACATCAAAGTCTATTAAGTTCTGTGAACAAGTGTATGTTTGTTTGCACTTTAAGTTTCACACTAGAACTCAATGGTTTCACTGGACTCAAACACTGGTCATATATGTGCCATTATAATAGATGCTATGCTCCTCAATGCCCTAGTACTTTTAAAATGAAAACAAGTGTGACTGATAAAAATAGACCATGACAGGAAATTTACAGAGAGTGCCGATTAAAGAATTAATTTGTGCAATCTCTGAACATGTTGCCACACAAACATCCCTAATAATTTAGGGAATAAAAGGCTAGCCCTACGCATAGCAAATGAGAATGATTAAAAGGGTTTTACACAACATACACTTTAAGAAAAAAAAGAAAAAAAAAGTGCCCCTCACAGCTACCTTTAAGGGGACCTTTTTTGTACCTCTAATTGAGGAACAAATTTGTACCTTCGTACCATTAAAGAGGCAATTATGTACCCTACGGTACAATCGTGCACTCTACGTAGAAGGTACAAAAATGGACCTTATTAAAATGTACAACATTGTACCTTTAGGGTACCACCCCAGTGACAGAGCAATTTGATCCTTTAAGTGGCAAAAAATATCCTTATTGACACAGGTTTACAGATATTCAATTTTATTTATAAATCTCTTTTTACAAAAAAAACTACATTATGTGCATGCCTTTGCACATCTCTTAACAGCAGGTGTGGATCAATAAGTATTATAACATACATTAAACAACAACTACACTTCATACAATACAATATAAAGCAGCCATTTAAAATGGGCATTAAATGACAAACTGTTGCATTCCATATTGTCTTTTGTTTATGTACTTTTATTTTGAAATTATTGTTAAGTTTCTGGCTCCTGTTACATTCCATATTGTCTTTTGTTTATGTACTTTTATTTTGAAATCATTGTTAAGTTCCTGTTTCCTGGTCTTTGTCTTATGTCCTGTTTTCCCTCCATGTCTATGTGTCTGATTTTCATTGGTTCATTGTTTAATTACCTTGTTATCAGTTCTAGTTTGTCATTAGTTTCAGTTTATTGCCTTGTCACCTTGTTTTGAGTTTTAGTTTTCCATTGGCTTACATTTCCCCTTGTTTTTGTATTTAAGTCCTCATGTTTACCTTGTCCCTTGTCGAGTATTGTTGTAATCCTGAAGTTTGTCTGATGCTATCCCGATGTTTGCCTGTTAGTAGTTTAATATTAGTTAGAGTACCTGAGCCATAGGCTGTTCCTGTTCCTGTTCCTAGTTCCTATTTTATGTCCAGTTCCTGTATCTACGTCTTTGTTAATAAATCTGCACTTGGGTCCTACGCTTCGCCTTCGTCATTGCCTCAGATTGCTACAAATCGTGACAGAATACTCGACCAACAATGGACCCAGCAGCCCAGCAGGCGAACTTCCAGCTTCTCGGCCTCAGACAAGAGGACCGCCCAATAGAGGCCCATAAACTCAAGATGGTGCCGAGTATGCCTGCTGCGTCGCGAGCTCCGTCAAAACACTGCAGTTTATTGTTTGTTTTGTTTACAGTTCTGTGTTTTTTTGTCTTGGATGTTGTCTGCCTTATTGTGTACAACAGACAAACGCTTTTGGACATTGGTTTGGCAATCACACACCGAAAACCGGACTTCACATTCCTCAATGCCGACCCGCGGTTTACAAACACGCCAGCGGAGCCCTTTGATGGGCTGCCCGGCCGCGGAAACGCAGAAGGAAAAGAGGAAAAAGAGCCGGCGTTCTCATCAGATTAAGACGTCGCGCAAATCGCCCCCCGTTACCCAGTATACTACTGGCAAATGTTCAGTCTCTGGACAACAATCTCTGCGAGCTGAGAGCGCGGATCTCCTTCCAACGAGAGACGAGAGAATGCTGCGTTATCTGTCTTACGGAAACCTGGAGTCTGATTCCAGACTCGGCCATCGAACCCACGGGTTTCTCCGTGCACCGAGCGGACAGAGCGAAAGCTCAGGTAAAAGCAGAGGTGGAGGTGTATGTTTTATGATCAACAAATCATGGTGTGATCAGAGGAATGTACATTTTATCAGGTCTTTCTGCTCTCCTGATTTGGAATATCTCATGCTTCTGTGTCGACCATTCTGGCTACCGAGGGAATTCACAGCGGTCATTATCACTGCTGTGTACATCCCCCCACAAGCCGACACAGACCGGGCACTTAGGGAACTGTATGGCAGTATAAGTGAGCAGGAAACCGCGCACCCTGAGGCTGCGTTCATTGTTGCCGGGGACTTCAACAAAGCCAACTTTAAAACAATAGCACCAAAATACCACCAACATATCAGTTTCAACACACGAGGGGACCGGGTTTTGGATCATTGCTATTCTCCTTTCCGGGATGGCTACAAATCCCTCCCCCGCCCACCATTTGGCAAATCCGACCACTCTTCCGTTCTGCTTCTGCCCGCTTACAGGCAGAAACTAAAACGGGAAGCACCCGCCCTCAGAATGATCCAGTGCTGGTCGGACCATTCAGACTCTGCGCTACAGGACTGTTTTGATCACGCGGACTGGGAGATGTTCCGGTCTGCCTCCGATGACGACATCGAGGTTTACGCTGATAGCGTAACGTGTTTCATCAGGAAGTGCGTAGAGGACGTTGTTCCGACGAAAACTATACGGATCTACCCCAACCAGAAACCCTGGGTTAACGGCGATGTTCGCGCGGCACTTACTGCGCGGACCACCGCTTTTAATTCCGGGAACGCGGAGGAGCGTAAACAAGCCAGTTATGCCCTCCGTAACTCCATCAGTACAGCAAAACGCCAGTACAGGCACAAAATTGAAGGACAGTTCAACACCACTGACTCCAGAAGTATGTGGCAGGGAATTAACACCATCACGGACTATAAACAGAATAAAAACTCCGCCATGAACACCGCTGCCTCTCTCCCGGACGAGCTTAATACTTTTTATGCTCGTTTCGAGGATAACAACAACACCGCCCTCGCGGAGAGAGCACTCGCGGCCAATACTACAGATGATGGTTCACTCTCCGTCTCTGTTGCGGATGTAACCCGATCCTTTCGACGGGTGAACATTCGCAAAGCCGCGGGTGTCCAGACAGCATTCCGGGCCGCGTCATCAGAGCATGCGCGAACCAACTGGCTGGTGTTTTTACAGACATTTTCAACCTGTCCCTCTCCCTGTCTGTAGTCCCCACATGCTTCAAAACATCAACTATTGTGCCTGTACCGAAGCAAGCAAAAATCACTTGCTTAAATGACTGGCGTCCTGTTGCCCTCACCCCCATCATCAGCAAATGCTTTGAGAGGTTGATCAGAGATCACATCTGCTCTGTTCTGCCCACCTCTTTGGACCCATTGCAGTTTGCCTACCGTAACAACCGCTCCACTGATGATGCCATTGCATCTACAATACACACTGCTCTATCCCACCTGGAAAAAAGGAACACGTATGTGAGAATGCTGTTTGTAGACTACAGCTCAGCATTTAACACCATAATGCCCTCCAAGCTTGATGAGAAACTCCGGGCTCTGGGCTTAAACAGCTCGCTGTGCAGCTGGATCCTGGATTTCCTGTCAGGCAGACGTCAGGTGGATAGAATGGGCAGCAACATCTCTTCATCACTGACCCTCAACACTGGATCCCCGCAGGGCTGTGTTCTCAGCCCACTCCTGTATTCCCTTTACACACATGACTGTGTGGCGACACATAGCTCCAATGCCATCATTAAGTTTGCTGACGATACGACAGTTGTAGGTCTGATCACTGACAATGATGAAACAGCCTACAGAGAGGAGGTGCACACTCTGACGCGCTGGTGTCAGGAGCACAACCTCTCCCTCAACGTCAGTAAAACTAAGGAGCTTGTGGTGGACTTCAGGAAGAAAGACAGAGAACACAGCCCCATCACCATTAATGGAGCACCGGTGGAGAGAGTCAGCAGCTTCAAGTTCCTTGGTGTCCACATTACTGAGGAACTCACATGGTCCGTCCACACTGAGGCCGTTGTGAAGAAGGCTCACCAGCGCCTCTTCTTCCTGAGACGGCTGAGGAAGTTTGGAATAAACCAACACATCCTCACACGGTTCTACACCAGCACTGTAGAGAGCATCCTGACTGGCTGCATCACCGCCTGGTACGGCAATAGCACCGCCCACAACCGCAAAGACCTGCAAAGGGTGGTGCGAACGGCCAGAAACATCATCGGAGGTGAGCTTCCCTCCCTCCAGGATATATATAACAGGCGGTGTGTGAAAAAAGCTCGGAGGATTATCAGAGACTCCAGCCACCCGAGTCATGGGCTGCTCTCACTGCTTCCATCAGGCAGGTGGTATCGCAGCATCAGGACCCGCACCACCCGACTACATGACAGCTTCTTCCCACAAGCAATAAGACTTTTGAACACATGATCTCTCACGATCTAAAATCAGCACTGCACTTTATTAATCCTCATTCTGTCAATATATTCTCGCTCCCAATTCAGTTAGTGTATATATATATATATATATATATTTATACCCTTATCTAGTGTATGTGTATTCTACATTGTGTGTATTGTGTACATTTGATATGTAAATTGTTGTGTAGGTATGTGTACATTTGTTATGTAAATTGTGTTGTGTAAATATGTTGTAATTGTAAAGTGGTTTATGTCTCGTCACTGTCATTACTGCAATGTTGCTCGGAACTGCACACAAGAATTTCACCTGCTGTTGCACTCGTGTACACAGTAGTGTGACAATAAAGTGATTTGATTTGATTTGATTTGACGTCTGTGAGTTTCTGGAGGTGGCAAATTTATCAGACTTCCCGGAGTTTCCCTTGGTCGCTTTCTTCAGGAGCAACCTTAACAGTTCGCTAAAGGAGCGGTTGCCACCAGCAACCCCTTGCTGGATGCTCCTTGACTTTGTTGAAGAGACCCTGAGGATCTGCTGCTCTCCATTTACTGTGGGTGTTTTGCGGAGGAGGACGCTACCTCTCCTCCCACAGTGGTCACCCCCCAGCCTTCCATAACTCGTTCCTCCACGCCTGCCACGGCCAACGCGCTCCCAGCCTCGTCTGTCCCAGGGCCAGCGTTGACAGTCCCGTCCACCAGGAGGAGGAGGAGAAGAGGGAAGGCTTCCGCTCTCCAGTCTCTGCCTTCCACGGCTCCGTCCCCAGAGCCAGAGTCGCGCCTGTAGCCTCGACCGTCTCAGAGCCAGAGCCAGCACCTGTAGCCTCGACCGTTTCAGAGACAGAGCCGGCGCCTGTAGCCTCGACCGTCCAAGAGCCAGCGCCTCCCGAGCCACCCAGGGCTCCGCCTCTCAAGCCTCCCACGGCTCCGCCTCTCGAGCCTCCCATGGCTCCGCCTCTCGAGCCACTCAGATCTCCGCCCCTCGAGCCTCCCACAGCTCCACCCCTCAAGCCTCCCACGGCTCTGCCCCTCAAGCCTCCCACGGCTCCACCTCAGAGCCACTCAGATCTCTGCCTCTCGAGCCTCCCACGGCTCCGCCTCTCGAGCCACTCAGATCTCCGCCTCTTGAGCCTCCCACAGCTCCGCCTCTCGAGCCTACCAGGTCTCCGCCTTCTTTGTCTCTGCCCCTTGAGCCTCCCATGGCTCCGCCCTTGAAGTCTCCCATGGCTCTGCCTTCCACGGCGCAAACCCTCGGCCCTTCCACTCCTCCGGAGCCTCCCACGCCTCCAGACCCTTCCACGGCTCTGCCTGCGCCTGCTCCACCTTCCACGGCTCTGCCTGTGCCTGTTGCGCCTTCCACAGCTCTGCCTGCGCCTGCTCCGCCTTCCACAGCTCTGCCTGCTCTGCCTTCCATGGCTCTGCCTGCTCTGCCTCCCACGGCTTCGCCCCCAGACCCTTCCAAGCCTCCAGAGCCCTCCAAGCCTCCAGAGCCTTCCAAGCCTCCAGAGCCACGGCCAATGAGCCAACGCCCACGCCTGCCACAGCCAACGAGCCAACGCCCACGGCCAACAAGCCAACGCCCACACCTGCCATGGCCAACGAGCCAATGCCCACGCCTGCCACGGCCAACGAGCTAACACCTACGGCCAACGCGCCAACACCCACGCCTGTCACGGCCAATGAGCCAACGCCCACGCCTGCCACGGCCAACGAGCCAACGCCCACGCCTGCCACGGCCAATGAGCCAACGCCCACGCCTGCCACGGCCAACGTGTTGCCAGCCTCGTCCGTCCCAGAGCCAGCGTTGCCAGCCTCGTCCGTCCCAGAGACAGCGTTGCCAGCCTCGTCCTTCCCAGAGCCAGCATTGTCAGCCTCGTCCATCTCAGAGCCAGAGCCAGTGCCTGTAGCCTCGACCGTCTCAGAGCCAGAGCCAGCGCCTGTAGCCTCAACCGTCTCAGAGCCAGAGCCAGCGCCTGTAGCCACGACCGTCTCAGAGCCAGAGCCAGCGCCTGTAGCCTCGACTGTCGAAGAGCCAGCGCCTCCCGAGCCACCCAGGGCTCCACCTCCCAAGCCACCCAGAGCTCCGACTCTCAAGCCTCCCACGGCTCCACATCTCGAGCCTCCCACGGCTGCACCTCTCAAGCCACTCAGATCTCCACCCCTCGAGCCTCCCACAGCTCCGCCCCTTGAGCCGCCCACGGCTCCACCTCTCGAGCCACTCAGATCTCCACCTCTCAAGCCACTCAGATCTCAACCCCTGGAGCCTCCCACAGCTCCGCCCCTCGAGCCTCCCACGGCTCCACCTCTCGATCCACTCAGATCTCCGCCTCTCGAGCCTCCCACGGCTCCGCCTCTCGAGCCTACCATGTCTCCGCCTTCTTCGGCTCTGCCCCTTGAGCCTCCCACGGGTCCGCCCTTGAAGTCTCCCATGGCTCCGCCTTTCACGGCGCCAACCCTCGGCCCTTCTACTCCTCCGGAGCCTCCCACGCCTCCAGACACTTCCACGGCTCTGCCTGCGCCTGCTCCACATTCCACGGCTCTGCCTGTGCCTGCTCCGCCTTCCACGGCTCTGCCTGCGCCTGTTGCGCCTTCCACGGCTCTGCCTGCGCCTGCTCTGCCTTTCACGGCTCTGCCTGCTCCACCTCCCACGGCTTCGCCCCGGACCCTTCCAAGTTTCCAGAGCCCTCCAAGCCTCCAGAGCCCTCCAAGCCTCCAGAGCCTTCCAAGCCTCCGCCCCCAGAGCCTACCTGGTCTCCGCCTTCCATGGCTCCGCCCCTAGATTCCTCCTGGTCTCTGCCTTCCGTGGCTCCGCCCCTAGAGTCCTCCTGGTCTCCGCATTTCATGGCTCCGCCCCTGGAGTCCTCCTCTGCTCCGCCTTCCACGGCTCCGCCCCCTGTACCTGCCTTGGCCCCGCCTACAGAGCCTTCCGTGGCTCCGCCCGCTTCCCCTGAGATTCCTCCTAATACAGACCCTGCCCTGTGGCCTCCTCTCAGGCCTTCTGGCCCTGCCCTGTGGCCTCCTCCTAGGCCTTCTGACCCTGTCCTGTGGCCTCCTCCCAGGCCTTCTGACTCTGTCCTGTGGCCTCCTCCCAGGCCTTCTGGCCCTGTCCTGTGGCCTCCTCCTAGGCCTTCTGACCCTGTCCTGTGGCCTCCTCCCAGGCCTTCTGACTCTGTCCTGTGGCCTTCCCCTAGGCCTTCTGACCCTGTCCCAGTCCTGTGGCCTTCTCCCAGGCCTCTTGACCCTGTCCCTGTCCTGTGGCCTTCTCCCTGGCCTCCTGACCCTGTCCCAGTCCTGTGGCCTTCTCCCAGGCCTCCTGACCCTGTCCCAGTCCTGTGGCCTTCTCCCTGGCCTCCTGACCCTGTCCCTGCCCTGTGGCCATCTCCCCGGCCTCCTGACCCGGTCCCTGCCCTTTGGCCGCCCCCCTGGCCTCCTGACCCAGTCCCTGCCCTGTGGCCGCCTCCCTGGCCTCCTGACCCGGTCCCTGTCCTACAGCCACCTGCCAGGCCCCCTGACCCAGTCTCGACCCTGCAGCTGCCTCCCAGACTTCCTGACCCGGTCCCCACCTTGAAGTCATCCCCTTGGTCTCCTGGCCACCCTCCTGATCTGCTATGGTCTCCCTGCTCTTGCCTTGTTTCTCTGTGCCCCTGGTGCCCCCTTAAACTGCCTGTCTGCCCTTTGTGCCCCCTTGAACTGCCTGCTTGCCCCTGCGCTCCGTGGACGATTTGCCTTTCTTTTTTATTGTTTGGAGCATCTGGAATCTGCTCCTTAAAGGGGGGGCTCTTGTTACATTCCATATTGTCTTTTGTTTATGTACTTTTATTTTGAAATCATTGTTAAGTTCCTGTTTCCTGGTCTTTGTCTTATGTCCTGTTTTCCCTCCATGTCTATGTGTCTGATTTTCATTGGTTCATTGTTTAATTACCTTGTTATCAGTTCTAGTTTGTCATTGGTTTCAGTTTATTGCCTTGTCACCTTGTTTTGAGTTTTAGTTTTCCATTGGCTTACGTTTCCCCTTGTTTTTGTATTTAAGTCCTCATGTTTACCTTGTCCCTTGTCGAGTATTGTTGTAATCCTGACATTTGCCTGATGCTATCCCGATGTTTGCCTGTTAGTAGTTTAATATTAGTTAGAGTACCTGAGCCATAGTCTGTTCCTGTTCCTAGTTTATGTCCAGTTCCTGTATCTACATCTTTGTTCAAGCCATGTAATAAGATGCGCGGATTGACTGTCACAGATGCACAACTCAAGGCCACTGAGATTCGTCCTCCGCCACCCAGGTTGAGGTGAATCACTACACCACCATGAGGACATGGAGCACATTGGCATTCCAAATTAGGGACAAAAAAGGCTACATTAATACATGTAGTGCACCTTTTTAGGGTTACAGTATAGTGCAGTTTTTTTTCAGCAGGAATATCATGTGCTAACAAACAATTTGTCATCAACAACATATGTATATAGTGTCTGGTAATCAGCCTCCTCACCTTGTGAGAGAACAATCCAGTCTTCCTCACATTTCACACAATATGAAAAATAATTACTGAAAAATTTGCTCATTTGCATGAACAAGACCTATGTGTTGGATAAATTTAACAAGTGTGAATGTTCTCCGACAAAAGAATGGGCGAGGCATTTTTGGTAGATGTTAGTACAAGTGGTTAATGACTCTGGTCACAGGAGTAGGCAGAGGCTTGTCACCATCCAAAGCAAGTTTCAGAACATACCGCTAAAGAAATAGCAGAGTATTCTTTAAGTGAGATGGATATGCTAGGTTGAAGACAAAGTAAGAACAAAATGCAGCAAGAGCCCCTTCATCCACACCGCTAGCCCTGCAGATCTCCAATCCATCAGCTCTGACCACTGCAGTGATTCTTCGTGTAAACACAGACTTCCAGTCAGTGACCTCTGGTAGCTGAAGAGTTGGATATGGCGATGATGATTCATTCTAAATGACAGGGCACACATAAATATTTCTCTCAGCCAATTTTTTTTACTTAAGGTTACTCAACAAATTATGGACATACACAATATATATGCTTGAATAGTAATTAATATTCACCTTGTATAAATGCGGCTCAACTCTAAATGCAGTTTTTAATTATTTTTACTTTTTAATTATCACATACATAAAATAAATATACAAACAGAGGTCCATACATGCATCGGCTCAGCGACATGGCTGGGAGGACACGACATCTCGTTCCCTCCATCAGGGAATGGAGGTTACATACGTAACCGAGACGTTCCCCGTCTGTCGCTCACTTCGACGTCGTGTTGAAGAAGTGACACTAGGGATCCACTAAATCACGCCATGCGCTGAGCCGTGTACGTGTACTGCTGACACAGGAGCGGGCAAGTATTTCATGTGCAAAAGTGACCAACTGTGTTTAAGACTGCACATACCCTTCCCCAGTGCCCCAAAAAAGTCATCGGAATACTTCTGGTTACCCTAGAGGGGAACAAGGCGACGCCTGCCAACCGGGGAACGGGCCAAGCCTGGCTGGGCCTCTTTTCTCTCTATGTTTCTCTCATAGAGCAAGAGCAGCCGGGCCCTTACCGCATTGTGGGAAGGGGTCTTACCCAGTTTCCTATTCTTTCAGGGGGAAAAGACCCTGCGGAGGCCACACCTGCCCGAAAGGGGAGGCAAGATGGCGAAATACATCACATGGCCTCTTCGGTCACATGTGGGAAAAATGGTGCGGTGGTAGATCCAGCCTCGAGGAGGGGGGAGTTGCTACGACATGGCAACCGGAGGGCAGCGAAGAACTGCCTAAGGGAGACGCGGGTCAGCTCATAAGGTGACCGTACCGTGGAAGTACACATAGGAGGAGTCCATGTAGGAGGCCTGACCTGTGGAGCACCTATTCCAGTACAGGGTAGCCTGGGGTACCCGTAGTGGACTGGGTCGGTAAGTTCCTCCGCTGAACTGTGGACTCAAGTGGGCTAGGGAGGAATCGACCAGGGACCTAGAGGAATCTCCTGGGAAAGAAGGCGCACTGTTTTACCTCGGCCGAGGGAAAGGGCGCTGGACGCAAGCGATTCACCCGGTCAGACCGTCGGCGTGTACAGAGTTCTACCGGCTCGGACCTGAGAAAACACGGAACGAGACTGACTAAACCCTGAGATTGTAAAATCTCACAAAGGCGTTAGGTGTTGCCCAACCCACTGCTCTACAAATGTCTGCTAGGGAGGTGCCCATAGCCAGTGCCCACGAGGACACAATGCTCCTTGTTGAGTGCGCTCGGACCCGCAAGGGGGGGGGGCATGGCCTGGGTGCGATAGGCCAGAAAGGTGACATCCACCACCCAGTGGGGAAGCCTCTGTTTGGAGACAGCATTCTCTCTCCACTGTCCCAAAGCAGACAAAGAGCTGCCCAGAGCACCTAAAGCTCTGAGTGCGGTCCAAATAAGCACGCAAGGCATGTACTGGACACAGCAATGAAGGGGCTGGGTCTGCCTCCTCCCGGGGCAGCACTTGCAGGTTCACTACCTGGTCTCTGAAGAGAGTGGTAGGGACCTTGGACACGTAGCCCGGTCGTGGTCTTAGGACCACATGTGTGTCTGCCAGACCGAACTCCAGGCAAGTGTCGCTAACAGAGATCGCTTTCAGGTTCCCGAGCCTCTTGATGGAAGCGATCGTGATCAGCAGGGCCGTCTTTTTAGAGAGAGGGCCCTGAGCCAACTGATTCTAGCGGCTCGAAGAGAGATCTCTGAAGACCGGCGAGGACCACCGAGAGATCCCAGGAGGGGAACAGGCCTGGCCGGGAGGGATTTAACCTCTGGGTGCCTCTTAGGGACCTGATAATTAAGTCATGCCTACCCAGAGACTTGCCATCTACTGGGTCGTGGTGAGCTGCGATAGTGGCAACATACACTTTCAAAGTGGAAGGGGACAGCCTCCCCTCCAACCTCTCCTGTAGGAACAGGAGCACTGACCTAACTGCGCACCTCTGTGGGTCTTCAGCCCGGGAAGAACACCAATTCACAAACACGGCATTTCAGGGCGTAAAGTTGCCTGGTAGAGGGGGCTCTAGCTTGGTTGATCGTGGCTATGACTGTGGGTGGTAGACCAGCTAGATCTTCCGCATCCCCAAAGGTCTGGATGCGGATGCCAGAGCGTGCCCCGTCCCTGAGAAAGAAGGTCCTTCCTCAGGGGAATTCGCCAGGGAAGGGCTGTCGCGATTAGTAAGAGGTCCGAGGACCAGGCCCAGGTGGGCCAGTAAGGAGCCACAAGGGTGAATTGTTCCTCGTCCTCCCTGACCTTGCACAGCACCTATGCAAGAAGGCTCACTGGGGGAAATGCGCAGCCCCGCAGGTCAGCTGTGTGCCAATGCGTCTGCCCCGAGGGGAGCCTCTGTTTGGGCATACCAGAGCGGGCAGTGGGAGGTCTCTTGGGAGGCAAACAGGTCTACCTGGGCCTTGCTGAATCATACCCAAATCAGCTGGACCGGCTGGGGGTTAAGCCTCCACTCTCCGCGGGGCAAGCGTTGTCGTGACAGCGCGTCCGCTATCACATTGAGGTTCCCGGGGATGTGGGGACTTTAGTTGCTGCTGGCTCCAAAGGAGGAGACGACGGGCGCAGTGGTGCTGTCTCTATTTTTGTCTCGAACTAACGGGAGAAACTTCCGCAGGGCAAAGAAAACAGTCAACAACTCCAGGCAGTTGATGTGCCAGCGCAGTGAGGCCTCCTTTCCAACGGCCTGTTACTGCGTACCCATTGCACATAGCACCCTAACCCAATCTGGAGGCATCGGACAGAGACGCATCGGGACACCTGCTGCGAGGGTACTCCTGCCCGTAGAAAACAGAGGTCTGTCCAGGGATTGAGTGTTTGGTGGCAGGCGGGGGTGATCGGCCCCAGGAGTCTCTGGGAAAGTTTTAAGGGGACCGTCGTGCCTGGCCTGAAAGCGGCGAGGCACCTCAACACTGACTGCGCAAGCTCATTGGTGACACGTGCTGTCATTGAGATGCTCTGAACTGGAGTAAGCTTGGGCAAGAGCTGCCTCTGCAACTTTCGTGAAGACGCGAGGGGACAGAGACATGCCGAAGGGGAGGACTTGTACTGATATGCCTAGCCATCGAACACGAACCGCAGAAAGGGGCGGTGTCGAGGCAAAATTGAGACGTGAAAATACGTGTCCTTCAGGTCTACCGCTGCAGACCAATCTAGATGTCAAACGCAGATTAAGATGTGTTTCTGCGTGAGCATTTTGAACTGGAGTTTGTGCAACGCTTGGTTAAGAACTCGCAAGTCCAAGATTTGGGGGGAGGGCTGGCAAACTGAATTGCGTGGTGGTCCGGGCCAGCCAGCGAGACAGGTTGGTAAGTGAGAGCCACACGTCTAACTCCGCGCTAGGGGCACCTAGGGGACGATTATTTTTGACATACCCGGCGGGGCTTCGCAGCGGAGCGGGGCGGAGCAGGTAAAGTGGCATCGAGAGGCGGTGACGCGTCCCGAGGCTCTGGTGCTGAGAAAAGACTCAAAGCACTTACCTACCTCTGCCCACCCAGCAGGGGGCGGGTTAGCGACTGAGGAGGAGGTCCAGGGTAGGCGTCCTCTAGACTCGTCAGAACCGGCCGGCCGGGGAACAGTTGTGGGGGCTGGAGGCAGGTGGTCCGC
Organism: Moxostoma hubbsi; assembly: GCA_032164185.1. NCBI lineage: Eukaryota > Metazoa > Chordata > Actinopteri > Cypriniformes > Catostomidae > Moxostoma > Moxostoma hubbsi. Next base: position 4,985,051 of record JAVLUX010000186.1, read on the forward strand.
GTCCAGGATGCCGGGACTGTTGAGATCTGGTGGCACAGTGCCATGAGAACGGCATTTGCGGGCCAGGTGACTCAGAGACAAAAGGAAATAGCTCTGTTACTGAGTGTTACGCACCCTTAGACACAAAGTCACTAAAGGGGCAACATTGAGGTTGTGATCAGAAGGTGGTGTAATAAAAATGGCAAGAGACAACACGTAACAAGTAAATGTGAAGATAAAGTACAATTTATTGTACCTAAGTGAAATAATAATGCAAAAAAGATCAAAAATAGTAATAATAATAATAATAATAATGATAATAATACTGGATGTGGACACAAAGAAAGATAAACAAAATATACAGATCGGGAGATATCAAATAAATAGACAACCCAAGAGAATAAGGACGTAGATAGTGAAGCCAAATGAAAGAAAGAAAACAAAACAAACTCCGGTTAACTAGTCCCAACCTCTCAGCTAACTAATAAAAAAAAGTGAACATAGTTCTTCAGCGCAAAGCGCCTTCCCTAACTACTCTAACTAACAAACAAAAAAAACATACAAGGGTGGCGTTCACTTCCTTACCTGGTGTTTGTATACATCGAGTTTACTAGGTGTTGCTTTGTGTACGTCACGTGACATTTTACCTGTCCGAATTACTCTTGGTAACCTTAAAACACTCCATCATAGGCAGAACACATTACTCTTGGTAATCTCAGAACATGCTACAATGGCAGAAAGAAAAACACAGGATAATGTCTGTAATAGAAAATAAATAGCATACAAAGCGACAGAGCAGAGCGACAAAAAGAAAACAAGCCGTTATGCGATCTTCTCAGCTTACTTTTAAAAACCTGTCGGTTAACTTGATTGGATGCGGGGGAACGATGACGTCACGACGTAGATGGAGATTGACAGATCCCTCGACCAATTGCGTACCAGTGGTGAAGCGAGCCTAAGAATTTGACTAGAAAATATCCACGCGAGACCACAGGGACGTAACACTGAGAATATGAGAATGTGAAAACTAATTCAACAAAAAATTCTCCTCCGGCCCTCCACCGGGGTACGGAGCAGTCTTACCATCTCCGGAGCTAACATCTTGGTCCCTGGGTTGAGCGTCTACGGAGCACCTGGGAGCCTTACGGGTCCTCGAGGGGGTCCGTGATACGGGGGCGTCTGCTTCCTGCGGAGTGCTCGACGCTGGTGCTGAGAGCTGGGCCCGGGTTGAGGTGGAGCAGGGTGTTTCAAAGCCGCAGGAGGACGCCCTCGTCGAGCAGACGGGGCATGGCCCATGGCGGCAAGTTTGGGGCAGGGCAGGATGTGAGATCACGTGGACGGGGAGATGTTCCGGTCCACCTCCGATGGCGATATCGAGGTTTATGCTGATAGGTTAACGTGTTTCATCAGGAAGTGCGTAGAGGACGTTGTTCCGACAAAAAAAAATACGGATCTACCCCAACCAGAAACCATGGGTTAATGGCGATGTTCACGCGGCACTTACTGCGCGGACCTCCGCTTTTAATTCCGGGAATGCGGAGGAGCGTAAACAAGCCAATTATACCCTCCGTAACGCTATCAGTGCAGCCAAACGCCAGTACAGGCACAAAATTGAAGGACAGTTCAACACCACTGACTCTAGAAGTATGTGGCAGGGAATTAACACCATCACGGACTACAAACGGAATAAAAACTCCACCATGAACGCCGCTGCCTCTCTCCCGGACGAGCTTAATACATTTTATGCTCGTTTCGAGGACAACAACACTGCCCTCGCGTAGAGAACACTCGCGGTCGATACTACAGAGGTTGGTTCACTCTCCGTCTCTGTTGCGGATGTAACCCAATCCTTTCGACGGATGAACATCTGCAAAGCCACGGGTCCAGACGGCATTCCGGGCCGCGTCAACATTTTCAACAGGTCCTTCTCCCTATCAGTAGTCCCCACATGCTTCAAAACATCAACCATTGTGCTTGTACCGAAGCAAGCCAAAATCACTTGCTTAAATGACTGGCGTCCTGTTGCTCTGACCCCCATCATTAGCAAATGCTTTGAGAGGTTAATCAGAGATTACATCTGCTCTGTTCTGCCCACCTCTTTGGACCCATTACAGTTTGCCTACCACAAAAACCGCTCCACTGATGATGCCATTGCATCTACAATACACACTGCTCTCTCCCACCTGGAAAAAAGGAACACATATGTGAGAATCCTGTTTGTAGACTACAGCTCAGCATTCAACACCATAGTTCCCTCCAATCTTGATGAGAAACTCCGCGCTCTGGGCTTAAACAGCTCACTGTGCAGCTGGATCCTGCATTTCCTGTCAGGCAGACGTCAGGTGGTTAGAATGGGCAGCAACATCTCCTCATCACTGACCCTCAACACTGGAGCCCCGCAGGGCTGTGTTCTCAGCCCACTCTTGTATTCCCTGTACACACATGACTGTGCGGCGACACATAGCTCCAATGCCATCATTAAGTTTGCTGACGATACGACGGTGGTAGGTCTGATCACTGACATTGATGAAACAGCCTACAGAGAGGAGGTGCACACTCTGACATGCTGGTGTCAGGAGCACAACCTCTCCCTCAATGTCAGTAAAACCAAGGAGCTTGTGGTGGACTTCAGGAAGAAAGACAGAGTACACAGCCCCATGACCATTAATGGAGCACCAGTGGAGAGAGTCAGCAGCTTCAAGTTCCTCGGTGTCCACATCTCTGAGGAACTCACATGGTCCGTCCACACTGAGGCCGTTGTGAAGAAGGCTCACCAGCGCCTCTTCTTCCTGAGACCGCTGAGGAAGTTCGGAATGAACCACCACATCCTCACACGGTTCTACACCAGCACTGTAGAGAGCATCCTGACTGTCTGCATCACCGCCTGGTACGGCAATAGCACCGCCCACAACCGCAAATCCCTGCAAAGGGTGGTGCGAACTGCCAGAAACATTATCGGAGGTGAGCTTCCCTCCCTCCAGGACATATATAACAGGCGGTGTGTGAAAAAAGCTCGGAGGATCATCAGAGACTCCAGCCACCCGAGTCATGGGCTGCTCTCACTGCTACCATCAGGCAGGCGGTATCGCAGCATCAGGACCCGTACCAGCCGACTACATGACAGCTTCTTCCCCCAAGCGATAAGACTTTTGAACACATGATCTCTCAGGATCAACAATCAGCACTGCACTTTATTAATCTTTATCTTATTATCTCACACTGGACTGTCAAATATATTCTCCCCAATTCAATTAGTGTATATATATTTTTATATACCCTTATCTAGTGTATGTGTACACTACATTGTGTGTATTGTTTACTATACACTGTAAATTAGTACTATGTTGTGTAATTATGTGTACATTTGATATGTAAATTGTTGTGTAATTATGTGTACATTTGTTATGTAAATTGTATTGTGTAAATATGTTGTTTATTGTAAACTGGTATATGTCTCGTCACTGTCATGACTGCAATGTTGCTCGGAACTGCACACAAGACTTGCACCTACTGTTGCACTCGTGTACACAGTAGTGTGGCAATAAAGTGATTTGATTGATTGATTTGATTTGAGATGGCCTCCGTCTGCTTTACCGCTGAGGACTGCTGGGCAGAGTCGTCAACGGCGCCGCCGAATGGACGGAGCTGGGAGACAGGGGTGTCGGAGAAGGTGTGCCTTGTCTACCTCCCGCATTTCGACCAGGTCTGGTGCGTTTCTGGACCACAAGGGTGGCCATCACCTGTTCGACTTCTGACCTCCGTGGCCCAGGGGCACAGTTGGTCATCCAGCGCAGTTCCTGCAGCACATCAAGAACAGGACTACCCAAGTGCAAGTTTTGAAGCGCCTTGGCCTGGCTTTGGTTCCACCGCGAGGGTAGTGAGAGTGTCATGCACGTCCGGGAAGAAAGGAGCCAGGGGGGCATGGCTGTGAGCGCCGCACATGCCCGCGGGACCAATCAAGTAGCCCGGGAAAGCATAGCGGACCTCCGTGCGTCAGGCTCAGGCTGGGCGAGCAGACACAAAGGTGGTGGCCCAGGCGAGTCATCAGCATCAGACGCCGCTGTAACGCTCTCCGATGCAGCAGTGATGTCATCCAATTCTAAATCGAGCAAGCGTGCCGGGGAGGCGGGTGGTTCGAGGGGGTTTAACCTGCGAACAGTGCCCGTCATTGTCCCCAAATCTCCAAAAGAAAGCCGCGACCGCAATGTTGCCATGGCTATGTTCTCGCACTGAGAACATGAACCATTCATAAAACGCTGCCTGCGTGTGATCGCAGCCCAGGGACGCGAGGCAGCTTTTATGACCCTGATAGGTGGGGAATCACCGCATCCAGAAACTACACATGGGCGGAAATTACATCTTTATAAAGACGCGTCCTGAAAAGGATGTTCAACGCCACTGTGCAATGCTCTTTCAGAGTAATAAACTCTTTTACAGAGAAAATCACTCTTTCAATTCTCTGCGCTGTCGAAGCGCCCAGGGGCAAACTGCACTGCCATGCAGAGAAGGAGAAAGCCGCTGAAGTGCGCCATAGATCCAACAGCAAACAGAGCATCAGAGGAACAGAAGCAGGAATCTGGTGTGTGTGACTCTCAGCTGTCTGCATACACGATCATCGGCTCCGAAGAAAATTTCTGAATGAACGTGTATTTCTCTCGCCTTTATACCCGCATGTATGGGGGCTGGGTATGCAAATACTGTTTGTAATACACAAAGTCGAAGTGAGCGACAGACGGGGAACCCATATTTCTTTTGAATTTCTTCATCAGAGTGTGAGCGCTCTGCACAGCAACCTCACGGTTGTTGGGAAACACTGCATCTTTTCTTTTTAGCGGAAGGTCAATGCAGTAGTGACCATCAACCAGCTTTATGGATTTAGAAACAGACTCCATAAACTGTCTATCCTCTATAGACATTTCCAACCTTTCAGCCTGCTGACATTCAGGAAAGTCATACCTCATTTGCTGCTGAGCGAGATTCTCTAAGCTTACCACAGAAACCCTGTTAGCTAACACCTGTGGTGCTTCCTCATCTTTCCGAATGCCCTCTCTTTCCAAAGGTCCGTTCACAACCCAACCTAAAATGGTCCTAACAGTGTAAGGCCCATCTCCTTTGCTATTAATGACTTTCCATGACTCGAGTGCCTTGGGTACGTTAGTCCCTATTAAAAACCCAAATTCTGCATCAATTTGAGGGAGATGTATCTCAAGGTATTTCCTTCTTTTAACATCCCCTACATTTGGAATGTTTTCTCTTTTAACAGGTATTTCCTTTTGAGAGAACACCTGAGGAAGATCCAAAAAAATTATTCTCATTCAGACCACTTACCTCTAGATCAGTGAGAGCATATGTACCAACAGATCTTTCCTGATCCATTGTTTGTAGGAGAATGATTGACTTTTTACCAGTTAGTTTCAGCTCATTCATTAACTCCTCATTGCAGAATGTGGCTGAACTGAGTCCAAGAATGCATAAGTCATCACTTCTTGACTATTCTTCTTTGACTTAACTCTGACTGGCACAATGGCAAGAGCACATACAAATTGGCCAGTCCCAATAAAGCCACAAGTTTCATCACATATGACATTACAATCTGCAGCAGTTGAGAAACTATCATCACTATGAGGAGTTGTAGTTAAAGAGCTCTTATCCATGATATGAAGCACAGTAGGATGCTTCAGCGAACACTTCTGACAAGTAAGTCTTTGCAAACAACCCTTGATCAGGTGCCCTGGCAACAAAGAATCATAGCACAAAACCTTAGTCTTTAGAAAATCAAGCTTATCTTTGTGCGGTTTATGCTGCAGAACTTCACAAGATTCTAGCCTAACAATGTTCATTGTTACAGCACAAACATAACTTGCCGTGGCTAACCTTAGCTGCAGTCTTTTCTTTCACTCTTTGTATCTTGAAATCTGAAACGAGCATTGCTCTGGTTGCAAAAGTGATTTTCTTTTCTTTAACTGGTAGGCTTTTTGATCTGTTCACCTTAAACTTTGCATTATCCTTTGGTGGCTTGTTATCCTGAATATTGCCAAAAAGCAGATGTGAAACAATCTTTGCTTGCTTATCCACAAAACTAACCAGGTCAGAAAATCTGGGCCTCCTACCTGTTCTTTCTTGATATTCACAAGCTATCACTCTCCATTTTTCTTTCAGCTGAAAAGGAAGCTTTGATAAGATGGTGCGCATACTGCTTGGGCTATCCATCTCTTCTACATGCTCAACACTGCATGCAGTATTGTAACAACCAGTAAGAAAAACAGCAAAATCTGTTAAAGCTTTTTCATCCTCAGGCTTAATAACTGACCAGTTTAGTGCTCTCTCAATATATACAGTAGCAATTCTGTACTCATTACCAAAATGTTGGTAGAGCAGTTTAATAGCCTCTTTGTAGCCTCTGTCAAAAGGCATGTGCTGACTGCGCACAAGAACCTTAGGTTGCCCCTGAGTAAACTGCTCCAAAAAATACATCCTGTCTCTGTCATTCTGTGTTTTACTCTCTACCCCATGTTCAAATGCTCGAATGAAAAATTTAAATTCTAGTGGATCACCACTATAAAGTGGGATGTTCATAGGTGGGAGAGCAGATAAAAACTGTCTCAGCAATGTCTCAGCAAACTTCCTGCTTCAACCTGTGTAGGAACAGTTGCATCAGGCACTGACTGCTGCACATTAGCAAAACCTTGCTGAGCACTAGTGAACTTTGTAAATGTGCCAGCATCAGTTGGAGCTTCACGATAAACCAACTTTGGTCGAACTACATTACCTCATGCAGCTTCAACCTCTTCCTCTGATGTTTTTCTGTGCTTATCTGCTTTTCCAGCAGCCTTTGTCACACCACTGACAACAGAAACACTTTGTGCTGTTTCATACGTAGACAAAATCTGAAGTTTCGCTTCAGCGGCAGCTATAGCAGTTTGCAGCTCCAAATTTTCTTTCTTTGCACTGAGCGCTGCTTCTTCCCTCTCAAGTTCTTGTTTTTTGTTTCAAAGTACTAGCTCGTGCCAACAACTCCGCTCTTTCTGTTTCAACTTTCAGTCTAGAAGATGCTGTAGATGAAACATCTGACACTACTTGACTGCCAGATTTTTTTCCTACAGAGAGGTAGTTGTGAGGACGAAATAATCATAGAAACACTATCAATGCATTCAATCTCAGCATCACATTGTTCTGCTTCTTTAGACTGAAGCTTCACTCTTTCAATCCAATCATTGACCTTGTCCACAAAATGCTTAACTGCTTGAGATTTAGGTTCAAACCAGTTTAATTGATCTAAGTATGCCTCATCTTCAGACATAAGTTCTTTGGCTGCATTATTAATGTCTTGGAAAACAACAAAAGACTGAGCAAACTCACCGGTTATACATACATGCACATTATTCACATTACCAGAGTCCTCTAGCAAAGCTTCAATTTCTCTCATTTGCCTTGTTAAATGTCCCAACTTGGCTCTCCTAGTTCCTATTAACTGGTTCAGCCGTTCCTTCTGGGCTTTAACAGTCATCTTCGGCACTCATTTTGAAGCAGCGGTCACTTCCTCTGGCTCCATATCAAGATTAGTGTCCAAGTTCACAGCGCGAGTACAGATAGGCACGAAACAAATGGACAAGATCACCCTCTTGCATTAATATGCAATATACGTAACATGTCCATGTCCATTACAAAATCAAGTGCGAAATCGTCGAATATTAATCCAAAAGCGTGGAAAAAACATTACAGAAGTCCACTCAAAAGTCATCTTTCACCAAATAGATCCGCGAAGAGCATAATCCAAACATAAACGTCAAAGAATCTCCGCCGCCGCCGCAATCCAATACAAGCGTGCGTCTCGTCTCCACTCACCTGTAAATCGCTCTTGTTAAAAAGAAAAATACAACATTTCCAATTAAAAAAGAGTGGTTATTTTACTAAAAATATAGGAGCAAAGTCAAAATTCACTTTCCTTGATCCTATGGTGCAAGAGAACGGGATCGTACACATCCAAGTTTAATTGTCACAAGCACAAAAATACATAAACAAAAAGAAAAGTCTTTATATCAATGAAGTATGTATTCGTAACTCCTTAATACAACTACAGCTTATAAAGGGTGTCCTCCTAGCCTATCAAAGTTACCTTTTTTGTGTGCTTTACATGGTAAAATAACCGTTTCTCTTTCCATACTGCTTGCACTTGTAGTGACACAGACTAATGTCTTGTAAAAATTCCCACCCCCCAATGTTGTTATTTGTGTGTAACCGTGGTTTTCTTTCCCGGTTATGCATATTAACTTTTAATGTGATCTGTATTATGCGGTGCGCATAAGAACAGCGCATCTGTTGGTTTTAATTTATTCCGCCTCTTAGTATTTGGTGGTTTTATTCACAGCCTATCCGCACGCATTCGTGGGATATATTAGGGCGGCTACGTGTCGCCTAGATGCGCGTCATGGTCTAATGACCCCCTCCCCTTGCCGGTATTGGGCGCTTCCGCACCAAAGGTATGTGTCGTTGTCATCGTTTGTTTTATTTTCGATGTCAGGCTAACTGCCTGGCTTTGGTATTTTGTGTTAATGTTAGTTTTGTTGTATGTGATTAGCGTTTGCTGGGGCGAGGCTTGTATCAAGCTCCGCTGGCCAACTGCTGCCTTCCTTCGGTCAGCTGTTTCATACAGCCGTGTGTGTGCGGCCATAATTATGGCTGCAGTCTCAACACCTTTGGTATGTGATTGCCTTAAATACGATGGTGATTAAAACTTAGGTGGCTTTAATGTTTAGTTTTGTGTAATCGTTTGTTCTTTTATAGATCAATTAATTTGCTCACCAGAAGGTGCCAGTCTGGATGGAAGCTGCAGAGTGAACTGCGCTGCTGTTTTGTTTTGTTTTGTTTTCCATTTTGTTATACATTGTTGTGTTTGTATGTTTATATTGTAAACTGTTTCTGGCTCCAGAAGTGATGTTCCCTCTATCACCGAGAGAAGTGGGGTCTGTCCTCTGTATATCTCTTCCGGGTGAACGCTGGCGCTATTAGCTGGCGCTGCTCAGGGAGGGAATTTTTAAAACTTTTAACTTCTAAATACTCCTGCACTTATAAATGCATGAAGGCATTTATGAACTGTTTTAAATTATTTTAAGGAGTAACTCTGACCTGTGTATCCACGCTGATTCGGCGGGTTGGTACGCTGGTTGATCTACCTGCGTATTGACTGTTGATGCTTCTCTGTGGTTGCCGGTTTGCCTGCCGGTGAGCTACTGACTGTTCTTCGTGGTACCTCTGGCACGGGGATCAACTATGAAGATCACTGAGCTACTAGTACGAATGAACAACATCTGGGTCGTCCTTTCTGCTGTATATCATTTGGTGGCGTGGACGATGCTCCAGTATTCGACGGCGGAACTTACTCAGCTCTGTTTGCGTCCGTTTAATCTTCTGTCAGCTCCACATCTTCCCTTGGATATTGTGTACATACCGCGTCGGAAATACATACATCGCGGGTCTCGGCGGAGTTATAACATCGATGACTCGTGTCAAATACGGTCCTTTTGGTCAACTAAACCACACTTGCCTAGGATGCTCACACGGTCTGTCGATCACAGTGTATTAACCAACCTGGCCAGATCGGTTGACAACGATTCTGGTAGAAACTATTTTTCCTTTGGATTACTCAATATGCGATCACTTTCCACTAAAGGACCCCTGGTGTACGGTCTACTGTCTGACCGTGAGTTTGACTTTTTCTGTCTAACTGAGACATGGCAGAAACCAGATGACTTTTTTCATCTAAACCAGTCTGTTCCCCCAGGATATAGTTATGTTTGTAAATCACGTGATACGGGACGGGGAGGGGGGCTAGCAATACTTCATAAAGAGAAGTTGAAGGTATCTCATCTAACTTTGTCTACATATTCTTCTTTTGAATCAATTGCCTTAAAAATTAATCGTGCGATTCCTACCATCCTCACAACTATTTACCGCTCTCCCAAGAGCAATAATGCATTTTTAACTGAACTCTCTGAACTCTTGACTTATCTATGTTCCATATCTCCAAATGTTATCATTTTGGGTGATTTTAACATTCGTATAGATAATGTCAGTAATGCATTTACAAGTGAATTTTTATCATGTTTGGATTGCTTTGGTATACAACAATTTAACACACTGCCCACTCATACTAAGGGGCATACTCTTGATCTTGTTTGCTGCTCCGGTATATCACCTTTTAATTGTACTGTTTCTGATCCATCTATATCGGATCACTTTCTGGTGTCTTTTTGTGCCAAACTGGCAGTTTTTAAGGTAAACCTGTGTCGTCCGATTACATTTCGGAATATTAAGAACTTTAATGTGCCTACTCTTGCTGATGAACTTGCCATCTTCTCCAGTAAATCTGATTTCTCTACTGTTGATGAACTGGTTACATATTACAATGATGGACTGAACATGATTTTAGATGAATTTGCACCTGTGAAGACTCGATCTGTTTCATTTGTACATTCAGCTCCTTGGTTTACACCTGAACTGCGTGAACTTAAAACTGAAGGCCGTAGGTTAGAGCGGTTGTACATCAGGTCTGGCCTTACTGTTCATAAAGAAATGTATGCTGAACATACTCAAAATTATAAAAATGCACTGTCCAAAGCTAAATCTGATTACTACTCCAACGTAATTGGAGTTAGCAATGGGAACTCCAGGTCTCTTTTTTCGGTGGTAAACAATATTCTGAAACCACCTGATTCTTTGTCATATGATATGTATTCCACTGAATTATGTGATCATTTTTTGACTTTTTTTGCATCTAAGGTTGAAAATGTACATCAGCAATTACTCACTGGTACTATTGACAATGACTCCTGTCAGTCTGTCACTCTTGCACCTCCCCACTCTGCTTTCTCTACCTTTTCACTACCAACTACTTCAGAGATAGTGGGTCTGATAGGTAAATCTAAATCTTCGACTTGCCAGTTAGACCCTCTACCAACTCCTTTAGTGAAAGCTTGCTTACTAGCCCTGTCGCCATTGATCACTAAAATTGTTCACGCTTCACTTGTTTCTGGTTTAGTATCTCCAGCTCTTAAATCTGCTATTATTACTCCCATACGTAAGAAACCAGGGAGCGATCCATTTAATTTTGATAACTTTCGTCCAATTTCAAATTTACCATTTATTTCTAAGGTAGTGGAAAAGTGTATTGCAATTCAAATTCATGAACATCTCTCCAATAACAACTTGTATGAACAATTCCTCCAATCTGGTTTTCGTCCCCACCATAGTACTGAGACTGCTGTTGTCAGAATAACCAATGATCTACTGTTGGCAGCTGACTCTGGGCTTTTAACCATACTAGTCCTTCTTGACTTGAGCGCTGCCTATGATACTGTCTCACATAGGATACTTCTTGACAGGTTAGTTTCTATTGGTATTACTGGCACTGCTTTGTCTTGGTTTAGGTCATATCTATCTGGACGCAGTCAGCGTATCCAATTAAAAGGTTTTAGATCAAGAATATCTACAGTCACCACTGGTGTTCCCCAGGGTTCTGTTTTGGGTCCGCTTCTTTTCATTATTTATATGCTCCCCCTTGGTTATATTTTGAGGAAATATGGTATTAATTTTCACTGCTATGCGGATGACACCCAAGTTTACCTGTCTGCCAAACCCACCGGTTCTTTTCCTCCACCGTCTTTGACCAGCTGTTTAGCTGAAATTAAAGATTGGCTTTCAGCTAACTTCCTGAAGCTAAATGGCAACAAAACTGAGGCTCTGCTTGTTGGCACTAGATCTGTTATGTCTAAATCAAACTGTTTTTCTTTGAATATTGACAATACTGCAATCTGTCCTTCATCACAGGTTAAAAGTTTGGGTGTCATCATGGATAGCACACTATCATTTGAAGCTCAAATCAATAATATCACGCGGATTGCATACTTCCAATTGCGTAATATTAACCGTCTCCGTCCTTTTCTTTCAAATAATAATACTGCAGTTCTTATTCACGCACTAGTCACTTCACGTATAGACTACTGTAATGCTCTTCTCACAGGTATTCCCGCCAAACTGCTACATAAGCTCCAGTTGGTTCAGAATTCTGCAGCTCGTGTTCTCTCTAGAACACCTTATACTGAGCACATTTCTCCAGTTCTTCAGCAATTGCACTGGCTTCCAGTAAAGTATAGAGTTGAATTCAAAATCGTGCTACTTACCTATAAGGCACTTAATAATCTTGCACCACAATACCTTACACAATCTCTCCATGTTTACACTCCTTCACGTTCTCTCAGATCTTCATCTTCAATTTCTCTTGTGGTACCTCGGATTCGACTCACTACCATGGGTGCCAGGTCTTTTAGTTATGCTGCCCCCCGCCTATGGAACTCTCTTCCCACTGATGTTCGCAATAGCGAGTGCTTGTTGACTTTTAAAACGCGTCTTAGGACACATCTTTTTATACAGGCTTTCTTATAACATGACTTTACTGTACTTAATCTGTATGCTACTTGTTTGTTGTGTGCTTTGTTTTATGCAGTGACCTGTATATTGCTTGTGAGGTGACCTTGGGTGTTATGAAAGGCGCCATTAAATAAAATGCATTATATCTTGTGCCACAGAGATCATCATTGGAGTTGGAAATGGTGTTATTTTGTATTAATTTAACCTATTTTATTATGTTTTTGTTTGTGTGAAGTTGGTCCTGGTAGGGTGATTTTGTCACTAGCTTGCCCCTACCCTTCACACCAACATGGTTTGTGTTGTATGTTAAGAATCAGTTTGCTTGTTTTGTTTTTAATTTTATGAGTATTTTGTTAATTTTCTCTTCTCTGTTCTCAGGAGCTGAAGGCTTAGTGCAGGGGGCTAGCTGTTCCCCGTTAGATGGTGATAGTGCCCCTTTCACCTGTGGAGTGCTGTGGGTTACAACTGACTCGCCTTTGTGTGTGTGTGTGTGCGTGAGAGTGTACACTTGTGGGTGATGTGTGTCTTTCATCGGGGAATTGCTGCCCCCGGCTAGCCTTCTTGCTCCTGGTGAGTCCCAGCCCTTATTGGTAGTGGATACGTTTCAAGGGGGTGTGAAGCCTACTACGAATTTCGCCACTAATTGTGGTGCCCATCATTTTAATACATTGTTGAAAGATGAAATGAGCATGCAGTGTCCCTTATGTTCATCTGTTAAAAATAAATTATTTTTGTACTCTGGTATTCACGTCTCTTGTCCTCTTGCCTGAAACCACGAACCTGTGTGCCCTTTTAATGGGAGTATTTCCCTGGCTCTCCCCCAGGGTGGCGTAGTCGAATTTAAATTACTTTGATTGCGCGGTTCCTGCCGGTCGGGAATTGCCGCCCCCACCCGCTAGTCTGCCACACACACATTTAACCTATTTGAAGACACTGCAATTTTTCCTCCAGCAGGCGTGGTCAGCTGAAACCGAAACCAAAATACACATATAGACAAAAATATGAATGCCTGCATTACATAACAAAAAAACAAACAAATAAAGATTACCCGTAATACTTAAAAGTAAAGAAAATAAACAACATGCAAATAATATTAATATACATACATGACACAAATTATTGATTTGGCTTTTACAATCAGTGCGACACACATTGCAAAAGGTGTGGCCATTGTCGATATGGCTTAGAGATATTAAATGAAATTCTTCCATCCAGCTGTTGTTAAAATTACATCTATATTTTTTTTTTTTTTTTGCCGGAGCACCACCTGAGTCTTCTCCCATCTACCAGAGATGCTTGATTCAACTTCCCACATCTACTACCTGCGCAAATATCAACAGTGCAACTGGGTTATAGGTTGCCAGGTTGAGGTCACAAATAGGTTGAAATTTGTATGATGTGTTGATTGTTTGAGTAAGATGCATTTCATATAATATATGGCAGCTGGACAACCTTGGAATAATATATTGATGTGATTATTCATATAACGAGGTTTGGGCCGTACAAATTATGGGAGTTTCCTGGGAGAAATAACAAAACTTGAGGGGGTCAGGAGATGGGAGTGAAATATGGGAGACTCCCGGGAAAAACAGGTGTGTGTTGACAGGTATGGTTATGACTTTTTCTAGATAGGCCTATAGACTTTTTTTTTGTTACAAATATACAGATATGGACCTTTAACATTGAAAATCAAAAAAGTGAACCTTTCAAACTTGTCTGAATACATAATTGTACCCTAAGGACATAAAGTGTACCTTTATAGGCACAAAAATTAATTTTGTTCCTCTGGGAAGTGCAGTATGTAAGATTCAGAAACACTTCTTATTTATGACACCTGTGGCCATTAAGTGAACTGCAGCCAGCTGCCTGTTGCTCACGATCGCGCACACACACACACCCCACAGAGACACGAGCATCGACCAAAACAAAGAGACTGAATGCGATTCACCGGCATCATTCCAAAAGACGTGCCAGCATAATTAAAATTACACAGTTATGATTGTTTTCTAGAAACTTTGAGAATGCATATTATATTTGATTCTCTAGTGCTGGAACAGGGCTAAAGCAAAGTGTGGATATAGGTCTGCCTATGCGAGACTTTAGTTTGAAGTAATCACTTTTCTTTGCATGATACATTTACTGGCTTTATAGTATAGCCTATGTCGGCGTTAGCTAGCTAGCCAGTTTTATCAATAGCTGTTTGCTAAATTTGGAGGATGATGACAGTAGCTGTTTATAAAATAGGCTGTACATTCTAAATATGTTGAGACAATTCAGTATTGATGTGAATCCATCACAACTGTCATTTTGATATATTGATGCACTATTTTTTTTTTTATAATAATAGAATGTATATATTATCTGTATAACCAAGTGAATTAATTGAGCTTTTTGCATTAGCTTGAACATTGTCTAGCATTCATTTCATGTATTATTGTAGTTTACGTTGTTGAATAATTACAAATTAGCATTGACATTAACCTGAATTTTAGTATCTTACCTGTCCAATAAGAAGAACACCAAATTCAGAGTCGGTTTTGATCCCTGAACGAAAGTCCCTCCAGGAATCAAATGCCCTGCAGATGCTCACTTTAGCATCATGTTCCTGCTTAGCCATATGGGATTCAGCAGATAAATTTTTTTTTGGCTTACTCTGAGTTTGTGTAGGAGTCAGTTTTGTGCTGGGACCTGGATGTTTGCTGGATTCCACCTCTAAGATAACATTACCTAAATTTGCAGAATGTCTGTTGATGCTGTTGAATAGTGGAAGCACTGAGGCAAAGCTCTTGGGAGCATGCATAAACTTCACATCCTTATGCCTATTATCCTTATCCACATGCCTATTTTATAGGCAACCTAGGAAGTCTGGGATGGGCTGATTTTTTAATTTGCATTACAAGCCGTTCACACATTGGCAAAAAAAGTTGAATATTGAATGAAAAATTTTACATATTGCACCTTTAATAATAATAATAATATAATTTCTCAAAAGAATGTATATATTTTTCTTGTGTAATGGACATACAACTTTTTAAAGTTGTGGAAAATATATTATTTCTTAAAATAAATCTATAATGAACCCATGCAATTTGCACAACAGCGCCACCTCTGGTGAGGTGTAGCCCCACTTGCCCCAATGTAGAAACAAGTCTGGAGAAAGTCATATCATACTTTTCACGTGCTATGAGTTTATTCTGATTGTATGTTTATAAAATGGATAGTTCCTGTCCTTGATTCTGATTGGTTGAGCTGCGTTCAAAGTTGTTGTAAATTACTCAACAAGTCAAGTCAAGTCAAGTGGTTTTTATTTTGTCGTTTCAACCATATACAGTTAGTACAGTACACAGCGAAATGAGACAACATTCCTCCAGGACCATGGTGCTACATAAAACAACACAGGACAAACCCAGAACCACATATAAAGTGCACGTACAAACAATTACTAACAATGAACAGAACAATAGACACTTGCAGTGCTGACACAAGAGACAGTGCAGTGCTGACCAGTACACAGTAGTGCAAAAGATGACAGTTTCTAAAAATGCCAAATGTAAGCATAACATAATATGAGATAGTGTTCAATGCACATAGCAGTTATTGAGGTAGCAGTCAGGTATAAAGTGAAAAATTTAAGTGCAACTCAGGACACGTGTGTGTGTCAAACCAGTCTCTGAGTATTGAAGAGTCTGATGGCTTGGGGGAAGAAGCTGTTACACAGTCTGGACGCGAGGGCCCGAATGCTTCGGTACCTCTTGCCAGACGGCAGGAGGGTGAAGAGTTTGTGTGAGGGGTTTGTGGGGTCATCCACAATGCTGGTAGCTTTGCAGATGCAGTATTTTTTGTAAATGTCTTTGATGGAGGGAAGGAGACCCCAATGATCTTCTCAGCTGTCCTCACTATACTCTGCAGGGCTTTGCGGTCCGAAAAGGTGCAAGTCCCAAACTAGGCAGTGATGCAGCTGCTCTGGATGCTCTCAATAATCCCTCTATAGAATGTAGTGAGGATGGGGGGGTGGGAGATGTGCTTTCCTCAGCCTTCGAAGAAAGTAGAGACGCTGCTGGGCTTTCTTGGTAATAGAGCTGGTGTTGAGGGACCAGGTGACTCTGTGCTCTCCTGAAGTCAACAACCATCTCTTTTGTTTTGTCAACATTCAGAGACAGGTTGTTAGTTCTACACCAGTCCGTTAGCTGCTGGACCTCCTCTCTGTATGCTGACTCGTCGTTCTTGCTGATGAGACCCACCACGGTCATGTCATCGGCGAACTTGATGATGTGATTCGAGCTATGCATTGCTGCACAGTCGTGAGTCAGCAGAGTGAACAGCAGTGGACTGAGCACACAGCCCTGGGGGGCCCCAGTGCTCATTGTGGTGGTTGTGGAGATGCTGTTCCTGATCTGGACTGAATGAGATCTCCCAATCAGGAAGTCCAGGATCCAGTTGCAGAGGGAGGTGTCCAGGCCCAGCAGGTTCAGATTTCCAAACAGGTGCTGGGGAATGACTGTGTTGAATGCTGAGCTGAAGTCTATGAACAGCATTCGAACGTATGAGTCATTTTTATCTAGGTGGGTGAGGGCCAGATGGAGGGTGGTGGTGATGGCATCGTCTGTTGAACGGTTCAGATGATACGCAAACTGCAGTGGGTCTAGTGAGGGGGGCAGCTGGGTCTTAATGTGCCTCATGACGAGCCTCTCGAAGCACTTCATGATGATGGGTGTGAGTGCGATGGGACGGTAGTTGTTGAGGCAGGACACTGAAGACTTCTTTGGCATGGGGACGATGGTGGTGGCCTTGAAGCACGTTGGACCGACGGCGCTGCTTAGAGATATGTTGAAGATGTCGGTAAGAACATCTGCCAGCTGGTCTGCACATCCTCTGAGCACTCTGCCAGGAATGTTGTATGGTCCAGCAGCCTTCTGTGGGTTGACTCTACGTAGAAGAAAACATGTAAACATACACCTGTGACCGCATTACATCAGTATTACTGCTGTGATGACCCTGAATCTTGTGAATTGTTTGGAGCAAAGCGTGGGGGGATTTTATTGGTTCTCCCCATGCTAATTATCAATTAGTAGAAGTATAAAATGTTGTGGGTTATTTGGGAAAGCGCTCACTGGGATAGTGTTATATCTTAGGAGTGGCTGGTCCCAGTGAGACCTTGTTGACTTTTATTCTCTTTTCTTGTTTTGCTTGTCTTATATCGTGTAGCGTAAAGATTTTGTTATAGTTATATTATTTGGTAACTTTTGTGTTGTATTCATTATCCCTAGACTCATGTTTATTATTTATTGGTTGTAGTGGTATTTGTTTAATTACAATAAAGCCATTCTTCTCTGAATTAATTAACCTTGTGTCTGATTCCTCTTTTATGTTGCGGCTTGAAACGAGCTAGCTGTGACACTGCGCAACTGCCATTTGTGATTCTGTAAAACAATTCAGAATTACTGTGCCAAATAATTTTTTTCAAAATGACAGATTTTGTTGTAAATTTTGACTTATGGGTGGTCTAAGTGTGAATGAGTGGTGGAAAGAGATGGACAGGAAAAAGAAAGAAGATAAAAACAAAGCAGACACTCTGAAATTAATGAGAGAGAAATTGAAGAGCTGGAAAAGTCAAGAAATGAAGCTTGGACTGTTAAATAGACTATGTGGTCTGTTCGCTGTTTTCAGAATTGGAAGGCCGAGAAAGATCTGGCTATTGATTAAAACAATAACCAAAATGTACCTAAACCAGGCTCCCCATCAGTTTTATGCCACCATGAAAAATGGGAATGGTGAACCCTACAGTTTCAACAGTTATGTCGAGCCACGTGCGAGGCTTAACCGATACATAATTGATCCACCGTTCAGCCGATCCTGGTGTCTGTTGAACGAGTTTATCACTAGCAACAACGTTTTCATTGGAGTAGAGAAAAATCTTCACCGAGTAGGACGTGATAAAATATCCCACCATCC
Organism: Moxostoma hubbsi; assembly: GCA_032164185.1. NCBI lineage: Eukaryota > Metazoa > Chordata > Actinopteri > Cypriniformes > Catostomidae > Moxostoma > Moxostoma hubbsi. Next base: position 5,003,408 of record JAVLUX010000186.1, read on the forward strand.
TGTATTAACGGAGAAAGACTTTCAGAAAATCAAGCAGTCTGCAGCACTGAATCCAAATACACCTGAGGGTCTTTTTAACAATGTCTGGTTTGATGTACAGCTGCATATGGGATGCAGAGCTAAAGAGGGCAACCGTCAACTGAAGCCCAAATAATTGATCATCCACCAACACGAGAATGGTTAGAAGTATGTTACACTGTCATTCAACAAATGCACAAAAAAAACACAGAGAATCCTCTGTGTTCTGTCACTTCATTAGAGAAATACCTCTCGTTTTTGCCGGCCAATCCACCAGCTTTTTATCTACATTCAAAGCAGACAAACTACACCAAAGATGTGTGGTAAGTTAAACTTTAGTTTACTTTTTTATTTGTAGCATATTGTGCACACCTTTCTGTTGTCATGCTGTCATTTGCCAGCAATATATTTTTGTTAGTGTAGCTTGGTTACTCTACACCATAACAAGAAAAGACATTGCTGGCAAGTGACAACAGCTACAATGCAACAGGTTACAAGGCAAAAAAAATGTCTTTCCCTTAATGTCAGTTACACTAGAGAGTTTATGGGGGTAAACTTCCTTGGTTCTATGTTGCCACAAATTTGTAAAGCAGCTGGCACTAAGACAATCTACACCAACCACTGCTTGCAAAGCAGGCGATGCTGGAGCAATATTCTTGCCTCTGGCACTGCACAATTAAAGTGCATCCATACAGCGTTAAAAACTCCACTTCATCCAGCAAAGAGGAGTCCAAACTAATTTAATCAATGCTTCAGCAATTGCACAATTATTGGTGATATCCAGATAAATGTTAATTATAAAATGGAAAGTTTCGGTCCTTGATTCTAATTGGTTGAGCCATGTTCTTCACTGTCTTTGATGCTGTGTGTGTTGCTTGGCAACCTCTTTGAACCTACATTGCTTGGCGGAGGAATAAATGTGTTATATTATTATATTTTTTTGTTGCTGGTGTTTATTTTAAGAATAAAATAAATCTTAAAAAATATTTTATGGAGTAACCATTTTGTAACGCACCTTAGCTGTTCTAAATTCACTGTAAAACAGGTTCACAGGGCTTATTTCTTTTGTATAGGCATATCAAATACTGATAATTCACCATTGTTGATAGTTCATTGTTGCAGAGATAGTCAACGTGATATAGTATTTATTTGTATGAATATAGTACTCATTTCTCTAGTAATACACAAAGAAATATATATCTTGTGATAGTAAACATTAGGGTTTTCATCTTTTGTTAACTAAATTAAGTGTTTATAAATCAATAAGTAATAACCAAGTGAAGGCTGAAAGAATTCACATATGAGATAAGAAGTCACTGTGTTCTGTTAAGAAATAAAAAATTATGTGTAAGATTAAATCAATAACTTAACATTTTCACTAAGGTGTTAATAATATGACCATGAGAAAACAACTCTTGTTATGTTGAGATCATGAGAAAATTAAGGCGGGATCACGAGACAAGACAAAAAAAATTATAAACTGTGGACAAAATGGGCTTCCAAAGTTATGTTATGCTTATAGCATTGATATACTGTATTTAAGTGTCTGAATAGTTTTTAGGATCACTGTTTTGTGACATCCTGTAACATCTGTGCACTTTCTGTATGACAGAAAACGTCATGGTTACTGTCGTAACCTCTGTTCCCTGAAGGAGGGAACAAGAGGTTGTTTCGAATGACGTGACACAAGGGGTCTTCATTGGGAGCCTCGCATATCTCTGAACTTGAGAAAAGGCCAATGTGAAATTGGCAGACAGAATTTGCATGTCCCATCCCCGGACATACGGGTATAAAGGGAAGCGGGTGTGTGTCTGTCAGTCAGGTTTTTGCACTGAGGAGCCGAGAATAAGGCACGGCCGTTTACAGTGGTAGGTCTAGTTCTGTGGCAGGAGGGACACAACGTTTCGTTCCCTCCCTCAGGGAACGGAGGTTACGACAGTTACCATGATATTCCTGCCGAGACAGGTGCAAGCAGGCTGCTGCGTGCAAGAGGCAACTGTGTCGGCTGAACGTAACCCTCCCCAACGCCCCCAAACGAGATGTCATATACAGACCTTAGGTTCCAGCACCCCTGAGGGGGAACAGGTGCTACATGACTAGCATGGGAGCAAGCCCGGCAGCCGAGGCCTTTTCTCTCTCTATGTCTCTCGCAGGACACATCCTACCCAAGCTAGGGGTAGGTAACATGTGGCAAATACACCACGAGGGTTGTGAAGCTGTATGTGGGAGCGGCGCGGTGGTAGGTCCTGCCTAATGAGGGGGGAGCTCTAAAAGCATGGCGACCGGGGCAGTGGGACTGCCCAAGGGAGAAGTGAGTCCACCGACAGGGGGACCGTACCCTTGAAAATGAGCGGGTGGCATGACGAGTGGAGAGCGGCGCCCTCCACGTAGACGTCAGCTCATCATGCACTTCTAGGAAAAATGGGACCAGGGGTGTGCGCGGCTGTGAGCGGCGCGGTGTTCCCAGGAACCAATCATCCAGCCACGATGGCTTTGGGGAGGACAGAGGTTTCCAGTACAGCCCACGCCAACGGCGGCCCGGGCAAGCATATCGGACATCTGGCCTGAAGGCGGCAGCCCAGGGGAGTCATCTGCGTCAGACTCCGCGCTCTCCGATGCAGCGGCGAGCTCATCCACTTCTAGCTCTAGAGGATAGGCAGGCTGGCTGTGAGGCGAGCCGCTGTTGCCTCCAGCACGGATGGGAGTCAATGAGCGTGCCGGGGGGCGGGTGGTCCGAGGGTGCGTACCCGGCAGGGCTGCACCTGCTGCCATCCTCAGATCACCTCCAGCGCCAATGGCATCGTCCTCAATCCCGTGGGAAGAAGGAGCGATGTGGGGGGCGGGTGGTCCGATGGGGCTGGAGTGGCATGCTTTCTGTTGAAAGCGAGCCGCGACTGCAACGTTGCCATGGTCATGCTCTCGCAGTGAGAGAATGAACCATCCACAAACGCTGCCTCGGTGTGATCGCAACATGAGACAACGCTTGTGGCCGTCTGAAGCGGAGAGCACACACATTTTTATAAAGACGTGTCCTGAAAAGGACGTTCAACGCCGGTGTGTATTGCTCTTTTAGAGGAAAATACTTTTTACAGAGAAAATCACTCTTTTAAGAATTAAAACTCTTTTAATTTTGCACCGTCGGAGCGCCCAGGGGCAAACTGCACTGCCGTGCAGAGAAGGAGATAAGTCGCTGATGTGCGCCGTAGATCCAACAGCAAGCAAAGCGTCAGAGGAACAGGAACAGGTGTGTAACTCGCAGCTGACTGCTGACACGACCAAGGCTCTGAAGAAAATTTCTGAATGAACTCATAGTATTTCCTCGCCTTTATACCCGTATGTCTGGGGGTGGGGTATGCAAATACTGTCTGCCAACTTCTCACTGGTCTTTTTTCATGCATCAGAGGCATATTCGGCACTCAAGAGAGACCCCTAGTGTCGCTTCTTCGACGTAGAACATACATACATACATACCGAACTTACATACCTTGGGTCTCTAGACTTATGGTACATAAACCATTATATATATATATATATATATATATATATATATATATATATATATATATATATATATATATAATGGATATATATATAATGGGTTTTTTTTTTGTGTTTTATTTTTTTTTCAATTTTGGCATTTTTTGTGTGTCACACAATTTAAAATTTTTAAGAGACAGATTTAGGAATGTGAAGAGGTATGGGCAAAACTCCAAAAAAATGGATGAGGTACAGGGGGTGGAATGAGGTCCTGGGTCTCTACAGATTTGAGATATGTGTTTAAGTTTTAACCTGTTTTGTCCCCTTAGTCAAAAATCAGTGAACTTAATTTTTTTTATATATTTTAGTTTTTTTTTTGGTCTCACATTCTGCATACATAAAAACCTCAAATAAATTAGGATATATGGTAAATCTGTTGTTCAGATCAGGGACGTCGTTAGGCCTATTTTAGGGGGGCTGAAGCTACCCCAAAATGTTCCTAAGCCCCCCTAAATGATAATAAGAACAACAATAACAATTCGATTTATCAGTATCCTCATTCATATTTAGAATTAGACGCAACAAATGATATATATCCATCTACAAAAAATAGCCGAAAAGTCGGAAGTTGGACAGAAGAACAAAGAGTCGTTGTGCTATCAAGATGATGCACCGCACCGTCTCGTTGCATTGGTGTGAACTGTGGCAGCTCTCAGAGCGTTGCAGAGCGCTGCAAGTAACTGGAGGATTCATCTCGTCTCGTCGTTACTCTAGTTTGGTCTGAAGTTGAACTCGCTATGCACCCTCCCGCCCACGCACACCGATACACATGCTAATGGTGAAAGGAACATTGGTAAGTGTCGTGATACAGAGTGAAATTGTAAGTTGTTTTTAATTACCTGCTTACCTTTAGCTACGTTTTCTTGAGGTAAAGGAAAGGGGATATTTTGGTTTGCTATGGAAAACTGTAGTCTAGCTAGAGTGAACAAGCAAAATACAAGAAATGGTGAACTTAGCAAGCTAATCACAACTCTTTATTCTTTGCCAATAATATAACCTATCTCTATAATAGGCATATAAAACAATATCAATCCCCATAGAATGTTGTTGTCACTGAAAACTAAATGTAATAGGGTCCCTGTTAATGCTATTACCGTTGTATCCTTCAATTCATTGAGCATTTTTTTATGCTTCCACCAATGAAGTAGACAATAAACAAAAAGTAACTGTTGACTGTGGTTTTGGAAATTATTTCATTCTTAATTTTCCTTTATTTGAATACTGCCTTTTTGTTGTTGATTTATATCATACATTGTATACATCATTTGGCAGAATAAATCATCTTTAATTGAGAAACGCTCAAACCTGTGTTGTCAAATTTCACTATGACCTTAAAATTCTGGTTCTTGGGTTAAACTGTATGCAAGCCAAACTACACAGTGAAATTACACTCTGATTGAACCAATCCACAGCGCAGTTATAGTAATTAGAGTAATTAAATAGCATTCTGTGGACAACTTATCTCATATTGAGAGGAATTATATAGTATGCTATTGCTTTATCATACATTTACATGGGCAGACAGATAGCATTTAAGTCATTGCTTATAGAATAACTCATCAGGAGCAAAGTCTGGCCTAAGTAAATTCCCCCATGCAGCTTTGATGTGTCTAAAAGCTAACATTACAGTAACTTTTCTTTAACAGAGTAGAAATGAAAGAAGAGGATATGTCTGTCACATTTTACTTGTTAACATCTTGGTTTCTTGACTGGTTGTTGACATAAGTGTAGCTCTAGATGTGAGTGCAAAGATTTTGCAAACGCAAGTTACAAATACCCTGGGGGCTAAGCCCCCCTGTCTTCCAATCCTAGTGACGTCCCTGGTTCAGATGTTTTTAAGAAATTTTAACTTTTAACAATATATGAACATAAATAACACCAAAGCTATATATTACTATAATGACTATTAATTACTATTAATAATCACATCTAAGCTATAAAAAAAATTGTGGGTGCTGTGCATGTACTGACCTGACATGTTTCAACAAGTAAAACATGTTTCTCTTAATGTCATTTTGTCTAGGGAACAAAGCAGTGTTGCATAAGCGCAAATACTATCACAAATAAAAAAATATTTTTAATGAGGCTCTCAAAGGTGAATTGCTACCATGAATGGTTGCGTATCATGAACTAGCTGTAGCAAACATTGTTGACAATATTATTGCTATGAGTAGTTTTGCCAAAGTTCTACAAGCACTCATCTGTTATGACCTTTAACACAAGGAAAGTTGTCTTATCTCAGTAAATGAATTGTTAAATGAGTTATTTAGCATTAAGCACTCACTGAGTGAAATACATTTAGCTGCTTAAACATATAAATAAAAAACAAAAGTTGTTGTGTTTAGACTGAATTCCCACTTTTGACTGACACCATTTCTTGAGAAATGCAAAAGGAAACATACAAACTTCTTCTAAATTTAGTTTGCTTTTGAAAGCTCCCGAACATAAGTGAAAGCCAGAGCCAGTTGGAAGTTTGCAGAAACTTCATCTGTGAAATGTAATTCATGTATGCTGAGGACTAAAATATTTGATAAATTTGGAAGCATCTTTAGTCAGTGTTGGACTGTGGAGTGTTGGAGTTGTTGGAGGGTTTGCAGAAGCAGTTAGCCATAATGACCAAAAAGCCCTTACCTCCCCAAGGATGCCCTCTGCTGATTTTAATGGGAATAGCATTTAAAGCTTGTGCATTAGATAGAAATGCTATGAATTCTTTCTATTAAATTGGGCAAACCAATCAAAATGACTCAGTTGTACAGCACCACCATACTGAATGGGGCAGGGCCTCATTTATAGTGAATGAATGCTTCTAATGTATAAACTGTAAGTAATAATTTACATTTTGACATTGCATAAGTCAAATTCATATCACTAAATATGCTTTAAATGTATATGTTTGTGTATTTTATTTACCCATTTTATCATATGGCAGAGGCAGGAACATTTTCTAAGTCTGATCAATTAAAAAAGTAATAGCACACCTTTCATTAAGAAGTGACTTATTTGATGTATTATTCATATCTGTAGCACAAATAGTTTTGGATTTAACCAAAGTTTAGTAGCTGGTGTTAGAAGTTCTGAAAAATCTCTACCTTTATGTATGCCCAAATTTAATAATGATGCTTACCATAGCAAGGTGGCAGCTGACCATGTTGTGGCCAGATCTGTTACAGACTGATCTCACAGTGAAACAGTAGGTTGACTTTTCTTTACTGAAATTCGAAACACTGCCCCTAGTGGCCAAAGCTTTAAGTGTTGCTGAGTGTATGGGCACATTTGAGCTCCATTTTCTGGGTGAAATGACCACAGATGGGTGCCAAAAGCGAGTTATGTACCCCCAACCCAAATACCAAACCTAAACCTAACCATCAGTGGAGTCAAAATTTAATGTTAGAGGGAAAAATGTAATCTCTGAATCGTGCACATCACTGATACTGTAAACGTGACTACTTCCTGGTTTAACACGGGTAAGTGAGTCTGCATAATGTGGCCTATTTTAGGATACTGGAACTCTCAGAAACAGCATGCCGACTACCCATGTGATCATGCTGTCTTATTATCACTATATTTCCCTTAAAAGGTAAATACAGAAAAGACCACTCCCCAAGTCGACCCATGCTTCTATAATCCAGGCAAAAATCGAACACCTATCCCTAAGTCCTGACTATTACAGCGGCCTTCCTAACATGAGCTTTCCCCAAGACTTCTGCTCTGTCAGTGCCAATTAGAATAATCTTGGTGCAGTGGATAAATCCTGTAAGGAAAGGGGACTAACAAGTGGCTTTGAAGGCCTGGTTTACTCTGACTCACAAACTTAATTTGCTTTTTGCCAGTTCAATTCAGTTTGATTCAAACTTGGAAAGGTGCTAAGAAGCCCACGATGGCAACATAGTATAAGGTATATCATGATTCTGAGCTGGATCCCTTCATGACTCCAAATAATCTGCTTTGAAGAGACTTTGTCATAATTATCAAACCAAGCCAGCCACATTTGCTGGACTGTTGTTGACATGCCAGAGACAACGAGAGGGCCCCCTCCCTCCCTGGAGGAGCTGGAGTGGACACAGCTCCAATCGAGGAGAGCCTAGCCTTGGTGCAGAGTTTGGAATCACAAGGAAATCTTTGGAACCTGGGACCTAGCAGTCAGACAGCGCTTTCATTACACGCCACAGGGTCTCAGCATGGGGGCTTCTTATGGCAAGAAAGTAAGTAAGCCTTTAGCTTTGTAATTAGCATTAAGCAGTTTAGGTGTCTGTGGAACTGTTGAGTGAACGACATAGGCCATAATTAGTTTAAACACTTTACATGTGTCTTGGAGATTCTTGAGGCTTGTTGACATTTTGAAATTCAGAATCAACACCAAGAATTTAAGGTGCTCATATTTTGTCTTTGTTATGGGAGTGAACGCACTCTGGTTTGAAATTTCTATGTTACAGTTCTTTTTGCATTGAGTTTAGGTGCTTTTGACATTTACCTTGCATCGCTCCATTGTTTGCCTTATCACATGTTGCCATTTTTACACTATTAAACAAATTCAGTCTAGTTTCCAAGTATGCTGTGAAGTTTCTGAATAACCCAAGAACATTTTGTTGGTATTTTGAAAGTGTGAGACACGTATTCCAGCTGAAAAATGTGAGCTATATGGAGGGCTGCATACTGATAAGGTGTGGATAGAGGGTGTGGTGGTGAATGAAGCTGACTCATTGCTCAGACGTGCAAGTGACAGCTGCTGCTGTAGTGGAAAGGGACTGTGGGATACAGGATCATATTCTTATTACCTTTGTCTGAGCCAGAGACATTTGACTGTGCAGGCAAGTGTCAGATTTATCAGAGCAAGAGTCACACAGAATGAAAACAATCCAGATCCATCTTCTTGAATAAAGCAATAAGGTATGAGAGGCTATTTTAAATTGTGAATGTAGTCACTCCTAAAGGCTGTTGTAAAACACAATGTGCAGCTCCCTGCAACCCTTTTAACTGTGATTACTGTATATAACATTGTCTTGAGTGCTCTATTGCTTTTAAGGTACTACATAAAAACATTGTCACAAATGTAAAAAAAAAAATAATTTAAAGGTTATTTTATTAAAGGAATATTTTGGGTTCAATAAAAGTTAAGCTCAATCAACGGCATTTGTGCATAATGTTGATCAGTAAACATTAAAATACTCACTTTTTCAAAAGCATTGCCACAAGAAGATACCAATATGCATGTTAACATGATTTTAGTGTGATAAATTGCTTATTAACCTTTCTTTAGTTATATCCAATTTGACAACTTTGTTGCCATGATGATATAATGCTGTAAAGCCTGCAACATAAAAGCAACTAGTTAAACAACTTTACAGCTCTAATAATACAAACTTTTTAACAGAAGAATTTATGTTAGTGCTTCTATCAAATTAAAAGCATCACATTTCTGCTTTTAAACCTCCAAAAATTGGACCTTTTCAATTCCATTTTAATTGTCTGACTGTAACCTCAATTTTTTGCTTTTTTTAAAGAAAAGTATGGATGAGTCAAAATATTTTTTGTGGTAATAAACATTATGCTATAAATGCTGTCGATAGACCATAATTTTTTTATTGAACCCAGACTATTCCTTTAAGAAATGAATATGTCCAGATGTAGTCCCTGACATGTAAACCTACAGTACCTAGTGCTAAGGTTAAAATAAATATTGAATAAGTTACTCAAAGTAATCCACTACAAATTACTAATTAATTTAATATTTTTATTTAATTATTTTACCTTTAAATTACTTTATCAAACCCCCCTAAGAAAGTGTTCCACAAAAAGTGTTTTGTTTGTTCTAGACTAATTAAAAATAATGTTTGTATATCCTCGTCATTTTGACAAACAAGCCATATATTCAGCACCACAGATTTGTCACTTACAACGACTCGTTAGGGGATACACACACTTCAGTTGTCACAGAAATGTAAACAGATGTAGGGCCTACATATGAATGTAACTCATGTTTTAAATATATCCTGCATAAATAGTATTATTTTAGTAATATGTGTAACCCAAATATCCCAAAACCCCTCTATAACAAGCTAACAGACTAGCCTAACCAGCAACCCATCTTATTCTATGCTGGGTTTTTTTCTCAGCAGGAATGGTGCATCATATACCTTGAAACTTAAATGAGAATGTTGAATTTGATGCCTCTTGAACAGATCGTTGTTTTGATAGTTATTAGTGGAATGCAATTCTTCAGTAATGCCTAAGGTGCAGGAGGGAAAGCAGCTCTCAGCAAGGGAGCAGAAAATGTCAGCTTGTCAGAGCTGTAATTTCATTCTCTCTGCCAGCTTCTGGGCTGCTTGGCATGAGCTGAATACCTCGAATGGACTTCACTGTGCTGTTATAGACCCTCACATCACAAGACCCCCCTTTCACTTTCCAAAATAGCCTGTGAGCTAAGGCCTAAACTTTATCACACAAACGTGAGTGTATATTAATATCTTGCATGATGTGCAGTGACTGTTGTGTCTGGTTGACTTAATTAATTATATTAAAGCTTTGTTCAGTGTTCAAGCTATTACAAGCTTCATTCCACTGGAGCACGAAACTCCCTTGTTGCATTTCATGCATGGGTGCAATGAGACGCACCTGCATAAACTCACTCAATTGCTGAAAACCGAATGTGTTAAATTAGCCTATTGGGAGGCTTGATTCATTCCGAAGCAAAATAAGCATTTTGCTCATCCAGCTTTTGAATATCATATAACTATACTGCCCTGCAAAAGTAAAATGCAGTAACTACACATTTTGACAATCTGGTTTGTTGGACTATGATCTGTCATGTGACAGATTAAGAGAAAACAGAGTGAAGACTACACTGTAACAAAATATTGGACTGGTTTTACTCAAGAAAATTGAGGCAACTATTTGCATCCGTTTTTTCTCAACAAATTTTATTTGACATATTAGATTCACATGCTTTAACATGCAACCCTAAGTAATGCCAACTCATATATATAAATTTGCAGGCCATTGTTTTAAGTTATAAAGGCAATATTTATCTTCATTTCAAGTCATATTTATAAAAAAATTAATCTGATAAGCTAAACAGATGGATATAATTTATATTTCAAGGTTTCTAAAATAGCCTCTTCATTATAAAAGCAATTATTGATTTTTATGTAAAAAAAAAAAAACACTTGAAATCTGTAGGGGAAAAAAAGGGAATAATATTCTTTTTTATATGCAGCAAACCCTAAAGATAAATTTGTCTTTACATCAGCAGCCGTCCATTTCAGCTGATAGTACAGTGTTGTGGCAAGAGGGACACAACGTCTCGTTCCCTCCATCAGAGATCGGAGGTTACGACAGTACCCGAGATGTTCCCCTTCTGTCACTCACTCGACGTTGTGTCGATGTAGTGACACTAGGGGTCCTTATCTAAAAACACCACAACACTTAACCGTGTTACTTGGACTGTTGATGCAGATGCAAGCAAGCTGCTGCGTGCAAAAATATCAGGTGCATCAGACTGCATGTAACCTTCCCCAATGCCCCAAAAGATGTCATATAGTTCCCCACATCCCTGAGGGGGGGAAGCAATGTAACTAGCATGGGAGCAGGCCATGCCAGCCGTTGCCTTTTCTCTCTCTATGTTTTCTCTCCATAGTGTTATATGCGGCTAGGGCCATCCAACACAATAACACGCATCGGAGAAGGCGTTCTTTTACTATCCTATTCTTTCAGGGGGAAAAGACCACATCCTGCCCAGCAGGGGAGCTTAACATGTGGCAAAGTATGTCACATGGGATTACCATTCCATGTGGTAGGTCCTGCCTCGATGGGGAGATGTGGGTCCACCATCAGAGGGACCGAACCACGGAAAATGCATCACAGGAGATTATTGGAATAATCAGAACCTGTTGATCACCTGTTCCAATACAGGCAAGTCGGTGCCTGCGGTGGATCTGGTTGTGAACTTCCTCCACTGAATTAGCAGCCAGAGGGCTAGGGAGGAAGGACACCCAGGGTCCGTGACTTGTGGACTTGACTGGGGGAGTAAAGTGCATGTCTTCACCTCAGGGGAGGGGAAAGGCACTATGCCCAAGCGATAAACCTGGCCAGCTGTTCCGTATTTCCGAATTCTACATGTTTGGACCTGTCTAAACTTGAGACGAGGCCGGCTCAACCCGTAGATTGTAAAATCTTGCGAAGGTATTGGGTGATGCCCAGCCCACCGCTCTGCAGATGTCTGCTAGAGAGGTGCTATTGGCCAGTGCCCACAAGATGTGTGCTCGAGCCCACAAGGGGGCGGGCACGGCCTGGGTCTTGTAGGCCAATGCAATGGCGTCCACAATCCAGTGGGCAAGCCTCTGTTTGGAGACAGCGTTCCCTTTCCACTGTCCACCAAAGCAGAAAACTGTCCACAAAGAGCTGCTGCTCAGAGTCTAAAGCTCTGCGTGCGATCCAAATAAGTGCGCAAAGCATGCACCGGACACAGGGTCTGCCTCCTCCCAGGGCAGCGCTTGCAGGTTCACTACTTGATCCCTGAAAGGGCTCGTAGAAACCTTGGGCATATAGCCCAGTCGGGGTCTCAGGATGATGTGAGAGTCTGCCAGACCGTACTCCAGGCAAGTGTCACTGACAGAGAACACTTGCAGGTCCCCAACCCTCTTGATGGAAGTGAGTGCAATCAGGAGGGCTGTCTTCAAGGAGAGGGCCTTTAGTTTGACTGATTCTAGTGGCTCAAACAGGGCTCTCCGAAGGCCCGAGAGGACCACGAACATCCCCCAAATCAGCTGGACCCCCTGAGGGTGGAGTTTCCACTCTACGCTGAGCGTTACCTGTCATGACAGCATGTCAGCTGTGGTGTTTAGGTTGCCCGGGACATGAGTGGCGCGCAGCGACCTCAGCCTATGCTGAATCCAAAGGAGGAGATCGCGGGCGAGTTGTGACATGCGACGAGAGCGAATGCCACCTCGCTTTCGCTTTTGAGGCATGCTGTCATTGAGACCAAGTCTAACTCCATGTCCAGAAAAGAGATGCTCTGAACCGGGGAGAGCTTGTTCTTTTCCCAGTTGACCCGAAGCCCTAAGTGCCTGAGGTGCCTGAGCACCAGGTCCCTGTGTGCACAGAGCAACTGTCGAGAGTGTGCTAGGATTAGTCAATCATCAAGGTAGTTGACTATGCGAATGCCCGCTTCCCTTAACGGGGCAAGAGCTGCCTCTGCGACTTTTGTGAAGGCGCAAGGGGACAGGGACAGACCAAAGGGGAGGTCCTTGTACTGATAAGTCTGGCTGTCGAAAGCGAACCGTAGAAAGGGTCCGTGATGGGGTAATAAGGAGATGTGAAAGTATGCATCCTTCAGGTCTATCAACGTGAACCAATCTTGATGCCGGACGCATGTTCGAATATGTTTCTGCTTCAGCATCTTGAACGGGAGTCTGTGTAAGGCCCGGTTCAGAATTCGCAGGTCTAAGATTGGCCGCATCTCACCGCCTTTCTTGTGTACGATAATGTAAGGGCTGGAGGGACAGGTTCTATTGCGTCCTTGCACAGAAGGGTTGCGTTCTCTGCATGCAGGGTGGAGGTGCTGAGGAGAGGCTCGAAGCACGTACCCAGCCTGGGGCGGGTAGGCGACTGAGGAGGAGGTTCTGTAGCGACAACCTCAAGACTCGTCACCACCTGCCGGCCTGGGGTGCGAGTGTGGTGCAGTTGGGCACTTGAAGGCGGGAGATCCACGTTCATGGGGGCCCAACTGCCAGTGCTCTGTGTCTGAGTGCCTTGAGAATGGCGGTTGTGGGCACTGGCTAAGTGACCCAAGGAGTAAGGAAACTGCTGTTTTTTGACAATGTGGGTATCTTTGGTAGCCCATTGGGGGTGCGGAAAAAAAAGAAAAAAGAAAAAGAAACAAAAGATTCTCCACTCTGCCCTCCACTGAGGGAGCAGCCTTGTCTTTCCCTGGGTTGCTCATTTTAGGAGCGCTTGTGAGGCTTCCGGGTCCAGGAGGTGATTCGCGAGACAGGCGGATATCCGTCTCCTGTGGCGAGCTCTACACTGGGGCTGAGAGCTGGGCCTGGGCTGGGGCGAGATGTGTTGAATGGCCTCTGTCTGTTTGGACGAAGTCCCCAATGGTGTCGCCAAATAGGCCTATCTGGTTGGTCGCTGAGCGCAGTTCCTGCAGCACATCAGGATCAGGACTACCCAGGTGCAGATCTTTTAACGCCATGGTCTGGTGGACTTGCAGGAGGGCCATGGAGTGCAAGGTGGAGGTGGCCTGTCCAGCGGCACTGTAGGCCTTGGTCGCCAGAGAGGAGTGCCGGTTGATCCCACCAGCTCTGTGTACCCGTGGACCTCCCCACCGTGAAGGTAGTGAGAGCGGACGAGTGAGGAAGTCAGTCATGCATCTCCGGGAAGAAAGGAACGGGGGGCGTGGATGTGAGCGGCACCCCAAACCCAGGAACCAATCATCTAGCGGACATCTCAGTGTCGGGCAAGCATAGTGGACATCTCAGTGTCGGCCTTAGACTGGACCAGCACATCCGAAGGCGCTAGCACAGTTGAGTCCTCAGAGCAGGAGTCTGCCAAGACGTTCTCCAATGCAGGGGGCACTGAAAGAGACATCAGACTGGCTGTAATGCGATCTGGTCTAATCTCGGAACCAGACAGGGGCAGACGAGCGTGCTGGGGAATAGGTGGTCCATGGGGATTGCCTCCAGCACCAGCAACGCCGGCCCTATACCTGTGGGTATAAGGCATGATGCGGGGGGTGGCTAGAGTGGCTTTCCCCCAGAAGAAGGAAAGCCCCGGCCGCAATATTGTCATGGTCATGTTCTCGCAGTGAGAACATGAACATCCACAAACGCTGCCTCATTGTGATCTCTGCCCAGACTCGTGAGGCGGTGCCCGTGGCCATCAGAAGTGGAGAGGTATCAACCGCATCCAGGAATGACACAAAGACAGAAGGACATATTGAAAAAGACGCGTCTTTAAAAAGACATTAAACGTCAATGTGTCTTACTCTTTCAGAGAAATATATACTCTTTTTTTAGAGGGCTGTCAAAGCGCACAGGGGCATAGTCTGCACTAGCATGCAGAAGAAGAGAAAAGCCACTGAAATGCACCATATCTCCAACAGTGTATGTTCTTTTAGAGGTGAGTGGAACAGCAGTGGGTTCTACTCGGCTCACTGAAGAAAATATCTGTCTGAACAGACGCACGCTTCCCTCCTTTTATACCCATATGTCCAGGGGAGGGGCATGCAAATTCTGTTCGCCAATTCTCATTGGCCTTTTCTCAAAGATTAGAGGTAACCGTGGCTCTCAAGAGAGACCCATAGTGTCACAACATCGACACAACTTCGAGTGAGTGACAGAAGGGGAATGCAATTCTATTTCAAAGATAATTTATTTTTGGCTCTGTACATTCTATGGATGGAACCTGTTTAAGATCAGTAAAAGCTGAAACTAATCTTGAACGAGCACCTCTGTCTCCAAGCTTATGTTTTAGTTAGGAATAATGGTAAAAAAAAAATTGGTCTGGAATAAGACTTAGAAGGTTGATAAGCCAACTCCTGAGCAGGCAACTTTAGCATGTGATTGCCCCATTGCTAAATGGGGGTGTCGAGTTGAGCTAATGCCTTCTGTGCTAGAGATGTACTGAGAAAGATTAGGCTAGTCAGACAAAATCCTTTCTAAATTATCCAACAGCCTAGCTAAAAATAAATATCCCCTCTCAAAAGTAATTGTGTGTGTTATGTATGTTTTTTTCCTGCTACACAAAAAGACTGTTTCTCTATTTACAGACATTCGGAAGTATCCATATATTCAGATGAAATTATATTTAATAGAAACATCTCTAAACTTTAAAGCATATAAATCACAAATATTTCATTATATATGGCAGATGTTTTCCTGTGGCTAATTGATTTTGGAGGGCTCTTAAACACGTAAAAATGTAACATATTGTCTGCTGACTTTTATTTCACAGCTCAGGGTAGTCGCTAGTGTGCTTTCTCGTGGTGCCAGCCAATCAGCGTTTTCAGCATGTCAGGATGTAATTTTCCACTAGTTCCAGAGTGAATATTCACATGACGTTTATGGCTCAGGTGATTGGCTGAAGAAAAGAACTGAGTGTAGTTTTCCGGAACCGAGTGCATATGAGCAAAGATGGCAGCATTGAGTTTATGTACTTCAGGGGTTCCATGCATTATCCCAGCATCTACCATTGAAAGGCAGTGCTAATGGATAGCTCTCTCCTGGTATTATAAACCTCCCTGAGTATATAGTAGTCATGATAAGAACGAAGAATGCAAATAGCCAAAAACAGAAGAAGAAGAATGTGAAAGAGAATGTGGAGATTGATAGTAAAGGACTTAAATACTGATCCGTTTCTCACCCTCACAATCATGTAGCTTCTGAAGATATGGATTCAACCACTGTAGTCTTATGGATTACTTTAATGATGCCTTTATGTCCTTTTGGATCTTCAAAATTTTGGTTTGCATTCTGAGTACCTACAGAGCTAAGATATTCTTCTAAAAAACTTTGTTCGTGTTCAGCAGAAGAAAGTAAGTCATACACATCTGTGATGGCATTAGGGTAAATAAATGATGAGAGAATTTCCATTTTTGGGTGAACTATCACTTTAAACTACAAACATTAATTTTGGAAGTAAATTTGTTTGCATTAGAGCTGAGCGATAAAACAATCTCAATATGTATCACAAAAAAAAGAAAAAATCCTCAAAATCTATTATAAACTTTTGAGTAATTATCAATATTCAAGCTGTTCTACATCTATACTATCAGGTGTGTGACGCTAAATACACAATCAGTTCTGCAAAGTTATACACACATCTAGCTAACTTAATCACAGTCATCAAATCAGCTGGTTAGGTATTACCTGGCTAGCTACTTAGCTCTGCTGTAATGTAAACCAGTAATGAGGCTATAGGTAGCGCTAGCTAGATAGATAGCTGTCCGGCTAATATGATATTGTTGTGTATGGAACATGACAGCACTGACAATGCAACACAGCTCTCAACTGAACACAACAGAATCTCCGACATCAACAACATTGCTATTTATTTAGGAACTAGTTGAACGTTTTTCATTATCAAATCTACTAATTTTTGACACAGATAAGAAAATATTTCAGTGGGCATAATGATTTTAAGGCTACAACAATTACATCATGTACGGGTTATGTAGCTGAAATGCATCTGGCCAAAACCAGGAAGAAGAGCATTGTCAGAAGCGTAAAGATGAATGACTATGTGAGAGTCAAACGTCTGCTGAAGATGATGAAATTGTGTTGAAAATAGATCACAAAACTTATGTAGGATTAAATCCTAAACTGATGCTTCTTGAACTTTTAAATTAAAAGGTACCCTGTGGAGTTTACTTGTAAGCAAATAAGTTATGTTAACATTCATTCTTGAGGTCAAACAAACATGTGGAAAGCATTTCCTTCCCCATTAATGGTATGAAATGTATATTCATAACAAATATCGAACAATATGAAAAAAAACATATTATAATATTTATGGCCATCGCACAGCCCTAGTTTGCATTGGACAAACCAAAGCTGTTTTGGTAGTTTGTTAGTGGTAGCTCATTTAAATTGTGGGGGAAAATGCAGTATATAGTCTAAATTGATTCTGAATGGTTAACCATGATGAATTTATGCAAAGCTACAGTGAAGCTTCTGTTGGCTGGATTTGACAGTGAATGCATACCAGCAAAAGTGGGTCAGAACCCTTCAATTTGAGGATTGAAATGTGGATTAGATAGAGGTTAATTTGAGACTCTGGAATGTTGCTGATATAAAATGACTGATAAAATGCTTGTCTTTGCTGACTGTTTCACAAAATATTATTAGTCTTCTAATTATGAAATGTTAAAAATAGTTTTGACAATCTAAATTGTTGCTCATGCCAAAATATTGTTTATTATATGTATGTACTATTTTTTTAAGGATTTAACTTATTTAAAAAAAAAAAAAAAACTTTAAACATCCAATAAATTGTAATACTTTGTCCTGTTTGGAAGTAGGGGTGTTCTGTTTTATTTAGATGGATTGAACAGTACTGGGTTATCTAAAGAAATAACATTTAATGAGATTAATTTTTTGCTTCTATCTGCCAACTGGTTTGGGAAAATATTGAGTCAACACAAGTTACATCTCAAGACGACTGCAAATGCTACATCCGAAAACATGAGAGAGGTATAATAAAATGTATTTAGGACTGCCTTGAAGAAGCTCTCATATATTCCACAAGACAAAAATAGTACATGAATTTAAACAAATTATCCGGTTCTAAAGTTTACATTCCCTTTGTTCTAAAATGATTATTTAATCCAAAAATGAAAATTCAGTCATTGTTTACTCACCCCTATGTTGTTAGAACTCCATATGATTTACTTTCTTTTTCTTAACACAAAGGGAGAAATTGTGGGACAAAAATTGTGCTCAGTGATGTCACACAATGGCAGTTTATGGCAACCACTTCTTTAAGCTTCAAAAGGACACACAAGTATAATTCGGAAGTCTAACAAATTATTGTATTTGACTCATGTCTTGTTCTGAAGGAATACAATAAGGTTTGGTGAGAAACAAACTGAAATATGCTGTATTATTAAGTGAAAATCTTCACTGTCCGTTGATCTCCTGTGCACGTTCATGAGACAGACTGCATGTGAGCAAACCCTTTAATATTGTGTGTTACTTTCTCTATGATTCATTACTGTTTGTATAATAATTATTCATTAGTCCCTGCTTCATCCTGAGCTGTGAAGCTGCCCACTTTTCTTAAGAAAAATACTGTACATTATTTGGTTTCCCAGCATCTTCTGCACATTTTAGTTCTTCCCAACAGTGGCTATATGATATACATATCCAGCTTTTGACTCTTAAGAAAGTTGATGGACACATCCACAACTATTACAAATGGTACAAGCATTCATTGATGCACAATTAGGCAACACAATAACCAAGGTGATGCAAAATTTTGAACAGGGTGATTTGTGTAAATTGCGGTAGATTTTGTGTAATGTAGATTTTGAAGGGCACTACTACATAACACATATATAATCTTTTATCTCTTATATTTGTATACATTCTGAAAGGGGTGTGAAAACATATAGGCCTAAAACAAAAGGGGTATGCAAACTTCTGCAATATATAGTTTGTAAAAATGTATATTTTATTTTAGATTTTGTTTTTCCCTATTAAATCACAATTTTGATTTTTTTTATTTATTTACAAATTCCACGTAGCCTATTCTATCCATATAATTTAATATTGAATTTGTAATTATGAGAAGACTAATCATGTCAGGTACAAATCTGCTGGACAGCAGAGGCAGGCTAAATACATACAAATTGTGCCGCTGTGATTTAATGTGCTGAGTAACATTTTTGCCCCTGTGTCAGATATTAAAATCAGTGCGACACACTTTGCAAAAGGCGTGGCCATTGTCGATATTTCTTCAAGATATTAAATTTAAATCTTCCATCCAGCTGTTGTTATATTTACATGTATATTTTGTGTTTTTCGCCAGAGCACCACCTATCTACCAGTGATGCTTGATTCAACTTCCTGTGTCTACTACCTGCACAGATATCAACAGCACAACTGGGTTGTAGGTTGCCAGGTTGAGGTCACAAATGGGTTGAAATTTGTATGATGTGTTGATTGTGTGAGTAGGATACATTTCACACAAGATCTGGCAACTGGACAACCTTTGAATAATATATTGATGTGATTATTCATATAACAAGGTTTGGGCCATACAAATTACGGGAGTTTCCCGGGAGAAATAACAAAATGGGAGGGGGGCGGGAGATGGGTGTAAAATACGGGAGACTCCCGGGAATAATAGGAATGTTGACAGGTATGGTCATGTCACCCAATCTATAATTAAATTATAAACATTTCGCTGCCCAAAATAACTTTATTGTGCATTTTATTGTGGAAAAAAATTGTAAAAGAACATATTTTAAGTAGCTTGTCAGAGGTCCGTTTACTTTTGCATCCATTTCTTTTTTTCTTTTTTTTTTTTTTCCCCAAAAATTTAACACTGATAAATACAATAAGTAGATACAAACTCATTTCCTGTTGACCATTTAATTTTTTTATTTAAAAGGGAATAAACAAGATTGGGGGGAAAGGACACATTTTTGTTTTCCTTCAGTGTATAAAAAATTTGATACGCACATGTTAGCGGCACTGAAACACCCCTTTTATCTGATTGGTCAACTTGCCCCATCTTCTGTATCATATGGCACTTTTCCACTGCACGTTACGGTTCGACTTGCCTCAACTCTACTCGCTTTACTTTTCTGAGCTTGCATTTCTTGCAGTTTAGTGCCACCTCCACATGGGTGGAATTATAGTCTGATCGTCATAGTCGCGCCGCCTCTACTGCCGTGACATCATCTTAAACACAACACAAACTGACCAAAACAATAACACAACTGCTAGCTGTAAGCTACAAGCTCATTGTGCTGCAATAAAGCAGTTGTTGCATGGTGATTTTACACACGCGTAACAGTTAAATTGGCCTGGTTGTTTTAGAAGCAAGCTTCCAGTAGCTGGTCAACTAAATAAATTTAAGCTTTCAAGCAGAGTATAGAGTTAATGTACCATCCTGTGTCCAGGGCAATGTCCCTCCCATTGGTCGCCGGTTTAGATAGTGTCCTTTTGGTCGAACCGCTTCCACTTTTCTTTGATGGTTCTGTAGTCACTTTTAAGTTTTTTTTTTTTTTTTACTTTTCCCTACACTGTTGGTAGGTCCGGTGGTAGCCATGTGCGGCCAACAGCTGAGACACTTCTTGAGAGACTTTTTTGTTTCGCTCAGCGCTAACAAGTGGACCGTCTGCACCTCGTTTATTGACCATGGCGTGGTTTAGCTTACAGCCATTTCTTTTTTCACAATACGAAAGTCGCGTGAACAAATTATACTGTTATCACTGTTGCTAACTTTAAAACTAGCGGGTTGATGACGCGTGTCGGAAATCCAGTGACGATTCTCCCTGACCAATCAGTGATCTGCAGGATTTTGACATCACATTTAGTATCGGCACGGCTTGCTTTGAACCTCATCAGAGGTGGTACTAAAAAAAAGTATCAGGTACCAGGGACTATCCACAGTGGAAAACCTCAAAAACGCGAGCAGAGTCAAGATAAGTCGAGTTGTAATGTGTAGTGGAAAAGCACCTATATTGCTTTCAGCTAGAATTAGAGTTGGGATCACTCTGCAAATTGTCTCAATTTGCATTAAATATTGTTCCGAACCACCCTGACTGGGAGTTTGCCTAGTATATATTATTAACATTTTTTAGATCATTGTATGATTTTGTAGTGACTGCAGTGCCGCGTCCCATTGATAAATGTAATTTAAAAAAGTTTAAAAAAATGTATAAAAGCCCCACAAGTTATTTGTTAACACAATAAAATGTATTTCTGACATTTAATAATATATTTACTAAATGTTCATCTAGGCTAAGGCAATAACGTTGGCAGCACACTCTATCAGCAATCTATGGCTTGCAGAAAATAACATTGCACTTATGGAGATAGGGTGAATAGATGTCCCAATAACAGGGACAGTCCTGATTTTACACGCGGTGTCCCACCTTGAGTCCGAATCTTAGCTATTAGAATTTATGTCACTCCAATCCATGTTCATGATGCCTAAACATTAATTTAGCATTCACTTTTATCCAAAGCAACAGAATTATTTTTTAATTGCATTTATCAATGGGACACAAATACACAGGTAATACGAAATCATACAGTGATATTAAAAATAAAAATAATATATAATAGACCAACTCCAACTCCGAATCAGCATATGGCCAAGTGATGTGGCTTGCGATCTCTCATGTGTCATTGTGGGCTTTTCCACTGCGCGGTACAATTTGACTCAACTTGACTCTGCTTGCTTGTGGGTTTTCCACTATGGATAGTACCTGGTACCTGGTACTTTTTTTAGTACCACCTCGGTCGAGGTTCCAAGCGGGCCGATACTAAATTTGACGTCAAAACCAAGCAGATCACTGATTGTTAGAGAGATTCGTCACTACCAGCGTCACTGGATTTGCAACACGGGATATCAACCCGCTAGCTATAAAGATAGCAACAGCTAATTAACTTTATATGTTGCTTGAAAGCTTTATTTAGTTGACCAGCTACTGGAAAGCTTGCTTCTAAAACAACCAGGCCAATTGAACTATTACATTTGTGTAAAATAACCATTTTATGCAGCGCAATGGGCTAGTATCTAACAGCTATCAGTCTTGTTATGGTTTATGGTCAGTAATGTTTGTGTCACAGTTAAGATAAAGTCACGGCAGTAGAGGTGGCACAACTATGATGATCAGCCTATAATCCCACCCAAGTTAAGGCAGCACTAAACTGCAGTGGAAAAGCAAGCTCCAGAGTCCCAAAGGCTTGAGTCTGAGTAAAAATGCATCTGAGTCTGTGACAAATCCAAGTCTATTAAAATTGGACTCGTGACTTGGACTCGAGTCTGAGTCCGAACTCGAAAACTCCCACTCTATTAATATGAAACAAGAAGTACTTAGTTATAACAAATTATTTGATGACATTAGTTTTAGTTTCTTGGTATTTTATAATTAATTATGGTCTTTTTAGCCTTTACTTGAAAGAAAATTGAGGTAACATGTATGAGACATGACATAGGCTGTTTTCAAACCTGTATCCCTGTCAGCCTACAAGCTCTGATATGGCCAAAAAATATGTTGACACCTAATCAATAAACCCATATGTTCTTAATTAATTTCAAATTTATTGGCATGAATACTGAGTTCTCTTCCATTGAATCACAGGAATAGCCAAACCTGTTATTTAGAATTTTAATCCATTTTAATGGTCCACATACTTTTGGAAAATAGTGAATGTCGTGAGCACATATGCTACCTACTGCACCAGAGCTCCAAGACTATACTGAGTGTTTGATACCCACCAGGTGGCAGAATTTGTCCAACTGAGAAAACCTTCGGAGTCTTTTAAGCCTGTGACAGTTACTAGCCTACAACTGGAAACATACATTTCCCATACAATTGCAAGGAAATATTCTTTATCAAATGTAAAAGTGTGATCAACTATAAAAGAATATTGTTTAACAATATTAAGATAATATCTCACAGCTCATAAAACAGATTTTTTTTTTTTACATTGCTTTGGGCATCTGAAAAACTTGAAGGAAATCTGCTACACAAAATTTTAACAAATGAAAATCTAAGTTCTAAGAAACTCAAACTATTACAGAACTGCACCTTGTCTCCTGCAGCAGTTACTGCAATTGGGTTACTTTAACAAAGGACTGGATGGCAAACCTTCCTTCCCATTATACACTCACCTAAAGGATTATTAGGAACACCTGTTCAATTTCTCATTAATGCAATTTTCTAATCAAACAATCACATGGCAGTTGCTTCAATGCATTTAGGGGTGTGGTCCTGGTCAAGACAATCTCCTGAACTCCAAACTGAATGTCAGAATGGGAAAGAAAGGTGATTTAAGCAATTTTGAGCGTGGCATGGTTGTTGGTGCCAGACGGGCCAGTCTGAGTATTTCACAATCTGCTCAGTTACTGGGATTTTCACGCACAACCATTTCTAGGGTTTACAAAGAATGGTGTGAAAAGGGAAAAACATCCAGTATGCGGCAGTCCTGTGGGCGAAAATGCCTTGTTGATGCTAGAGGTCAGAGGAGAATGGGCCGACAGATTCAAGCTGATAGAAGAGCAACTTTGACTGAAATAACCACTCGTTACAACCGAGGTATGCAGCAAAGCATTTGTGAAGCCACAACACACACAACCTTGAGGCAGATGGGCTACAACAGCAGAAGACCCCACCGGGTACCACTCATCTCCACTACAAATAGGAAAAAGAGGCTACAATTTGCAAGAGCTCACCAAAACAGTTGAAGACTGGAAAAATGTTGCCTCGTCTGATGAGTCTCAATTTCTGTTCAGACATTCAGATGGTAGAGTCAGAATTTGGCGTAAACAGAATGAGAACATGGATCCATCATGCCTTGTTACCACTGTGCAGGCTGGTGGTGGTGGTGTAATGGTGTGGGGGATGTTTTCTTGGCACACTTTAGGCCCCTTAGTGCCAATTGGGCATCGTTTATATGCCACGGCCTACCTGAGCATTGTTTCTGACCATGTCCATCCCTTTATGGCCACCATGTAGCCATCCGCTGATGGCTACTTCCAGCAGGATAATGCACCATGTCACAAAGCTTGAATCATTTCAAATTGGTTTCTTGAACATGACAATGAGTTCACTGTACTAAAATGGCCCCCACAGTCACCAGATCTCAGCCCAATAGAGCATCTTTGGGGTGTGGTGGAACGGGAGCTTCGTGCCCTGGATGTGCATCCCACAAATCTCCATCAACTGCAAGATGCTATCCTATCAATATGGGCCAACATTTCTAAAGAATGCTTTCAGCACCTTGTTGAATCAATGCCACGTAGAATTAAGGCAGTTCTGAAGGCGAAAGGGGGTCAAACACAGTATTAGTATGGTGTTCCTAATAATCCTTTAGGTGAGTGTATAGTCTATGTGTCATAGCTGCACATTTCAAATAAAGTACACGCAGGAAATAAATGCTGTGTAATTCTATCTACTAGTTCATTTTTAAGAGCCTGATGATTAGGTGAGAGAAATATATGTACAGCGTGATCTAAATTCTAAATCCAGAGATGAGCAGGCTGTGCTAACTGATGTTGGCAAGCTAATGCTAAAATTCATGGGGATTTCACCTTGAATGGTATATGCTAATGCAGATTTCACCTGGATTAGGGATGTGCAAAATGTTTCAAAATCAACTAGCTGGTGGGTTGTCTATACTACTAGTTTACTTGAAGGAATAGTTCACCCAAAAATAAAAATTCTCTCAACATTTAGGCTACTAACATTTAGGCCATTCCAGATGTTTATGACTTACTTCTGCACAACATAAACAAAGATTTAGAAGAATAGCTATGCAGGTCCACACAATGCAAGAGAATAGTGACCTAAATTTGCAGCTCCAAAAAGCAAATAAAGGCAGCATAAAACTAATCCATTTGAATCAATTGTTTTAAGCCACGTCTTCTGAAGCATTACAGTCAGTTTTGTGTGAGAACAGACCAAAATATAATTGCTTTTTAAGTATAAATCTTGACATCAGCAGTCTCCTTGGCATTCATGATTTCTAGCTCGATTAAATTTTCTAGCACCATGTGTCAAGCACTAGGAAGTGTAATGCTTGAAATCATGATTGTGCCTAGAGACTGCAATGGGGTAATGCACAGTGAAAAAAGGAGCTATATTTTGGTCTGTTCTCACCCTAAATTGATTAGATCACTTAAGAAGGCATGGATTAAACCGCTGGAGTCATATGGATTACTTTTATTTTGACTTTATTTGTTTTTGTTAGAGCTTCAATGTTTTGTTCACCATTAATTTGCAATGTTTTGACCAACAGAGCTGAGATATTCTAAGAACATGTGCACATGTCCAAAAGACATTGTTCTGACATGAATTAATGAAAATGAAACATGAATGAAACAGAACGTGTTTTAAAAGTTTTTAAAATAACTTGTTTTTAAATCAGCACATCATCATAATGGCACGAGATGCTAAAGCAAGATCCATCTGCATGAGTATTTAGAAAAACAATAATAATAAAAATAGTCTGAAAGTAATTGTCTTTAAAATGTATTGTTTAAAATGGTGTACTTGTTACAAAAGCAATGCTTTGATGGGTGTAGTGGCACCTTTCAAACGGCTTATTCCAGCTGCTACAAAGGGGATTTATTAAAAGTTTATTAAAGTCCCACAGGACTTTATTAGCAGAATACCATGATTTATTTAATTTTTTATTAACCTTTATTTAACCAAGAAGAATGATATATGCATGCACTCTCCATCCATGGGTACACTAAACAAAATAAAAAAATTTTCCTGCAAGGTGGTGACGTTCAGATCTCAAGTTAAGGATCATTTAGAATTTGCTGATATTTTATAGACAATGTCTCTTTATGAGACAGAAAATGTGTTACTTATTTTTGTTGTTATGCAATTATTATTATTATTTATATTGCAAATCAGTAGTCAAATGGTCTCCATGTGCTTCCTGTGTGTCATGTTCTCTGTTGTCTTTTGTTTTTGTGCTTTTATGTTGAAGTTTCCTGTTTAGTTCCTGTTTCCTGTTTGGTTTTGGTAGTCCTTTGTAGTTGTCATGTTCTCTGTTGTCTTTTGTTTTTGTGCTTTTATGTTGAAGTTTCCTGTTTAGTTCCTGTTTCCTGTTTGGTTTTGGTAGTCCTTTGTAGTTGTCATGTTCTCTGTTGTCTTTTGTTTTTGTGCTTTTATGTTGAAGTTTCCTGTTTAGTTCCTGTTTCCTGTTTGGTTTTGGTAGTCCTTTGTAGTTGTCATGTTCTCTGTTGTCTTTTGTTTTGTGCTTTTATGTTGAAGTTTCCTGTTCAGTTCCTGTTTGGTTTTTGTAGTCCTTTTGTAGTTCTGGTTTTTGATTGGTTTTCCCCTGATTGTTTCTCATGCCCTGATTGTTTCCCCAGGTGTTTCTAGTTTTCCCTTGTGTATTTAAGCCCTTGTTTCCGTCCTGTCCAGTTGTCTGTTATTTCATGTTTTTGTTTAGCGTTACTTTCCCTGTGGATTTCGTTATTCCTAGTGTTCTTGTTTTTTGATTTAATAAAAGCTGCATATAGATCCTCTCCCGTTTCTGGACTTTACAGAATAACAGACCGCCAAACATGGATCTAGCAGCTATTTTTCTCCAGCTGAGCCGAGCGAACCTCCCTATAACAGAATACTCCCGTCTGTTTTGCACCGTTGCCCGATGCACTAGTTTTCCAGATAGGCACCTCAAGTCCATTTTCCAGCTCGGCCTCCTGGCCCGTGGATGGATAGAGTAGCCTGAGACTGGTGATCACAAGTGGGAAAAGTATGTGAACTTGGTCTTGGAGACGTTTGCCCCTGTGGGTACCTCCAACGAGCTCACGCCTGCCACGGCCAACACGTTGCCAACGCCCACGCCTGCCACGGCCAACACGTTGCCAACGCCCACGGCCAACACGTTGCCAACGCCCACGCCTGCCACGGCCAACACGTTGCCAACGCCCACGCCTGCCACGGCCAACACGTTGCCAACGCCCACGCCTGCCACGGCCAACACGTTGCCAGCCCCGTCCGTCCTAGCGCCAGCGTTGCCAGCCCCGTCCGTCCCAGCGATGCCAGCCCCGTCCGTCCCAGAGCCAGCGTTGCCAGCCCCGTCTGCCAGGAAGAGGAGGAGAAGAGGAAGGGTTTCTGCTCACCAGTCTCCACCCTCCACGGCCCCGTCCTCAGAGCCAGAGCCAGTGCCTGTAGCCTCGACCGTCCCAGAGCCAGTGCCTGTAGCCTTGACCGTCCCAGAGCCAGAGCCAGTGCCTGTATCCTCGACCGTCCCAGAGCCAGTGTCGGTAGCCTCGATCGTCTGGAGGAGGAGGTGGAGAAGAAAGTATCCCAGTGCTCCGCCTCCCAGTGCTCTGCCTCCCAGTGCTCCGCCTCTTGAGCTTCCCAGGTCTCCGCCTCCAGGGCCTTCCTCTACTCCGGAGCCTTCCTCGCCTCCAGTGCCCTCTGCGGCTCCGCCTCCTGAACCTTCCATGGCTCCGCCACCTATGGCTCCGCCTACCATGGCACCGCCCCTGGAGTCCTCCTCGACTCCTCCCTGGCCCTCTGACCCTGTCCTGCGGCCTCCTCCCTGGCCCTCTGACCCTGTCCTGCGGCCTCCTCCCTGGCCCTCTGACCCTGTCCTGCGGCCTCCTCCCTGGCCCTCTGACCCTGTCCTGCGGCCTCCTCCCTGGCCCTCTGACCCTGTCCTGCGGCCTCCTCCCTGGCCCTCTGACCCTGTCCTGTGGCCTCCTCCCAGACCTCCTGACCCTGTCCTAGCCCTGTGGCCATCCCCTAGACCCCCTAACCCGGTCCTATGGCCGCCTCCCTGGCCTCCTGACCCTGCCCTAGCCCAGTGGCCATCCCCTAGGCCACCTGACCCTGTCCCAGTCCTGTGGCCCTCTCCTTGGCCTCCTGACCCTGTCCTAGCCCTGTGGCCATCCCCTAGACCCCCTAACCCGGTCCTATGGCCGCCTCCCTGGCCTCCTGACCCTACCCTAGCCCAGTGGCCATCCCCTAGACCTCCTGACCCTGCCCTGGCCCTGTGGCCATCCCCTAGACCCCTTGACCCGGTCCCTGCCCTATGGCCGCCTCCCTGGCCACCTGACCCGGTCCCTGCCCTACGGCCATCTCCCTGGCCTCCTGACCCAGTCCCTGCCCTATCTGTCTCCTGGCCCACCCACCTGTTCTGTCATAGTCTTGTCCCTCTGTGCCTCTCGTGTCCCCCTGAACTGCCTATTTGCCCCTGGTGCCCCCCTGGACTATCTGTTTACCTTGTGCTCTATGGACAATATTTATTTATTTTTTATTTTTTTTGGGAGCGTCTGGAATCTGCTCCTTAAAGGGGGGGCTCTGTCATGTTCTGTTGTCTTTTGTTTTTGTGCTTTTATGTTGAAGTTTCCTGTTTGGTTTTGGTAGTCCTTTTTATAGTTCTGTTTTTTGATTGGTTTTCCCCTGATTGTTTCTCATGCCCTGATTGTTTCCCCAGGTGTTTCTAGTTTTCCCTTGTGTATTTAAGCCCTTGTTTCCGTCCTGTCCAGTTGTCTGTTATTTCATGTTTTTGTTTAGCGTTACTTTCTCTGTGGATTTCGTTATTCCTAGTGTTCTTGTTTTTTGATTTAATAAAAGCTGCATATAGATCCTCTCCCGTTTCTGGACTTTACACTGTGGAAGTGCATTTGTATCACAAATTCATGGATTTTTGTAATTTGATAGTAACTCCAATTAATGAACAAGTACATATTTATATTAAGCTTAATCCATAAGAACTATGCATGGGCACTTGCTTTGGTGATGCCACCCCTCATAATCTGCATACCACCCCGTAAAACATTTTCTAGATCCACCCCTGTGACTATTCGACAATTCTAACCTATCCCTGGCCTGATTGGATGCCAGTAATAGCTGCTGGCAAGAGTTTGGCATAGCACAGTGTTGATGTTTAGCCAAGCAGGTCTGTTTGTTGGTAAAAGGGCATTTGTATTCTACCTGAGCACACACACTCAAAACAAACCCATACACTTGTTTAATAGCATGGCCCCAAACAGCCTCAGATTTATCACCATCTCTACTTCCTTTCATCTCATCAGGAAAACAGAAGATTGGCTCTGATCTTGTGCAGTTTTCCTGGTATTTAACACTTTGTCTGCCATAAAACACATAATGACCATTAGGGTAATAGGAAAAGTTTAACCTATGTAAGAAAAGAAGCCTTTAGGGGTCTGTTAATGGCTTAAGGTTTACCAGTAATTACTTGAACAACATTTACATTTTCAGAAACATAAAAGGAACAGCCAGAGGACAAATACCTTGGAAATCTGTGAGGCTGTGTCACATATAATAAACGGAGAGATAATTTAGAAAAAAATGAATTTATCATACATAAAATCCTTCTGTTCAAGTCTTTACCCATTGCCGTAGTGGGATACAGCAGAAGACTGGTGCGTTGATCCATGCTCATATTCTCTAGTTGGTTCTCAGGATAATTAGCAGGCTGCCTGTCCCCTCAATGGCTTCTGTTTGTGTTGTCTGGGAAACCTGAGTACACTCAGCTTGAAACTAGTCTGGCAAAGTAAAGCCAAAATCTATTAAAAATACCCTTTTTGTTTGTGACTTATGCACAAGAATGCAATATCACTTTACAGTACTTGGATACAGAGATACATTTTGAACAATGTAAATTAAACATGAGAATGGTCAAATGATCACTTCGGCCAGTAACTGAACACTACAGTGGGTGCCTTCTTGAAGGACAATGGTCCTTTCTAGAGGTGGTAACGCTTGGCTCTCCTCGACGTTTAGCGATGTCAGGTTGCTTAAGCTGTGGTCTACATTCACTGCCATCATCATTATCATTTATTATTAATATTATTATTATCATTATTATTATAATCATCAATATTGCCATTGTCAGTGCTGTATTGGAATTAAGTGTCATTGTCATCACTACTGCAATAATTTCCCCCTTATCTCTTCATGGGTTTTTAATGCACCACAACATAGAATAGGGGAAAAAAAAAAAAAAAAAAAAAAAAAAAAAGGAATATGTATATATGGAAAACCTCACAAACACCAAGGCAGGCAAGACAGGCGAGAAGTGGTTTCAACGGGACAGCATCTCTGTCCCAATTTGAGACACTCTCGCACTGTACTCCCTCTTTTAATGCACCTTAGACATTGCACATAACACACACAAAAAAAAAAAAAAAAAAAAAATAATAAAATAGGAAAAGATAGGGACTGATGAGATGTGGGGGAAGGTTATCTTGTATTATCTTATTATATCATCTTTTATTTTATACAGGACTGACAATGGCAATTGTTACATAGGAGGAAGGATGGAAATAAAAATCGACCAACACAATATTGGCAATATGGTGGTAGTGGGGAGTGGGGTGGTGATGGTAATGACAATGGTAAAAAATAAAAAATGGTTACTTTGTTTACGCATACACATACCCACACTCACACCCGCTCACATACACACTTAGAGCAAACACTTAAATCATTCTTATGTCACTTCTGGAATTATGGATTTATAAGGTTGCTCACTACTGCACTATGTTGGTTTGTATGTATGTCTGACTGTTAAATAAAATTTAAAAAAAAAAAAAAGCTGTGGTCTACATTCAGTCTCTTGTGATGGAGGAGAGGACAATTTTGATTTCAAAAGTTCAGGCATTGTTTTCTGCATAAACAATCCTGACTGTTACTGAGCTTGCTGTAGTTTTACAATATACTACTGTATTGAAGAGTACAATATTATTTTACACTACACTACATTACACTACAGTACTAATACTATACTTAAAGGAATAGTTTACCCATAAATGTACATTTTGTCATAATTTACTCACCTGCATATTGTTAATTCTCATTAATCCATAACCAAAACTATACAATGTATTATTATATGCCATGCTATGCTTTATAGGATAGATTAGGCTGTGCCATACTATACTATGCTACACTGTGAAATTTAACTTTTCACAATATTGTTCCAATGCGACTTTGAAGAATAGTGACTTACAACCCCCAGTGAGCAAGCCAAAGGTGACAATGCCAGTTGAGATCTTCCCAAGATATTTGGGTAGAGTTGATGAGGAAGTATTGTGAAGAACCTAGACCTTACCACAATATATTCCATACTATAATTAATGCCATATTGTACCATGGTATACTGTGCTATACTGAAGTGTTGGTAATGGTGTTTAAAGGGGGCTTTTGCTTGAATAATCACAGTCTCAACTAATATCACATTTTTATTGATTTTGGAAACATAACATCACCATGGAATTAAGAGCTAAATGGACTTAAGGCCATTCCATTGCTATAAAGGAGCAGTTAATGTGTAAAAAGTACAACATTCAAATAATTCTACTCCAAATATGGATTGACTCTTAAAGAACATAAGATCATTTCAACCTGACTCCATTGTTACTCAAGGAGGCTTTGCATCTTTCATCCTCTTTGTAAATTCTTTGTTTATTATAATTCTGTTTTAAGCCTCTTTCCTCCCAATGAGAGGAGACACAAATCCCCTTTGACTACTAGCAAATTAATTACATCTCAATAAACCTTTCTTTTTATGTCAGGGCTAAGAGCTTGTTCAAAGGAAAACACATTTCATTGCTGTTTGTGCAGGTGAATAAAAATCTTCGGTTTGTTTTCTTTGTGAAGGGTGTGCAGGGAATGGCTAAGCAGAAAAATATTGCACAGACTAAGATTTTTCCTCTTGGCTTATAAGTAATAAGAGGCCTATTTAGCCTTTGTAGGTAGGGCAGAGATGAAATGAAAGAGGTATGTTCTTCCTCAGTGTCTTTCCTTCCATGCTGTAACCCCTAGCTTTGTTGAACATTAGACAGTAAAGCTCTTTTGAATACACTAAGCCTGAGCAGGCCTCTCCTAGCAACTGCAAACAATTTCCACAACAACATCCATTCACTCTGCTAGAGCATGCTGCTTTGCTTTGAATATAGCTCAGAAAAGAGTTTGAGCCCTCAGGCCTTAGTCTGTAACTGCAGGCATTAGAAAATCTGGGTGATGTGGGGTCAACTTAAATGTGGGGAAAGTGTGCTTAACAGTTTCTATTGCTGGATCTCAAAAATTTTAACCTAAGACCATGTTCTTTCACACACTGTGTATTAATTCTGGTATTAAGGTTAGAGTTGAATGCAAAAAAATTGGACTTGACTTGGACTTGAACAGTCTAACAGTTATTTTAGCCAGTATTGCCAACCATGGCCGTAGCAAAGATTTCTGGGCCCCCTGACTGTATATTGCTCTGGGCCCTTTACCTATTAAAAAGTACAGTTTTGAATTTGTTGTGGGCCCCCCTGAACATTTGGACCCCTAGAATCATTATCACTAGCTACGGCACTGTTGCCAGCAGAGCAACAATAATCCATGTTCAAGGCATTGCACTTAAAATGTATGGCACTTAAAAATTTTCCAATATGAATTAAAAAGGGCAGGCAGATGCCATATTTTTTTATTTTTTTTAAGTTCAGCAAAGAACTCTATATTCTCTAGTAACTATTGTAGTTCTTTAGAAAACAATCTATGAAGTAGGCAATACACTAACCTGTAATGTAACACCAAGAAATTTTTTTATAGGAATGGTTCACTTAAAAATGAACATTCTGTCATTTATTCGACCTAATGTAATTCCAAACCTCTATTGAATACAAAAGGTTTGACTTATCACACTGTGAATTCGGCAACAGTAAGTTAAAATTTGTGCTGTTGAAACCAATGTGTGCCAACTGAAATTCCAAACACTGTTCCCAGTTGCCAAAGTTGGAAGTCTTGTTGAACATATGGGTATGCAAGAGCTATGTACACAGGGTGGCACCAAAAGCAAGTTTTATTATTTTTAGTTTTAAATGATTGTAGATGGTCAACATGAATGCATACTTTATTAAACCTACACCCTAGCCCAAACACCAACCCTAAAAATGTAATTTTAGAAAAAAATGCAACTTTGAATCATGCTCACCATTTTATATATTAATATATTTATATATGCAAGCAAAGTAAGGGTGTCGTAGACAGCAAAATGGATAAACTGCATAAAAGTCTACATGTGTCAAAATAAACAATTGCAAAAGTGTAAATTACTTGTGATTGTGGCAAAAATGTTTTGTAGAAATAATCTGATACACAATGTTCAGTTTTTCCTTTGGCTGCTCTCAAACCTTTGGCATGACTTTGGCATGCGTGAGTGGAAAGGCGAGTCTACTTGCTTCTTGTAACCAATCAAATTAAGTTTTCGTTGACAAGTTTACACTGAACTGATTGGTTAAATAATGGAACAAACAGCTTCTACACAAGGCTTAGGGTCGTTTCTCTGGGTATGTCTCCTCTCTTGAATATTTAACACAAAAATATAATACACGTTCTTTTATTGTGTGTGTAAAGTTAAGTTGACATTATTCATTGATATAAATATGAAACTCAGTCTGGTGTTCAGATGTTTCTTCTGGATGGATGGATGGATGGATGGATCTCGTACTAGAAAACAAAATGGTAAAAGCCATATAAAATTAACTTTCTGAACATTAAAAGTTAACAGTGCATTTTTTTTTTACCCTTTCTGCTATTTCTGTGTCATTTTGGCTTTTGACAGACAGGCAGACAGATAGATTTGACTTCTATCATTTTGATTTCTTGGATGAGTTTTATGATACCAGCAAATTACATTCATCCAAAATGACACATGAACTGTAATCATTGAGTAGTGTTCCAGAAGAAGGAACATTTTTTTAAATTCCAGGCAGTTAATTACAATATATTATAAATTATATATAAAAGTATATTATAAAAATATATTATAACTATATTATAAAAGTCAACAATAAGGCCAAAGCATATCAATTATTAATAAAAGATATGGAATGGAAAATGCCTTTAAATGGTTATCTTACTATTTGAAATCTTCATTCTAATTTAAATATTTTATGACTGACAGGTCAAGAGACTAGTGAATGCAATAAAATAAAAAAAGGCAAATATGGAAATGTGAATAATAATGTGATGTTAGAGACGAGACTTCTGTTGAAGCCTGCATCAAGCCAACAACAAAATGCATAATCTATTATGTGGAAGCTTCAACTGACTGAATATTTGGTAGTTGCTTCAAAAGAGGCATTAATCCAGCATGGCTTTTATCCCAATAAAGTAATGCAAAAATGTACCTGCTACTAAATAGAACTGCCCAACTACAAGCACATATATAGTGAACGGAGCAATATTACCAAATTGCAAATGTAATTTAAAATATAATGTTGTTAAACTAAAGTAGTAGAACATTAATTGGGAGTTTGTTTTGACCAGCAGATGCAGAAAAGTGAACTGTCTGTGGAAATTTGAGTATTGAAGCTATGGAATTTCCAACGCTTGTGATAAAGCCCCATTATTAGGGAGTCCTATCACAAATAAAAATAATAAAAGTTTACAGTAACCCATAATATTACAAATCACTACATTGTAAGATACCAGAGGGACTCAATAAAACAGAAAATGTAACATAACTGTATATAGGAATTAGTACCCCCTTGTTTTGATTTGATTGTTTCTTCTATTAGAGCTGCAAATGCATTGTGCTTTTAATTAAAAAGGAATGTAATGAGCAATGCCTACCACTAAGTGTCAGAGGCCACACAGCAGCTAGTGATGTCAAAAGTACCGGTACTTCGGTTCCAAGTCGATACTAGAAAAAAGATGTAACAATACCAGTGTTTTTGCATTACCGGTAGTACAGAGCACCGAATCTAGCAGCACACAGTATGACTGACACACAACAGCATTAATTAAAATGCTCACATGCTTATTTTGAATGTGTGCTATGTTACTCCTTTACACTGAAATGGACAATGAATCAAATTTAAATTGTGACATGTCATAGTGTGATTTATTAAACCACTAAAGGCTGCAATCTTACTGTGGATGAGCTGCATACTTTAAATAAATCTGAGAAACACTAGAAACTCCACAGACATTGAGAATCATTCTCGTTGTATCAGATGACAGATAAGCACTAATCTACTCTAAACCATACAGCACATGTAAACTATATATTTATATAATTAAAATCACAGCATTTGCACTTTAATCTCAGCTCAGATTTATTTATATAATATTTAAAACAAGAGTTGTCCAAAGTGCTTCACAGTAATACAATTTAAGACATAACATTTCAGAATTACCCCATACACAACACATGTAATCTAAAATACAAACACTTCAAAACTGTGTCCTACATTTCATTTGTCAGACTCAAAGACCAGTGTAAAGAGATGAGATTTCAAATGTGATTTAAAAGTCTTCAATAATCACACTAGGCCCTGTGTGAACTGTTTATCAAAAAAAAAGAAAAAGTGAAGCTTGCAGCAAAAAACACAACATAATAAAAGCACGATTCAAAATAAAATCTAAATGCCTGAAATTGAAAAAATTTAATAAAAATATATTACAACTGTATAGCAGGGGTCTTCAACAATTTTCGGACCAAGGACCCCTTGATGGGTAGAGAGACGGAGTCGGGACCCCTCTTACATATGATATAACATTGAGTGTTGCGCTTTATGCCAATTAAAAAGTGTATGATAGGCTACCATATTATTGTATGTACAAACTTTATGATGTTTATATTGTAAGGCTATTGAAATAATCATTAAATAATGTACAGCAGGGGTCTGAAAGTTTTCTGACATGAAGTGACATTTTTCACTTTCTTTGTCAATCTCTGTTCCATACCCCTCCTTAATAAAAAGAAAAAGATAGATAGATAGACAGACAGAAAGACAGACAGACAGACAGACAGACAGATAGACAGGCAGGCAGACAGACAGGCAGGCAGACAGACAGACAGACAGACAGTCCCTGTCCAAGCAGAATATATTTTTATAAGGCTAATTTGGAGTCTTCATCAAACGTGAGTGATCAATTTTATACATATATTTTTAAAGAGCCCATATTATGCTCATTTACAGGTTTACAATTTTATTTTGGGGGTCTACTAGAATAGGTTTACATACATGTTCAAACAACATTATTTTTCTCATACTGTACATTGCTGCAGTACCTGTTTTCACCCTCTGTCTGAAACACTACACTAAAGTAAAGGTAAAATCCCAAAAAGCATAATAGGGCCTCTTTAAATATTTTTTCTTATAATAAAAGAAACTGTAGGCTGTCATATACTCAACTGCACAGTGCGACCGATGCAAGACAGATGCGTTTACTCAAGCAACCCTCTACTGTAGCGCTGCTGAACGTGATGTGTGTCACACTTTGAGCAGCTCATGATGAGCATGGGTGCATGACTAGCTCATTTTCGTCACACTTTAGTAGTGTTTAGGGATCCAATCAGTTCATAACTAAATACAACAGTACATGTAAAAATGAACAAAGATTAAAAAGAAAGAGGAAGATTTGGCATGCAATTGTTAGGAACTTCAACATTTTGATGGATTAAAATGCATACACCTATCTCTAACTATCGCTCGCATGTGAGTGATTATTACAAGTGCCAATGGTGGATCAAACAATAATTGACGGACCTCCTGAGGGTCGCGGACCCCCTGTTGAAGACCATTGCAGTGCAGTAAAATGTAATATTCTCTGTAATAGTAATAATGATAATAATTAATCAAAATATCACAAGCAAGACAGTTGTTGAATAAAAGTTGAAAAGTTGTTTTTCACTTGTTAAAGGTTTTAAGAATGTATTGATTAGACACCATTTTGATGATGAAATTAAAACAAACTGTAAAATATGTTCTGGAATGGGGCCTGGGTAGCTCAGCGAGTGAAGACACTGACTACCACCCCTAGAGTCGTGAGTTCGAATCCAGAGCGTGCTGCCAGGTCTCCTAAGCAACCAAATTGGCCCAGTTGCTAGGGAGGGTAGAGTTACATGGGGTAACCACCTCGTGGTCATTATAATGTGGTTCTCGCTCTCGGTGGGACGCATGGTGAGTTGTGCATGGATGTCGCGGAGAATAGCATGAAGCCTCCGCAGTAACTCGCTCAACAAGCCTCGTGATAAGATGTACAGATTGACTGTCTCAGATGTGAAGTCACCTGAGATTCGTCCTCAGCCACCTGGATTGAAGCGAGTCACTATGCCACCACAAGAACTTAGAACGCATTGGGAATTGGGCATTCCAAATTGGGGAGAAAAGGGCAGAAATTTTTTTTCTAGAAAGTTCTGGAAAATAGTAATAATTATTAAAATAATTATGATATAATTAAAAATAACTAAGCTGGTGTGTTCAATAGTACATTAGCATATTTTTGCTGTGGTATTGAAATTGGTATCGAGAACTGTGAAATTTCACTGGTATCGATACTGACTATTGAAATTTTGGTACCATGACAACAGTAACAGCAAGAGATGATAATTCCTCTTTAAGAGGATCAGGGTTGTAGACACTGAAGTCAAGAAAACACTGTGATTTACCGTCTGATACGAGCGCCAACAGAACACGAGAAGCATCATCTTAACGGATGTTATCAGACCCCATACATTGAAGTACTTATGCATGATGACTAGCATGAATACTGGAGCCTGATTCCCCAACGTGAGAACGCTCAGGGCTCGGTTACTCGCGTGACCCGGCCACCACACTGACAGAACGTACAATTACATTTCACACTCTATCATGTTAGATAGATGAGAACTGAGTACTATAGTAAAATGAAATATTGCTGCTTATTTTCTATATAGGATAAGCTATATTGATGCAGTATAAGGCATATGATGCACTGATTATTGAGAACATTAATAGCATTAACATTAATGTAGTCCTGACCATCTCCAACTGAGAATGTGTGGTGCATTATGAAGTGCTCATTACGGCAACAAAGATCCCGTACAATTGTGTAGCTGAAGACCTACATTATGGATTAATAGGGTAAAATTCTACTTTTTAAACTTAACACGACTTGAGTCTTCAGTGCCTAAATGCTTAATAAGTGTTATTAGAAGAAATGGTGATGTTTCACAGTGGTAAGCCCTCGACTGTCCTTTCTTTTTTGGAGTGTGTTGCAATCAACAGATTTTAAATTACTGTACTTTTTTTTTAACTATGAAATTCACAAGGTAAAACATCATATAATGTTTAGTTATAGTGTTTTTAATATAGCAAATAGTGAATTTAATTTACAAATCACTCCTTTTTGTTTTTTTATAAGCATTGTTTATACAGTCCCAACTTTACGGAATTGGGGTTGTATGTGGTCAATCCGTTTTATCTTTTCATGACACCCTTACTTCGCTTGCATATCGCTGATTGCTGTTTTGCAAGTTTTTGGCCATATTTAGGCAAAGAACAGATCCAAAACTGTATGCATGAAAAAACAGGAAGTCAGAAGAATACAGATAAAATATATTTCATGTGAAAATGATAATACATGATTACACTTACTGTATGCATAACATTTAAATACTGCAAAAAAAAAAAAAAAAAAAAAATTAATAAATCTTATGCTTGTGACTTGATTTACACATTTACAAAATATTTGGTACGCATGCAAAAAAAAAAAAAAAAAAAAAAAAAAAAAACGTTTTTTTGTATTTATACTTTCACAAATCTTACACTGCAAATATTTACATTAAATTAACTTCATTAGACCACCTTTGAATTGAAAAATATCTTATAGTGGATGGTGCTTGTCAGAAATTCTTCAGAATGAGCTCAATTTCAGGGTACGTGTGAACACCACTTGTTCTCACGTGTCTCGTAACTGATCACAATGCTCCAAATTGGAATTAGGAACCATGAATGATATTTGAGAGCTATGCCAGAGGATGACATTTTAAGTGAAAGATTTTCTTTGTCTGTCACATAAAGCTTGGAACATAGGCATAGTGCATAAGTCATACTTTTATGGTGCTTCTTTGTCCTTTTTGGAGCTTCACAGCCATTGGTCACTATGTGCAATAGAGCAGTGTGAACATTCTACTAAACATCTCCTTTTGTGTTCCAAGTAAAAAAGACATATGGGTTTGGGACGGCATGAATATGTAAAGAATGACTGAATTTTTATTTCTTCAATCTACAAAGAACTGCTAACTCAAGAACCTTATAAATCAAAAATGGTTCTAAGATGAAGAACTGAGCCTAAGTTACCACAAAGAACCAAAAAAATCTTTATTTTTAAGAGAGTAGAGGTAAAGGTTTGCTATCACTCTTCGTCAAGAAAAAAGGAATGGAACAGTTGGTCTTATGGCATCCAACTATTCCTGAGTCCATGAACACTGATGTATCTCATGATATATATATAAATCAATTGCTGGATGGGCGAGCAGACACAGAGTCAATAATGCGGTGATTGATGACACTGATGTGAATATTTGTAAGCTGATACCCCCCCCCCCCCCCCCCCCCCCCTCTCTCTCTCTCTCTCTCTCTCTCTCTCTCTCTCTCTCTCTCTCTCTCTCACACACACAGAAAGCATACAACATTGAGCAGCAGAGTGTGAAAAATGGAAAACACCTGAATGGAGTGGGTAAGTTTACACTCACATGTCCTCATAAACAATGATAGCCAACAAACAGCCCTGTAAAGGAATGATGCAGTGTTACCACGGCTCCTGCTCCTGTTTTGGGTAGCCTTCCACAAGCTTCTCACAATAAGTTGCTGGAATTTTGGCCCATTCCTCAAGACAGAACTTCTGTAACTGAGTCAGGTTTTAGGCCTCTTTGCTCACACATGCTTTTTCAGTTTTGCCCATAAATGTTTTGAGGTTGAAGTCAGGGCTTTGTGATGGCCACTCCAATACCTTGACTTTGTCGTCCTTAAACCATTTTGCCACATATTTGGAGGTATGCTTGGGGTCATTGTCCATTTGGGAGATCCATTTGTGACCAAGCTTTAACTTCATGGCTGATGTCTTGAGATGTTACTTCAATATATCCACATAATTTTCCTTCCTCATGATGACTTAAATTTTGTGACGTGCCTCCTGCAGAAAACCACCTCCATAACATGATGCTGCCACCCCCATGGTTCACGGTTGGGATGGCGTTTTCCGGTTTGCAAGCATAAACCTTCTTCCTCCAAACATAACGATGTAATTATGGTCAAAAAGTTCAATTTTTGTTTCATAAGACCAGAGGAAATTTCTCCAAAAAGTAATATCTAATATCATGTCCCCATGTGCACTAGCAAACTGTAGTCTGGCATTTTTATGGCAGTTTTGGGGCATTGGCTCCTACCTTGCTGAGCAGCCTTTAAGGTTATATCGATATAGGACTTGTTTTACTGTAGATATAGATACTTGTCTACCTGTTTCCTCCAGCATCTTCACAAGGTCCTTTGCTGTTGTTCTGAGATTGATTTGCACTTTTTGCACCAAACCACGTTCATCTCTAGGAAACAGAATGCATCTCCTTCCTGAGTGGTATGATGGCTGCGTGGTCCCATGGTGTTTATAC
The DNA here is from genome assembly GCA_032164185.1 of Moxostoma hubbsi. NCBI lineage: Eukaryota > Metazoa > Chordata > Actinopteri > Cypriniformes > Catostomidae > Moxostoma > Moxostoma hubbsi. The sequence continues at coordinate 5,043,562 of JAVLUX010000186.1, forward strand.
TTGCATATTATTGTTTGTACAGATGAACGTGGTACCTTCAGGCATTTTGAAATCACTCCCAAGAATGAACCAGACAATCCACAATTTGTTTTGAGGTTTTTTTTTGTTTTCTCATGATGTCAAGCAAAGAGGCACTGAGTTTAAGGTATGCCTTAAAATACATCCAGAGGTGCACTTCCAATTCAGTATACCTCTTATCAGAAGCTAAATGGCTAATTGTCTAAAGGCTTGACATTATTTTCTGGAATTTTCCGCTGCTTAAAGGCACAGTTAACAAAGTGTATGTAAACTTCTGTCCCACTGGAATTGTGACACAGTCAATTCAAAGTGAAACAATCTGTCTGTAAACAATTGTTTGAAAAATTACTTGTGCACAAAGCAGATGTCATAAACGACTTTCCAAAACTGTAGTTTGCTAATATGAAATCTGTGGAATGGTTAAATGGTTAAAGTGTATGTAAACATCTGACTTCAACACTATATGGCATGCCACAGTATAAATGTGTCAACCAGTTGAAATACTGCTATACCGCGTTTACCCGCATGCCATACTGTCAGTGGACATTATTTACGCTTAAAGGGTTACTTCAGGATTTAGCATTAAGCTTTGTATCAGTAGAAAACCAGTAGTATTTTCGAATTATCGAGCTCGCCCTCCCTTATCTCCCCCTGAGACGAGAGATTTATTTATTTTTAGTCTGGAAAAAATCCTCCGATGACGCAAAAATCGTCATTTCGCGTCATCTGAGGATTTTTGGGCCAGAGGCTTAAAACTACAGCCAATATTCCGCATGTTTTCACCACGCCCATATGGGGCGGGATCTCACTCACAGAATGTGAAGATAGAGTCAGCCATCTTTCTGTAGAAGCTAAGAAAACAGGCTCTTGCTCTGTGTAGAAAGTTTGTATACAAGTAGGCTAATCACGATGGCGGAAGGTAGTTTTGAAGTTGGAATGGCAGAAGGGGATTTCGAAGATCTGTTGCGAGAATCTGATGCTCGCGACTACCTGTACGAGCCGCAATACAGCGATGGAGATGTAGGAACAAGAGGCAGCCGGAGCAGCTGCTGTAGCAGGGGAGCAAAACCTGCTTGGCAGGCAGGAGGAAGAGCCCGGCCAGACTGGAGTTGGGGTGGACTGGTGGTGTCAGTGCTCTCGCTGTGCGCCTATGGAAACAGATAGAGAGACCTATTGCTGTTGCGAATTTCAGCGATGCCATTTTCTTCTGGACGAGATCGCTGAATCCGCTGATGAAACAGCACCGCTAACTTGAGCATGTATAACTGAGCACCCAAGTTTTGTACCACACATGGACAGGGGAGTCCTGGAAACTTATTTTAGGATCCCGAAGATAAATGCCAGCCAAAGCCCGCAGGGACAAACGGACGGCTTAGTGTAAAGTGAGTATTTTGTTTGTTTTTCTTTTTGTTACTAAGACGTCATGTACAGAGTTTGGACACCCGGAATTATAATGTTCTTCCCGCGTAGTCAGTCAATTTATCAACTAACTCGTATGTATCGATGTATCAAAGCAAGCCTAGTTGTATCATATTTTCAGATACTGCCGCCTGTAACCGGTAGGCATGGTTTGGGAGTGGCCTCGTAAGGGCAGCAAAGCAAGTGCATTCTGGGAATTGTTGTCTTTCAGCCACATGTGTAAAAAATACATTTTTACATCTGCCTTTTCTCAGTCTAGAATGCTTCAAATTCAAAAATAACATTATATTATATAAATGACCAATTTTAAATACACATTCATCTTCCCAGAGGTGAAGTATCCCTTTAATAAACAACAAAGAAACATAGTGTTCTGCAAAAAATATATTATAATATTATTCTTAATATAGATTCAACTGATATGCAGTGAACTTTTTCACATCATCTGTTTTACTGCAGCTTCAAATATGGCTCATCCAATCAAAAGTTTGATTATCTATTGTATAAATTAGTTGTACTGTTTTGAGTCCTCTGTTTTTAACTCGTGTTACATTTCGATGTTGTGTTGAAGAAGCGACACTAGGGGTCTCTCTTGAATGCCTTTCGCATCTCTGATCTATGAGAAAAGGCCAATGAGAAATTGGCAGACAGAATTTGCATGTCCCGCCCCCGGACATACAGGAATAAAGGGAGGGAAATGCGTCTGCTTCATTCAGAAATTTTCTTCGGAGTCAATCGGTTGTGTATGCAGCGAGCTGCAAGTCACAGTCTGTTTCCTCCCATCTCTGAGCGATTGCTGTTGGATCTATGGCACACATCAGCAGCTTTCTCCTTCCCTGAATGGCAGTGTAGCTTGCATTTGGGCGCTTCGACAGCGCAGTTAAAAGAGTTTTTTTCTCTAAAAGAGTTATTTTCTCTAAAAGAGCAAATACACAGTAGCGTTGAACGTCCTTTTCAGGCAGCGTTTGTGGATGGCTCATGTTCTCACTGTGAGAATATGACCATGGCAACGTTGCAGTCACAGCTTTCCTTCCTCAAAAGGAACGCTACTCCAGCAGCCCCCCACGTCATTCCTTCTTCCCATGGTACTGAGGATGACCCGGCTGGCGATGGAGGCGTTTTGGGGATGGCAGCGGGCTCGGAATCACCGGGTGCGCCCCCGCGAACCACCTGCCCCCCGGCACGCTCGTTGACTTCCGTCCGGGCTCGAGGCAACAGCGGCTTGCCTCACAGCCAGCCCGCCTATCCTCTTGAGCCCCCCCAGCTGGATGAGCTCACCGCTGCATCGGAGAGTGGTCTGGCGTCTGAAGCGGATGACTCGACTGGGCTGCCGCCTTCGGGCCAGCACGACCAGTCTGAGGCTGAAGCCCAGATGTCTGACATGCTTGCCCGGGCTGCCATCAGCGTAGGGCTGGACTGGATCCCTCCATCCTCCCCAAGGCCTTCGTGGCTGGATGATTGGTTCCTCGGGTCTGTGTGCCACTCACAGTCACTCCCCACCCCTGGTTCTTTTCTTCCCGGAAGTGCATGATGAGCTGACGAGTTTGTGGAGGACACCCTTCTCCACCCATCACCGTACCTCTCGTACCTGGTAGTCAGTGCGGTCACTCGAGCAGGCGATGGCCACTCTCGTGGTTCAGGAACGTCATCTGTGGCTGAACTTGGTCAAGATGCGTGAAGTGGACAAAACACGCTTCCTTGACGCACCTGTCTCCCAGCCTTTTCGGGACTTAGGACTTCGCCCAGTAGTTCTCAGCGGTGAAGAAGAAGACGGAGGCCATATCTCACATCATGCCCCACCGCAAAGCTGCCAGCACAGGCCACGCTCCGTCTGCTCGCCGAGGGCATCCTCCTGAGGCTTCCAAAAAATGTGTAGCTCCGCCTCAACCTGGGCCCAGCTCTCAGCCCCTGTGTCGAGCACCCTGCAGGGAAGCGCACGCCCCCTGTCTCACGAACCTTTGGGCTGCGGTACCCACATTCTCAATAAAAGAGCTATTTCCTTTGTCTCTGGGTCACCTGGCCCGCAAATGCCGTTCTCATGGCACTCTGTGGCCACACATCAACAGTCCCGGCACGTTGGACACAGACCTCTTGCCTCCATCCCCACGACTGTTCCCCGGCCGGCTGGTTCTGACGAGTCCAGAGGACGCCTCCATGGGACCTCCTCCTCAGTCACTAACCAAGCAAGGTAAGTGCTTCGAGTCTTCTCTCAGCACCAGAGCCTCGGGACACACTTTTGCCTCCTGACGCTGCATTACCTGCTCTGCCCCGCTGCTCCACCCCGCCGGGTACGTCAAAAATATTCGTCCCCTTAGTGCCCCTAGCACGGAGCTTGGATGCATGGCTTTCACTTCCCAATCTGTCAAGCTGGCTGGCCAGGACCATTCAACTCAGTTACGCAATTCACTTTGCCATACCCGCACCCTCCCTCCACCCCCCCATCCACTGTACCAGAGTACACAGCGAAGATGCCATATCCCTGCGCGCAGAAATCATGACTCTCTTACTCAAAGACGCAATAGAGCCTGTCCTTCCAATCAAGATGAAGAAGGGTTTCTGCAGCCCTTACTTCATTGTACCCAAGAAATGCGGTGGCTTATGACCGATCTTGGACTTGCGAGTTTTCAACCGGGCTTTGCACAAACTCCCGTTCAAAATGCTCATGCAAAGACACTTTCTAACTTGCGTACAACATCTAGATTGGTTCGCAGTGGTAGACCTGAAGGACTAGTACTTCCACGTCTTAATATTGCCTTGACAGTACAAGGTCCTCCCCTTCGGCATGTCCCTGTCCCCTCGCATCTTTACGAAGGTTGCAGAGGCAGCCCTTGCCCCACTCAGAGAAGCCGGAATCCGCATACTCAACTACGTCGATGACTGGCTCATCCTGGCCCACTCCCGAGAGTTACTATGCGCCCACAGGGACCAGGTGCTCAGGCACCTCAGCCATTTAGGGCTTCAGGTCAACTGGGAAAAGACCAAGCTCACCCCGGTTCAGAGCATCTCTTTTCTCGGCGGTCAGCGCAGTCAGTGCTGAAATGCCTTGCTGACTTCAGGCACACAGCGGTCCCCTTAAAACATTTCCAGAGGCTCCAGGAGCATATGGCGTCCTCAGCGGTGGTTGCTGCGCTCGGGTTGATGCATATAAGACCGCTTCAGCACTGGCTCCAGACTCGAGTCCCGAGACAAGCATGGCACCGTGGCATGCACCGTGTGGTCATCACCCCCGCCTGCCGCCAAACGTTCAAACCCTGGACAGGCCTCTGTTTCTACGGACAGTCCCTTTGCAGCAGGTGTCCCGATGCGTCCTGGTCACGATTGCGTTGGGGCGCTGTGTGCAACAGGCACGCAGCCGTGGGCCGCTGGCACATCAATTGCCTAGAGTTGTTGGCTGCACTTCTTGCCCTGCGGAGGTTTCTCCTGCTTTAGTCAGGGCAAGCACATCTTGATCCCATCAGACAGCACCACCACGGTATTGTACATAAATCGCCAAGGCGGCGTACGCTCCCTCCACATGTCTCCTCCTTTGGAGCCATCAGCAACTCAGGTCGCTGCGTGCCACTCACATCCCCGGCAACCTCAACGTGGTAGCGGATGCGCTATCATGGCAAAGCTTTCCCAGCGGAGAGTGGAGGCTCCACCCCAGTCGGTCCAGCTGATTTGGGAACGGTTCGACAAGGCACAAGTAGACCTGTTCTCCTCCCAAGAGACCTCCCACTGCCCACTCTGGTACATCCGAATGGAGGCTCCCCTCCTCAGGGCAGATGCGCTGGCACACAGCCGGCCCACGTGGGCTGCGCAAGTACGCATTTCCCCTAGTGAGCCTTCTTGCACCGGTGCTGTGCAAGGTCAGGGAGGATGAGGATCAAGTCACTCTAGTGGCCCCCTATTGACCCACTCGGAGGTAGAACCTTCTTTCTCAGAGACGGGGCACCCTCTGGCATCTGCACCCAAACCTCTGGAACCTCTACGTCTGGCCCCTGGATGGGATGCGGAAGATCTCTACATGTTCAACCAAGCCAGAGGTCCCTCTACCAGGCAACTTTACGCCCTGAAGTGGCACTTGTTCACAAATTGGGGTTCTTCCTGGGCTGAAGACCCACAGAGGTGCGCAGTTAGGTCAGTGCTCTCATTTCTGCAGGAGAGATTGGAGGGGAGGCTGTCCCCCTACACCTTGAAGGTGTATGTAGCTGCTATCGCAGCCCACCACGACACAGTAGACGGCAAGTCTTTGGGTAAGCACGACTTAATTATCAGGTTCCTAAGAGGAGCCTGGAGGTTAAATCTCTCTTGGCCAAGCCTGTTCCTCTCCTGGGATCTCTCAGTGGTCCTCTCGAGCCTTCAGAGACCCCCCCTTCAAGCCACTTGATTCAGTTGAGCTCAAGGCCCTCTCCCTGAAAACGGCCCTCCTGATCGAATTAGCCTCCATTAAAAGGGTTGGAGACCTGCAAACCTTCTCTGTCAGCGACACCTGCCTTGAGTTCGGTCCGGCACTTTCTCACATTATCCTGAGACCCCGACCGGGCTACGTGCCCAAGGTTCCTACGACCCCTTTCAGGGACCAGGTCGTGAAACTGCAATCACTGCCTTGGGAGGAGGCAAACCCAGCCCTCTCGTTGCTGTGTCCGGTGTGTGCTTTGCGTACCTATTTGGACCGCACGTAGAGCTTTAAATGTTCTGAGCAGCTCTTTGTCTGCTTTGTTGGACGTCGGAAAGGGAACGCCATCTCCAAACAGAGGCTAGCCCACTGGGTCATTGATACTATTTCCTTAGCCTATCACACCCAGGCCGTGCCCCTTGTGGGTCCAAGCACACTCTACGAGAAGTGTGGCATCCCCGTGAGCACTGGCCTATGGCACCTCCCTAGCAGACATCTGCAGAGCAGCGGGCTGGGCAACACCCAATACCTTTGCCAGATTTTACAATCTAAGGGTTGAGACGGTCTCGTCTCGTGTTTTGTCAGGTCTGAGCCGGTAGAACTCGGTAACGTGGCACAATCGACCGGGTGTTCCACTTGCACCTTGCAAGTTACCTTCACCAAGTTGATCCAGTGCGCCTTCTGTTCCAGGTCAGCCACTGAGCATCGCTGAACATCATGGTTACTGTTGTATCCTCCGTTCCCTGAGGGAGGGAACAAGACATTGTGTCCCTTCTGCCACAGCACTAGACCTGGCACTGTAAATGGCTTTGTCTCATTTTCGGCTCCTCAGTGCCAAATCCTGACTGGCATTCGCTGCCCCGCTTCCCTTTATACCCGTATGTCCGGGGTGGGACATGCAAATTCTGACATTGGCCTTTTCTCAAGTTCAGAGGTACGATTCCGCGTCCAAGGAAGACCCCATGTGTCACTTCATTTGACACAACATCTCATTCCCTCCCTCAGAGAACAGAGGTTACAACGGTAACCATGACGATTTGCAGCCTAGAGGGATTTTCTTAATCGCAGAAACCAACTGTCCATAACGAGAAAATTTGCGTTGTAATGCTTCATCACTAATAAATGGGGGCACGTTAGAAACAAAACATTTGCAAAGAATGCAGTTCACTTTTTAACTTTATCCAAGAATAACAACACAGCACCGTTCATTTGAGACACAGAACGAATGCTACTGTGACCAAGCACCTCTCCTACCGCTAACAGATTCATTAACTGAGCACTCGACTCCAACCGCACTTTTAATCTATGCTGCCAGGTGAGTTGCTCATAACTCGCCATCTCCACACTCGCCATGGCAGCCAGATTAAAAAACTGGCTGACACAACCTCCTCATTCTCACCACAATATTTTCAGTCCTTTGTGACCATAGCCAGTAAAAAAATAAAATAAACACAGTAAGAAAAACAACACTTAAGTAAACAGACCTTTGAAATAGGAAAGGACTCCACAGTCATGATCCAATTCACAATCCACTCACTCAGCAAACGCCCACGCATGCGTACGAGAGAGAGAGAGAGAGAGAGAGAGAGAGAGAGAGAGAGAGAGAGAGAGAGAGAGAGAAATTAAGCCCTTCACTAATTCTATTAGTTCCGGACTTCTAAGAGAGTGCGTGAGTGAGTGAGTGAGTGAGTGAGAGAGAGAGAGAGAGAGAGAGAGAGGGAGAGAGAGAGAGAGAATAAAAAAGTGTTGGGAGAAAGAGGAGGGGTGTGGCTTTGGAATGGCCAGTGGTCATGTGATTGTTTACACTCTGAAAGGAGGCAAGTATGTGAGAGAACAGCAGAACCTCAGGAGAAATGGCCCTCACATGAACTTGTAGGATCTCATACATGCATATGCACAAAAAGGAAGCACCGGAATGGACCAGAGAGTTGCACACAGTTTGTACCCCCCTGAGGGACAGCCCAGCAGACCCAGAGATGTTCTTGTTAAGTCAGGTAAGAGAGATAGAGACTATGTCTGAGATTAGAGGATGCTGTTCTAATGATGCTGAGTTTAAAGACATACAAATTTAACCAAGCACCTAGAATACCAACAATTAAAGTGCTTTCCATTTTTATGATAAATTGTGGATTAAATTCATAGATACTTTAGCCAAAATTAAATGTTATTTAAAGCTTGTTGTTACAACTGATTTTTAACAGTTGAATCATAACATTCCAATTGCAATGTAGAGTTTATGGATAGAGTGTCATATATTAAATAGATTTACAACATATTATGTATACATGCTTTTCAAAACGCTCAGATTTCTGCCCGCTTCCCACCATAAAAACTGAGAATTTCCGAAAACTCCTGGCAGAGTTAAAGAAATAAAGAATGTTATTGAAAGCAAACTTCTGACATCTTCTAAAATACAAACTAAGAATAAAAAGGAAAATTAAGCACATAAAACACATTGAAGAAATCCGAAAACCTTCTTGCTCTGGGCATAGTGCCCAAATTGTTTCTCATGGTGCAAAGTGAGGCTACAGAATTCAATGACCAATAGAAATTCACTATTTGCTATTCAAATAAGAAAACAGCTCCTTTGAATGGAATTAAAGAAACATACCTGAAGGTAGAGTCCTACTCTACAAGTCTTTGTCGATTCATAGCATTTTTGATTTTGGCATTTTTTTGAGTGTAGTTTTCATAGACTAATGATAGATCACTAACATAAATCAATATCTCAGCATCCTACTGAGAGTCTTTCACAATTTTGTTTATGTAATGCTTTACTGGCTTTATGCTTGTTTTAGCTGAAAAGAACAAGGTCCACACTGCATTTCTGCCCAACCGTAATTTACACCAATAAACCGTGCTGTGTATATTTGAACAGTTATTTTAAATCATCCAGCTCCATAGGAATAACAAAAAAACGTTATCCAACATATCCTTGAAGTTTATTAATGTATTAAAGACGTTGCCCACTAGGGGCAATGTGAATTAAAACAGGGATAGTTCACCCAAAAATATAAATTCTCTCATCATTTACTTACCCTCATTCCAGCCCAGATGTGCATGACTTTCTTTTTTCTGCTGAACACAAATGAAGATTGTTAGAAGAATATCTCTGCAAGTGAATAGTGACCAGACATTTAAAGCTCCAGAAATCACATAAAGACCACTTAAAAATAATCCATAAGATTCCAGTGGTTATAGCATATCTTCAGATTCAGTATAAGTGTTAAAGAGAAAGTCCTTTTTTTTCTAAGAACTAAGAACTCATACACATCTGGGATAGCAAGAGCAAGCAAAAATGATGGGAGAATTTTTATTTTATTTTATAGACTATAAATGTAAGTCTGTTGTGGATTTTGGATGTTTCATTCTATCCTGTTCTTTTCTATTTTACAGAAAGTTATGGGCCATTAAATGTGCACTATGTAAGATTCAGAAACCCTTGTTATTAATGACACCTGTAGCCATTAATTGAACTGCAGCCAACTACCTGTTGCTCGTGCTCACGCACACACGATAAGGATGCAAGCATCGAACAAAACAATGACATAACGTACAAAGAGACTGAATGTTATTCACTGACATCATGATGACAGATGAGGTAGCATAATTAAAATTACACAGTTATGATTGTTTTACTACATACTTTGAGACTGTATATTATATTTGACTCTCCAGTGCTGGAACAGGGCTAAAACAAAGTGTGGATATAGGTCTAACTATGCGAGACTGTAGTTTGAAGTAATCACTTTTCTATGCAATTATAAGATAGCCTATGTCAGCGTTAGCTGGCTAGCCAGCTTTATCAATAGCTGGTAGATAAATTTGGTGGATGATGACTGTAGCTGTTTATAGAATATACTGTACATTATAAATATGTTGACACTATTCAGAATTGATGTGATTCCATCAAAACTGTCATTTTGATATATCGATGCACTTTTGTTTTATAATAGTGGAATGTATATATTTTCTGTAAAACCAAGTTACGTTACACTACTGAATGGAGAATTGAACATTCTCTCAAATCAAATCAAATCAAATCACTTTATTGTCACACTACTGTGTACACGAGTGCAACAGTAGGTGAAATTCTTGTGTGCAGTTCCGAGCAACATTGCAGTAATGACAGTGACGAGACATAAACCACTTTACAATAACAACATATTTACACAACACAATTTACATAACAAATGTACACATACCTACACAACAATTTACATATCAAATGTACACAATACACACAATGTAGAATACACATACACTAGATAAGGGTATAAATATATATATATACACTAACTGAATTGGGAGCGAGAATATATTGACAGAATGAGGATTAATAAAGTGCAGTGCTGATTGTTGATCGTGAGAGATCATGTGTTCAAAAGTCTTATTGCTTGTGGGAAGAAGCTGTCATGTAGTCGGGTGGTGCGGGTCCTGATGCTGCGATACCGCCTGCCTGATGGTAGCAGTGAGAGCAGCCCATGACTCGGGTGGCTGGAGTCTTTGATAATCCTCCGAGCTTTATTCACACACCATCTGTTATATATATCCTGGAGGGAGGGAAGCTCACCTCCGATGATGTTTCTGGCCGTTCGCACCACCCTTTGCAGGTCTTTGCGGTTGTGGGCGGTGCTATTGCCGTACCAGGCGGTGATGCAGCCAGTCAGGATGCTCTCTACAATGCTGCTGTAGAACCGTGTGAGGATGTGTTGGTTCATTCCAAACTTCCTCAGCCATCTTAGGAAGAAGAGGCGCTGGTGAGCCTTCTTCACAGCGGCCTCAGTGTGGACGGACCGTGAGTTCCTCAGTGATGTGGACTCTAGCATTCATTTCATGTGTTATTGTAGTTTAGCTTGCTGAATAATTACAGATTATCATTATGTTAATTACTGTGAATCAGCATACCTGACTTTTAGTATAAAGAGAAGATCGTGAAATTATTTGGAATCAAATGCCCTGCCAATGTTCACTCTAGTTTTCACTCGGCCATGATCACGTTCCCGTTTAGACAGACAGGATTCAGTAGATAATTATTATTTTGTGTAATATGTGTAGGAGTCAGTGTTGTGCTATGAGCCGGAAGTTTGATGGATTCCATCTCTAAGATAATGTTACCTAGTTTTGCAGACTATTTATTGACGCTGTTGAATAGCAGAAGAGATGCTATTACTGTCTGAGGCAAGGCTCACGGGAGCGTGCATAAACGTCACATCCTTTGGATTTTCCCAGCAAATGCGACCCGCTCCCTTCCCATGACAATTAGTCTATAGGCTTTAATAGGCAACCTAGGAAGTCCAGGAAGGGCTCATTTTTTATGTTGCATTACAAGTTGTTCACATATTGGCAAAAAAAAGTCTGATAACTAGTACAATGGACAGAAATGGTTCATAAATAAGAAATTATCAAAGTGACACAATCTAAATAAAAAACAGATTTTCCAGTTTTCCAGTCTACATTTATATGCTTGAAATAGGTTATTGTGTTTTATTGTCCATAGAGAATGCCACTTTACTTCTTCCTGAGGACCTTTATAATGCTAATTCCCAGTCTGAGAGCTCTGCCTTAATTTCATGGCTTGACAAGGACCAGTATTCAGAAGGGAGTATGGGAAATAACACTGCACTTCCACACAAACACGCATATACACACACCCATGGGAGAATGGGATCCCCGGGGATCCTCTGAGATTGCTGACATCGCCATGACAACTCTCAGCATTCTGTTTGTATACAATCAAGTGTGGGAACAAACTTTTTACATAACAGATAATTTTGTTTTATGTTAACAAAAATGTTCTTTTTAATGCTAAATGCCTGGTGGTCAAAGGGACAGTACATTCAGTTTTGCAGAGAAATCTAAACTGTGCTACATTACCATGAAATCGGTATGCTTTAATTTCCCTACAAAAAAAATAAATAAATAAAAAATGACACGTAAACCAAGGAAAAAACAATGATAATACTGTACCATGTTTTGTGGACACTAACAATGATATTCTTTAGCCCTAAAAAAGGCAACGTGCACCACAAGATACATTCTCTTTAGTTTCTTATAGTGGATATGAGATAGAGTATCTCACCCAATCTTAATATCATTTATCATGGTCAAATGACTTGTTAAAATTTTGGTTACAATTTTGTGTGATCGTTAAGTCAGCCTGACTACCCATGGTGAAGGACATGTGGACTTTGTGATCATTAATTATACTGTATATTAATCATACTTTGCTTCAGTAAAACAAAAACTACTAATATTAATTGTGAACATTGAAATAAGGTCATATAACACATACTAAACATTTGTCCACAAGACTTTTGAGAACTGGATCTTGTAGCCTAGAGTTTTTGCTACAAAAATGATGTGAAAACCATCCTGATCACTCATTCATACAAAACAATATAGTCATTTAACTTTTGTAAGACAATTTTAGTGTTGAAAGGTAATATGCGAGGAGGCATGATCTATCATGAATATTAAGGTGATTTACACCTGAGTACACAAAAGACGCCTCCCCTGAGCCTATCAATGAGGAATGTGACAGAGAGAGAATGAATGTGAGGAGACTTAATGATCAAAATCAAGTTTTAAGTTAAAAGAAGATATCTGACTATATATTTTCTTTACATAAAGACTACCCGTTAAAAGAAGTCTATTCTGCTCACCAAGACTGGATTTATTTGATCCAAAATACAGAAACAATATTGATATGCTGAACTATTTTTACAATTTAAAATAACAGTTTTCTGTTTAAATATATTGTAAAATGCAATTTGTGATCAAAGCTGAATTTTCAGCATCAATACTGCAGTCTTCAGTGTCACATGATCCTTCAGAAATCATCATAATATGCTGATTTTCTAATATGGGCATATTTAAAGTGCATTTTACTAATTTAACCTGAACACATATTTGCAAGCACAAGCTTTGTTGATGATAATGAGGCATTATAAACACTAGATAAAATATAATCTAAACATTCATATTATTTTTATATCATATTACATATCATATTTATATTATACAGCATACAATTGAAATGCCTGCTTTAGCTGAAACAGCATTTAAATGTAACTAAAACTTGCTTATTAGGACATATTTCAAATGTCAATACTCTGAATCCTGTCTGGCAAGTCTGGAAACAGTCCCACTAGTAAACTATGTTCAAGTTTATATCAAATAGCATGTCAGCTAATTAAAACTAAACTTACTCATCCGAAATTGTATCCTCGTCTGGATCAAGTCTCTCTTCAAAATACAAACGTTCGGAGTCCCGCTCTTCTTCTGAGGAAAATGTTAACTCTTCCTTACAATCCTGGAGCTTTCTCACTTGTGTGTCGTTGCAAAAGTGCAGAAAAGTGAATGAACTATATGTTTTCACGGCACAGTCGGGGGGTGTGTACATTTGCATAGATCGTTTCTGCACATTAGTGTATGAATGGCGCGCTCTGCTGGTGGGTGGGATCACATTACAGATAATTAGATGAACCGGTAAAAACTGAACATCGCTTTGTTTCAAACAGATTGCATTGCAGGAGAATATTTCTTTTAAATTTGAATTGTTTTTTTAAAAAGTAGACATTTAAAGCTTTCTTTAGACTTATGTTTCATGTTTGTGTGATAAGTATTCGCAGAGGTCATTTTTCTGACGTATTTCTGAAATATGCTCATGAACATAGAGACTGCTGAGAGCTCACCCTTTTTATTTTCTTTATTTTACAAAAGCACAATGATTTGTACACAAATAAAAGTAGACCCTTTATAGTCTCTAATGATGTCTTACACTTATATGTATACCCAAAAATGATGGAGTATTTTAAGTTGTTTTTGCTGTAATGACGAAAATATCCAGCAGGACGCGCCGGCCTCTCCGTCGACCCCAGAGGGTTAAGATGCGGAAGAAGAATATTAAGTCTTATCTTGTTCATGCTTTTATTTAGCACATTTTGAAATGTGCGTGTAAAGGGGTTATAAGGGAAAGGAGGAGGCGAGAACCGGCTTGACAATATAAATAAAGTTTAATAATAAATTTAAACAAAAACACACAAACACAAACACATACAGGGCAGCTGCCATAGTTCTCTCTTTCTCTCTTTTATTGCCGTTTCCATTCACCTTTAGTCCTCGCCCACCTGATCAGGATGATTGAGGTCTGGGCTTGTTTCATTTCGGCCCGCCCTGCCCTCCTCCACACTACAGTGCATATACCCTGAGATACGTTGCCAGATTAAGGGAAGAAAAAGGGTTAATCCACAATATTACACATATTTATTGTAATTACACACGTCATACATGCAACCTTAAAACTAAACTTTTCTCAGTTTTGTTACACAGTGCTGGGTGTAATGGATTACATGTAATATGGATTAAGTAATCAGATTACAAAAATCAAGTACTTGTAATTTGATTAAATTACATTTTAAAATATTTGTAATTTGACTAGTTACTTTTTATGGATTACATAATTGCATATTAAGAAGTCCACAGCAGATAATTGTTAATAATAAGTATCTTATTAAAATTCAGAAGTAATCTGCCCAGCACTGGCACACACACACACACACACACACACACTCTCTAACACACACACATATGATATGTTTTAATGTCAGAAATTTGTAATGTTTTGCATCAAATAAAACAGAAATACTGATGACTTTGACTTTTTTGTACCTGGACATATGGGTATAAAGGCGGGGAAATACATCTGTTTCATTCAGGATTTTTCTGAGGAGCCGACAATGGTCTGACCGCAACAGTGGCTCGGCTCAGCAACGTGGCCGGGAGGACACAAATTCTCACTCCCTCCATCAGGGAACGGAGGTTATATCCGTATCCAAGACATTCCCCGTCTGTCGCTCACTTCAACGTTGTGTCGAAGAAGCGACACTAGTGGTCCAATTTAAATCATGCCATGCGCTGAGCCGTGTACGTGTACTGATGACACAGGATGGGCAGGTATTTAATGTGCCAAAGCGACCAGCTGTATCAGGCTGCACGTACCCTTCCCCAATAATTCTGGTTCTTTACCCTTGACATGGGAACAAGGCGATGCTGTCAATTCTGGGAACGGAACGAGCTTAGCCGGGCCTCTTTTCTCTCTATGTTTCTTGCAAAGAGTCAATGGCTGGGGCCCTTACACGCATCGGGGAAGGAGGTCTTACCCAGTTTCCTATTCTTTCAGGGGGAAAAGACCTCTTTCAAAGGGGGGGGGGGGGCGGTAAGAGTGGTGACATACACCACATGGGCTTTTAGGTCACATGTTAAGTGGCGTGGGTCCACTCGTAAGGGGACCGTACCACGGAAAATACACACAGGGGGGAAGTCCACGTAGGAGCCCTGACCTGTGGAGCACCTATTCCAGTACAGGGTAGATTTGAGTACCAGTAGTGGATTGGGTCGGTGAATTCCTCCGCTTAATTGCGGACCCAGAGGGGTAGGGAGGAGTCATGCAGGGAGCCGAATGAGTAGGATCACCTGGGAGAAAAAGCACACGGTTTTACCTCAACCTTGGGAAAGGGTGCTAGGTGCAAGCAATCCACCCGGTCAGTCCGTCAGCGTGTTACCGAGTTCTACTGGCTCGGACCTGAGAAAACACGGGACGAAACTGACTCTACCCTGAGATTGTAAAATCTTGCAAAGGTATTAGGTGTTGCCCAACCCACTGCTCTGCATTTGTCTGCCAGGGAGGTGCCTCTGGCCAGTGCCCATGAGGACACAACACTCCTTGTTGAGAGGGGGGGCACGGCATGGGTGCGATATGCCAATGAAATGGCATCCACCACCCAGTGGGAGAGCCTCTGTTTGGAGACAGCGTGCCCTTTCTGCTATCCACCAAAGCAGACAAAGAGCTGCCCAGAATGTCTAAAGCTCTGCATGCAGTCCAAGTAGGTACGCAAAGCACGAACCGGACACAGCAATGAAGGGGCTGGGTCTGCCTCCTCCCTGGGCAGCACTTGCAGGTTCACTACCTGGTTTCTGAAGGGCGTGGTAGGAACCTTGGGCATGTAGCCTGGCAGCTAGATCTTCCGCGTCCCGTCCAGGGGCCAGATGTGGAGGTTCCAGAGGTCTGGGTGTGGATGCCAGAGTGTGCCCCATCCCTGAGAAAGAAGGTCTTTCCTCAGGGGAATTTGCCAAGGAGGGGCTGTCGCGAGGAGTACGAGGTCCGAGAACCAAGCCCAGGTGGGCCAATAGGGAGCCACTAGAGTTACTTGTTCCTCGTCCTCCCTGACCTTGAACAGCACCTGTGCAAGAAGGCTCACTGGGGGAAATTGTCGCGCAGGGAATTGTCATGTTCACCGTGTACTGCTGTAAAGCGGGGGGGGTCTGGCAAACTTGCGCAACTGAGTCGGATGGTCCCGTGACAGGTTGGGAAGTGAAAGCCATGCATCCAAGCTCCATGCTAGGGGCACTGTGGCACGGTGGAGGGCGGGGCTGGGTCATGACTCAACACGACCGGTCCGTATTAGGCTAATCAAGCCACCGAGAGGGATAAAGGCCGACTGCAGAGGGCGGTGTGAGAGAGAGAGATCCTTACGGACATGTCCGTCGTCTTATGTGTTGGTCTTTTGAGTTTTCCATTAAAACTATCATTTATATGTTAAGCCGGTTTCTTGCCTCTTCCTTGCCCATGAGCGTGAACTGTTTTACAGGCACTAATGGGACAATTATTTTTGATGCACCTGGCGGGGCTTCGCAGTGGGGTGGAGCAGGAAGTACAGCGTAGGGAGGCAAAGGTGCGTCCCGAGGCTCTGGTGCTAAGAAAAGACTCGAAGCACTTACCTTGCTCCGCACACCCGGCAGGGGGTGGGTTAGTGACTGAGGTGGAGGTCCGGTGGAGATGTCCTCTAGACTCGTCAGAACTGGCCGGCTGGGGAACAGTCGTGAGGCTGAAGGCGGGGGGTCCACGTCCAGCATGCCGTGACTGTTGAGGTGTGGTGGCAGAGTGCCGTGAGAATGGCATTTGTGGGCCAGGTGACCCAGAGACAAAGGAAATAGCTCTTTTATTGAGAATGTTGGTACCGTGGGCAAATGAAATAAATTCAAACAAGGATTCTCCTCCCGGCCCTCCACCGGGGGACAGAGTGGTTTGTTTACCAGCTCCAGAGCGAACGTCTTGGTCTCTGGGTCGATCGTCTCAGGAGTGCCTGGGAGCCTTCCAGGTCCTCGGAAGCTGGGCCTGGGTTGACACGGAGCTGCACGTTTCTTAGCCACAGGAGGACGCCCTCGGCGAGCAGACGGGCATTGCCCGTGGTGGCAGGTTTGCCACAGGGCAGGATGTGTGAGATGGCCTCTGTCTTCTTTTTCACCGCGGAGAACTGCTGGGCGAAGTCCTCGACGGTGGGAGACAGGGGCATCGACGAAACATGTCTTGTCCATCTCACGCATCTCAAACAAGTTCAGCCACAGATGACATTCCTGAACCACAAGGGTGGCCATCACCTGCCTGAGTGACTGCGCTGTGGCCTTTGTGGCCCTGAGGGCGAGGTCAGTCGCTGAGCGCAGTTCCTGCAGCACATCGGGATCAGGACTACCCACGTGCAGATCATTGAGTGCCTTGGCCTGGTGGACTTGAAGAAGGGCCATGGCATGCAGGGCGGAAGCGGCCACAGCCACCACCATTGTGTCCTTGAGCAAGGCACTTAACTCCAGGTTGCTTCAGGGGGATTGTCCCTGTAATAAGTGCACTGTAAGTCGCTTTGGATAAAAGCGTCTGCCAAATCGTAAATGTAAATATAAATGAGTCATCCGCGGCAGATGCCGAACCACTCTCCGATGCCGAACCACTCTCCGATGCAGCGGCAAGCTCATCCAGCTCGGGGGGCTCCAGAGGCTGTTGCCTGGAGCCCGGACGGAAGTCAACGAGCATGCCGACGGGTGGGTGGTTCATGGTGGTGTACCCGGTGAAACCGAGCCCGCTGCCATTCCCAGATTGGCTCCATCACCAGCCGTGTTGTCCTCAATCCCGTGGGAAGAAGGAGCAACGTGGGGGGGCTGGAGTGGCGTTCCTTCGGTTGAAAGAAAGCCGCGACTTTATACCCGTATGTCCAGGGGCGGACATGCAAATTCTGTCTGCCAATTTCTCATTGGCCTTTTTTCCTAGATCAGAGGTATATTCAGCACTCAAGAGAGACCCCTAGTGTCGCTTCTTCGACACAACGTCTAAGTGATCAACAGACGGGGAACACAAAACACACATACAACTCCAAAATATATCATATATATCCCAAATTCCTTTGGGTATGTTTACTTAAGTCCAAATGATAAAACAAGTGACATGAAATACATTTTTGCTAATCATTTTCAACTCTTGCCTGTTTTAGGTTTAAAGTGTCTTACAGTACCATTTAAATTCCATGGTATATAAACCTTTTGTGAGAAAATGCATTGCAACCATTCTGTTCGGATCAAAAAAGACCAGGCAGTGTACAGAAGATATACAGCACACTAAAACTTTGATTACATGAACATGAACATTGACATTGGCTTGTTTGAAACACTAAACTCATGCTTTTATAATAAGTAGCATTTAATCTGCAAAGAGCTCTACCTATATGTCAGTGGTGGTGAAAATGAGTGAAAAAAAATCCCATAGACATTAAAAGGTTCCCTACACATATCTAGGGATCAGGATATCATAGAGACTTGGAGATGGTCTTTTTTGACTTGGGCCACACTAGAAAAGGATATTGCAGACGATAGAACATCGCCGGCCGCTGTCACTCAACGCCACTGACAATATCCACTATAAACCTTCATTATAACATAAAAAATAACTTAAAATGGAAATAGAAACTCCTGCTCAAGATCTAGAGATGTTTCTTATGTATTAGACACTTACCTAACTAAAACTATTTCAAGTTGTGGGGACAAAATTAGCACAGGCAAAAAAGTGATAGGGACATGTCCCACCCATAAATGATGCCTATGGATGGTATTACCATCTGATACCATTACTGAACCATGAATTGTACCAAATATTTTTTTTTTAATTAAGCTGCATAGATGAGGAAAGCACATTGCCTGTTGTAGCCCCAACAACAGACACCATAGAAATCAAATTGACCCCACAACATTTCAATCTGCAATTCTTGGAAATGGACTCAGATTTGATCAGTGGCAATGAGTTCCCTGTCTGCATGACTTGTGGGCCTGTGGGGGATGTTGATAAATACATTATGCTCATAATAGAAGGATATTAACTTTCAGAGCAGACACAGTACTGCATCTGCTGCTCTTCACCATTTTAAAGATCCCTTATCAATGAAAACAAGGACAGTTGTCCACAGCAGCAGATTATGTGGGAGATCTGAGTTTCTTGTGGTCTTATGTGGAACACATACATCTACTGTACAGTATGCTCACACAATGAATAGACCATGCACTGCAATCAGCCATTGAAATGTATTCATTTGTCATTAAATGCCTGTGAGCACTCTAGGCGCAGTGCTACATGCAATGATTGTGCGCTTAAACAATTGTTGTGAGAGTGCTGGTTCTAAATGTGCATGGGACTGCTTATGCTATCTGTGGCATATGCACACAAACTGGGAGTTTTGATCTGTATGTTAATGAAGTGGTTATATTTTTATGTTAATGAAGTGACTAGGATGTAGTTAATTGGCAAAAGAACTGAAGAAGTATATGCAAGGCTGTAAATGCAGTCTGAGTTGAGCGCCAACTAATGTAAGGGGGCACCATCTTACCCTAGGGGGTCAAAAAAAGTCCACTGACTACCCTTCCTTGCATGTTAAATGTTATTGATAGACCCAATAACAGTCACAGAAGACAATTCCCATCACCTATAGTAAATCTTCATGGCCATTATACTATACTATATACTGTATAGCATAATATTCCAAACCATACGATAGCATTGTGTGAGGATCAGATCAGATTTAATCGCTGGAATACATAACATCCTGATCCTAGCTAGGAGCTCTACAGCAAATGTGACATGGCGTTTGACATCACTGTCCTAAAACCTGTTTCGTAAATTACCCTTACAAAAATTGAGAGTTCATGGCAAATTTGCAGCACACTTGGTTACACTTATTATTTTCAAATGCAAATGAGCTTTGCAGTAAATTGTTGCCAAATACTTGCAGCAGGTTCACCACTACCGGTGAAGAGCTGCAAACTTCTGGCAGAATCACAAGCTTATTTGCATGTAAAAATAATGAGTGGCAAATTTGCTGCTAATTTGTGGCAAGTTTGTGGCTAGTTTACCAGAACTCTAGATTTTTTGTAAAGATAATACTTCTTGATGTGGCAATTTTTGAATGTGTTAGAACAAGTCGAGAGCACTATGTGTTATGGCAGATGCCAGGGGACCATGATCGTTGAATAAAAACCTACATTTGGGTCCATTCTTCTCACAAAGCAGTCATAAGACATAAAATACACCGGAACGAGCTACATGATCAAAAGACTATATGTTGTTTCCTAGAGTTCCAGTACCCCAGGAACTTCCACATTATCCTGACTCACCTACAAGCGCCATCTCCCATTAGACACTTTTGCACTGGCTCCATCATTTTTGCCTTTTCATGTAGAGCAACGGGATGCAAGTTGGGTCTGCAGCATGGGAGACCTGGGTTAAGATCCCGTGTTGAAACCAGGAAGAAATCGCAGTCACATAATCAGCGATGAGTGTGATTCAGAGGTTTAATTTTTCACTATTTATCAAAATTATTTTTTATTTGTTGGGGGGGGGCAGCGAACTGAATGAAACGGTTCACTTCAGTAGAGAAGAATGTGTTGATATGGTGAAAGCAGGAGCAGCTGTGTGGTGGAATTTGCAAAGGTGGGGGCTTCACTTCACAGATACTGTTAAATAACCAATTAACAGAAGGTTCTGGGTTCACTCACCAAGAGGAAGCTTTGGCATTGCAAATGTTGACTGTGAAACATTTCTTGCAAGAAATTAAATTTACAGAAATATTAGATTCAGAATTTCCACAACAATTTTGGCATCCCTGGGTGGGCCGTCAGCTGATCTGACAAACTAACTCAGTGCTGAAGGAAAAAAAACTGTGTGCAGGTAGTGGTTGGAGTGCCCTGTGGCCGAACCTCCCTGGAAAAAGTGGGTGAGACAAGGCTGCCGAATGGCAGGGAACAGTGTTGGATCACCTCATGGCCCAAAGAACCGAGGTGGTTTACTAATATCGACTCAAGCAGGACTTCTCTTTCTGGTAAGAGGAAATGTCTTATAAGACATTTTGGATAAAGGGCAGTAATCTAAATAATTCAGGGAATTATTTTGGCAGACAGGTCACTAGGGCAGGTCAAGGGAGACCGCTGGATTCACTCGACTACTCCAATCACTAGAGCCGGGATGCCCTAGTTATACATTTTATAAATAGGGCTATTGCAGCAACATCGCAAGTTGTATGGTATGGGTTTGAACAAAAGCAAAAATGGGGATAATTAGATTGTAGATTAATCCAATTTGGGTTCTCCAAATTGTCAGTACATGATAACCAAGTATGGCAATGGATGTTGTTATCAAATGCGTGTCTGGGTAGTGGAGTGTGGGTTTCCTAAAATAGGGAGTTTCAGTATGAGGCAATTCAAACAACTTAGAAAGAAGCTATAAGAAAAGGAAAAAATATGTAGAGAGGAACATAACAATATGTCAAAAAGGAAACAAAAGAAGCATGTAATTTTTCAGCAGACTGCAAAGCATATACAGACTGGCTGACAGAAGCATATTTGAGGGAAAGGAAAATTAAACTTACAGAAAGACAGACCTCTGTTTCTGAGTCTCTTATTTCAGAATTCAATTCAATTCTAAGGGCATTTCTGTTTACTTTTCTATGCTAAACAATTTTGGTACTGTGTTGGGTCCACTAATAATATCTGGGTGCTGTAGCAAAAGCAAAAGTAAATGACATTACTAACATTTACTGTGGAATCCACTCAAACATCACTTAAATATGCTTGGCTGATTTAGCATCACACATATGAAAATCTCTAATCAACACAATCTCTGTTCAAATAACAGATCCTGGCTTCATAATCCTTATCAAAATGAAACATCTCTCCCTTTTAATGGACCAGTGGTGTTGGAACAGAATGAGGTTCTTATCAGTATGTTGATTGGACTATGACAACTTTGAGCTTTATGTTCCTAATGAATATGATATTTGCACGGAATGTGACTTGTTACTTTATGGAAAAAAATCTGTTTTATCTGTAAAATTTCAGCTTTTTAGCTGAGTGTTTTTAGCTTGTTGCTTTCCAGTTGTCATGGTGTAGCTAGGTGGTTGGTTCTTTGCCCAAAGAGCCCAACCCAAGTCTCAATATTATTAGTTCCTAGATATGACTTTGTTCCTCCTCAAATGTAGGGAATGGGGCAAAAAAACATCCCTTAAGAACAATTTGCCTTTTTCTGCTCACAACATGTATGAAGATCGAAAAAACACATTCTTTTTATTGAATATTGATGGAGCAACAGGATTTGTGTGAAAATAAATAATAACGGAAGGTTGTCTTTAACCACTGTACTTAAGCATTTGATACAATGTACTATTATGTACAAATGTGTTGTTTACATTTATAGTGCCTGCAGTTCTGTAGTTACACTGTTAACCTTTTTTGATAACTTTTATTTGTTTAAGGGGCAAGGGGGCCTTTTACCCCACATATGGGGTATAAGTCAGCTAATGCTAATACTTTAGAGACAGCAAGATGCTTTTTGAGTAACAAATTAAGACAACGCTGATTCAAAATAACCACTTCAGTGAAGTGGTTATTTTGATTTCCTGTTAATTTCAATCACATTTGGAATTTCATAACATCTCAAGTACCATGAAAAAAGAGAAAGCAGCTCTACTGAAAAAAATAAATAAACCAGTAGACCTGAAACCAACTTAATATATTTATGTTTGAGATGAGAACATAATTATACTGTGTAACATCCAAGTGTTTTTCAATACATCAAAAAGTTAATAATCACATTGCAATAAAAGTTTCAAATGGATTCAGACTTCTAAAATATGATGCTCACTCAACATGATTATTACTGCTTGCTCAATTAACTTATTTAAAATGTGCTAATGCAAAATAATTCTTTAGCATTTGGTTGTGAATAATATTTGTTGCGAATTCCAGTTCCCAGCATGCTTTGCATGGGATTGGATTTGGAGTGTATTTCTAAATTAAACAAGTAGGAGACTTGTTAGTGTTTAATGTTTTGTTCTGTTTTATTTAGTGGGGTTTCTATCAGCTTTATTTTTATTTAATTTTTTTAGGTTACCATTGGGGTGGCACGGTGGTGCAGTGGTTAGCACTGTCGCCTCACAGCAAGAAGGTCATGGGTTCAAACCCCGGTTGCCCCGGCCTTTCTGTGTGGAGTTTGCATGTTCTCCCCGTGTCTGCGTGGGTTCTCTCCGGGTGCTCCGGCTTCCATCCAAAGACATGCAGGCTAGGTTAATTGGTGTCTCCAAAAATTGCCCTAGGTGTGGATGTGGATGTGAGTGTGAGTGTGAGTGTGAGTGTGTGTCTGTATATGTGTGGCCCTGCGATGAACTGGCGACCTGTCCAGGGTGTACCCTGCCTTTCGCCCAATGTTAGCTGGGATAGGCTCCAGCCCCCCGCGACCCTGTACACAGGATAAGCGGTTGACGATGGATGGATGGATGGAGGTTACCATTGCGGAGAAGAGTGGAGATAATGGTTAGTTCGATGTTGGGTACATTACTACTGAAAAATTGGTGTGTTTTTCTTTTCTCAGGAAAACAATACTGAGGGATCATCAGTATAATGCCAGATTGGGAACAACTCTCTGCAGCACCATGCTTGATATACAATACAAAAATATATAAACAAAAGTCAAATGTGTTTATTGGGACTAGCTAACATCAAGCTTCAAGGTTCAATAGAGTAATTTGATGAGATCAACTCAATTAACTCAATTAATTTAGGTTTTCATTACACAAAGTATTTGAGTAAAGCCTACATTTTACTATTGTCAAACCAAAGAAACTAATTTTCATTGTGTGGAACCAATGTCTACAATTAAATGTTAGACCACTTTTTTTCAGTTTATTCTACAAACAGATTAATCTCTAATGTGACTGGATCAGACATGTTTGCCCACTTTAAACATTATACAAAAAATCATATTTTCCCCCACTTAAAAAATAAATGTGTTTTAGCCAAGAAGGCTTTTAACCACAAAAATGATCATTTTGTATTAGACAGTTACGGAAAAACGTCACGGTTACTGTCGTAACCTCCATTCCCTGATGGAGGGAACGAGACATTGTGTCGATGTAGTGACACGAGGGGTCGCTCTTGAGAGCCCTGAACACCTCCCATTCTTTGTGAAAAGGCCAATAAGAATTGGCGAGTGGAATTTGCATGCCACTCCCCCGGACATATGGGTATAAAGGAGCTGGAATGCCCACTCCATTCAGGTTTTGTGTTGAGGAGCCGAGACAAGGTCCGGCCATTTCAGCGGCTAGTACTCGACGTTGTGTCGATGTAGTGACACTAGGGTTCCCCATAGAAAAACGTCAAAACAGCTGAACCACGTTATGTGAACTGCTGATGCAGGTGCAAGCAGGCTGCTGCATGCATAAAAGCAGGTGCATAAGACTCCCCAAATGCCCCAAATAACCTCCCCAAATGCCCCAGAAGACTTCATGTATTTCTCCACATCCCTGAAGGTGGGAAGCAACATAACTTCATGGGAGCAGGCCGCACCAGCCGTGGCCTTTTTTTTCCAAAGAGTATTAGATTCGGTTGGGGACATCTAACGCTATCATATGCATCGGGCAAGGTGTTCTTTTCTTTTCCTATTCTTTCAGGGGAGAAAGATCCCGTGGAGCCCACATCCTTCCTAAAAAGGGAGGTCAACGTGTGGCAATATGACACATGGGCTCAGCAGCCACACATGGAAGAGGTGCAGTGGTAGGTCCCACCACGAAAAAGGGGGGGGGGGGGGGGGGGGGGAGGGGTACTCTAAAATCACAGCGTAATTGGCACCTACGGAACACCTAGTGGCACCTAGAGCCCGGTCGGGCACAGCCCGAAGAAGCAACGTGACACCCCCCTCTACATCCCTTGGGCCCACCACCCATTGGAGAAACCGCAGGAGTCAGGTGCGCTGCCATATGGGTGGCAGTGAAGGCCATGGGTCTCGACGGACCAGACCCGGGCAGCAAAGGCTAGTTCTGGGGACGTGGAATATCACCTCACTGGGGGGGAAGGAACCGGAACTGGTGAGAGAGGTGGAGCGTTACCAGTTGGATCTGGTGGGGCTTACTTCGACACACAGTTGTGGCTCTGGATCCGTACTCCTGGATAGGGGATGAACTCTATTCTTCTCTGGAGTTTCCCAAGGTGTAAGGCGACGGGCGGGTGTGGGGATACTCACAAGTCCCCGGCTGAATGCCGCTATGTTGGAGTTTACCCCGGTGGACGAGAGGGTCGCCTCCCTTCGCCTACGGGTTGTGGGGGGGAAAACTCTGACTGTTGTCTGTGCATATGCACCGAACAGCAGTACAGAGTATTCTGCCTTCTTGGAGACCCTGAATGGAGTCCTGAATAGGGCCCCAGTAGGGGACTCCATAGTGATGCTGGGTGACTTCAACGCGCACGTGGGAGATGACAGGGACACCTGGAAAGGCGTGATTGGGAGGAACGGCCTCCCCGATCTGAACACGAGTGGATGTTTGTTATTGGACTTCTGTGCTAGTCATGGATTATCTATAACAAACACCATGTTCGAACATAAGGATGCTCATAAGTGTACGTGGTACCAGAGCACCCTAGGCCGAAGATCGATGATCGATTTTGTAATCGTGTCATCAGATCTGAGGCCACATGTTTTGGACACTCGGGTGAAGAGAGGGGCAGAGCTGTCAACTGATCACCATCTGGTGGTGAGTTGGATCAGGGGGTGGGGAAAGACTCTGGACAGACCTGGGAAGCCCAAGCGAGTAGTGCGGGTGAACTGGGAACGTTTGTAGGAGGTCCCTGTCCGTGAGATCTTCAACTCACACCTCCGGCGGAGTTTTTCAGGCATCCCTGCGGAGGTTGGGGACACTGAACCGGAGTGGGAAATGTTCAAAGCTTCCGTTGCCGAAGCCGCGGTGGAGAGCTGTGGCCTCAAGGTTTTAGGTGCCTCAAGGGGTGGTAACCCTCGAACACCGTGGTGGACACTGGTGGTCAGGGAATCTGTCCGACTGAAGAAAGAGGTCTTCCGGGATTTGTTGACCCGGAGGTCTCCGGAGGCAGTTGCAAGGTACCGACAGGCCCGAAGGGCTGCGGCCTCAGCCGTGAGGGAGGCAAAGCAGTGGGTGTGGGAAAAGTTCGGAGAAGCCATGGAGAAGGACTTTCGGTCCGCACCAAAGTGCTTCTGGAAAACCGTCCGCCACCTTAGGAGGGGAAAACGGGGAACCATCCAAGCTGTATACAGCAAAGATGGGACGCTGTTGACCTCAACCGAGGAGGTTTTTGGGCGGTGGAAGGAACACTTTGAAGAACTCCTAAATCCCTACTCTATCCCTATGCTAGAGGCAGAGCCGGAGGCTGATGGGGGATCAGATTCTATTTCCCTGGGGGAGGTCACTGAGGTAGTCAAACAACTCCGCAGTGGCAAAGCCCCGGGGATTGATGAGATCCGACCAGAAATGCTGAAAGCTTTGGATGTGGAGGGGGTGTCATGGATGACACGCCTCTTCAACATCGCGTGGAAATCTGGGACAGTGCCTAAGGAGTGGCGGAACGGGGTGGTGGTTCCTCTCTTCAAAAAGGGGGACCAGAGAGTGTGTGCCAACTACAGGGGTATCACACTTCTCAGCCTCCCTGGTAAAGTTTACTCCAAGGTGCTGGAGAGGAGGGTGCGGCCGATTATCGAACCTCAGATTGAAGAGGAACAATGCGGGTTCCGTCCTGGCCGTGGAACGACGGACCAGATCTTTACTCTCGCAAGGATTCTGGAGGGGGCCTGGGAGTATGCCCATCTGGTCTACATGTGTTTTGTGGATCTGGAGAAGGCGTATGACCGGGTCCCCCGGGAGAGACTGTGGGAGGTGCTTCGGGAGTATGGGTTGGGGGGTCCCTTCTTAGGGCGATCCAATCCCTGTACGTCCGAAGCGAGAGCTGTGTCCGGGTCCTCGGCACGAAGTCGAGCTCGTTCTATGTGGGGGTTGGTCTCCGCCAAGGCTGCGCTTTGTCACCAATCCTGTTTGTGGTATTCATGGACAGGATATCGAGACGTAGTCAGGGTGGGGAAGGTATGCGGTTCGGTGAGCTGGGGATCTCATCTCTACTTTTTGCAGATGATGTGGTCATCATGTCATCATCGGTCCGTGACCTTCAGCTCTCACTGGACCGCTTGGCAGTTGAGAGTGAAGCGGCTGGGATGAGGATTAGCACCTCTAAATCTGAGGCCATGGTTCTCAGCAGGAAACCGATGGAGTGCGTACTCCGGGTGGGGAAGGAGGTATTGCCCCAAGTGAAGGAGTTCAAGTACCTCGGGGTCTTGTTCACGAGTGAGGGGACAATGGAGCGGGAGGTTGGCCGGGGAATCAGGGCAGCGGGGGCGGTATTGCATTCGCTCTATCGCACCGTTGTCATGAAAAGAGAGCCGAGCCGGAAGGCAAAGCTCTCGATCTACCGGTCAATTTTTGTTCCTACCCTCACCTATGGTCATGAAGGTTGGGTCATGACCGAAAGAACTAGGTCGCGAGTACAAGCGGCCGAAATGGGCTTCCTCAGAAGGGTGGCGGGCTTCTCCCTTAGAGATAGGGTGAGGAGCTCAGTCATCCGCGAGGAGCTCGGAGTAGAGCCGCTGCTCCTTTGTGTGGAAAGCAGTCAGTTGAGGTGGTTTGGGCATCTGGTAAGGATGCCCCCTGGGCGCCTCCCTAGGGAGGTGTTTCAGGCACGTCCAGCTGGGAGGAGGCCTCGAGGAAGACCCAGGACAAGGTGGAGAGATTACATCTCCACACTGGCCTGGGAACGCCTCGGGGTCCCCCAGTCAGAGCTGGTTAATGTGGCTCGGGATAGGGAAGTTTGGGGCCCCCTGCTGGAGCTGCTGCCCCCGCGACCCGACTTCGGATAAGCGGTTGAAGATGGATGGATGGATGGATGGATGGAACACCTAACCACAGGGCAAATTAGACCATATTGGGGCTGGCTGTGAACTCCTCCACCGATTTCGCGATCCATAGGCCTGGGAAAGAAGGACATCCAGGGTCCATGACTTTGTGAACTCGACTGGGGATAAAAGCACACATTTTCACCTCAGGGAAGGGGAAATGCGCTATACGCAAGCGATACACCTGGCCAGCTGTTCTGTATTACTGAACTCTACCTGTTCGTACCTGAAAGAACACAGGATGAAACCGGCTCAACCTGAAGATTGTAAAATCTCGTGAAGGTATTGGGTGTTGCCCAGCCCGCTGCTCTATAGATGTCTGCTAGAGAGGTGCCATTGTCCAGTGCCCACGAGGACACCACGCTCCTTGCGATGTGCAAAAAGCACGCACCGGACACAGCAGTGACAGGGCTGGGTCTGCCTCCTCCTGGACAGCACTTGCAGCTTCACCACCTGATCCCTGAAGGGGGTCGTGGGAACCTTGGCCATGTAAAGGCATCACGTGAGAATCTGCCGGACCAAACTCCAGGCAAGAGTCACTGACAGAAAATGCTTGCAGGTCCCCCACCCTCTTGGTGGAAGTGTGCGCAATCAGGGGGGTCATCTTTAAGTAGAGGGCTTTCAGCTCGACTGACTCTAGCAGCTCAAATGGGGCTCTCTGAAGAGATCCCATGAGGAGAAGAGGCATGGCCTGGGAGGATTCTATCTCTGGTTATGTTTCCCTAGGGAATTACCATCCACTGTGTCGTGGTGTGCGGCTATAGCAACTACGTATACCTTCAATGTGGAGGGGGACAGCTGCCTCTCCAGCCTTTCCTGCAGGACAGAAAGCACTGACCGGACTGCGCATCTCTGGGTGTCTTCAGCTCGGGAAAAATACCAATTCACGAACAAACGCCACTTGAGGGCATAAAGCTGCCTGGAGCTCTGGCTTGAGTGATTATTTCTACGACTGCTGGTGGTAGGCCACTTAGATCTTCCACATCCCATCCAAGGGCCCGACATGGGGGTTCCAGAGGTCTGGGCACGGGTGCCTGATTGTGCCCCATCGCTGAGAAAGAAGGTCCGTCCTCAGAGGAGTCTGCCAGGGAGGCGCTGTCATGAGGAACATGAGGTCCGAGAACCAAGTCTGGGTGGGCCAATATGGAACAACGAGGGTGACTTGTTCCTCGTCCTCCATGACTTTGCACAGGGTCTGTGCAAGAAGGCTTACACGGGGGAATGCATATTTGCGCAGCCCAAAGGGCCAGCTGTGTGCCAGCACATCTGTTCTGAGGGGGGGGGGCTCCCATCAGAGAATACCAGAGCAGGCAGTGGGAAGATTCACGGGAAGCGAACAGGTTTACCTGTGCTTTGCCGAATCGACTCCAAATCAGCTGGACCACCTGGGGTTGGAGTCTCCAACGAGCGTTGACTGCCACGACAGCACGTCCGCTGTGGCGTTGAGGCTGCCTGGGCTATGAGTGGCCTGCAGTGACCTCAGACACTGCTGACTCAAGAGGAGGAGATTGCGGGTGAGTTGTGACATGCGACGAGAGTGTACGCTGCCTTGGCGATTTATATATGCTACTGTCGCTGTGTTGTCAGAGCACCCCGACACATACTATCCCTGGATCAATGGCAATAGCCTCCAAAGGGCAAGTAATACAGCCAGCAACTCTAGGCAATTGATGTGCCAACCCATTTGTGGTCCTGACCAGGAATCTGCTGCTGCGTGCCCATTGCACACGGTGCCCCAGCCCAGTTTGGAGGCATCTGTGGTGACCACGACACATCAGGACACTTGATGTAGGGGAACTCCTTCCCATAGAAATGCAAGGTCTGTCCAAGGTCTGAATAAGTGGCGGCAGAGTGGTGTGATAGCTACGCGATGTATGCCACGGTGCCATTCCCATCTTGGGACTTGAGTCAGAAGCAAGTGCTGAAGTGGTCTCAAATGCATCAACCCGAGCAGTGCTACTGCCGCTGAGGAAGTCATATGCCCCAGGAGCATCTGAAATTTTTTCAATGGAACCGCTGTCCTCCGGCTGAATGACTTCAGGCAGTTCAGCACCAACTGTGCGCACTCACTTGTAACCGAGTCTAACTCCATGCCGAGAAAAGAGATGCTCTGAACCGGGGAGAGCTTGCTCTATTCCCAGTTGACCCGAAGCCCAGGAATGGACCTCATCGGGCTATTAGAATTGACAGCACGCAGGCATCGCTTTGCGTTAGTCCTGGTGGATTACACAACACGATATCTGGAAGCAATGACTGTAGTGTTGCAGAGGCATTCTTCAGAATTATTTCCCGAGTGGGGATTTTCTCACTGAAATCCTCACTGATCTGTGTGCGAGCTCAATGAATTATTGGGTATTAAATTGATTTGGACAAGCATGTACCAACCACATATGGACGGTTTGGTGGAATGATTTACTAAAACCTTAAAGAATATGATTCGGAAGTTCGGACGTGTTCTTATCTCTCCGTGGCCACATTAATCTCAATGAACACCACATCGAGACAACCCTCAGGGTAGTGGTACGTAGTCATCCCTACTGCCTACTCAAACACAAGAAACAGGTAGTACGGGAAGAATTAAAGGCCATGCTCAATATGGGGGTAATAGAAGAATCCCACAGTGATTGGGCTACATTTCAGCATCTTATGGACAGTGTCCTCAGATCGCACATTGCGTATTCCGCTGCCTATTTGGATGAAAACATTATTTACAGTAATGTTTGTCAGCAGCATATGCAGCTTCTGGGGGCTGTTCTGAGGTCGCTGCAACAAGCAGGGCTCACGGCAAACCTGAAGAATTGAGCCGTTGGTTGGGTGGATGTACGGTATCTGGGGTTCTACTTAGGTCACGGGCAGGTGCAGCCCCAAATTGATAAAACCGTGGCAATTGCGAACTGCCAGAGATACAAGACCAAGGAGGTGAGACAGTTCCTGGGGCTGGCAGGCTATTATCAAAGGTTTGTGCCTAATTATTTGGACATCACCAGCCAGTTGACTGATCTCACTAAAAAGGGAGCTCAAGACCCGGTCCAGTGGATGAAGCCGTTCTCACCTGTGATGAATTGCTGGTAATTAATTGTTTCTGTGTTCACAGTGAGAGACGTGGGAAATAAAAGGGACAGTCCTCAGAGTGTGAGAGAGAAAGATCCCAGCTGACAAGCTGTTTATGTGTGTTGGCCGATGCCGTTGTGAAAATTTTACTTTATGAAGCTATATCTTTATGCATTGAAGCAAACGCATTATTTTGTCAGTAAAAGTGACATTCCTAAGTCTCCCGCTTCTCATTCCTTTGAACTTATAAACAATATTTTAAAATGTATTGTGCAAAGAGCTTTTCGTTTTTTCTTTCAGCATTACTTTTATGACACTTAAGCACATCCTTAAAATGTGTGTTACTTCTACCATCAAGAATGTATTGCAGTTTAATAACTGGACATTGCTTAGATTAATTGTGCTGGAAGCTTAGTATTATGTCTTTTTGTATTTTTTTTTAAGCTTAGTTGACAGATACAATTGGCCTACAGATTCCAATCATTGAGAACTCAGAAAAATACTTCTTCATCTCTGATACCAATTACTGGGGCCAAAACACTTTTACATGCATGGATTCTCTTTATATCATCTTACTGTCATCATCATTATCATCTCCTCTTCTCATAGACTCTGATTGAGAAGTGCTAAGAACTGAGCTCAGCTTTTTAAATATTGAATGGTGGAGACTGTCTCTGGTTCCTCCTCCAAGCATAGTATTGTTCAGAGCAAGCGTCAAAGCATATGACACTTGATCTGCTGTCAATTTAGCATGGATCACTACACTTTTAATCTGTTCTATCCAGAAAGGAGTGGCTCTACCAATGATGCACTGGCGTTGGGCTGCATTATGGATTGAAGCTCTGACCCCATAGAGTAAATTAAAGGGCATTCGTTACACAGTGAATAGTGAAAGGTCTCTGTGATAGACTGATCTCATGAAAAGTCAGGAGTGTTGTATTGCAAGTTGCCAGTTGGGTGGAGAAACTATACTTCTTAAATAAGCAGGACAAGGCAGAAGTACCTTCTATTTCTTCTTTATTTTCTGTAACAACACAAACGCATAACACTCACTTACTACCTGTTAGATAATTTTGTCCTCCAATGTATTTAATTTATTTTCTTGATCTGCAATCCCCGTCTCGATACGGCTCAGCTGAGGGAAGAAAGAAATGACACAGACACCCAATGCTATCAAATCCTTCTTCCACGTTTATTGTTCAGCACTTTGTTATATGGTCCAGAAAAAACACATTCCACTGGACCCCCACCAATGGAATAGCTCATTACCTTATTTGGGGGTGACATACATTTGAGCTATGTGTGAAACGTGAGAGTAGAGACAAGAAACACATTCCTATAGAACATCCTTCAAACAGGGAACAGTTGCAGTTACACCAACAGAAAACGTTTAAAAGATGCCTCCATTATTCCACACTACCCCTACTCCATTTTCTCCTTCTCCTCCTTTTCTCTCCTCTCCTTTCTCCCCTGGAGCACCCTCTACTGTTTAACACAGGACACAATAAGGAGGTTACATTTTTTGTTTTCAAAGATCGATGTATGTTTTCTGAATGTCCCAACTGCTCTTCCCAGTGGCTGAATCTGGAAATGTGCTCTGTGCCACGAAAAAAACATACTTATTTAAATTGTTATGACTTGAAAGGTACAGCACAACTGGTTTTCAGAAACATTTGAGTAGTACATTAATAGCCCAAACCCTGAACCTAACCATAACAGTACTGAAACCAAAACTTTTCAAATCTAATACAAAAACAGAAGCTTTTTTTTCATTGCTTTGCAGATATAAACATTCACAGCATATTGGCACTTGTCTGGAATTGAACAAATTGGGTGGCAAAAATGTGGATCAAGCTTTGTTTGTTTATAGAACTCGTTGTTACTTCCTATTGTTATGTTCTCTTTTGCATTATTCTTTCAACTCGGAGTAAATCAGGAGGGAAAAGTTACTTCCTTTAAACTTAAAATGTTCTACCACTCTTTCCTCTCACATTATTTTCTCTCTCTCTCTCTCTCTCTCTCTACTCAGCCTCTGCCTATGCTGATATCCAATGGGAACAGCCTCACCAGCCGAGAATTCCAGACAGGGATCCGTTTAGTTATCCTCATCGTGAGATCCCTCCAGTAGCCAGTTATGCTCCTCGGCCTGATTACATGACAGGGGACAATGACCTCATCAAGCCCAAAAAGCTGGTTAATCCAGTGAAAGCCTCTAAAAGTCACCAGGAACTTCACCGTGAGTTGCTCATGAACCATAAACGGTATATGTACACACGTACACATGCACACACAAACACACTAATGCAAGGAAGATACACTTAGTGTAGACTGTCCAGTGCTTCATGAAAGCTTCTGTGATCATACTCGGCACTCTGATAATGAGCCAAAAACATACTTTCCTGTGTGCACTGCAGAGCTGATTAGATGAAATGCAGGGACTCACTGTACAAACATATCAAGAAGTTTTGTAGGATTTGGTTATTGCATGGATGCATTTAACTTAAAAAATATATATTTATGTTTAACCTAATCATGTTTCTTTCTAATGTAGGCTTTAATAGGCAATATTCACATTAGTGCCGTTTTTTATTTTTTAAATGAAAATGAGGCTGTGAGGGATAGACTTACCGTCTCTTTAATTATATGCACTGTTCAAAACTGTATAAAGCTCCTAGATCCCATAAAATATTTCACAACTCATTTTATCTGGAGTTTTTGTCTACTGAAATTTCTTGGAAAAATATTTGTCAATATTTCATCCGCAGAACAAACCAAACAACTGTACAATCCATTGAAGAGACTGTACATCTATCCCTCATGGCCTCATTGTCATTCCAGTCAAAAATATTAAATGGCACTACTGTAAATAGATCTATATGACACATACTTTAAAGGTGCTGTAAGCCAGTGGTGTAGTTCGGGCCATATGCACATATACGCCGTATGCTTACTTTTTCCCAGGGCTGAACAGTATCAGGTAAAATTAATTAACAAAATATGACAAATGTCCTGTAAAATAAGAAAATCACCCCACTATTACATTTTATTGCATATGTCAGAGCTTGTTCTGCTAGAGAGAGAGAGAGAGGTATGAAAAACATTATTTCAAAATAAAAGTATTTTGAACCAAATGAGGGATAGATGTACAGGTGTAGTTAAAACATGATTTTCTTACATTTTCCTTATGATAAACTCTATTTACTC
Source organism: Moxostoma hubbsi (assembly GCA_032164185.1). NCBI lineage: Eukaryota > Metazoa > Chordata > Actinopteri > Cypriniformes > Catostomidae > Moxostoma > Moxostoma hubbsi. The sequence goes on from JAVLUX010000186.1 coordinate 5,077,743, forward strand.
TCAAAACAATGACACAAAGAGAAATACACCATTTTCATTTTAAGCCTTTTCTCTCCCTTTCTCTTTTTTTCCTGGTCATTGTATGGGATGTTCGCACTGAACATGTTTTTGCGTCCATCTGAGTGTTTTTTCAATGAAAAGCTGTCATTATTACAATTCTGTGTCATTGAAGTCCCCATTACAAGTGTGTGTGGTATTTATAATGTTTAATTTCACCAGATTACAATTTTGATAGGCTTGTTAAAAATAATAAAAACTTTTTAAAATGTTACATACTTAAAAGTGAGCTTAAAAGTTAAATAATTGAAATCCTTTTCTATCATTAAAATTAGTCATTATCTCATGTCCCAAAACTGCTCATCAATTATCTTTGAGAAATATAAATGCTAAATCATTGGATTTTTTTGTGTGTCTCTTGATTTATTGTGCACCCTGTTATGTCATGATACTATGACCTTTCATTGAAGATATACTGTATGTTGGGAAATTACATCACACACTGGAGGTGTACGTCACCCATTCTGCAAAATTACTTTGAGTTATTTGAAGTTTATGACTCTATTTGTTTTATTTATATTTTCCTTTATTTTGTTGTGTTAGTCATATGTGCTCAAGCATAACATGTCCACCCTGTTATGGGAAGATATATGGGAAATTAATATAATTTCAATTTCAATATACAGTGTTTATGCTAACAGAAATAAAATCAACAATTAGTTTACAAATATATTTCTTGATATCAATCACAGATCAGAATGCCACCAAATAGTAAGAATGACCCATTTACGATATGTACAGAGTTGCAGTTCCACCGCTCTCTATACGCAGGTTACACAGTCTACAGTAACAGTAAAGTACTATACACATTTAAGCACCACACTGTGGACATTTCGCCTCAGAACTGCCGTGAATTGTGTAATCTCGTGATGTTATTGTTACCAGTGTCACTATTTTATTATATCAGTCTGAAATCAGAGGTCATTCAGTTTCTATAGCATACCGATTAGCACTGCGCATTTGCTTGGTAACAGCACACTACAATGACCCCTACCTCTACGATACCAGTAAATGAGGGGACAGGGTGATCTTAACAGGGTGAAGTCTCTCTCTCTCTCTCTCTCTCTCTCTCTCTCTCTCTCTCTCTGTCTGAGAAGCAGGATCTAAAGCAACAGAGTGGGCAACAGAAGACCCTTTATCCCTCTCCCTCCCTTCATTCCTTTCTTTTTGAGACACTTTAGGGGGTTTAAATGTGGAGTAAGTCCTTTAATCCAATACAGGTTTTGTCAAATTCCATACAAATCTCTTAACGGTCCCCTAGCTGTCTGTCCTGTGTGTGCGCTGAAAAAAATCTGGTGTTTGTACTAGGGGTCTTCACGGGTCCAAAAATTTGTGCTGGAACACAAAGAGACTCGGAAATGTACTACCCGGACCCAAACCTTATTTGAAAGCTTGGAACAATACCCATGCACAACCGAGAATGCCTGATCCGAACTGGACCTGTCTATTATTTGAACGGATCTGGACTTGGCTGGAAGCCACAGACATGATTGACACCGATTTCACATCTGATTGCTTTTAAAAAGTTAATTTACAAGTTGTGAAAACAAATGTTTGTGTCTTACCTAATGAAACATTAGTAGCCTTCTCCCATTCCTGGCCGTGATGCATATAATCAATTCTCCTTGCCAAGAAAGCTGAATACATCCAGATTTTCTGTGATTCCTCTCTTGTTGATTGAAAATGCATAGATAATCCACTTATTATTTCAGCTTCAAAAGTCCACTTGCTGTCACGGTGACAGATGACAAACGCGACTTGTTTAGAATCAGCTTTGCAGTTTTATTTTTGTATCTTGCATAAGATAACTTTGACTCTTTACCCTTTTGAACTATAATAACGATTGCTCATTCATTGCGATGGCTGCTAATATTAGCTTTGCTAATTTGCTATCGTGTGCCTTAACTCCACTCTGCCTCTGACATCACTCAGCTCATTGTGGCACCACTCCGTTTTTCACCTTATTTTCCAGCCCGCACTTTCTCATCCTAATTTTACAATGTTGCAAGTTACAACACACACAGCAATAAACACCATAGCAATAGAATGGGACCCGACCCGGTCCTGGCTGACTGTATAAAATGTGGATCCAAACACATACAGGTCCTGGGTCAGGTCTCAGGTCCTTGGATTAGGGTGGACCCATGAAGACCTCTAGTTTTGACACAGCCCTGGCTCTGTAAAGGGGAAAATAAACAAAGTGGATCAGACCAATCCACACAACACTATTTCAGCCAACCAGCAACATTGTACAGGATGGGGGCGGGGCAGGGGAGGGGAGATGGGGAAAATGGGGCAGTGAGTGAGAGGGAAATTCATTAGAAGAAGAAGAGGGATGGTAAATCTGGCTAAAGCTAACTTGCTGAACTTCTAGCAGGAGAGATGGCAGAGAAACAGTCCAAGAGATAAAGGTCAGATGAATATAAAATGAAAAAGAAGGGGTATGATCAGGCAAGGGCTATTAGCTATATAAACATCAGAGAGGCTTTCCAAAAGTGGACAGACCAGCGAGAGCTGAAAGGCTTGAAGATGGATGCAGAGATTGCTCTGTTTCTGCTTGATAGGTGGGTAACATTAGTTTTGCTATGTTTCACAGAACCAAGATATGCTGTTGTTGTGATGTTAGCTATAGTAGAAGGAGGGTTGTGAGTGTTGATGTCTGGAGATGGTGTGCTGTCTCTGGGAAACCATCTTGTCCTCTCTTCATGTTATCTTTGCAACAGCAACTGTAGCATCAATTTGCTAACCAACTACCTAGCTAACGTTATTTACATAAAACATTTGCAAAGCTAGCCCAGTTGTTAGTGTTGTTGCCTTGGCAATGCACATGCATGAATTTCGGAGGTGGAGCTTCTGAAGGAACACTGAAGGGAGGGGTGTGTTTGCTAGGCTGTTGAGTTCAAATACCAACAGTCTTTCTAAGGAATCACATACTCCTTTTTAAGATTAAATGGATTCGAGGCTCAGCCAATAAAGATCAATTAGAGAAATAGTGTTCACATCCCACTTTGGACCTGCCTTATGTTTTTACACAGGGGAAATAAGCACTTATTTGAAGTGGCATATAATGGAGCCTTGCTATTTATGCCTCAAATCCTGTGACACAGCAAACATGAGAACTTAAATTGCTATTGATTATATTGTCATTTCCAACTGTGAGGTTTTAGACAAGTAGGTCTGTAGAATACAATGTGTAGGGCCAATGGGAATTGGTGAGTGGTATTTGCATGCCCCTACCTCGGACATATGGGTATAAAGGAGGGGACATTCATACCGCTCATTAGGTTTTTTTGAGAATAAAATCCTGGCCATTTCAGCGGGTAGTTCAACATTGTGGCAGGAGGGAGACAATGTCTTGTTCCCTCCATCAGGGAACAGAGCTTACAGAAGTAACCAGAACATTTCCTATCTGTCTCTCACTCAACGCTGTTTTGATGTAGTGACACTAGGGGTCCCCTAAAAAATTCCACAACTGGAATGCGAGATGGGCAGACTGCTGTGTGCCACATAGCCAGCGCACAGGGCCGGCTCGTAACCTCCCCTGACACTAGTGTGAAAGTCAAACAGTCCTTTTGGGGATGAGTTGACTACCCAAAGGATAGGGACAGGCTTGTCCTAGTCGTGCCTCTTTTCTCCCCAGAAAAAGAGAGAACTCGCTAGCCGACCGGGACGCCAGTGTCCACGTGGGGGGTTGTCACTCCCAAGGGGAAGACACCGTGGAGACCACATCCAGCCCAGAGAGAGGGGGGGGGGATATTAAGTGGAAATACATCACATGGTCTTGCCAAGTCTAGTCGGAAGTATATCATGTGGTGAAGTGTCATGGTACGTCCTGCCCAATGGGAGAGGAGGCACTACAAGAATGGAGACTGGGGCAGAGGTGTCTCTGCTCAAGGAAGACGCAGTTTGCCAACAGAGAAAAGTTTTTCAGCAGAATATACATTGCAAGGGGTTGCCTATGGGGAACCAGGTCATGCAGAGCACCTGTCCCAATATGGGGTATAGTTAGCACAAGTATTGGGATTCAACCTCCTAGCGCCTCTCATGAACCTGATTATCAGGTCATGCTTCCCTAAAGACTTGCATTCCACTGTGTCATGGTGTGCAGCTATGGCAGCTACGTATACCTTCAAGTTGGAGGGGGACAGCCATCCCTCCAACTTCTCCTGCAGAAAGGAAAGCACTGAGCACTGAGGTCTTCGTGTCAGGAACACCACTTAAGGAACAGATGGAGGGACAGCCTCTATCGCGTGCTTCCGTAGAAAGCTGGTGATTTCCGCGTGCAAGGTGGCACCATTCTCGCCCTTCACCATTGTGGCGGGCGCCTGGCGTACTCAATCGCGTAGCTGAGTCTGACGGTCCGGGTCAGCTATCGTGACGGGTTGGAAAGAGTGAGCCACGCATCCAAACCCTGGGCAAAGAGGACCAGGGGAACAATTTCGTCAGACGTACTGGCGGGTGGGGCCTCGTGGCTGGGTGGAGCCAGGGAGGCCACATTGACGGGGTTTGAGCCACAGGGGCAGGCCGAGGCAGAGCCAGTGCAGCCGCTACAGGGGCAGGCCGAGGGAGCTTCGGGATCCCATGCCAGGTGGCGGCGCTTCACGGGCATAGTTGCACCGCGAGCGCCTTATCCACTGGTGCATCGCTGAGTAATCCCTGGCTGGGTAGTGAGAGGGGAAAGCCCAGCGGAGGTTTCCACGTCAGACAGGACGAGCCCGGTCTCCGATGCTTCATGGGCACCAAATAAGAGGTTGAACTTGCCCTGGGACGAGCTGGCGCACTCATTTGAATGCCTAACCGGAGCAAACGAGTGTGCCAGGGAATGGGAGGTCCGCGGTGATTTAACCAGCTGAGGTTTTCCCATTGTGGTCCCCAAATCGCCCCCAGTGCTCGCTGCCATGGCCTCATAGGTAGAAGGGCCGAGGCAGGGAGCCGCTGGTGTGGCTTGCTATCCTACGAAAGCAAGCCGTGACTGCAACGTTGCCATGGTCATGGTCTAGCAATGAGGACATGACGTATCCACAAATTATTTCTCAGCGTGGGCAGCGCAGTGATCATGGCCATCAGAAGGCGAGAGGTATCGACCGCAACCAGGAATAACACACAATCGGAAAGGCATCTTTAAAAAGACGTTCCCATGTGTGCTGCTCTTTTAGAATATACTCTTTTTGTGAGGGGGAAACACTCTTTTAGAATATACTCTGAGATCTGCTGAAGCGCCAAGGGGCAACCTCTGCAGTGCACCCATGCAGAGAGGGGAGAAAGCTGCTGTAATGTGCCTTAAGGGTCCAGCAAGGTGAGGGATGAAATAGTTTGTCTCAGTTTGAACCATCAACCGTTCGGCTCCGAAGAGAAAATCTAAAGCGTGGTATCCACGTCCCCTCCTTTATACCCGTATGTCCAGGGAAGGGGCATGCAAATACCACTCACCAATTCCCATTGACCTTTTATCAAAGATTAGAGATGTCTCTGGCTCTCAAGAGTGACCCCTAGTGTCACTACATCGACACAAACTCGAGTGAGTGACAGATAGGGAACAAGGTATTTTGACATTTTCAGATTGTAAAGTTTAACCAAGGTTTAATGTTGGAATTCTTCTTTTATTTAATTTAATGTTTTAGATCTGCACCACCTCAATCAATCAGGTGGATTTATTTTTTTTAATTGATGTGTTTATATGAAGGCTTTTCAAACTGATTGAGCTATCATGTGGACAATTTATTATAGGATTATCCGGCTGCATATATAAACATAGCTACTGAGATCAACATAAAGTAACAATTTAAAAAGAATGCAAGTTTATGAAGATATCTCCTGTACTGAGACAAATAAGTGCAGTATTGGGTCTGTTTATTAGAGGTTTTCAATACAGAGAGGAAGGTAATGTTTGTGTGTGAACACTTGTTGGGGTGTGTAGTGCTACAAGATACTTTGAGCTTGCTGGAATCTGTTAGTCAATGTTGCCTCTTTGATGATGGGAAACCCAGCAGAAGACAGTCAATCTGTGCAGAACAAAGAAAGGGATAGAGCACTCTCACTTGAGGACTGATAACAGTGGTCAAAGCTGAGGTGGGAGTAAGGGTGGCAGATGTCATAAGTCACTCTCTGAACTGTCTCTTTTCTCAAGCCAAGATGTTTTATGTGCCATTTTGCAACACTGATCTTGAAGAGCTTTTTACGAATAGATACTAACTGTGATTCTAAGGTACTCTATTTACCCCAAGACGGATTACTTATTTTAAAATGAATGGGAGAAATGGAAACTCCCAATATGGCAGATGTAGAAAAACAAGTCCTGCCTTACAAGTAAAAGAGCCATTTAGATACATACACTGGCAGCCAAAAGTTTGTAAAAATTAATAATATATTTTTTTGTTTTCAGAAGGAAATTGGTACTTTAATTCACCAAAGAGGCATTCAACTGATCACAAAGTATAGTCAGGACATTACTGGTGTAAAAAACAGCACTATCACTTTTTGAATCATGCCAAATTGCTAATTTGGAACTAGAAAATTACTTGCCATTATATCAAACACTGCTGAAAGCTATTTGGTTTGTTAAATTAAGCTTAATATTGTTTTTGTGTTTGTTTTTGAGCTGCCACAGTATGCAATAGACTGGCATATCTTAAGGTCAATATTAGGTCAAAAATAGCAGAAAATAAACAGCTCTCTTTAGAAACTCGTCAGTCAATCATTGTGTTAAGGAATGAAGGCTATCCAATGCTTGAAATTGCAGCTGAATATCACTTTGGTGAATTAAATTACCAATTTCTTTCCATAAGTGCCAAATCTGTACATTATTCCAAACTTTTGGCCGCCAGTGTAAATCTCTTGTCAGTCAACTTTGTGAATGTGCATCCTCATTAGCACAACCAGCTTGAAAAATTGTGTTTTTTTTTGTGTGTGTGTGTGTGAGCTAAAGAAGCACGATTTATGATACAAATATTGTCAGATTTTAATGCTGATTTGAAATAGGTTCTTTGATTGAAATCTTGACTAAACGTTTTGGAGATTTCGGTCTTTCTCCATTCAAGTAGATAGGAGGTGTGCTTTTATCCCATCTGTATCCATAAAAAATAGCTGCCCGGAAGCGTTCCAAAGATGGTGTGCGTGACTGACTTTGCTGAGAAGAAACAGGCAACAGAACTGATCAAATTAAAGTTAATTTATCAAGGAATTATTTTAGACTAATCTGTTAAAATCCAAATGAACTGGCTTGACGAGTGGAGTTCTTCCTGTGTTTAAACAGGGAGTTGGGGCAGGACATATCAAAGGGCTGGTCCCTTGTTTACATTAAAGCTGAGTATGTAATTTCTGCAACACTAGTGCCACAGAATGGAATTGCAAAAATAAACGTTTCTTTAAAACAGTTTCAAAACAACTCCACTCATCAAGCAAGTTCATTTGGATTTAACAGCTTTCTGAATATGCCCCTTGCCTGCAGATATTCAAACAGTCAGATAGTTCTGCGCCCAACTCATGCCATTGAGTGTATGGGCAGCGTGCACGGAGGTAGACAGGCAGGTAGGCCATCTAATCAGGGGCGGACTGTCCAAATGTAGCACCAGGCATTTTCTGGGTGGGCCTCTGGGTAATTTGGGGCAGACCACTGCTGCAAAATAACAGGCGATATGGGCAGCCACCCTGATTAGGGTTGTACCAGCTGTGCGTAAGGTCTCACGTAAGTTAGGATTTAAAGTTCACACTAAGGACTTAGTAACTACTAGTTAGTTTGTAACTAAGTCAGAGCTTAATTTGGTTGCTGTTCTTAGGGCAAGACTTAACTAGTAGGTCGTAAACTCTCCATAAAGTAATGCATTGTCGCATAATATGGCATTTACCTGCATTGACCTAATAAACAGCCTTCAAATTTGTACACAGAAGTGTTAATATGCCGTGAACTTCAATTTGGTCTTGTTACGGTTGTTGTTCAAACCTTGTTTGCTCACGTAACTGTCAGCTGTATATATAGTCCTCTATACAGGTGCTGGTCATATAATTAGAATATCATCAAAAAGTTGATTTATTTCAGTAATTCCATTCAAAAAGTGAAACTTGTATAATGTATACATTCATTCCACACAGACTGATATATTTCAAATGTTTATTTAATTTAATTGTGATGATTAAAACTGACAACTAATGAAAATCCCAAATTCAGTATCTCAGAAAATTAGAATATTACTTAAGACCAATACAAAAAAAAGGATTTTTAGAAATGTTGGCCAACTGAAAAGTATGAACATGAAAAGTATGAGCATGTACAGCACTCAATACTTAGTTGGGGCTCCTTTTGCCTGAATTACTGAAGCAATGCGGCGTGGCATGGAGTCGATCAGTCTGTGGCACTGCTCAGGTGTTAAGAGAGCCCAGGTTGCTCTGATAGTGGCCTTCAGCTCTTCTGCATTGTTGGGTCTGGCGTATCGCATCTTCCTCTTCACAATACCCCATATGTTTTCTATAGGGTTAAGGTCAGGCGAGTTTGCTGGCCAATTAAGAACAGGGATACCATGGTCCTTAAACCAGGTACTGGTAGCTTTGGCACTGTGTGCAGGTGCCAAGTCCTGTTGGAAAATTAAATCTGCATCTCCATAAAATTGGTCAGCAGCAGGAAGCATGAAGTGCTCTTCCTGGTAGATGGCTGCGTTGACCTTGGACTTCAGAAACCAGTGGACCAACACCAGCAGATGACATGGCACCCCAAACCATCACTGACTGTGGAAACTTTACACTGGACTTCAAGCAACGTGGATTCTGTTCCTCTCCTCTCTTCCTCCAGACTCTGGGACCTTGATTTCCAAAGGAAATGCAAAATTTACTTTAATCAGAGAACATAACTTTGGACCACTCAGCAGCAGTCCAATCCTTTTTGTCTTTAGCCCAGGCGAGACGCTTCTGACGCTTTGTCTTGTTCAAGAGTGGCTTGACACAAGGAATGCGACAGCTGAAACCCATGTCTTGCATATGTCTGTGCGTGGTGGTTCTTGAAGCACTGACTCCAGCTGCAGTCCACTCTTTGTGAATCTCCCCCACATTTTTGAATGGGTTTTGTTTCACAATCCTCTCCAGGGTGCGGTTATCCCTATTGCTTGTACACTTTTTTCTACCACATCTTTTTCTTCCCTTCACCTCTCTATTAATGTGCTTGGACACAGAGCTCTGTGAACAGCCAGCCTCTTTAGCAATGACCTTTTGTGTCTTGCCCTCCTTGTGCAAGATGTCAATGGTCGTCTTTTGGACAGCTGTCAAGTCAGCAGTCTTCCCCGTGATTGTCTAGCCTACAGAACTAGACTGAGAGACCATTTAAAGGCCTTTGCAGGTGTTTCGAGTTAATTAGCTGATTAGAGTGTGGCACCAGGTGTCTTCAATATTGAACCTTTTCACAATATTCAAATTTTCTGAGATACTGATTTTGGGGTTTTCATTAGTTGTCAGTTATAATCATCAAAATTAAAAGGAATGAACACTTGAAATATATCAGTCTGTGTGGAATGAATGTATACATTATACAAGTTTCACTTTTTGAATGGAATTACTGCAATAAATCGTAAAAAAGTGTAAATATCAACATTATACTGTATGTCGAAACAATTGATGCCTGTCATGCAAAACATTAGCTCAATAAAATATCAGTCTGCTTATTTATTCCAACCGTTACTCCTGGTCAAATATTTAATTCATACGTAGGGTTATGTCCTACCCAAGTTTAATGGTGAAATGCTTAATCATTTTGTTGTGTGTTGCTGGCCATGTTTGGTGGACTGCTCTGGCCAGAAAGTCTGCCCCTGAATGCAAACATTGCATTTGGGCCGAGTGAAATGATTTGATGGGCCTTTTACAGGCCTGTGACTACCACAGATATTTTTGTTTTGTTTTGTTTTTGTATCAGAGCACTTGATTTATTGATTGCTGTCAGGATGCGAAGAAACTAGTATAAAAAATGCTTATTGTATTAATTGCATACTCTAGCTATACGTAAATAGCCAGTAGTCTTTACTTTACATCACAGCCATGAACATGATTTGCTACTTGCTATCACTAGTCAGAGGCAGGTGGTAATAGGGGGAGGGACATTCTTGTTCTAGAGAGCATTTGACTAACCCTAACACAATGAGTAATTACGGTGAGTGTCATCAATATTTTAGGTCTGTATTCCAGATAGTGAGAGACTGTACATTTTAAATACATACTGCTTAAAGTGATTTTTGTCCGTGTAAATTAGTATATACTGCAGATGGCTTCAAAGCTAACAGACATGAACTAGAGCTACAAAACTTAGATTTTGATTTCAAGGGGTCCTTCAAAAAATGTCAGGGTTTTTCACATTATGTTTGGTGAATGGTTATCCTTCTGCAAGTTTCTCCCATCTCCACACATGATCTCTAGAGCTCAACCAGAGTGACCATCGGGTTCTTGGTCACCTCTCTTACAAGGCCCTTTTCCCCCATTTGCTCAGTTTGTCCAGGCAGTCAGCTCTAGGAAGAGTCCTAGTTGTTCCAAACTTCTTCCATTTAAGAATTATGGAGGCCACTGTGCTCTTGGGAACCTTCAATGCAGCCAGAATTGTTTTTGTATTCCTCCCCAGATCAGTGCCTCGACACAGTCCTCTGCTGGCAGTTCCTTTGTCCTCATGGTTAGTTTTTGCTCTGATATGCATTTTCAGCAGTGAGACCTTATATATACAGGTTCCAAATAATGTCTAATCAATTAAATTTTCCACAGGTGGATCTCAAAGATGATCCAGAGAAATGGGATGCACCTGAGTTAAATTTCAAGTGTCATAGCAAAGGGTCTGAATTCTTATGTATGTCAATGTGATATTTCAGTTTTTTCTTTTTAATAGATTTGCAAAGTGATCAAAAATCTGGTCAAAAACATTGTGTCAAATGAAGTGACACAAGGGGGTCTTCCTTTGGAGCCTCGCATACCTTTGAACTTGAGAAAAGGCAGATGAGAAATTAGCAGACAGAATTAACATGTCCCGGCCCCGGACATATGGGTATAAAGGGAAGCGGGCATGTGTCAGTCAGTCAGATTATTTCTTCGGAGCCGAGTGGTTGTGCAGCAGCAAGCTGAAGTTTACTACTGTTCCACTCACCTCTGTTGGCAAGAAGCAGTGCTGTTGGATCCTTTCTCCTGTCTAAAAGAGTGTTTCTCTCCTAAAAGAGTTTGATTTCTCTAAAAGAGTTTGTTTTCACTCATAAAAGAGCAAAACACAAGCAGGCGTTGAATGTCCTATTCAGGACACCTTTTTTTAAAGATGCCCTTCCGCCTCTGTGTAGTTCCTGGATGCGGTCGATATCTCTCCAAGACCGACAGCCACAGACGCTGCCTTGTGTGCCTGGGCAGCGATCACACTGAGGCACAGTTTATGGCTACTCATGTACTCACTGCGAGAACATGACTACGGCAGTGTTGTGGTCATGGCTCTCCTTCCTTAAGTTGAACGCCACTTCAGCAGCCCCCCGCGTTGCTCCTCCTTCCCACGGGATTGAGGATGACCTGGCTGGTGATGAAGGTGACTTGGGGATGAAAACGTTTCTCTGGGTAAATCCCCACAAACCCTATGTTTTGTCAGGTCCGAGCCGGTAGAACTCGGTAATGCAGAACAACCGACCGGATGTTCCGCTTGCACCCAGCGCCCTTCACCAAGTTTATCCAGTGTGCATTCTCTCCCAGTTTAGCCACTAAGCATTGCTTCCTGGATGTTCTTACTCCCTAGCCTCCTGGCCTGCGAATTCAGCAGAGCAATTTGCGACCAGACCCACTACGAGCCACAAGTGTTCTGTACTGGGGTAGGGCTCCACAGGCTTAATTCCCTCTTCAGGCAACTCCCTGTGATGTATTTTCCATGGTACGGTCCCCCTGTCGGCGGACTCATGTCTCCCTTGGGCAGTCCCACTGCTCCCGGTCACGTGTTTGTAGAGCTCCTTCCTCATCAGGCAGAACCTACCACCGCACCGGTCCCACGAGTGGCTTGACAACGCACATGGTGTATTAGCCACATATCAACTCCCCCTAGTCTGGGCAGGATGTGGCCTCCGCAGGGTCTTTTTCCACTGAAAGAATAGGATCAGGAAAGACCGCCTTGCCCGACGCATTCATGGCACCTTCTCTGGGGGCTTTTGGGAGGGTTACGTGCGGCAGACACATCTGCTTCCAGCACGCAGCAGCCTGCTTGCACCTTTATCCACAGTTCACGTAACACAGGCTAGTGCATGGCGCTTTTGATCTGAACTGACACAACGTCGAGTGAGTGACAGAAGGGGAATGTCACGGATACTGCTGTAACCTCCATTCCCTGAGGGAGGGAACGAGACGTTGTGTCCCTTCTGCTATGGCACTTGACTTACCACTGTAAACGGCCGTACCTTATTCTCAGAACCTCAGTGCAAAAAAAAATAATTATTATATAGATACATACACAATACTTTACAGGAATAGTTCACCCAAAAATGACAATTCTCTATTTACTCACCTTTATGTTGCCCCATACTCGTATGACTTTCTTTTATGGAACACAAAGATATTTTTATGTAGATTTAAGATGTTTTTCTCCATACAATGCAAGTCAGTTAGGTCCAACACTTTCAAGCTCCCAAAAAGACATGCGCTTAATGCATGTGAAGGAAGTGAAATCAAGCTTTAAATCATGATCATGCTTCCTGAGACTGCAAATTTCAAGATTTACAGTGAAAAAGGAGTTACATTTTGGTCTATTTTTCACCAAAATCTGATCATATCGCTTCAGAAGACATGGATTAAACCACTCTAGTTGTATGGATTACCTTTATGCCTTTCCTTTATGGAACATAAACTTATTGGACCCTATTGACTTGCATTTAATGTAGAAAAAACCTCATACTGTACCTCCAACAAAATATGTTTGCATGTAATATGTATTTTAATCTTTTTTGTAAGTATTGAGGTAATTTTGTGGATGGTTTTAAGGGGGGAAGTGAGATATAATGTCGTAATTTAGATTTCTGGATTTTAAAAAAATTAAAACTAAGGGCAGATTGAGTTGTGGGACATGTTTTGTCTTATAGCTCGAGAATCATTGCTAAACTCGGACTTCATCAGTCAAAAGAATAGATGCTAAAAGAAGACACTGAGGAAAGAGAGACAAATACTGCTCAGATGTCACTGTTATCGGCCATGACAGGTAAATAGACACCATCCATGGATCATTTCAGGAACAGATCCATGTCAATGATCCAGGCAAGTTTCAGTAAGTTGCTATTTATAGCAGAAAGCTGAAACAAGACTACAGACTAGCCTGTTATTATTATGAGGACACTCCGGAGCCCTGATTTCTCTCTTGTTATCTTCATGAATTGTCCCTTGTACTTGTTTGTTGTTGTCTGGCTGTCTCCTCAGTTTGAAGGACACCATCTAAATTACCAGGGATGCTAATTGGAACTCCCACATGTGCTTAACTTGCATACACACACACACACACACACACACACACACACACTCCCTTTCCCTCCTCTCAGTACCCTTGACGCCACCTCCCGTGGAGAGAACAAGCTCACACCTAATTTAATTAGAAGTCTGTGTGTGCTCTTGCAGTCTGTCTATCTTGGCCCTAAAGTTAATAATTATCTCTCATGTTAACAGCAGCTTGGCACCTTGAGAAACAGTCATGAGAGTTTATGCAGCATTGGTCAGAATGTACGCAAAGATATAAATGTATAGAATACTATATATTTATACTGCCATACTGTTGTCAGAGAATGAATTACACAATTCAGATGTCAAAGCTGTCAAAACGATTCCATTATCAACTAGATTACAAACTTTAGGTTGGCTTGAAAAAGCCTGGTCTGAAAGTTTGAAATAGACAGACAGACAGACAGATAGACAGATGGATGGATGGATGGATGGATGGATGCACATGATTGTATTGCCACAATGGAGAGTATTGGGGCAGTTTGTGCCCATTGCTCTGTAGCGCCGGCCAGTCTGGAGGTGAGCAGTTCTTGGAGAGTAGGAAGGTGAGAACCAATAATCTGTTGAGCAGTCTGGACTATAAGTCTTCTGATGTCTGATTTATTAGCTGAACCAAACAGTTATAGAAGTGCAGAGGACAGACTCAGTGAGAGCTTATTAGATCTGGATCAGCAGCACCTATGGCAGGTTGATCTTCCTCTTGCTAAGTCGTTGCACAGCAATGCTAAGGTGTTCTGGGTTTTCGTGAGGGCATTGCTAGGTGGTTGCTATGGTCTTCTGAGTGGTCGTAAGGATCAATCAATCAATATTTATTTATAAAGCACATTTAAAAACAACCATGGTTGACCAAAGTGCTGTACAAGGTAATATGGTTATTACAAGAAAATTAAAATATACAAAGTAGATAAAAAAAATAAAAAGAAGATAAAACTGGTCACAATATTTAAAGAACATTGAAAGCTAAAGAGAAAAAATATGTCTTTGGAGAAGACTTAAAATTTGAAATTGAGGGATAAAATCTAATAGAGGTAGACTATTCATAGTTTCAGTCAAGCGACTACAAATGCTCAATCACCACGCTTTTTAGTCTAGATCTAGGCAAAGAGAGTAAACCAAAATCTGAAGATCTCAGATTTCTAGAAGGAATATATGGCTGAAGCAAGTTTGACAGATACTTAGGGGCCAAATTATGTAGTGCTTTGTAAACAAACAGTAACATTTTTGAAGTCAATTCTGTACTTGACAGGAAGCCATTGCAAAGCAATTAGAATAGGTGTAACTGACTCATACTTGCGAGTCCCCGTGATAAGTCTGGCAGCAGCATTTTATACCATCTGCAGACAAGAGAGGGAAGACTGAGAGACGCCATAGTAAAGAGAATTACAATAATTTAAACAAGATGTTACCAAAGCATGAATCACAGTTTGAATGTTGCGTGTTGATAAAAAAGGTTTTACTTTTGTGAGAAGGCGAAGATGATAAAAGCATGAATATACAAGAGAACCTAGGTCGAGGTCAGCACCACAATTTTCCTTAGGCCCAAATTAAATAAATTCTGTTTTACCTTAATTTAGATTCAATAAGTTATTTGCAAGCCATAGCTTAAACTCTAGTAGACAATCCAACAAGGGTTGAAAGGCTGATTTATCATTATGTTTTTGTGGAAGATAGATCTGAGTAACGTCAGCATATAAGTGATAAGCAAGGACGTTGCTAGGGTGTTGCTAGGTGGTTGCTAGAGCATTGCATAGCCTTCATTCCTCAAAACAATGATTGACTGATGAGGTTCTACAGAAAGCTGTTTCTTTTTTTTTTGACATTTTTTACCTAATATTGACCTTACGACATGCCAGTCTATTAGTGATGGGCATTCCAGCTTTTTTCAGTGAGCCGGCTCGTTCGGCTCAGCTCACCAAAAAGAGCTGGCTCTTTTGGCTCCGAAATGGCTCTTTAAAAAAAAAATATATGTTTTGTATTTTTTCAAGTCAAACAGTTTGAGTTGGCTCCGCCCTCCCTCACGCATCTTTGGTTCTGATTGACAGGAACAACAGGCAGAGGTGGGTAGAGTAGCCAAAAACTGTACTCAAGTAAAAGTACAATTACTTCAAAAACATAATTACTCAAATAGAAGTAAAAGCACTAACATAAATATTTTCTTGAGTAAGAGTAAGACAGTATCCAATTAAAAGAGTACTCAAGTAGTGAGTAAATTGTTACTTTCACAAATGACATAATAGATGTTTACTCCCCTATATTTGATTACATAATACACATTGAACATGTACTACAGAATTATTATTATTATTATTATTAATGGAAATTCTGTCATCATTCACCATAATGTTGTTCCAAACCCATATGACTTTCTTTCTTCCATGCAACACAATATGGAGATATTAGACAGAATGTCTGAGTCCCTATTTACTTTCAGTGAATGTTTTGTATATATATATATATATATATATATATATATATATATATATATATATATATATATTGAAAGTGAATGGTGACTGATACTGTCCCTAATATTCTGTCTAACATATTTGGTGTTCCACATAATACAAAGACTCACACTGTTTTGGAACAAAATGAGGTAGAGAAATGATGACAGAATACTAAATTATGGCTGAGATATCACTTTAAATAGATAGTTTATCCAAAAATATAAAGTCTCTTATCATTTACTCACCCTCATGCCATCCCAGATGTGTATGACTTCCTTTCTTCTGCAGAACACAAATTCAGATTTTTAAAAGAATATTTTAGCTCTGTAGGCCAAGATTTTTATGCTCCTAAAAGCACATAAAGGCAGTATAAAAGTAATCCATAAGACTCCAATGGTTTAATCCATGTCTTCAGAAGAGATAGGATAGGTGTGGGTGAGAAATAGATCAATATTTGTCATTTTTTGCTAGACAGCAGAGGGCAATATGCAGAGAAGAATGTGAATCACCAAAAACACAAGAAGAATGTGAAGTGATCTTAGTGAATGTGAAGTGAAGTGAGAAGTTTCTCTGTTTCTCATCAACACCTATAACATCACTTCTGAAGATACTGTTCCCCGTCTGTTGCTCACTTCGACGTTGTGTCGAAGAAGCGACACTAGTGGTCTCACTTGAGCGCCAAATATGCCTCTGGTCTATGAAAAAAGGCCAATGAGAAGTTGGCAGACAGTATTACCCCGCCCGGACATAAGTGTATAAAAGCGAGGAAATATGTTGAGTTCATTCAGAAATTTTCTTCGGAGCCGATGGTCGTGTATGCAGCCAGCTGTGAGTCACACACCAGATTCCTGCTTCTGTTCCTCTGACGCTCTGCTTGCTGTTGGATCTACGGCGCACTTCAGTGGCTTTCTCCTTCTCTGCACGGCAGTGCAGCTTGCCCCTGGGCGCTTCGACAGCGCAGATAGTGAAAAGAGCTAAAGATGCCATTCCGCCCCTGTGTAGTTCCTGGATGCGGTAGAGTGCTCTCCGCTTCAGAAGGCCACAGGCGTTGTCTCATGTGTCTGGGCAGCGATCACACCGAGGCAGCAGTTGTGGATGATTCATGCTCTCACTGCGAGGGCATGACCATGGCAACGTTGTGGTTGTGGCTTGCTTTCAATAGAAAGCACGCCACTCCAGCGTTGGAGGCAATCTGCTTCGTCCAGGTATGCCCCCTCGGACCATCCGCCCCCCCCGGCATGCTCGTTGACTCTCGTCCGTGCTCGAGGTAACAGCGGCACACCTCAAGGCTGGCCTGCCTATCCTCTAGAGCTCGAGGTGGATGAGCTCGCCACTGCATTGGAGAGCGCGGCGTCTGACGCTGATGCCTCCCCTAGGCTGCCGCCTTCGGGCCAGCACGTCCAGGCTGAGGCTAACGCGCAGATGTCCGACATGCTTGCTAGGGCCGCCGCCAGCGTGGGGTTGGAATAGAACCCTCCGTCCCCCCCACAGTCATCGCAGTTCAATGGCTGGTTCTGCGCGCCGCTCACAGCCTCCCCGGTTCCGTTTTTCCAGGAGGTGCATGATGAGCTGACGTCTTTGTGGAGAGCCCCTCTCGCCACTCATCACAAAGCCTGCTCATCCACTCTCGCTACCCTCGATGGCAGAGCGGCCCATGGGTATACGGCCTTTGTTCAATTTATTTCATTTGCCATACCCACATTCTCAATAAAAGAGCTATTTCCTTAGTCTCTGGGTCACCTGGCCCGCAAATGCCATTCTCACGGCACTCTGCCGCCAGATCTCAACAGTCCCAGCACGCTGGACGCGGACCATCCGCCTTCATCCCCATGACTGTTCCCCGGCCGGCCGGTTCCGACAAGTCTAGAGGACGCCTACGTCAGACCTCCTCCTCAGTCGCTAACCCGGCCCCTGCCGGGTGTGCGGAGCAAGGTAAGTGATTTGAGTCTTTTCTACGCATGGAGGCACATGGTGCCTCTGGAGTTTGAACGCGTGGCTCTCACTTCCCAACCCGTCTCGCTGGCTGGTCCGGTTGCGCAATTCAGTTTGCCAGGCCTCCGCCCCCCTTCACGGGCGTCTGCTTCTCCACAGTACACGGCAAACATTGCTACTCTCTTACTCAAAAACGCAATAGAGCCTGTCCCTCCAACCGAGATAAAGAAGGGTCTCTACAGCCCTTACTTCATTGTACCCAAGAAAGGCGGCGGCTTCTGACCGATCTTGGACTTGCGAGTTTTCAGTCAAACGTTGCACAAACTCCCGTTAAAAATGCTCACGCAGAAACACATTTTAACCTGCGTTCGGCATCTAGATTGGTTCACAGTGGTAGACCTGAAGGATGCGTACTTCCACGTCTCAATTCTGCCTCGACACCGACCCTTCTTACGGTTCGCGTTCGACGGCCAGGCATATCAGTACAAAGTCCTCCCCTTTGGCAAGTCTCTGTCCCCTCGCGTCTTCACGGAAGTTGCAGAGGCAGCCCTTGCCCCGCACTGAGAAGCCGGCATCCGCATACTCAATTACCTCGACGACTGGCTCATTCTGGCCCACTCACGAGAGTTACTATGCGCTCACAGACACCAGGTGCTCATGCACCTCAGCCGTTTAGGGCTTCAGGTCAACTTGGAAAAGAGCAAGCTCAACCCGGTCCAGAGCATCTCTTTTCTCGGCATGGAGTTAGACTCAGTCTCAATGTCAGCACGTCTCACCAACGAGTGAGTCAGTGTTGAGGTGCCTTGCCGCTCTCAGGCCGGGCACAACGGTCCCCTTAAAACTTTCCCAGAGGCTCTTGGGGCATATGGCATCCTCCTCGGCAGTCGTGCCGCTGGGGTTGATGCATATGAGACCGCTTCAGCACTGGATTCAGACTCGAATCCCGAGATGAGCATGGCACCGCGGCATGCACCGTGTGACAATCACCCCCGCCTGCTGCCAAACATTCAAACCCTGGACAGACCTCTGTTTTCTAGTGGCAGTAGTACCCTTGCAGCAGGAGTCCCGACGTGTCTTGGTCACGACCAACGCCTCCAGAATGGGTTGGGGCGTGCAGTAGCAGGCCGTTGGAAAGGGGCCCCGCTGCGCTGGCACATCAACTGCCTGGAGATGCTGACTGCTTTCTTTGCCCTGCGGAAGTTTCTACCGTTAGTTCGAGACAAACATGTCCTGATCAGGTCAGACAGCACCACTGCGGACTCAAGTCGCTGTGTGCCACTCACATCCCCGGCAACCTCAATGTGGTAGCGGACACGCTGTCACGACAACGCTTGTCCGGTGGAGAGTGGAGGCTTCACCCCCAGTCGGTCCAGCTGATTTGGGAACGATTCGGCCCAGGTAGACCTGTTTGCCTCCCAAGAGACCTCCCACTGCCCACTCTGGTATGCCCGATCAGAGGCTCCCCTCGGGGCAGATGCACTGGCACACAACTGGCCTGCGGGGCTGCGCAAGTACGCATTTCCCCCAGTGAGCCTTCTTGCACAGGTGCAGTGCAAGGTCAGGGAGGATGAGGAACAAGTCACCCTTGTGGCTCCTTATTGGCCCACCTGGGCCTGGTTCTCGGATCTCGTACACCTTGCGACAGCCCCTCCCTTGTGAATTCCTCTGAGGAAAGACCTTCTTTCCCGGGGATGGTGCATGCTCTGGCATCAGCACCCAGACCTTTGGAACCTCCACGTCTGGCCCCTGGATGGGATGCGGAAGATCTAGCTGGTCTACCACCCACGGTCGTAGCCACGATCAACCAAGCCAGAGCCCCTTCTACCAGGTAACATTACGCCCTGAAATGGCGCTTGTTCACGAATTGGTGTTCTTCCCGTGCTGAAGACCCACAGAGGTGCGCAGTTAGGTCAGTGCTCTTATTTCTGCAAGAGAGGCTGGAAGGGAGGCTGTCCCCTTCCACCCTGAAGGTGTATGTCGCCGCCATCGCGGCCCACCACAATGCAGTAGACGGCATGTCCTTGGGTAAGCACGACTTAATCATCAGGTTAATCATCAGGTTCCTAAGAGATGGCCGGAGGTTGAACCCCTCCCGGCCAAGCCTGTTCCCCTCCTGGGATCTCTCAGTGGTCCTCAGGGGCCTCCAGAGACCCCCTTCGAACCGCTAGAATCAGTTGGACTCAGAGTCCTCTCAGTCCCCACAATCTCAGGGTTGAGTCAGTATCGTCTCGTGTTTTCTCAGGTCCGAGCCGGTAGAACTCGGTAACACGCTGACGATCTGGCCAGGTGAATCGCTTGCACCTGGCGCCCTTTCCCTCTGCCGAGGTAAAACTGTGCGCTTTCTCTCCCAGGAGATCCCACCCACCCGGGTCCCTGGTTGATTCCTCTCTAGCCCTTTTGGGTCCGCAGTTCAGCGGAGGAACTTGCCAACCCAGTCCACTACGGGTACTCTAATCTACCCTGTACTGGAATAGGTGCTCCACAGATCGGGACTCTGTGTATTTTCCACAGTACGGTCCACTTACGAAGTGGACCCGCGTCTCCCTTAGGCAGTTTTTTCTGCCCTCCGGTCGCTATGCTGTAGCAACTCCCCCCTCCTCGAGGTTGGATCTACCACTGCGCCACGTTCCATATGTCGCCTAAAAAACCCATGTTATGTATTCGCCACCTTTACCTCCCCAGGTGTGGCCTCCGCAGGGTCTTTTCCCCCTGAAAGAATAGGAAACTGGGTAAGACCCCCTTTCCTCGATGCGTGTAAGTGCCCTGCTGTTCTTGCTCTATGCCGAGAAACATAGAGTGAAAAGAGGCCCAGCCAGGCTTGGCCCGTTCCCAGGTTGGCAAGCATCGCCTTGTTCCCCTCTAGGGTAACTAGAAGGATTCCGATTACTTTTTTGGGGCATTGGGGAAGGGTATGTGCAGCCTGAAACACAGTTGGTCGCTTGTGCACGTGAAATACCTGCCCGTTCCTGTGTCAGCAGTACACATACACGGCTCAGCGCATGGTGTGATTTGAAGTGGACCCCTAGTGTCGCTTCTTCAACACAACGTCGAAGTGAGCAACAGACAGGGAATGTCTCGGTTACATATGTAACCTCCGGTCCCTGATGGAGGGAACGAGACGTCATGTCCTCCCGGCCACGTCGCTGAGCCGAGCCACTGTAGTGGCCGGACCATTTCCGGCTCCTCAGAAAAATCCTGAATGAAATCAAGTATTTCCCCGCTTTTATACCCGTATGTCCGGGGCGGGGTATGCAAATACTGTCTGTCAACTTCTCATTGGCCTTTTTTCATAGACCAGAGGCATATTCGGCGTTCAAGAGAGACCCCTAGTGTCGCTTCTTCAACACAATGTCTCGTTCCCTCCATCAGGGAACGGAGGTTACATGCGTAACCGAGACGATTTAACCACTGGAGTTTTATGGATTATTTTTATGCTGACTTATGTTTGTTTGTTTTGCTTTAAAATGTTGCCACTCATTCACTTGCATTGTATGGACCTACAGAGCTGAGAAATTCTTCTAAAAATCTCAATTTAAGTTCAGCAGAAGAAAGAAAGTCATACACATATGGGGTTGCATGAGGGTGAGTAAATAATGAGAATTGTAATTTTTGGGTGAGCTATCCCTTTAAGGGCTCTTGTCAGATCTGGATGAATTTGTCAATAAGAAGAAAGGTTTGGAAATATTTCTAGTAATTATTACAGTGAAAATGTGAAAATGTCCCACAAGGACATAATATATGCTGAAATACAATGCCTTCTTTCGCTATTTCATAGCTGTGTGGATTCTTATTTCAGTGTAGTTACAGTTTTCAGTGTCGTAAGTATTTAGATCATTAGTTCTGTACAGCAGTACTGGCGCTCTCTAAAAGCACTAACCCTGATCGTGGAACATTCGCTGTGTCTGAAACCACCCCTAACCACTATATGGTGCACTATTTTGAGTTTTCGCTATTTTGTAGGAGTGTCTGAATTCTGAGTGAGCCACTCATTCCCTACTTTTGTTCACTCATTCTTACCCACATTGCACTCTAATTTCAAGTGTACATTTCAAGTAAACTTGATGACGTTTAATTACCCACAATCCACCACAGGTAAGACATACGAGCTGAGAGTTTACTGCTTCCTTCACTCCTGCAAGGTTTTATTTCATTCTGAATTTCATGTACTAAATTACTTTTTGACAAATCATTACTGGATTAAAATCACATAATAACATATAGAGAGACAAAACATATAGATACATTTTAAAATTCACTGTTTATTTGATCAAATGTGTTTACTCTTTATATTAGCACACAGTATATACTAAAAATGACAAACAGAATGAAGAATTATGGTATTACTATATTATTTAATAAGAATAACAAGTACAAATACAAAAATTTCATATGTGACATTGTTTCTGTGACAGCCCCAGAGCTCCGAAACTCACATCCAAATACACTCATTTTGTTCACTTACTGCTGAGATATAGTGCACTAAATGCCATTCACTATATAGGAAATAGTGAATGAGTGAATGATTGTGGACACAGCCACTCTCATTGCAAATATTGGCTCGCGCCTACACATCTGACACGTGGCACCTCACTGTGCACGAAAAGCCCACGTTAGAATTAGAGCCAAAACATACCACAGCGTGCTGCTTTAAATTGGAGCTGTGACTTTAATCTTGAAAAATCATCTTGTCTTGGTGTTAAATGAAGGCAATGCATGACAAAACTATTATTGTTTCACTGTGTGGAGCGAAGAAAGTGTTTCACTTTGAAGAGCTTGATGCTTCTGCACTAATGACTTCAGTGACAGAGAGCCTCTCATCACGAGCAGCTGTGTGAACTTCCGCTCTCGTAAAAGTCTCCTTCAATAATCTCTCAATAAACTACACAATAATTCAAATTAAACCCAGTAATCTAACGACAGTAATGCTACACATTGTAAAGAAGTAAAAGTAAAAAAATTTAATTAGAAATTGAGCAGGCAGACAGAACGAATGTGTTTGAGCTTGAGCATTTAGGCCTATATTATTTTATTTCTTCTTTTGTTCTTTGAATTAGTTAATTTTATTAATTTAAATCTTTTGATTATTCATATCTTAATTTTTTTTTTTATTTTTATAAATAGTTTTGGCTTTTCTGATATGCGAGCTGGCTCCCAACATTCACCTACAAGAGCCGGCACTTAGAGCCGACTTGTTCGCGAACAACCCATCACTACAGTCTATTGCATACTGTGGCAACTCAAAAACAAACACAAAGACTATGTGAAGCTTCATTTAACCAAATAGCTTTCAACTGTGTTTGATATAATGGCAAGTGATTTTCTTGTATTTCTTGTAATTCTTGTATTTAACATGATTACTCAAGGACAAGGTGTTGGAGTGATGGCTGCTGGAAATGGGGCCTGTATGGATTAGATCAAAAATTACTTTTTTCAAATAGTGATGGTGCAGTTTTTTACAATAGTAATGTCCTGACTATACTTTCTGATCAGTTGAATGCCACTTTGGTGAATTAAAGTACCAATTTCCTTCCAAAACAGCAAAATCTGTATATTATAGATAGAAGATGTACATACAGATGGCGCTGCGTATGGCAGCCATGGTGTGGAGTGCTCCAATTCTTTAGTTGTTTTTGTTTGTTTGTCCTGTGTTTAGCAGTCTTTTTCCAATCAGTTTAACCAGGGACGAACTGCTGAACATTCGGCAGCACATACCAGACAATCTTTTCCTGGTTTTTGACTATTCAGACATTTTGCTGGACATTTTAGTCAGAGACGCAGTTGAGTTATTAAAGAGACACAGGTGAGGAAATTGAGACTGCGCTCTGTTCAGGCTTCTGAACAGCACTGCCGAGTATTCATCTAGAGTCGATTATGCGAATGGCAGTGATTTACACTCAACTTGGATGTTTACATGGATTTATACAGTTAATCCGCCTGAGGTAGCTGTGATAGTTTCCAGTACCCCCGCGAGGGCATGGAGTAAATGCATACTATGACATGCGGGACAAAGCACACTGATATATTGCTGCACTGAGGAAAACGAGACGGCGCTCTGGTCAGGCTTCCGAAAAGCACTGCTGTGTACTCATCTAGCGAATCTCCGCTCTCTTAACAAAATGGACGAACTACATCTCCTCACCTATACAAACAAGAACTTTTCATCCTCTGCTGCCTTGTGCTTCACAGAAACCTGACTGAGTGAAGCCATTCCGCTGTTCACAGTGGATCACATCATGGATTTAACAGGGAAAACAAGAAGTGGTGGAAAATGTTTTACATCAATGAAAGTTGGTCTACAGATGTAACAACGTTAAAGAAGATGCAATGTCCTCTTTATAAACTGCAGGAGTTTTCCTCATTTGTTCTGGTGAGTGTTTACATCCCACCACACATTAGTGAACACAGAACTGCAACAGCTGGCTGATCAAATCACAGACACAGAACAACACTACCCGGAAAATTATTCTTGGGGATTTGAACAAAGCAAAACTCACATGTGAACTGCCCAAATACAAACAGCACATTACATGCCCAAATATATACACAGAACTATATTGGATCACTGCTACACGACAATAAAGGATGTACATCGCTCTGTCCCTCAAGTAGCTTTGGGCTCTCTGATCACTGTCTGGTTCATCTTCTTCTAACCTACAGGTAAAAACTAAAATCAACTAAGCCTGTAGTAAAAACTGTAATGAGTGACCAATGAAGCAAAGCTGGAACTACAAGCCTGCTTTGACTGCACTGATTGGAGTGTTTTTGCTTCAGACACCAATCTGGATGAGCTCACAGATACTGTGACATCATATATCAGTTTCAATGAGGATATTTGCATTCCTACAAGGACTTAATTAATACAACAATGACAAACTATGGTTTACAGCTGAACTCGTGCAGCTTTGTCTGGCCAAAGAGGATGCTTACAGAGGTGGGGATAAAGTCTTGTACAATCAGGCCAAGAACACACTGAATAAGGAAATCAGAAGCTAAAAGAAGCTATTCTGATAAGCTGAAAAACTAATTTTCAGCTAACAACCCTGTGTAGGGCATTACATATAAAATTTAAAGATGTGAACTCAATCAGTTAAAATGGGTATTGTGCATGCATTTTATCACCATTGTATATTGGGTAATTTGCACGCATGCTAAATTTAGGAGGGAATTTAGGGTCTCGAAATATGTGAGCTATGGACTAGATTAAACTGTCCTTGTTGTACCTTGTTAGGTAATGAAATGTATAAGGGAATTAGTCACGTTCGACAATCATTATAAATTAGATAAATGAAAAATAGCTCGATTATTTGTCTTTAATAGATTCTCCACCATTGAAATCATAATACAACACCTAGTTGTATCAGATCACAATTTCTACTGCAAGGAATTAGCTTTAATAAGTGAATTACGATTAATTCACTTATTGGAGTGATTTTATTCTCATTGCTTATTGAAAATAAAATCACATGTATTTAGATACAGCTTTGAAGCAATATCTTTCAGAAACAGGGATGAGATTATTTATCAAAATATATCAGTCAAATCGTCTTTGAATACAGACAAACTTTATTGCTATTCTACACATAAGTCTAATCTAACACATATATACATGAGACAGGTTTGTGAGTAGTGACATAATGTGAAATAACTGATCAGTACAGTGAAGATGAACTCTATGGAGTCTGTTGACAATACCTTAAGAACCATTTCATCCTTCTTATCCAAAATATTTAATCATTCACCAGCACTTTGAGCATAATATTGGAGGTGATACTTGCGTGTCCTGGCATCCTTTATGTTGCTCGGTTCTTGGTTGAAAGATCATTCCGTCAATGTTTTGACTTCTTTATTATCAAGTTTATTGTCTGTATGAATTATTTTAGCTGTGAAGCGAGGCATTCTCACTCCTTCTCGGGATGTCGAGTCTAGAGCTCCCGTGGATCTCACATGGCACGAGTTTGGTTCCGGCGAGATGCAGTGCAGTGGTCGGAAGAGTCAAGAGGAAGAGATTCAAGAGCATGTGTTCTTCCTGTTTGGAACTATTTTAACGGAAATTGGCTACATCCCCCAAAGGTGTCCTGCGCAAATCAGAAGTGACTTTTCAGAGTCACATGGTCAACTGGGCTGTCTTTTCCGACAGTTGAGTCATGGTCCTTTGTTTCAGACTGTTAAACATTTCACGCTTAAAAATAGTGCATATTTAATCATGAACTTTACATCTTGCAAATGGTACAAGAGACATGAAATTCATTGTCATCAGATTTTTCTTCATACACAAACAAATGTTTGCATACTAAACATGACACGTTTTTATGGATGTTACACGTGTTGGTAATAAAACATGAAAATCTCTGGTTACAAAATCATATTGGTTTTACACATCATTGCATTTTATCAAGTTAAACCTTATATTTACCATTCTTAGTATAATGAGATAAATCATACAGAATTAAAGCTTCTACAATCATTAATTTGTCAGGTACAAACTTTACCACAGTTCAAAGTGATTTTCAGCATTATCTAGCAAGGCTAGATTAAGATGAAATGTCTTAGAGTTGTGCAAATCTGATGGTAACCTTGCACAGAAGAAAAGTCTTCTTTAACTGGGTGGGGGTTCTTGTGAAGGCTGGTGATTAATGACGTTGAAACATTCCAAACTGAAAGGCTGTTTTTTTTTTCCTCGTTTCAAATCATGTTGGTGGAATTCTTCTGCATATATAATTTTACACCTGCATCAGTGTGGAGCAGCCTGAAAGACATTACTAACTTCAAGAGACCATCCCCCAACACTGTAGGGAACCAACAACTGGCTGACGACTTGAATGTGTTCTACTGTAGATTTGAAAGGCACAATCTCACACCCCACATCCGCTCTGACCTTCACTTCACACAAACATCAACACCTCCTGCAACCCCCCTCCTCCCATCACTCTGACATAATTTGAAAGACTGGTGTTGGCATACCTGAAGGACATCACTGGGCTCTATCTAGATCCCCTTCAATTTGCCTATCGACATCTGGACAGACCAGGGACATTTACAAGGATCCTTTTTGTGGACTTATGTTCGGTTTTCAACACCATCATTCCAGCTATTCTCCAGACTAAATTACAACAACTGTTCCCACATCTATCTGTCAGTGGATCACCAGCTTTCTGATGGACAGGCAGCAGCTAGTGAGACAGGGGAAATTCACTTCCAGAGCATGTACAATCAGAGCACAGAGCACTGGTGCCCCCCAGGGTTATGTGCTCTCCCCACTAATCTTCTCCCAGTATACAAATGTCTACTTTATCAAGGACCCCTCTGTCAAGCTCCTGAAGTTTGCAGAAGACACTAGTGTCATCTGCCTCATCCAAGATGATGATGAGTCTGTATACAGAAGGAAGGTTGAACGGCTGGCTCACTGGTGTAGTCAAAACAACCTGAAGATGAATACGCTCAAAACAGTGGAGATGATTTACACAATCTTTAGGAGGAACACTCCAACATTGACCCCCTCACCATTTAAAATGCATTGTGGCAGTAGTGGATTAATTCAGGTTCCTTGGCACTACCATCTCACAGGACCTGAAGTGGGAGACCCACATTGACTCCATTGTGAAAAAGGCCCAGCAGAGGTTGTACTTTCCAAGTTCAACCTGCTACAGGTGCTGCTGATACTGTTCTACTCAGCAGTCATTGAGTCTGTCCTCTACACTTCAGTAACTGTCTGGTTTGATGCAGCTACGAAATCAGATATAAGAAGACTAAAAAGGACAGTTCGGCTGCTGAGAGGATTATTGGTTGCCCCCTACCCACCCTTCAAGAACTGTACACTTCCAGAGTGAGGAAAAAGGCTTGAAAAATCACTCTATATTCCAATCACCCTGCCCACTACCTTTTTGAACTGTTGCCTTCTGTCAGGTGCACCAGAACAGTCAGGCACAGGAACAGTGTGTGTGTATATATATATATATATATATATATATATATATATATATATATATATATATATATATATATATATATATATATATATATGATTTTATATTTTATTTTTATTCAATTTTTTTTATTATTATCTCTGTCTGTATCTCTGTTTGTTGTATTGTTTGTACACTGGAAGCTTCTGTCACCATGACAAATTCCTTGTATATGTAAGCATACTTGGCAATAAATCTGATTCTGATTGCAATTCTGATTCTTCAGATTATTCCAAACTTTTGTCCGCCAGTGTATATGAAGACACCATATATCAAACAACATCACTTATCAGTCCAAGAAACAGCTATGACAGTTTAGTCAACACAAATGGAAAGCAGATTTACATACAGCTCCACATTTGGGGCTAGTTTGGTTAATTATTAATTTACAGATGTTAATCGACAATTCATCAATGCATTTACAGTCAGACCTTAACTCCCAGTTTCTGATCAGTCAAACAGTGATCTTCTAAAAACAATCAAACGAATGGACCAAGACTCACCTCAAGAATCGGAACAGTTAGTTCCTTTGAAAATCAAACTTAAATGGAACCAATCAAACATAGAAAAACTCAAAGAAAACATGAACTATTTTAGAATATTATATATGTTATATGATTTAATGTCCACTAATTATTTCATGTCCACTAATTTTTCCCCAGATGTAAATGGAATAAATTTAGCAACAGACAAAATTAATTACATATTTGAAAAATTGGCCATTTTATCTAACACTAGACAACCAAACAAACATAAAGCAAATCAATAAAATATATATATATATATATATATATATATATATATATATATATATATATATATATATATATATATATATATATATATATATATATATATATATATATATATGTGTGTGTGTGTGTTGTAAATTCTTTGTCTTATTGTCAGTAACTTCTCTTGTTAAGGTCTCGGTTACGGAAAACACGCATTATACAGTTTGACGCAGGTATGGTTCAAACGTAAGTGACGTATTCTCTATTACGCAAGTGGCGCAACCGGAGTTTGTAATGTTTTCATTCTCGTGCAGCATCCCTAAGTGCAAGTTAAAGTTAATGACGACGTAAGTTCATATCATGATTCTATGTTTGATGCAGAATGTTTCTGTATATGTTGCAACTAGTTCTGGCGTTAAGCCAGTATTGCCGCTGTTTGTGATCTGTATAATTATTAGTTTGTCACATATGAACACTCGTGGTAGCGCCGCTAGCACGGCTGCTTATAATGCTAAAATCTGCAATAGGATTCTATATGTTCATTTATCTCCATATGTGCATAGTACTGTATCCTGCAGTTTGTTATCTGTTAATATTATAATGCTACGTAATCTGATCCATGTTATTAGGTCCTTTCCATAGTTTATATCCCTTGCATTCTTTATCTAAGCATATATATTAATATTGTTTATTTGTAATTTACTGTTGAATCATAACAGTCTGTATGTAGACAAGTTATTTATCTCTGTTTGATTGTTTATTACAGAAACTACCTCAGTTGTATACTGCTATGTGTACAAGGTTGAATCTTGCACAAATAAAAGGTGGGAAAGATATCTGATGACTCCTACTCCCTGATCAGAGTACTGAAGTGGTTAACACCTTAAGAAACCGGCATTCAGTGGGGCAATCCCCAACAATATATATATAAAGATTATATATATAAATACTACCTGTATGTAAACGTAAATGTCTTAGAAAACTAAGACAACTTTCCAACAAAAAACATAAAGAACCAGCCAATCATATGACAAGGCTCACCTACTCTGCCTGAAAAAGTGCAAAAGACTCATATGCAACAAAAGAGGTAATTCTTTTAAAGTTAAAATGAATTAAATTGATCAATGAATAGACCAAACACATTTTGTAGTCTGTATAAAAAAAAATTGAAAGACCCAAATCTGAAACCACTCCAAAATGCCAAAATTTGGAGATCTTACTTTTAAAATCTACATAAATAATTTACGATTTAAAAAAAAAACTTCATGAAAACAATTAAAATCTATCCAAAATCTTTGGATACATACAGCATATAATGCTGTGAGAAATAAAATAACATACAGTAATAAAAGATTCGGACAAAACATCATTAGTATTAAATACTTAAATACAGCAGCCACAACTTAATTTAAGCTCAACAGTAGAGGGGCTTCAGCCAATATTGTCACGACTGGACACTCAGTCAACCTGGATAAAACCATAGTTATGTTGAAGAGAACCAGATCTCAGGGAAACTGATTCCAGTTTACTTACAGAGGAGAGGTCCTACAATACAGCTCCACCTACAGTTATCTTGAAATAAGTGCATCTGGAGGATTTAA
The DNA here is from genome assembly GCA_032164185.1 of Moxostoma hubbsi. Taxonomy (NCBI): domain Eukaryota; kingdom Metazoa; phylum Chordata; class Actinopteri; order Cypriniformes; family Catostomidae; genus Moxostoma; species Moxostoma hubbsi. Next base: position 5,107,934 of record JAVLUX010000186.1, read on the forward strand.
CCTGGCTGTAAAACACTGGGTGAAAAGGCTTGGAAGGCATTTAATGCCATCCAATCACAATTTGGCCAAATAAAATTACCAATTTAAATTAGGACAAAATTATATAATTCTATAATAAAACAACTACTACTATATGGATGTGAAATATGGGGACCCATGACAGATTTTCACCATTGGGATAAATCTTCAATAGAAAAAATGTAATTGCAATTTGCAAAAAAGAATTTATGTGTACATAGAAGCACTTCAAATAGTGCCTGTAGGGCTGATTTAGGTCTATGCCCCTTAAGCATTGAAATTCAGAAAAGAGTCATACAATTTTGGCATCAAAATGAAACCCCTGCTGTATCACACCCTCTGATTATTCTCAATCTGAATCTTGTTAATGAAAGCAAAATTGATATCCACAAATCTAAACATATTGTTAAAGAAACTGACAAAAACATAAAACATGATCGTGATGAAACATTAAAAACTTGAACTCCACAACAAACTTAAGTGCTTTTCAGCCCTAAACAGAACTACCAAATTTGCAAATTAATTATTACATTTTAAAGAATAAAAGATTCTGTAAATATATAGACAAAGTATAATATAACATTTAATATTTTATTCCATAAACTGTCTGTTCACTCCCCTGGAAATATGGGTATATAAGGAGCTGGAATACAACCACTCATTCAGACTTCTTCTGAGCCGAGCGGTTGTATTCACTGAGCTGAATTACTCTGCATAACCATTCATCTCTGACTATAGTAAAGCTGTTGGATTTATATTGCATTACAGTGGCATCTCCCCCTCTTGCACCGGTTGAGTGCAAAGAACTCCCCTGGGTGCTTCAGCAGCCTAAAAGTGTATATTCTTCCTCTAAAAAAATTGTTTTCCCTTCTAAAATAGTGGCACTCACGAAGAGCATGTTTTTAAAGATAGCTTTTCTATTTGTGTATATTTCCTGGTTGCGATCGTTACCTCTCCAATTCCCACGGCCACTATCACTGCCTCACACGTTGGGGGCAGCCCACGCGGAGACAGCGTTCGTGGATGGTTCGTGGTAAGCACCACAGCGGCTCCCCTCCGTGGTCCTTCTTCCTACGGGTTCGAGGCCACGTCAGTTAGCACTGGGAGCGATTTGGGGATCTCAATGGGAGCCACTCTGCCAGGAAACTCCTCGCGGACCTCCCATTTGCCAGCTCGCTCGTTTGCGATGAGACCGCCGGCTCATCTCAGGGGGAGTCCATGATCTCATTCGTGGCTCACAAAGCAGATGAGCTTTCGATTACAGCATCGGGAGCGGGCTGGTTCAGTCTGACGCCATGCGCAGCTGACGGCCATACTTGTCTGGGCAGCTGCGAGCATCAGTCTGGAGTGGAATCATCAACTGCCTCGAGTTGCTGGCGGTATTGCTTGCCCTGCAGAGGCTATTGCCATTGATCCGGGGCAAGCACGTGTTGGTCCGGATGGACAAAACTGCAATGGTTGTGTACATCAACCATCAAGGTGGCCTATCCCAGATAGCAATGAGTCGGCGGGCCGCTGGCAGTGCTCCGGAGGCAGTAGAAGTGGCAGAATGGTGTTATCGCAAACACGTTTGGCAGCGCACCGCCGGCGGCAGCCGCTTTTTAAAAGCGGCAGCCGCCTTCGTTCCGCAGCCGGCCCGCTGGCCATACGCCGTTATATCGAAGGCGGACCTTCCGCGGGCCGTCGGAGGCAAGCGCTATTTTCGCGTGATCTGCCACCGCTTATTGTATATATATATATATTTTTTAGATTTATAGTATGCAGTTTATCAAGAATAATGATTGATAAAACCAGACAAATTTCCATTTGGCTTTTAATTCCACATTTCAAAGTACAGTAACTGTCATTGAAACAAGATGTCAGATCACTGAAATATAAATAACAGAAAAATACAAACATTATATACACACACACTCACACACTAAAGAACATGCAGGTTTCTAATTAAATTTTGGTTAAAAAAAAAACACTTTTGTAAAAAACACTATTGTAACACTTAAATAATTGTTAATAATATAAAGAGGTCAGCTCTGTGATGAAAAGAATTACCAGTAAACATAAGCAATGAGGATATTTGGTACCAAAGAAAGTGCAGGATACCAAATAAATTGAGGTATAACATCATATTTACAAGTCATTTCTAACAAAAGGATAAGTGGTAATAATTTAGAGTAAAGCTCTGGAGTAGAATATACCATTATAACCGCAATGCTGACCTGTGGCACAAGGATTTACAAGCTATATTTAACAATAGAATAACAGTTAAGCACACTGGTGGAATGAAAGTAGAATTTTTGGTACTAGTTAATGTGCAATATCAAATATCAGGCAAGAAATAGGATTTACAAACTACACTCACCTAAAGGATTATTAGGAACACCATACTAATACTGTGTTTGACCCCCTTTCGCCTTCAGAACTGCCTTAATTCTATGTGGCATTGATTCAACAAGGTGCTGAAAGCATTCTTTAGAAATGTTGGCCCATATTGATAGGATAGCATCTTGCAGTTGATGGAGATTTGTGGGATGCACATCCAGGGCACGAAGCTCCCGTTCCACCACATCCCAAAGATGCTCTATTGGGTTGAGAACTGGTGACTGTGGGGGCCATTTTAGTACAGTGAACTCATTGTCATGTTCAAGAAACCAATTTGAAATGATTCGAGCTTTGTGATATGCTGCATTATCCTGCTGGAAGTAGCCATCAGAGGATGGGTACATGGTAGCCATAAAGGGTTGGACATGGTCAGAAACAATGCTCAGGTAGGCCGTGGTATTTAAACGATGCCCAATTGGCACTAAGGGGCCTAAAGTGTGCCAAGAAAACATCCCCCACACCATTACACCACCACCACCAGCCTGCACAGTGGTAACAAGGCATGATGGATCCATGTTCTCATTCTGTTTACGCCAAATTCTGACTCTACCATCTGAATGTCTCAACAGAAATCGAGACAGTCTTCAACTGTCCAATTTTGGTGAGCTCTTGCAAATTGTAGCGTCTTTTTCCTATTTGTAGTGGAGATGAGTGGTACCCGGTGGGGTCTTCTGCTGTTGTAGCCCATCCGCGTCAAGGTTGTGCGTGTTGTGGCTTCACAAATGCTTTACTGCATACCTCGGTTGTAATGAGTGGTTATTTCAGTCAAAGTTGCTCTTCTATCAGCTTGAATCAGTTGGCCCATTCTCCTCTGACCTCTAGCATCAACAAGGCATTTTCACCCACAGGACTGCCGCATACTGGATGTTTTTCCCTTTTCACACCATTCTTTGTAAACCCTAGAATTGGTTGTGCGTGAAAATCCCAGTAACTGAGCAGATTGTGAAATACTCAGACCAGCCTGTCTGGCACCAACAACCATGCCACACTCAAAATTGCTTAAATCACCTTTCTTTCCCATTCTGACATTCAGTTTGGAGTTCAGGAGATTGTCTTGACCAGGACCACACCCCTAAATGCAATGAAGCAACTGCCATGTGATTGGTTGATTAGATAATTGCATTAATGAGAAATTGAACAGGTGTTCCTAGTAATCCTTTAGGTGAGTGTATAATAGAATCGTTAAGCACTGACGGAATGAAATAAGCCAATACTAAAGTCACGGTAAGTAGAATATTTGATACCAGATAATGTGCAGATATCAAGTATTACATTCATCTTACACATGACACTTCTCATCCCTCAGGGCTTGGTTGTCATCCCTCAGGGCTTGTTTTTTATTCTGGAGTCTCTGGAAATCTACATTTAAAAAATAATAAAAAATACAACAACTAAAGGCACTATTTTCAATACTGTTAAAACACTGGACACTAAGACATAGGCCTAGAATATACCTTCATAGCAGAAAACTTCACGCTGTACACGAGGTGCCAGGGGAGTCCAAGGGCCAATAACTGAGCGATGAATTTCTCCTATTGATAATCATTGACATTTAAAAATATGTTTGAAGTTATTGGATACATGTAATGAATTGGACTTAAATGTAACACTTAGTTTAGCACAACGTATTACATACGTCCAGTGTTTTCACCCATATGCTGCCAGAGTAAATTTGCTGCTGGGGGTGTAAAGCTTAGTACTTGACGAGCTGGGGGAGCAAACATAACAGCTTTAATTTCACTGCAGAGTATTGCATATTCAGTAATGAAACAATAATTGAACTGTGCAAAGCTAATGGAATGTACAACACACCTCGACACCTTTCATCCAGAAACTGCTGCGTTGAGTAACCTGTCAAGTGTCCTAATGAAAAACAGATGATGATTAAAGGATTCCTCATCTTAAATAGAAGCAATAGTTTCAAGACAAAGACAAAAAATGTTGCAAATTACATAACTTACTTGTACTCAAACTCTTGGTTCTGTGAAGTGGAGTCTGGATTACTGGGGAGAAACCTGGTTCTGAGAAAGAGGAAACAGAAATTTTAAAATCTAACAAAGTGTATAGTTTAGTGGCAGGATCACAAATCAAACATCACAGCAATACATTTTACATACCAGCTCTGAAATCTACAGATGGCTCAACATTTTCCTGGTTTTCTGGAATCGATGCAACTTCTGGAGCATCAGGCAGCACTGAAACCTCGTTACCGGGAACAATGTTTTCAAAGCTCAAAAGAGGTTGCTGAAACGACAGCACTGCTGGTGCATCTGGAAGACTAGACTCCTCTTCATCAGAAGAGGCCTGGGGTCTGTACTTGGAAGTTGAGACTCCGTTGTTTCAACACTGGAACCTGTTTGGAAGCACACCAAATATCTCATCGCCTCTTGCCAAGATTCTAGAGCAGGGAATAATGAATGAAAGAGTCAGTTATCCATTATAAACAGACAAAGAAATTACACAGATGAAATGCAGGAAAATCAAATACACAAGTCAGACCCATTTACCTGCTCCCTTCATAAACTTAAAATGATGTTTCTCCCAGGTGCTGTGTGGAGACGTACAGCGGATGGCTAAATTGTTTCCTCTGTCTTTTTTGCGGAGGTTAAATGGGGGTCAATAGCACATGTCATTGCTGAGCCACACTTGCGGAACCACTGCAAATGGCAGATCCTCCTCGTTGATAAACTGAACAATGGCAAACAGCATCTAAAATAGAAGAAAGATTAGCATAAAATATACATTTTGATTAATTTCCAGGCAAAATCAATAACAACGGAAAACCAGCCTTTCCATCCGGGCAAGGAAGAAGATAATATTTCTCTAGCATTGTTTGCAGCTTCAATTTCCTGTTTGTCCCTCTCAACTCCTTTCAATATTCTTCTCCTTTTGGCCCAGTAGCTAGACATTGTGACTAACAATGCATTTAACTTTAAAGCCAAAACAATTTTCCAACAGTAGGTCTCTTGGGTGAAGATAACTGGTTATGCTCTGGGTCAAGGTATCTGCAAGAAAATGTGAACAAAACCACATTGTTACCGTTAGGAATATACAGTAGATATGCTGTGGGGAAAAAACTGAACAGCCAAATGTGGAACAGTGAAATTGTTAAACATAAAATGTATTCATTCAGTGTAGTGTTTCAAGTGAACACAGCATTGTCCTCAAACATAAAAAGTACAACATTTCAGAGAAATAGAACTCATCACAATACCCTTAAATCCTAGAAGTACAGTAGCAATACAGCACATGTTAGCTAACACTTGCTAGCCACTCTAGCTACTGGACTAGCAGCATACTGCAAGAACAAAGATGACTAACTTAGATATTTTAAAAAGATAAACTAAAAACAATGTAAACATAATATTGCGTTACACAAAAAGGAAACATGTACTTATTTAAACGATGTTAGTCGATGACTTTGCTAGCTAGAAAACTGTAGGCTGTAGTAACTAGTACTGACAGTAACTCGTGATTGAACGGCAAACTGATGCGAATGTGCTCTAGTTTATTGTTACGGGAGGGGCCAGCCTCAGTGGCTCCAGTGTCTTTCATTGTTCACTGATAGTCCGGCATTGGTGAAAAGTCTAACTTCATCAATTTATTCTGCTAAATTGTTCATACCATGAATTAAATATCTATTTTAAAACCGAATCAGAAAGCTATGTATTGCCAAGTAAGTTTTACAAAAGGAATTCTTTTTGGTTTATTGGTGCATGTCTCAAATGTGCATCAATCAAAAAATGTAAACAATTTTCACCTAAGTGCATAATATAGTTCAATATATTTTACATATATTACTGTATAATCGCTTCAGAGTTTCAAAGTAATTTAAATGTCATTTCCTAAACCTTACCTTATCATGGAATCAAGAGTCAAGAATCTGTTATAAACCCTAATGGCTTTGGAGCAAAAAATAATAATAGCAAACATGGCTGGTCGATTTTGAGAGTAGAAATCCTTGTATTTCATTACGGAGGCAACCGGCAGAGAAAATGAAGCAGTTGGCTTCGCATCTCGCAAGAAATGGGAGTGACGAATTCGGAGGCAAATGTTTCATCCCCGCCAGTGGGACGCACCTATAGCCAACAGCTTAGGGTCGGCGGCAAAAAGAAGCCGTGCGGATATTTTTTGCTATCTGGGATGCTCTCATCAGATGTTGCAATTCGCCCGCTGTCTCCTCCTCTGAAGTTGTTGCGAGCCACTCATTTCCTAGGCAACCTCAACAGCACAGTGAACACCCCGCCGCAGCAGGTCATGCTCAGGCAAAAGTGGAGACTCCACCCTCAGGTGGTCCAGCTGAGTCGATTCAGTAAAGTGCAGGTGGAAACTGTTCACTTCCTGGGAATCCTCCCACTGCCCGCTCTGGTATTCTCTGACCGAGGCTCCCCTCGGCACAGATGCGCTGGCTCACAGCTGGCCACTGGGGCTGCGCAAGTATACGTTTCCCCCAGTGAGTCTACATGCACAGACATTGTGCAAGGTCAGGGAGGACCAGGAGCAGGTCATCCTAGTGGCACCTTATTGGCCCACCCGGACTGGGTTCTTGGACCTCATGCTCCTCGCGACAGTCCCCCCCTGACGAATTCCCCTGATGAACCACTTCTTTCTCAGGGACAGGGCACCATCTGGCACCCGCGATCAGACCTCTGGAATCTCCATGTCTGGCCCTTGGATGGTATGTGGAAGACTTAAGTGGCCTACCACCAGCAGTGGCGTCCACAATCACTCAGGCCAGGGCTCCCTCGGCGAGGCGCCTGAATGACCTGAAGAGGTGTCTGTTTGCAAAGTGTTGTTCTTCCCGATGTGAAGACCCCAGAGATGCGCAAACAGCTCAGTGCTTTCCTTTCTGCAGGAGATGCTGGAGGGGCAGCTGTCCCCCTCCACCTTGAAAGTGTATGTTGCCGCTATATTGGCACATCACAATGCAGTATACGGTAAGTATTTAAGGAAGCATGATTTGATCTTCAGGTTCCTGAGAGGTGCAAGGAAGTTTAACCCCCCCAGTCCTTGCCACGTTCCCTCGTGGGACCTCTCCGTGGTCCTTCAGGGCCTACCAGGAGCTCCATTTGAGCCCCTAGAGTTAAAAATGCTCTCCTTGAAGACTGCCCTCCTGATGTGTTCTCTGCCATCAAGATGGTAGGGGACCTGCAGGCATTCTCTGTCAGCGAACCATGCCCGGAGTTCGGTCCGGTTACTCTCAAGTCATACTGAGACCCTGACCGGGCTATGTGCAGAACCAGCCTTGGCATTGCTGTGTCCTGGGCATGCTTTGCACATCTACTTGGATCGCACACAGAGTTTTGTAAGATCTGGGCAGCTCTTTGTCTGATTTGGTGGACAGTGGAAAGGAAACGCTGTCTCCAAACAGAGGATCACCCACTGGGTCATTGACGTCATCGCCATGGCATATCACGCCCAGCATGTGCAATCCCCTGTGGGGCTGCACGCCGATTTTACCAGGGGTGTAGTGGCCTCCTGGGCTCTGACCAATGGCGCCTCTCTAGCAGACATTTGTAGAGCGGCACCTAACACCTTTGCGAGGTTCTATAACGTCTGTGTTGAGCCAGTTTCGTCCTGTGTTGTCAGGTACAAACAGGTAAGTCTCAGGACAGCTGGCCAGGTGTACCGCTTGTGTATAGTGCCTTTCCCCTCCCTTGAGGTGAAGACGTGCACTCCTTCTCCCAGTCATGTTCACAAAAGTGTGGACCCTGGATGTCCTTCCTGCTTAGCCCTGTGGCTGGTGAGTTTTGGTGGAAATTCGCTGCCAGCCTAGTAAGTATGTCAATTAAGCCCTGTACTGGGGTAGGTGCTCCACATGCATTGGTTATCCCATTGATAACTGCGTGTGACATATTTTATACAAAAGGGTTTTCCCAATGGTAACGTCTTACTTGGGCAGTGGCCTCTCTGTCACTGGTCACCGTGTTTGTAGGAACTCCTCCCCCTTCGGGTAGGATCTACCAGGGGACACTTCCACATGACGTCCTTCCAACCGGACTCGGTAAGACCATGTTATGTATTCCCACTCCTAAGCACCCCCACCCCCCCAGAGGCTGCAGCTGGGTCAACCAGTATTTTGTGAGCAGTCCACTTCTCCACGAGGTGCAGGGGACCGTTTGATGCCTACAAATGCATTGGGGTTAGTTACGTGATGGCCTGGTGCGCTGGCTACAAGGCACACAGAACTCTGCCTGTCTCGCACTGCCAGTCCATGTAAAACAGTTCAGTAGTTGTGACGTTTTCCATAGGGACCCCTAGTGTCACTACATTGACACAACGTTGAGTGAGGGGAAGGTCATGGTTACTAACGTAACCTCCGTTCCCTGATGGAGGGAATGAGACATTGTGTCCATCCTGCCACAACACTGAACTACCACTGAAATGGCCTGGACCTTGTCTCGGCTCATCAGTGTGAAACATGATCAACACAACGCCTCGTTCCCTCCATCAGAGAATGGAGGTTACATTAGTAATCATGACGATACAGAGAAACTCACATATGTACTGATGACAACACAACCACACTAGCTGCTAAATGTGTATCTTCCATTACAATATATGATACAGTTAAGATATAGTTGAGTCATTTTGTCTTTTTCCCCCCTAAGTAATATTTATTAGTATTAACATTTTTTACTCTTCATTTATTACACTATTACAAATAACAAATTGTATTATTGCATATTTTTTGTATATTTTTATATTTATTTATTTAAAAACTTTGTAATGCTTTGGCAATACTGTTATAAAACTGCCATGCCAATAAAGCTAAATTGAATTGATAAAGTGAATTGAAAGAAATAGAGATTCGATAGAGCAGCTAAAGGCATATTAAAAGTCGTGTGGCTCATTTGAATTTTGACAGTTGGAGTTTGAATAGTCTTGGCTCATCTGAACATTCCGTCAAAGAAAGTGAATGGGATTTTTATGTATGTCTTATCAGTCTGATCAAAAGATAGAATAGCACATTATTCAAGGTCAGGTCAAAGTTTGGTGCATGTAGCTTGAAAGCTCTACGAGCAGTTAGAGGAGTAGAGACATTTTGTCTAAGAATAATAATATAATTAATCAAATTAAGTTTGTGAACAAATTTTGAGGTTGGCTTGAAAAAGCCTGGTCTGAATGTTTAATCGAATGTAAAATTCCAGATCTAGCAAAATCTAGTAAATTATGTTTTAGTTGTCAGATGTTGCTTGTATGTAGCTAGGTGTTGCTAATATGTTTTAGCACTTAACTAGATGTTGCTAGCATGTTTTAACGTGATGCTAATGTAACGGTTCCTAGCTCTTGCTCGTTTGGCACTCAGTGAAGGCGGTCGCATTTTCTCTCACTCTCCCTCCCCTGACCTCCCTGCTTTGCTCTCTCGTCACGTCTAGTCAACTGTCTTGTACTTTTGAGAGACTCTCTCAGCACTGCTCTCCAAACCAAGAAATTATTATGGATTTGGTCAACTGGTCTCTCAACGCAATTGACACCATCTTCTCGAGGAGAAGCTTGGGTTCGGGGGAACCTAACTGCCCTGACGGAACATTTGCAGCTGGCTACACAATGGACGCGTGGGAGAGGTGGCGGGTCGTGTGTCTGGCGGTTCTTTCCGTGGAGGACGTTGAAGATATCTACCTATTCGGAACCATGATAACAGGTCTTCTGCTGATTGGATTAGGCATTGCCCTGGTTTAGCGAAGAATTAAGAAGACGGAGTCAGCTGTCCAAAGCCTCACAAGGCTGCCCGTCATGATTGAGGCGGTGGGCAGAGCTGTCAGCACTCAGACTCTCAATACGGATAACATCATGAGGGAGCTTACAGCTTTGCAAAGGCAAATGGATCGTTTAAGAGACCAAAATGGACATGTAGAATAGCCTGAGAAATTGCAGCTATTTGCCCCAAGACAAAACATTTCAATCTTATCTGTTTCGGCACCCCCCAACCAGCACTGGCCTTGGCCAAGGCCGCTGATGGATCAACAACTCCCCTGGTTAGAGCACTGCAATGAGCCGCTCTCGCATTCCCTCCCAAAACACCCTGGGATTGTGACCTTTTGGCGAATCTCTGGGCTCACACACACACAAGACTTTACACAAATACAGATATGCATCCGCCCCTCACCCCATCCCTCGCCTTCGCCGCTTCGTACCCCCCAGTCTGACAGGCGGGTCTGTGACCAGCGGCGAGAATGGCTGCAGGACCGGATGGCTGCTTGCCTGTGCTGGGCTACCTCCATCCCCCACTCCCCTCCCCTGTTGCAAGTTTTTGTTATGTTGTAGATGTACTGATTATGTGCTAAGTGTTGCTGAGATGTTTTTTCCTGTTCCCACACTGTAATCCTCACAGGAGTATAGTCTGGGGGTTGCTTTTTTTTCTCACCTTTCCCCATGTAATGCTGTATATCTTCTCAATTCCCTGTCTTCCTGCCCTGTCTACCCCGTTGTCATATTGTATGTTTGTATGGGCAGGATGATGGCCAATTTCACTGGTTACTTTCACTTGTGACTATGTGACAATAAAGGGTTACTACTTACTACTTACTACTTAGCTTCCTATATGTGTTGTGTGTAATAATGGAGACCAACAACACCATCTCACGCCTTGGGTGGATCATTTCATTCTGTTAAAAAACACATCAAATGTGGTGATCAGTTTCACAGCATTCTTACAAGAAGTTCACAACCACTCTCTTGACTGGCGCAAATATTAATCTGAACTTTTTCAGAGTAAATATACAACACAATGTGCAAAATACAGAATATATAGTATAAAATATACCTGTTAAAACTTACTTCTGTAATGGAGTGTGCACATTGACCATTACAATACGATTTGGCAGCAATAAAGAAGCAAAATATATTCTCATACGTCAAAATATAAAAATAGTAACAAAAATAAAACATTTTGGAGAGCACTCACCCACCACAACCACTCTCTTTACTGGTGCGAATAATAGGCCATACACCTTTTTAACCCGGTTACACTCCCCCTTACTGAATTCCACTTGCTTCCACACTTAAAAATAAAAATAAATAAAATCACAATGACACTGACCAACAAAACTAAAACAGGTAACAAAACCCATGAACATATATAACAAGCAAAATTAGCATTATTCCAAGTTTTGTAATTTTTTATTTATTTATCACGTAAAAACGTAAATCAGAGATAACGGAATCCAAACCCCAGGTGTGCTGATTGTCCTTTACACATTTTCGCAGGCTAAATTAGAGATTTACAGACACAAACAGATTATTAGACTCAGATTTCCCAACATGATTCATACATTTTTCATGCATGCTCACATATTCATCTTACTGTAATAAAGTAAATCATATAAAATGTGACAATACTGCCACATGCTGAATGGCTAATGGACTACACTGGACAATGGCGTTCATTCTGTTCTGTTCTATTGTGCTGTTTTATTTAAATAAATAAATAATAATAATAAATAAATAAATAAAATGTTGTGTTTCTAGTCTAGTTTAGTTTCTGTTCTGCTATGTTATGTTCTGCTCTCCCTCTCTTTTTCAGAGGTATTGGTGTGGAGAACAAGCCAGAACTGCAGCGAGTCTTGGAGCAAAGGAATAGAGAGCAGATGATAAGACAGAAAAAGCAGGAGGAGGCAGCCAGGAGGAAAATCTCTCCACTGGAACAGGAGCTCCTCAAGAGACACCATAAACTGGAGGAGGTAGGAACCATTCATCCACACTTGTGTAATATTGACCTGGTCTAATGAGGTTATATGTTACCCTTCAGTTTATCCATCTTCTAACAATACTAAACTGTATCTAGGGTTTACATATGCTACCTGTGTATCTTTTTATTATTGTTAGGGCAATATATACCACCCATGTTCAAATTAAATAGGGGTCTTTAACAAGGGGGCCCCTGCAGTACTGCAGGGGGTCTACCAATTATTGTTTAATCTCAATTTTTTTTTTTATATGCATTAGCCAAAAAAATTTGATTACCAAATAAAAATAAATAAATGCATCTAGGATACAATGAGGCACTTATAATGGAAGTGAATGGGTTCAGTTTTTGGAGGGTTTAAAGGCAGAAATGTGAAGCTTATAATTTTATAAAAACACAATAATTCCTCTCTTGAAAATCATGTATTATTTGAGCTGTAAAGTTGTTTTGTTGTAAATTGTAGTTTATACAGTCGTTTAAGGGTTTATGGTGTTATGTCTGGTTGCCCTGGCCTTTCTGTGTGGAGTTTGCATGTTCTCCCCGTGTCTGCGTGGGTTCTCTCCGGGTGCTCCGGCTTCCTCCCACCATCCAAAGACATGCAGGCTAGGTTAATTGATGTCTCCAAAAAATTGCCCTAGGTGTGGATGTGAGTGTGAGTGTGAGTGGTTGTCTGTATATGTGTGGCCCTGCGATGGACTGGCGACCTGTCCAGGGTGTACCCCGCCTTTCGCCCAATGTTAGCTGGGATAGGCTCCAGCCCCCCCGCGACCCTGTACAGGATAAGCGGTTGACGATGGATGGATGGATGGATGGTGTTATGTCTTCATGGCAACAAAGTTGCAAAATTGTATATAGCTTTACAAATAAAAAATTAGTAAGCAATTTTATCACATTAAAATCCCAACATATTTTTAACATTTATTGTAAACAAGTATTTTAACTGTGGCAGCGGGGGCGTGGTCAAGTGTTCGTTGGGGGGAGAAAGCGGTAAGGCCACTTGCACCTGGGCCAAATTATGTCTAACACCTGTCTCTGATTTCAGTGAGCATGGGAAGAGCGGCAGAAAAGTGGCCACAGAACCTCCAGTTGGCAGAGAGAGCTACACACATGCATCAGTCCAGTGTTGACATGTGCCGTCATATAGAAGAACCATTTAATGTGTTTAGAAAGTTTTGTTAATTGTAAGGAGGAAGTTGAGTGCGATACTGTGGCCATTAAAAGTCTACTTACCTTTCAAAGCCTACGTCTTCGTGCCTCCTTTACACTGGTGCCGAGTTTGAACCAGCTGAAGTACGCCCCATGGAGCCCTACCAGTTGGCCGAGATCCTCCAGTCCCTTGCCAGCATGCATCAGATGCACCAGCATTCCCTGATTGAGCTACGCCAAGACCAAGACAGGCGGCTTTTCAAAATCCTGCGGGCTCAATCAGAGGACCAGCACGCGATCCGGAGCCTCTGGGCCGGCCTGTTGGGGCTGCGGGTGACCCGGGGCACTTCCAGGATCAATGCCCTGTGATGGAGCTGGGGACGGTGGTCCAGATCCCCGATGCCCCACAGGCTGCCCCCGATCGAGCCGGAACGTACTGGATACCGGTAAGAATCAAGGGGGGTACTTACCAAGCATTGGTGGACACCGGTTGTAATCAAACCACTATCCACCAATGCTTGGTTCAATCTTGGGCATCGGGTAAAACGGTGAGGGTAAAATGTGTGCATGGGGATGTTCACAAATACCCTGAGGTGACCCTTGCAATTACATTTTGCGGAACAAAGCATAGAGTGGAGGCCGCGGTTAGTTCCCGCCTCACCCATCCTCTGATTTTGGGAACTAATTGGCCTGAATTCAAAAAGGTATTAAGGGGAATATGCGCTGATGGGTCCTGCGTGGAAGCAGGGAGATGTGTTGTGTGTGATTCCCTCGCAGGGGAGGCGGAGCCAGGGCCGTCTTCGGCAGCTCCATCTTGGGATGACTTGAGGGAGAGTGGGGCTGCAGTCCCTCCCATCCTCAGGGGATTCCCCGAATGGGATTTCCCTCTGGAGCAGTCGCGAGATGAAACCCTCAAGCATGCCTTTGACCAAGTGAGAGTGATTGATGGTCAACAACTCCGCCCGGGTGTCGCACTTTCATACCCCTATTTCACGATTATAAATGAGCGATTGTATAGAGTGACGCAGGACACTCACACAAAAGAGGAAGCAACCCAGCTTTTGATTCCACGGAGCTGCCGGGTAATGCTATTCCAGGCGGCTCATTGTAATCCCATGGCAGGTCACCTATGGGAAAGGAAGACACTACTCCATCTGATAGCCCATTTTTATTGGCCCGGGCATTGGCGGCGATGTCCGCAGATGGTGTGCAGCGTGCCGTGAATGTCAGCTGGTAAACCCACCGGCCACCCCAAAAGCGCCATTGCCCCCCCCTTCCATTGATTGAGGTCCCCTTTGAGAGGAATGGAATGGACCTCGTCGGGCCATTAAAACAGATAGCACGCGGACATTGCTTTGTATTAGTCCTGGTGGATTATGCAACGCGATATCCGGAAGCAGTGCCTCTGAGCAACATCTCAGCACGTAGTATTGCAGGGGCACTCTTCAAAGTAATATCCCGGGTGGGGATTCCGAAAGAAATCCTCACCGATCAGGGCACGACTTTTATGTCACGTACACTTCGCAAGCTTTATGAATTGTTGGGCATTAAGTCGATTCGATGTACCATCCGCAGACAGATGGCCTAGTGGAGCGATTTAATAAAACCCTCAAGAATATGATTCGTAAGTTCGTGCACGAAGATGCTAGAAACTGGGATAAATGGCTCGACCCCCTGTTGTTTGCAGTTCGAGAGGTCCGCAAGCCTCCACTGGCTTCTCCCCTTTTGAGCTGTTGTATGGGTGTGCTTGATGTGTTACGTGAAGCCTGGGAGGAGGGGCCTTCAGGCAGTAAGAACAAAATTCAATATGTCCTTGATCTCAGAGCAAAACTCCACAATTTGGGGAAACTGACACAGGAGAATTTGCTCCGAGCTCAAGAACACCAATGCCGGCTGTATGACAGGGGTACTCAGCTCAGGGAATTTGCTACTAATAAGATAAGGTACTTCGTATTACTCCCAACATCGAGCTCTAAATTACTCGCCAAGTGGCAAGGACGCTTTGATGTCACACGACGAGTGGGAGATCTCGATTATGAGGTAAAACGAACCGATAGAAGGGGCGCATGTCAGATTTACCATCTCAATCTCCTGAAATTGTGGAGGGAGGTGGCCCCTGTAATGTTGGCTACGGTAGTCCCGGAGAGGACGGAGCTCGGACAGGAGGTAAACAAAAACTATGATCACAACACCCCGGTCACTTGCGGAGACCACCTCTCACCGTACCAACTTGCAGACATTACCGAGTTGAAAAAAGAGTTTGCAGACGTGTTTTCCCCTCTACCGGGTCATACGAACCTCATCCAGCACCATATCGAGACCGAGCCGGGAGTGGTGGTACGTAGCCGCCCCTATTGCCTGCCCGAACACAAAAAGAAAATAGTTAGGGAAGAATTGGATGCGATGCTTGATGTGGGCATAATAGAGGAATCCCCCAATAGTGACGGGTCGATTCGCTTCTGTGTGGATTATAGAAAAGTCAACGCGGTGTCTACATTTGACACGTACCCGATGCCCTGTGTTGATGAGTTGCTCGATCGGTTAGGTACGGCTCACTTTTATTCGATGTTGGATTTAACAAAGGGTTATTGGCAGATCCCCTTGACACCAATTTCCCGCGAAATTTCACCACGCCGTTTGTATTGCACCAATTTGTAACGCTTCCGTTCGGTTTGTTTGGGGCACCGGCTACATTCCAGTGTCTCATGGACTGCATCCTCTGGCCGCATTCGGCTTATGCCGCTGCCTATTTGGATGACATTATCATCTACAGTAATGATTGGCTGCGGCACAAACAACATCTGAGGGCGGTCCTGAGGTCGCTGCGGCGGGCGGGGCTCACAGCAAACCCCAAGAAGTGCGCGACTGGGCGTGTGGAGGTATGTATCTGGGGTTCCACTTGGGTCATGGCCAGGTGCGCCCCCAAATTGACAAGACCGCGGAAATTGCGACCTGCCCAAGACCCAAGACCAAAAAGGGGGTGAGGCAGTTCCTGGGGCTGGCTGGCTATTATAGGAGGTTTGTGCCTAATTATTCGGACGTCACCAGCCAGCTGACTGACCTCACTAAAAAGTGGGCTCCAGACCCGGTCCAATGGTCAGAGCAGTGCCAACAGGCGTTCATGCAGGTTAAAGCCGCACTTTGTGGGGGGGGCACTTTTACATGCACCTAACTTCTCTCTCCCTTTTCTATTGCAGACGGACGCTTCAGACAGAGGGCTGGGGGCCGTACTCTCGCAGGTGGTGGAGGGGGAGGAGCGCCCAGTGCTGTACATCAGCAGGAAGCTCACCTTAAGGGAGACCAAATACAGCACGGTAGAGAAGGAGTGCCTGGCCATCAAGTGGGTGTGTCCGATACTACCTGCTGGGGCGGGCCTTCACTCTGTTCGGATCGCACCCCACTCCAATGGCTCCACCGCATTAAGGATACTAACGCCCGGATCACCCATTGGTATCTGGCCCTCCAGCCCTTTAAATTCGAGGTGGTCCACAGACCGGGGGTGCAGATGGCTGTCGCTGGCTTCCTTTCCAGAAATGGGGTGGGGGGTGTGGTAGGCAGGCCGGATGACGCCCCGGCTTGAGTTGGGCGGTGGGGGTATGTGGCAGCGGGGCGTGGTCAAGTGTCTGTCCGGGGGAGAAAGCGGTAAGGGCGCTTGCACCTGAGCCAAGTTATGTCTAACATCTCTGATTTCAGTGAGCTTGGGGAGAGCGGCAGAAAAGCGGCCACAGAACCTCCAGTTGGCATAGAGAACTACACATATGCGTCAGTCCAGTGTTGACGTGTGCCGTCATATAGAAGAACCATTTATTGTGTTTAGAAAGTTTTGTTAATTGTAAGGAGGAAGTTGTGTGCGATACTGTGGTCATTAAAAGTCTACTTACCTTCCAAAGCCTACGTCTTCGTGCCTCCTTTACATTATCATTTACGGTTTGCCCCCATTCACTTCCATTGTTAGAGTCTCACATTTGTGCATTTTATAAAGAAAAAGGGAATAAATACAGTTTTGTGGTAATCAGCATTATTCCACAAATTCTGTCAATTCAGCTTAACAGGTATTGAACCTGAAATCTTCCTTTAATATACAGGTATATGAATCTGTACATCTATAATTATTATTTTAATGGCTTTTCGGTATAAGAGTCACAACAAAGTATGTGAATAAATATGCACATGATATTATAGGCCAGAATTAATATTACTTAGAATTGTTATTACTCTGTCTATCCACCGATGGGTCCTTTGCCTTAAAGGGACAGTTCACCCAAAAATGAAAATTCTCTCATCATTTACTCACCCTCATGCCATCCAAGATGTGTATGAATTTCTTTCTTCTGCAGAACACAAACAAAGATTTTTAGAAGAATATCTAAGCTCTGTTGGTCCTTAAAATGCAAGTAAATGGTGATCAACATTTTGAAGCTCCAAAAATCACATGAATGCCGCATAATATTAATCCATATGACAGTGGTTTAACCTATATATTCAGAAGCGATTTGATAGGTGTGGGTGAGAGACATCAATATTTAAGTCTGTTTTTACCATAAATCTCTGCTTTCACTTTCAAAATGTGAAAGAATGTCTTCTTCAGAAGTGATATTAAGTGACCTTCAGAAGCAATATGATCAAAATAAAAAAGAAGTTACCATAAATCTCTGCTTTTACTTTCAAAATGCAAAATAATGTAAAAGTGAATGTGGAGATTTATGGTAAAAATTTAAATATTGGTACTTAAATATTGATTTGTTTCTCACCCACACCTATCATATCACTTCTGAATATATGGATTTAACTACTGGAGTCATATGGATTACTTTTATGTAGCTTTTATGTGATTTTCTGAGCTTCAAATTTCACTTGCATTGCAAGGGCCAACAGAGCTTAGATATTCTTCTAAAAATCTTTGTTTGTGTTCTGCAGAAGAAAGAAATTCATACACTTCTGGGCTGGCATGAGGGTGTGTAAATGATGACAGAATTTTCATTTTGGGGGGGGGGGGACTATCCCTTTTAAATGTGTAAAGACCCCTGTAATAATCAAACTAGCAAAAGAGCAAGCAAATATCTTGGTTAAGGTTATTAAATAAGGTTATTTTAGGCTTAATTGAACATTTCAGCTCCGTTGGAAAGTATTCTAACTTTCTTTGTGTTTTAGTTGGAGAAAGAGCAAGCAAGACTTGAGGACAGTCATTTCAACGCTCCAGAGTTCATTAAAGTGAAGGAAAAGCTGAGACGAACATCATTTACAAGTTCTGGAGAGAAGGAGGTTTAAGGGTGTAGACACAGTCTGGATCAATGTGTATGTGTTTGTGCACAGCCAGTAACAGAGAGACCTGCTGCAGCTCCTAAACACCACCCACATGGCAGTGCTTTTCTATTTCCTGTCTCACACCAACAACACCCTCACCTCTCTGTAGTAGATTTAGAGAGCAGACTCAAAGAGCCTTTTGTACATCTCCACATAACAAGTTGAGGCTCAAGGGGTTTTGTGAGACTGCAAGGAGAAGACAAGTGTTTGGTTTAGATTTGTTCATTTTATCTGCTTCAGATTGGATCTGAAGAGTTAAAGATGAACTGTCTAAGGTGTTTATTATGAGTTTGTGTGTTTAAATAGATGGACGGCTATGTTCTAGTTCATTCAAACTAGTTGAAAAGGTCAAAACAAGGTGTAAGGGATTCTTTCAGAGTAAATAAATCATCTTCTAACATGTATTACCCTCTAAACAGAAGCAGTACCTTTATAAGACTTTATATAAGAAATATGTCAGTATTACAAAACAAATGATTGCTTAGCAAACCGCCAAATGTTCATTGCCTAAATTTGAACTTTATCTCTAATACTTATCAATCAGCACTTGTCACTTTTAAAAGAGTATCTAATGACTAAGATTGTTTTCTGCCGTTCAGCAATTTTTATTTGAAGCATAACTCTGAGACCATGCAACTGTGCAAGAAATAATTACTCTACAGCTCAGAAATGGCATAACCAGTAAATAAGAAACATAAAACGATGACTTTGTGAATGTTCACAAATACACCTTGACAAAAAGTTAACAAACTAATTTGACTCAAAAGATAGTTAGACCTGTGTAAAAAAGAAGGAACTGGTTTGGAAATGTTTGTGCTTATTCCAGTGCCTTTGTTTAAATAATAGATCTGTTGACTTTTACCGGTTCAATCAATGTTGCAGATAGATTTTGTTTGTAATTTCATCTTTAGTAAATGTACCCTAATTAAAGCATATGGCTGTGTGTATGTTTGTGTCTGAAAGAAAAAGAATGGGGTTTCCTTTCGAAGATCGAAGGACTGCTTTAATTTATGACTGCTTGACCACTTATTAAGAAAAACAAAACAGGGCACTATGAAATGAACTGAGAGCAAGGATAAGTGCTTGGCTCAGAACATTCACTCTCGGACAATTATTTATTTCCCTTTTTTCTAACATATGTAATGTTTTATCTACTCTTTTCTATCTCTTTTACAGTGTTTGGGTTTTTAAATCACAAACCATAATGTAATTCTTGCCTTTATTGGCTTCCAAAGCCAATGGAAAATACAAATTTCAATGTATTACTTGGTTCTGTACACATACCTGTATTGATATTTTATGCTTTGGTTTAATTTAATGTTAATTTAATTGAGGTTGATACAAATATGGCAAAGTACAGGCTACTCATATTTTCAGTATTTAGCCATGACATTTGGATTGTTATTCACCTTATACAACCCCGCCCATTTTCCACGCTCCACTCTTCCGCATTTTGTCATCTAACTTCCTGGTTGTATTTAAGCTACTGAGAAGAGTCAGTATCAATTCAAATTGATTACATGTGGGAGCACAGAAAGTAACACCACCCCTTTACTATGTGAAAATGCTCATGAGGTGTTCTGCTGTCACACTAAATATTTGTTTTTTGACACCCACGGAGGTAAATTGGACCTGGCAAATCACATTCAGACAGCTATGACACACTGCACTTTTTAATGATACAAGCATTTAATTGTTAGACATGTAATTCTGCTTAATTTTTAGGTTTCAACTTGTTAATAGTTTGTGTTAAAATATGTAGTGAGACCAAACATTATTTCACATGCAAGTTCATAACATTAAAGAAAATTTAACTTGTACATTATTAAGATGCTTAAATGTGATAACATGTTTTGTAAACGGAACGTATTTTCACGTCTGTGTGTGTGTGTGTGTGTGTGTGTGTGTGTATATAGTTGCACCCCTTCTTACCTCCTGGTTTATCACTCAAAAAATTCTGCTCACTTTAACTATAACACGATGGGTAAATGACACGAGAAGATGGCCAGATGTCTCTTAAAGAGATATTTTTAATATTTGGTGTCGTCTTTTGGACTTTCATTAAGCACGGAGGCTATCAGTACATTCACAGCTTGAAGACTGTGGTAAAGTTGTTTTAATATTGGATATTCATTAGACATTCAATCCTTCCTTTAACATTAATTGGTATGTATGCTAATCACACAACAGTGACGGTTCATGCTGTGACTCGTTCAGATAGCCTAACACTGTAAATCATTATAGCAAAAGAAATTATGATGTTATTCAATTAATGTAATTGTTAGTGATGGGTCGTTCATGAACGATTAGTTTATTTTGAACACATTTTTTATGTGACTCTGAAGAACCAGTAGTCTCAGAGAGTGATTAGTTCATTTTGTGTTGGCCACGCATGTGCATTGCGCAACCTCCATTTGTTTGTTATGTTAAAACAGTATAAGCACTGTATATGAAACAAAAATTATTAGCTCAACTTTCAGCTCTTTTGGTCCGAGACGTTAATTATTTTTTCACGTGACAGCCGTATACGCTATGCATTGCACACACTGGAAACAGAATACTTTTTTTTTATATTAATGAACAATATCATGTACAAACAGCATGGCAATAATCATATATCATTGCAATATAACAATGAAATCAGGTGCAAAAGCGCATTGCAGGAAATGAGCAACTAAAATAAATAAATAAATAAAACCAAAAAGCTAGGGTTTGTTTTTCAAATCATATTCTTCTATTATTTCAAAAGGTTTTTGTGCATTTTTACTTTTCATCATTATAAGGGCCTTTATATAAGAAAGAAACACATTGTAAAATACAGAAAACCTGTGTTTCACTTTCAAATATATAGATTTGTGTATATAAAATTTCCCAAAAATAAGGACGTTATTAACTAGAAAATCGTCTTTGTTCCCCGTCTGTCGCTCACTACGACGTCGTGTCGAAGAAGCGACACTAGGGGTCTCTCTTGAGCGCCGAAAGATACCTCTGATCTTTGAAAAAAGGCCAATGAGAGTTGGCGAACTGTATTTGCATACTCCGCCTCCGGATACGGATATAAAGGCGAGAGAAATACGCTTGTTCATTCAGTAATTTTCTTCGGAGCCGATGGTCGTGTGTATGCAGTCAGCTGCGAGTAACACAACTGATCCTGCTTCTGATCCTCTGACGCTCTGCTTTGCTGTTGGATTTACGGCGCACTACAGCGGCTTTTCTCTTCACTGCCGGCGTGCAGTTTGCCCCTGGGCGCTTCGACAGCGCAGAGTTAAAAGAGTTGAAAGAGTGATTTTCTCTGTAAAAGAGTTTATTTCTCTGAAAGAGCATTACACAGCGGCGTTGAACGTCCTTTTCAGGACGCGTCTTTATAAAGATGTAATTTCCGCCCCAGTGTAGTTTCTGGATGCGGTGATTTCTCCCCACCTCTCTCGGTCATAAAACACTGTCTTGTATGCCTGGGCTGCGATCACACGCAGGCAGTGTTTTGTGAATGGTTCATGTTCTCAGTGCGAGAACATAGCCATGGCAACATTGCGGTCGTGTGGCTTTCTTTTGTAATGAGAGAAAGCCGTTTCAGCCGCCCCCCGCGCCTCGCCTCCTTCCTACGGGATTGACGCAGGCGCCGCGGGCGATGAAGGCGATTTGGGGAATATGACGGGCTCTGTTCGCCGGGTAAACCCCCTCGAACCGCCCGCCTCCCCGGCACGCTTGCTTGCCTCAGAATTGGATGACATCACCGCTGCATCGGAGAGCGTTACAGCGGCATCGGATGCTGATCGCTCGCCTGGGCCGCCACCTTCGGGTCTGCCGCCCAGCCTGAGCCTGACGCACGGAGATCCACTATGCTTTCCCGGGCTACTTGATCGGTCCCGCGGGCGGGTGCGCCGCTCACAGCCACGCCCCCCCCCCCCCCCCGTTCCTTTCTTCCCGGACGTGCACGACGAGTTGAGCAAAGCCAAGGCTTCTTCGCTCCTCTGCTCTCACTACCCTCGCGGTGGAACGGTCCCAGACCGCTTCCACTCTGCACGCCACGGCCCTTCCTGCAACCAATGCCAGGCCAAGGCACTTCAAAACTTGCACCTTGGGTAGTCCTGTTCTTGATGTGCTGCAGGAACTGCGCTGGATGACCAACCTCGCCCCCGGGCCACGGAGGTCAGAAGAGCCGGCACTCGAACAGGCGATGGCCACCCCTTGTGGTCCAGAAACGCACCTGTGGACTGGACCTGGTCGAAATGCGGGAGGCAGACAAGGCACACCTTCTCTCACACCCCCGTCTCCCAGCTCCGTCCATTCGGCACCACCGTTGACGACTCTGCCCAGCAGTCCTCAGCGGTGAGGCAGACGGAGGCCACTGCACATCCTGCCCCGCCGCAAGCCTGCCGCCATGGGCCATGCCCCGTCTGCTCGCCGACGGGCGTCCTCCTACGGCTATGAATCACCCTGCTCCGCCTCAACGGGCCCAGCTCTCAGCCCAAGCGTCGAGCACTCGGTAGGAAGCGGACGCCCCCATCTCACGGACCCCCTTGAGGACCCGGAAGGCTCCCAGGCTGTCCGTAGACGTTTGACCCAGGGACCAAGATGTTAGCTCCGGAGGCTGGTAAGACCGCTCCGTCCCCGGTGGAGGGCCGGGAGGAGAATTTTTTCTTGTCGAATTAATTTTCACACTCTCATATTCTCTGTAATGAGCTATTTCCTTTTGTCTCTGGGTCACCTGGCCCGCAAATGCCGTTCTCACGGCACTTTGCCCCCAGATATTAACAGTCCTGGCTTCCTGGACACGGACCACCCGTCTTCAGCCCCACGACTGTCCCCCGGCCAGCCGGTTCCGACGAGTCTAGAGGACGCCTACCCAGGACCTCCTCCTCAGTCGCTAACCCGCCCCCTGCCAGGTGTGCGGAGCAAGGTAAGTGCTTTGAGTCTTTTCTCAGCACCTCAGCCGCGGGTCACTCGTCGCCGCCCAACGCTGCCCTACCTGCTCCGCCCCGCTGCGAAGCCCCGCCGGGTACGTCAAAATTAATCGTGCCTTTGGTGCCCCTAGCGCAGAGGTTGGACGCGTGGCTTTCACTTCCCAACCCGTCTCGCTGGCTGGCCCGGACCATCCGACTCGGTTACGCAATTCAGTTTGCCAGGCCCCCGCCCCCCTTCATGGGCGTCCGCTTTTCCGCAGTACACGGCGAACACGCCCACTTCCTGCGCGCGGAAATCGCGACTCTTCTGGCCAAAGATGCGATAGAGCCTGTCCCTCCAACCGAGATGAAGAAGGGTTTCTACAGCCCTTACTTCATCATACCCAAGAAAAGCGGCGGCTTACGACCAATCTTGGACCTGCGAGTTCTCAACCGAGCGTTGCACAAACTCCCGTTCAAAATGCTCACGCTTAACCTGCGTCCGGCATCTAGATTGGTTCGCAGCGGTAGACCTGAAGGACGCGTACTTCCACGTCTCCATCCTGCCCCGACACCGCCCCTACCTGCGGTTTGCGTTCGGGGGCCAGATGTATCAGTACAAAGTCCTCCCCTTCGGCTTGTCTCTGTCCTCTCGCGAGAGTTACTATGCACAGAGACCAGGTGCTCAGGCACCTCAGCCGTCTGGGGCTTCAGGTCAACTGGGAAAAGAGCCAGCTCACTCCAGTTCAGAGCATCTCTTTTCTCGGGATGGAGTTAGACTCGGTCTCAATGTCAGCACGTCTCACCAACGAGCGTGCCCAGTCAGTGTTGAACTGCCTCGCCGCCTTCAGGCCAGGCACAGCAGTCCCCTTAAAACTTTTCCAGAGGCTCCTGGGGCATATGGCATCCTCCGCGGCGGTCGCGCCGCTGGGGTTGATGCATATGAGACCGCTCCAACACTGGCTCCAGACCCGAGTCCCGAAACGAGCATGGCGCCACGGCACGCACCGGGTAACAATCACCCCCACCTGCCGTCAGACATTCAACCCCTGGACAGACCCCTGTTTTCTTACGGGCTGGAGTGCCCCTACAGAAGGTGTCCAGACGTGTCCTGGTCACGACCGACGCCTCCAGATTGGGTTGGAGCGCCTTTTGCAACGGGCACGCAGCCTCAGGCCGTTGGAAAGGGGCCCAGCTGCGTTGGCACATCAACTGCCTCGAGTTGTTGACCGTCCTTTTGGCCCTGCGGAAGTTTCTCCCGTTAATTCGGGACGAACATATCCTAGTCAGGTCGGACAGCACCACTGCGGTCGCGTACATAAATCGTCAAGGCGGCGTACGCTCCCGTCACATGTCACAACTCGCCCGTCGTCTCCTCCTTTGGAGCCAGCACCGACTCAAGTCGCTGCGTGCCACTCACATCCCCGGCAACCTCATGTGATAGCGGACGTGCTGTCATGACAACGCTTGCCTGGCGGAGAGTGGAGGCTTCACCCCCACTCGGTTCAGCTGATTTGGGAACGGTTCGGCAAGGCCCAGGTAGACCCCTCTGCCTCCCGAGAGACCTCCCACTGCCCGCTCTGGTACGCCCGTTCAGAGGCTCCCCTCGGGGCAGATGCACTGGCACACAGCTGGCCGGCTGGGCTGCGCAAGTACGCATTCCCCCAGTGAGCCTTCTTGCACAGGTGCTGTGCAAGGTCAGGGGGGACGAGGAGCAAGTCACTCTCGTGGCTCCTTACTGGCCCACTCGGGCCTGGTTCTTGGACCTTGTACTCCTCGTGACAGCCCCTCCCTGGCGAATTCCCCTGAGGAAGGACCTTCTTTCTCAGGGACGGGGCACGCTCTGGCATCCGCACCCAGACCTTTGGAACCTCCACGTCTGGCCCCCGAACGGGATGCGGAAGATCTAGCTGGTCTACCACCCACGGTCGTAGCCACGTTCAACCAAGCCAGAGCCCCTTCTACCAGGCAACTCTACGCCCTGAAATGGCGTCTGTTCGTAAATTGGTGTTCTTCCCGGGCAGAAGACCCACAGTGGTGCGCAGTTAGGTCTGTGCTCCTGTTCCTACAGGAGAGGTTGGGGGGGAGGCTGTCCCCATCCACCTTGAAGGTGTACGTTGCCACTATCGCAGCTCACCACGACCCAGTAGACAGCAAGTCTCTGGGTAAGCACGACTTAACCGTCAGGTTCCCAAGAGGTGCCCGGAGGTTAAACCCCTCCCGGCCAAACCTGTTCCCCTCCTGGGATCTCTCGGTGGTCCTCGCCGGTCTTCAGAGATCCCCCCCCGAGTCGCTAGAATCAGTTGGCTCAGGGTCGTCTCCTGAAAAGACGGCCCTGCTGATCGCGCTCACTTCCATGAAGAGGGTCCGGGACCTGCAAGCGTTCCCTACTAACGACACTTGCCTGGAGCTCGGTCCGGCAGATACTCATGTGATCCTAAGACCTCGACTGGGCTATGTGCCCATGGTTCCTACCACGCCCTCTGGAGATCAGGTAGTGAACCTACAAGCGCTGCCCCGGGAGGAGGCAGACCCAGCCCTCTCACTGTCGTGTCCGGTACGTGCCTTGCGTGCCTACCTGGAACGCACCCAGAGCTTCAGGCGCTCTGAGCAGCTCTTTGTCTGCTTTGGAGGACAGCAGAAAGGGAACACTGTCTCCAAACAGAGGTGTCTCACTGGGTGGTGGATGCCATTCAGTTGGCCTGTCACACCCAGGCCATGCCCCCCCCTTACGGGTTCGAGCCCACTCCACTAGGAGCGTGGCATCCTCATGGGCACTGGCGAGGGGCACCTCCCTAGCAGACATTTGTAGAGCTGCGGGCTGGGCAGCACCTAACACCCTTACGATCTCAGGGTTGAGTCAGTCTCATCCTGTGTTCTCTCAGGTCCGAGCCCGTAGAACTCGGTACACGTCGACGATCTGACCGGGTGAACCGCTTGTTCCAGCGCCGTTTCCCTCTGCCAAGGCAAAACAGTGCGCTTTTGTCCCAGAGGACCTAGGTCCCTGGTTGATTCCTCCCTAGCCCTTCGGGCCCGCAGCAGTTCAGCGGAGGAACGTGCTGGTCCAGTCCACTACGGGTACCTCCGGCTACCCCTACTGGAATAGGTGCTCCACAGATCAGGCCTCCTATGGGACTCCTCCTGTGTGTATTTCCGCGGTACGGTCACCTTACGAGCTGACCCGCGTCTCCCTTAGGCAGTCCTTCGCTGCCCTCCGGTCGCCATGTTGTAGCAACTCCCCCCTCCTCGAGGTTGGATCTACCACCGCACCATTTCCTCCCACATGCCTAAAGTGGCCATGTGATGTATTTTGCCACCTTTACCTCCCCTGCTGGGCGGGTGTGGCCTCCGCAGGGTCTTTTCCCCCTGAAAGAATAGGAATAAGACCCCCTTCCCTCGATGCGGTAAGGGCCCCGGCTGCTCTTGCTCTATGCCGAGAAAACATAGAGAGAAAAGAGGCCCAGCCAGGCTTGGCCCGTTCCCTAGTTGGGAGCGTCACCTTGTTCCCCCCTGGGTAACCAAAAGGATGCTGACGCTTTTTCGGGGCATTGGGGAAGAATACGTGCAGCCTGAACACAGTTGGTCGCTTCTGCACGTGCAAATACCTGCCCGCTTCTGTGTCAGCAGTACACGTACACGGCTCAGCGCATGGCGAGTTTTGAAGTGGACCCCTAGTGTCGCTTCTTCGACACGACGTCGAAGTGAGCGACAGACGGGGAACGTCTCGGTTACGTATGTAACCTCCGTTCCCTGATGGAGGGAACGAGATGTCGTGTCTTCCCGGCCACGTCGCTGAGCCGAGCCGCTGAGATGCCCGGAACACTCCCGGCTCCTCAGAAAAATCCTGAATGAACAAGTGTATTTCTCTCGCCTTTATATCCGTATCCGGAGGCGGAGTATGCAAATACTGTTCGCCAACTCTCATTGGCCTTTTTTCAAAGATCAGAGGTATCTTTCGGCGCTCAAGAGAGACCCCTAGTGTCGCTTCTTCGACACGACGTCTCGTTCCCTCCATCAGGGAACGGAGGTTACATACGTAACCGAGACGTTTCTGTTCATAACAAGTCCAAAGACAATGTCCTCATGAGAGAAGACTTCAAGAAAAGAAACCTTTGGGTAAAGCCACTCATGAATGTCAAGCCATAAGGCATCTACATACATATAATGGAAAAATAAATGATCAGTAGTTTCAATCTCATCACAAAATACACAGTTACTAGTTTCAATTCCAAATATTTGTCGTACAAATTCACTGGAAGGATAAACATCGTTTCAAATTTTGAAATGGATTTCCTTAACTTTGGGAGTTAATGGGAATTTTAAATAATTTGTTTGTAACCTGTAAATTGTTTCTTTTGAGAAAAACTGTGATATCAAGTTTCTATAAACTACAAAAGGGAATAAAATGTTATCAAACATATTGCTGATAGATTTGTTTGAATGTAGTTTCTTTGGAATCGTAACCTCCAATTAAAAGTGATGGGAGACACAGGGTGGTGGGATTAGAATTTGAAAGGAATCCTTTGATTAGACATATAATAGTGTTGGGGACAGCTTTGATTATAGAATTAAATGTGTTCCGATTACAGGTTATATCATATTTAAGACAAAAATTCTCATATGAAATAAAACATCCTCTGCTATTGACTAAATGAAGCCAGATACCTTTCTCCATCCAGTCCTTATTATACAGTGATTTGTTTCTTATTGTGATATATCTATTATTCTATATTGGGTCTTTTGTGGCGTGAAATTTCGATTGTATAAAAGTTTCCAGTACAACAAGACTTACTGGTGAATCTGGGATAGTTTGATAGGGAGACGTTGGGGAGTGAAATCACATCTAAGTAAAAATTCTATCCCTCCCAATTTTGAACAAATATCTCTGGGAATATGAAACCAAAGGTTGTTGTTATTTAGAAAATATTTTAACCAGTAAATTTTCAGGGTACCATTTATGAAATCAAAGTCAATGGCTTGTAGACCTCCCTCCTTGAAATCCTTAGTCAGCTTTGCTCTTTTAATGTAATGCACTTTCTTTCTCCAGATATAATAAAAATTAATCTGATTAATTTTTTTAATCACTTTGTTTGGAATTGCCAATGAGTATGCAGGATAGATGCACCTTGATAAACTATCCATTTTAGTTACAAATATTCTTCCAAATAAACTACTTTCTCTTAATAACCATGAGTTAAGTTTAGTTTGGCACATATCAACAACTTTCCACAGATTCATATTTTCGTGTTCAAATGAGTCTTTGGAAACATATTTAATGTGTCTAAATGTCTAAATATTTAACTGTGGATTTTATAGGGATGTTGTAGGCCTCGGTTAATTGACATTGATGAATTGGCATTAACTCATACTTGTTCAGATTTCATTTTAAGCCAGAGGCTTTATAAAAGGTGTGAATCATTTGCAGAATTTTCGGAATTTCTGACAGCTGCTTCATAAAAATGGTAGTATCGTCAGCTAACGGCTGATGATTACTGGTTGCCCAAAAGCCTCTAATGGAGCTATATTAGAATTTTTTATAAAGATAGAAAGCAGCTCTGTAGTCATTATAAAGAGAAATAGGGATAAAGGGCAACCCTGTTTAACTTCATGTTTGATAGAGCATCTGGGTGATGTACCTCCTGGTAAGGAAATGGAACTATTTGAATTTTCATAAAGAGATTCTATAATGCTTATAAATTTCTATACAAAACCAAATAAACTTAAACAATGGAAATAAATGGGTGTTCAATTGAATCAAATGTCTTAAAGAAATCGAGAAATAAAATAAAACCATCGTCTATAACATTAATGTAATCTAAAATATCAAGCACTAAACAGATATTATTGTGGATAGATCTTTCTTTCATAAAACCAGATTGAGAGTCGCTTATAATTGTATGTAGGAATTTTTTCAATCTGCTAGCATAGATAATAGTTACAATTTTGTAATCAGTGTTTAATAAGGTAATTGGTCTAAAGTTATCTACAATTTTGGGGTCCTTATCTGGTTTAGGCATTAAGGTTTTTACACCTTGTTTCATAGTAGGGGGGAATGTCATATTATCTGTTGCTTCTTTTAACATAAGAGAGAAAGCTCATCCAGCTCATCAGAGGTAATATCAGCATCACACAACAACACACACTCATCATCTATACGGGGAATTAGATCTTTAATTTGGCTGAAGAAGGATTCAGCATCATCCGAGTAAAAGGCTGAGGAATATAATTTTTTATAGAAAGAGACGGCTTCCTTAGCAATCAGAGTTCGATCTGTAACTACATTGCCATTAATCAATAATGCTTTAATTGAAAGTCTCTATGCCTACTTTTTTCAAGACAACAAAAATATGAGGTGCTTCTTTCCCCTTCCTCAATCCACTTTGCCATGGATCTTATGAAGGCTCCTTCAGCTTTTCGGAGATACATATCATCCAGTTTAGATAGCAGAGATTGTAACTTCTGTTAATCGTTATCCGTGAGTCATGTCCTGTTATAATAGTTCTTTATATCTTATATATAAATTCTCTCATTTTAAATTTAAGGAATTCCCATTTGGCAATAAAGAATGTTAGAGAATCATCATTCATAACATTAGAGATTATATTTTTAATACCCCAGTGGAATGAATGGCATTTTAATAAATTTGAATTAAATTTCCAATACCCTTTATTATTGAAGCTAACATCAGAAGGTTTAAGAACCAACTTAATAACAGAGTGATCTGTGAGAGGAGTAGCTGACATACAACAGTCAGTAACAAAGTTAATCACAGAGAAAGAGATTAACCAGAAATCTATTCTTGATTTAGCTGCATTATTTGGTTTAAACCAAGAATATTGCATGGAGTCTGGATATTTGGTGCGCCAGGTATCTAATAAGTTTTGCGTGCGACAGAAATCAGATACGGTAGGGTTATAAGAGCTATGATGACATTTAAGAGGGGATCTATCAAGCCATTCGTCATTTACCATGTTAAAGTCGCCACCCATAATTACGTTACCATTAGGATAGAAGAGCTTAAGGTCATCAATAACATCGGAAACATCTGAAATCAATTGTCTGTTTTGAACTAGATTATTAAAACCATAAACATTAATCAGAAAAATATATTGATCGTCAAAGTTCAAAACACAAATTAACCAGTGACCATTATTACTACCCCTAGAAGTCACTAATTTACTGAGTGAATTGCAAAACAGAATGGCTAACCCTGCAGATTTAGATGAACTGCGATCAAAAATAATTTTGTCTCCACATTGGTTTACCCAGAATTTTTCATCCTCAGGTTTTGAGTGTCGCTTTTTCGCCCTTACAAATCAAAAATAGTGACTTTCTCTTAATATTGTCTCTTAAGACCCTAGTGTTAAGTGATATACAAGAATAAAAATTATTCATAACAAAAAAACAAACTAGTAACCACAAGAGAATGCTAATGAGCCCAACGGACTATATCAAATTAAGAAAAAAAAGGCAAAAGTCCCTTCGTTATACAGTAATTGCATATATGCCATCCATTCTTAATTCTAACAAACAAAACAAACCAAAGACCTTTTCAATACTTAACCCAACAGGCCCTCGTCAGTAAACCTTACTCCTAAGTGATTCTCTGTCCATTGATGTACCCAGCCCCCCCTCTGTAGTACGCTCGTTTTCCAGCTGCTCTCGCCTGTTGTATCTTTGGCCACAACGCTGCCCGCATCTCCTTATCAGCCTTACAGAGATCTTCGAGGAAGCCGATTCCAAGTTCGTTGCAGATGGTGAGATCCTTGGTCATCTGCCACAACGCATCTCTGTGTATTCTCTGAGTGAATTGAATGATGACATGCCTTGTATTGTTTTTTTCATGTCTGCCCACGCGGTGAACCGTATCCATGATGTGGTTGATATTTGGGACCATGATGGGGAGATTTTCATCAGCAAATCAGCTACCACCTCGCGTATACCTTCACCTTCCTTTTCTTTTAATCCACGAATCCTAAGATTCCAGTGGCACTTGTACCGTTTGAGTTCTAAGACATGTTCCATTAGCTCTGCATTGTCTTTCTTTAAAGCCAAGATATCTCGATCAGTAGTTTGTAACTGGGATTTGCATTCTTTAATTTCTGCCGCATTGAACTCGAGGATTCTTCATTGGTGAGAAGGGATCTTTTCTTTTAGCCTTTTTGGTGGAATCTTCCTGACAGCATGGACAACCCAGAAAAGCAACATGACTAAAATTGTATCCACGCCCATCAGGGCCCAGGTCATCTGCCTTCATGCCAAATGTGGGCATTACATATTTCTATTGCTCGTACCCGTCAGTTCAGACTGTCGGATCAGCTCTTTGTTTGTTTTGGAGGATGCACAAAAGGCATGTCTGTCTCCAAACAAAAACTCTCATGAATCACAGGGTGTGCATTGCCCCATCGGTGTGAAAGCGCATTCTACTAGAGGCATGGCCACTTCATGGGTATGGGTAGCAGCAGGTTGTTCTTCAGAAAGCACATTTGCCAGATTTTATAACCTAGATATGGCCTCTCTTCACAGGTCCACATGGTCTAAGAGAGCTAATTGTACCAACACTCAGCAGATGAGCTCAGGCTCGTTTATACAAGCGGGCTATATGCTATAAGTTTTACACAGCCACTGGTATGTAGGCCACTATCAAAATTAAGAGTGCTTCTTGTTAAACTCTTCCTTCCCAACCCTGGTTGTCAAGTACTTATACTGGCCACACTACTGACCCAGAGCTTTGAGTTGCGAGCATCGTGCTCCATTTTTTTACAGAAATTATGGTTTCACACTGCTTATATAGGCCAATTTTGCAAAGGGGTGGGGCTGAAACACCATTGCCATTTTTAGAATTTCCATTATTGTACAAAGGACAACAACTAGGTCATTCCCATAGTGCCAGTGAAAAGAAAAATTATTAGAAAATTAACAAAAATGTATATAAAATACACAAAATTATATTTATAAAAACCAAGTCTTGTAAAATTTGTGTCAAGTGTGTGTGAATGTATTACTGGTGGTCTGACATCATCAAGTCACATGACCAGTAAGATTTGAAATTTTCAAAAATGTATAAAGAAATACACCAAAAAAAAACAAGTCATGTACGATGTGTTATTGGTGTTTTTAAATATATAACAGGAGGTGTGACATCATAAAGTCAAATGACCAGGAAGTTATATGGATTTGAACCATGTAGAAATATGTAGAAATTCATTAAAAAAATACACAAAATCATATTTCTTAAATCCAAGTCATGTAAGATGTGTGTCAGGTGTGTGAATGCATGTGTGGATGGCGAGCTCTGCGCACTTTTCTAGTTTTAATACTTTTCATGTCATAAACCGGTGAGATTCGATACACCCTTATTCTTAACTCTAGGAAGACACTATGTTAAAGAATTCAAAATCCTGGGGCTCTGGAGACATTAAAATACACTTAAGTGCTCAAGCTGAAGCCCCTCCGAAGGCTTAGAGCCCGGGACTCAATTTGGACAGTGTGGTGGAAAAGATTCAGCATCAACTGTCGAGCATGACAGCAATGCTGACATAGGTCATTGCTGACTTGTAGGATCTTTCTGTAATATCCCAATCGATCACTGCCATGGAGATGAAATTCACTGAGTTGGTTACAAGAGTGTTGTATGTTTATCTGGAGTCTTCTGAGAGGGAATTAGCTGCTAATCTGCTAGCAACCAACGTGGACTTGGAATGCATTTGGGAACAGTTGAAAGACCGTGAGAATCGTAACCGGTGAAACAACGTCCAAATTGTTGGAATTCTTGCGAGCAGAGGGCCAGAATATGGTGGAATTTCTAGACGAGCTCTTTCCGAGTCTGCTCAACATAACAGGACACAATCTAGAAATCGAGCGAGCTCACAGGGTTCTAGCTCGGAGATCCGCTGAGGGAGACAGGCCACGATCAATTCTGGCCAAATTTCTTAGATCGTCCAATAAAGATCTCGTGTTACGCGAGGAGCAAAGGAAGGCTTTCTTGAAAGAACCACAAAATTTTCTTGTTCCCAGACTTTGCGAATTTGACAAGATAGAAACGAGATCGATTCAAGATATGCAAGAAACTCTTAAAAACATTAACGGAAGGTTGCGTTTGTACTGATGTTCCTGGCCAAATTGAGAACAGATACTAAGGAGGCTGCAAAGTATTTGCATGCCTACAGCAAGTGATGTTCTTCATAAAGTCAGAGGAATGAGTAAGACATGGTGTGATTCTCATTTTGCAGTCGAGTAGACCTGACTCACTGAACATTCACTTGAATGTTTGAGGAAACAGGTGGTGCGAACTGCCAGAAACATCATCGGAGGTGAGCTTCCCTCCCTCCAGGACATATAGAACAGGCTGTATGAAAAAAGATTGGAGGATCATCAGAGACTCCAGCCACCCGAGTCATGGGCTGCTCTCACTGCTTCCATCAGGCAGGCGGTATCGCAGCATCAGGACCCGCACCAGCTGACTACATGACAACTTCTTCCCCCAAGCAATAAGACTTTTGAACACATGATCTCTCACGATCAACAATCAGCACTGCACTTTATTAATCATCATCTTATATCACACACTGGACTGTCAAATATATTCTCCCCAATTTAACTAGTGTATATATATTTTTATATACCCTTATCTAGTGTATGTGTATTCTATAATGTGTGTATTGTTTACTGTACATTGTATATTATTACTATTAGTACTATAATTAGTACTACAATAAAAACCACTTGACTTGACTTGACTCTGTTGTGTAATTATGTGTACATTTGTTATGTAAATTGTGTTGTGTAAATATGTTGTTTATTGTAAATTGGTATATGTCTCGTCACTGTCATGACTGCTATGTTGCTCGGAACTGCACACAAGACTTTCACCTACCGTTGCACTCATGTACACAGTAATGTGACAATAAAGTGATTTGATTTGATTTGAAACATGGTGCCTGTAACACAGTTTGGGTTCACAGGACGGGAAGGAGGACACGGGAACGGGGATCGACTCAGAGGTAAGGGTTTTAATTCCAAATTATGAACACACAAAGGGGTAGACGATAAACGTAGACTCCACTAACATACAGACTTTTACATATAACAATGTGCGGTCTCTCTCTCGGTATTGCCAACACTGGACTGGCTAGTTCTCTTGGAGGTCGTGAAGCTCTTTTATGCCGGTCTCCCCGTGCTCACTGAAATCAGAGACAGGTGTTAGACATAATTTAGCTCAGGTGCAAGCGCCCTTACCGCTTTCCCTCTCCGGACGGGCGCTTGACCACGCCTCCACTGCCACAGTGCCTTTTTCTCTTTTTGTGCTGGTTCTGCCTAGTGGCCAGAGTTTTTTTTTTTTTTTTGGTGTAATAACACATCTTCGGGACAGTTTGTGGATGAATTTGTACATTCTTTGTAGTATTTTTTGCAGGACATTGGAAGGATTAGGTCATCTGCTGCACTCATGTCAGAGCCGGCTCACTGAATATTCATTTGACTGTCTGAGGAAACTGAATGGCTTTTTTGTGAGTGTGTGTGTGTGTGCTGTTCCGCTATAGGCTAGAGTTTGTTTTGTGGAGGAACACACCTTCCAGACAGTTATGTGGATGAGTCAACACATTCTTTGTGTTTATTCTGCCTATTGGCTGGAGTGTGTTTATAGATTTTCTTCTGAAATTCTGTCTCACAAAATCTGTATAGAATCAAACCGATTCTATACAGCAATAGAATCGGTTTGACTTGAGCAAACCGATAGCAAAGTTCTCACAGGGGACTGTTTGAGTTTAGAGGGATGGATGCCGGTTGGCGCTGCCATGCATGGGGTTAATGTGCATGTTTTACTTTTTTTCTGTTTGATTGGTTCTGGGAAGTTTGGGTTTGATTATTGCACTAATGTTGGAATGGGGTATTTATAATTTTGTTTTTACACACAATCTATATTTTCTAATATGTCAAAATGTCAAATGTTAATATAAGTGGATTGTCTCTCTCAATGTGGAATGTGAATTGGTTGGGGCACAAGGTTTTTTTTTTTTTTTTTTACCTATAGAAATGTAATATAGTGTTTCTTCAAGAAACACATCTTTTCCTGCAGGAAGCTGAACAAATTGGGAAGATATGGGCTGGCCATGTTTTCTTTAGTGCTGGCTCAAGTAAGAGCAGGGGAGTCATTACATTGATAAGTAAACATCTACAATTCAAATGTCTCAAACAGAGTAAAGATAAATTAGGAAGTGTCATTAATGCTTTATCATAAATTCAAGTCCCTCATTTCATCTGTTGTTGATTGCTCAATTGGAAACATCTTCAGATCACACCCTGGTGTGTTTAGAGGTGTTGCCACATATGGAGAAAATGAAAACATATAGTTGCTGATTTAATGTATTCCTTTTGCAAAATCCTGATTTCCAACAAATGTTAAAGGCTGAAATCATTGTTTAAATGGAAGCCAACTGGTCCACAGTATCCTCTGTGGGTGTGGCATGGGAGGCACTAAAGGCGGTTCGTAGGTGTCAGATCATACATAATGTCTCATTCATCAAAATGCCCAAAGCATGAGAACTTGTGAAGTTGGTGGGGAATATTAAAAGTGCCAAGGCTGATCTAAAGCATCATTGCCTGATGGCCTCAGAGAATTGACCTGATTGAAATACACATATAATAATATTTTGTTGTGGAAGTTGGAATGTTGGCTATTCAGGGCAAAACAGTCATAGTTTGAGTCAGGGGACAAAGCAGGAAAGCTTTTCGCTAGATATATAAAGTAGAGAGAGTCTTTTTTTCTACCATTTCCTCAGTGAAATCTGCTGGTGGTGAAATTCTAACAATGGCCATTGATATTAATAATGCTTTTAAAGAATTCGATCTTGATCTCTATAGTTCCACTTTTTAGAACATTTAGAAATTTTGTGGAACCTTCTATTGATTCTGAGATAAACTTGGAAGAGCATGGCAAGGTAATTAAGGTCTTGCTTACAGGCGTGGCTCCGGGGCCAAGATGACTTTGCCACTGAGTTTTTTTTAGATCTTATGCTACAGAACTGGCTCCACTTTTACTAGAATTTATAAGGAATCATTAAAGAATGGAAAACTTCTGCCAACCATGACGCAAGCCCGGATCAGTCTGATTCTTAAAAAGGACAAAGATTCAAGTATGTAAGATTTAACGTCCAGTGCTCCTGATTCAGCTAGATGTTAAAATATTGTCAAAAATGTTTGGATAACTGGTTATTTAAAGTTATGACATCTCATACACATAGGTGGGGTTTATTCGGGGCCGCAACTCTTCTGATAACATTAGGCATTTTATCAACATCATGTGGTCAATGGGAATGATCAGACTCCGTTCGCTGCCATCCTACTTGACGCCGAAAAGGCGTTTGATATGGTAGTAATAGAATTA
The DNA here is from genome assembly GCA_032164185.1 of Moxostoma hubbsi. Taxonomy (NCBI): domain Eukaryota; kingdom Metazoa; phylum Chordata; class Actinopteri; order Cypriniformes; family Catostomidae; genus Moxostoma; species Moxostoma hubbsi. Next base: position 5,144,736 of record JAVLUX010000186.1, read on the forward strand.
TCTTTTTAAGATTTTGAAAATGTATTAAGGAGTATGTTTATTGGATGGATCAATTACTTTATAGACATCCTGTGGCAGCGGCACAAACAAATTGATTAATTTCAGTTTATTTTACTCTGGATAGGGGCACAATAAATCTTTTAGTTTCACAAACATTAACTTCACAATAAAGGCTTCCGGACCCCGACACTCTCCCCTCTGCTGGCGGTGTGGCTCTTTTTCTGCTGCTCTCCCTGTGCTCACTGTAATTATAGACAGGTGTTAATCATAATTTGGCTCAGGTGTAAGTGCCCTTACCGCTTCTCTCTCTCCGGATGGGCACTTGACCACACCCCCTCTGCCACACACATAAACTTCTGCTTTACGCAGATGATATTCTAATATTCGTCTCCGACACTTCTAGATCTATGCCTTGCCTCTACAGAACTAATAATTCCTTTTCTAGGTTTTCGGGATACAGTGTTAATTGGTCTAAATCCAAAGCTTGGATCTGACAGCATACTGCCTGATAACGGCTTTTCAGCTGGGTGCCTTCCAGTGGCCCTAACATGGCATTAAGTATTTGGGTATTTTATTCCTAGAAAATTTGTGTGATTTAGCTAATTTTGACTCTTTAATAAAAAGGTTTGAGCAATGTGGGCAGGTGGGCTTCATTACATTTAACAATGATTGGTAAGGTTAATGTTATTAAAGTGAATTGTATTCCAAAATTCAACTACCTGCTACAGCCTCTCTCCATAGATGTGCCCCTGTCTTATTTCAAGCAATTTGATAGCATAGCGAAGTCCTTCATTTGGAATGGGAAGTATCCTATATTACATTTCAGTGAGCTGCATAGGCCAATTGACAAAGGTGGGCTAGGCCTACCCAAGAATTTGTTTTATTATTATGCGTTCGGTCTCAGACATTTGGTTCATTGGTCACTTCCACCTGAGAGAGCCCCTCCCTGGTTTTGGATTGAACAGGAAGTTTTGCCCCATTTCACCATTGCAAAGCCTTTCTATCAAACTAACCTGAGAAGTTAAATTACACCCCGTTATCTCGTATTTGCATACGGTATGGACAAAAGTGTCCAGAGAGTTTAATTCATACATTTAGTTAAATGTTACCTCAAGCTTATGGCTGAACCCCAAATTATGTATTAATAAATCCCCTTTCTGCTGGTCAGTTGATTGTAATTGAGGTTAATACACTCGGCGACCTATATGAGAGCAGAGTGTTGAGGTCCTTTGAAAATTTTGTTCAACATTTTCGGATCCCCAGATATAATTTTTTTTTTTTAGGTACAGCTGCGCCACTTATTCTGTACTATTTTTGGGAGTAGCATACGCCCCCCTAAAATGAAAGATACTCTGGGAGTGGGGATTACTGCTTTTGGAAAAGGTCATGAGGCATCAGTGTATTACTTAGAATCCATTATGCAGAAGAGTTTATTAAACAAATCCAAGTCAGAAAGCTCAAACGTGGTCAGAATATCAGGCAGAGTTAGGCAACAGGCAAACAATCCAGTAAAGCCAACAAGACAGAAAGGGTAATCCAGAAACGTGAAACCAATAAACAGGCAGAAGATCATAACAAAAGTCAGAACAAGAATACACTTGATAAACACTTGGTAATGCAGATTAACTGGCAATACTTCGTAATAAGGGAGTGTGAATGCATGGTTTATATATAATACAAACAGGAAGTGATATGGCAGGAACTGATGTGGCAGGAAACAGGAAGTGACAGTGTTCAGAATTCAGGTGAGGGCTCCCTCTGGTGGACAGGAGACAGTTCAAGTGTTACAACTCCCTGTTAATTCAGAATTTTTAGGGGGCCGGAGCTTCAAATTCTATCAAGAGATAATGGGAGAAAGATTTAAACTCGGTATTGGAGGAGGGAGAGTAGTCTAGGATTTAAAAAAAAACGTTAAGTCTGCATCTAGAGACGCAAGGGCGCGTCTTAGGCAATTCAAGATTTACATCAATTCCATTAGACCACCTCTAGATTGTATAGGCTTGATCTTAAAGACACACCCACCTGCTGGTGATACCAATCAGAGAATGGGGACACAACCCATGTTTTTGGGTGTGTGTTAAGATCCAGGAGTTTTGGTTGAATGTTCAGAGTTTTGTGTGTAATATATTGGGCACTCGAGTATCATTTTGCCCCAGACTCTGTATTTTGGGTGATGGGACGGACATCAATGTTAAGAACAGACACATAAAGAGTTGGGTCCTAACCAGTGTCATGATCGGCAGACAGATACATTTAAGGGGATGGAGGTCGGCTGGAGTGCCTTAAATTCAGGAGTGGTTCTTGGAGATGGGGAGGGTGGCGGCCTTTTTTAGAAGAAAGGAGAAGTTGAACTTGTTTATAGAGAAATGGGGTGGATATCTGACATTTCTGGATGTGTGATTATTATTATAATTTGTGTGTGTGTGTCTATAATCATGTACGACCACTGGGACGTTGTTGGGGGCCAGAGTGGGGTTGGGGATTGGGGGGGGGTTAATTGTTGATTCTGTTTATAAATGTTCAATATATGAATCAATAAAAATTGTTAATCTGAAAAAGAAAAATAGCCTGCCTAATATTGTGTAGGTTCCTATCGTGCCGCCAAAATAGCGCCAACCTGCATCTCAGAATAGCATTCTGAGATGCTATTCTTCTCACCACAATTTTACAGAGCAGTTATCTGAGTTATTGTAGACTTTGTCAGTTCAAACCAGTCTGGCCATTCTCTGCTGACCTCTCTCATCCGTAAGATGCATTTCCATCTGAAGAACTGCCACTCACTGGATGTTTTTTTCTTTTTAGCACAATTCTGAGTAAGTTATAGAGACCACTGTATGTGAAAATCCTAGGAGACCAGCAGTTACAGAAATACTCAAACCAGCCCATCTGACACCAACAAACATCCATGTAATTATCTAATCAGCAAATCATGTGACAGCAGTGCAGTGCATAAAATCATGCAGATACGGTTCAGGAGCTTCAGTTAATGTTCACATCAACCATCAGTATGGGAAAAATGTGATCTCAGTGCTTTGGACTGTGGCATGATTGGCTGGTTTGAGTAATTCTGCAAAACAGAAGACTTTTCTGCAACTGCTGATCTCCAGGGATTTTTACGCACAACATTCTCTAGAATTTACTCTGAATGGTGCCAAAAACAAAACAAACAAAAAAACATCCAGTGAGTGGCAGTTCTGTGGACAGAGAATGGCCAGATTGGTTCAAACTCACAAAGTCTACGGTCACTCAGTGCTATTCTGAGATGTGGGTTGGCGCTATTTTGATGACATGTGGGGGACCTACACAATATTAGGCAGGTGGTTTTAATGTTGTGGCTGATCGGTGTATATCTATATAGCAACTGCTAAACCAGAAGTTCAGAGACAAACTGTTCAAGATGGCTGCATGCTAATTTTCTCTGGTGCATAAGGTGATTAAACAAAGAAGTGCAATATGTGCTATATGTATAAGTACTATAAAAAGATGTATATATGCATAAAAATAAAGAAAATAATGTTGCATTGACTTGATTGCCTCTGTTTACTCAATGTGTGGGTAAAATGTAAAATGTGTGGGTTTTAACCTAAAACAGCTATTCTACCTGGGCTTTCACATAAAAAAACCTTCATCTGTCTAACCTAATGTAGTCAGATTAATAAAGTCATATTATATATGATTATTGACTAGGAAAAACAGCTAATTTAGATGTTGTCACATGAAGCACATGGTTGCTTGACAACAACAAAAGATTCCATGTACTAAGCATAGTGGATTCATTGAAATGCATGTATTCCATTCAAAACATTAAATTCTACATTTGCAATACACCTGCAAAGAAAAACATTTGATCTGTCTGCATGCACCAATAAGTTAACAATAAGGTATCAAGTTTAGTTTGGTTGTATTTAGAGCCAGCTCTATGTCTGCAGGGCCAGGTATCCATACTTCCTGCTTGTGAAATTTCACAAATCTCTAAAGTGAAACAGTAGAGAATCATATGTGTGTCGTGAATTTTAAGAAGATACCCTAAAGTGAAGTTGTGTGATGCTGCAGAAGGTCACGTAGCCTGCTTCAGGGTTATCATGTTCGGTTTCACTTTAATGGGTCGTTTAATGGGTGGAGCTTTTCAACTGATGGAAAGTCTCCATGTATGCCCTCCATCCAGCTTCTTGGTGGCTTATTATTTAGAGGGACAGGTAATGCTATATCCTGAATCACAAGACCCTTTGTCCACAAAAACATGCTATCCACCTCTAATCTGTTTAATCCCAAAGAATCTTCAGGATACGATTTGTTGTGCTCTAGTAAACAAGGGCTAAATTGTTTGACGTGAGGCGGCTGTGAACCTGAACTAAGCGATGGCACACCTTAACTATAGGCAACACAATGACAAGAACATGAACACAGTGGAAAAACAAAGATTGTTTCAGGGGAATGCAGACCAGGACACAGCACAATGAATTTGTCATGAATCATTCATTTAATTAATTTTTATTTTCAAATATTAAATTCTTTTCATTTAAAGATATGCTTTGTCTTGAACCCGGCAGTGAAATTTATGTGAAAATGATTTGTGCAAATATTTCACAATTACTAACTAAGATGTAATGTTTGTATGACACTTTTTAAGTGCATAGCAGAGAGGTGAACCAGTTTTTAAAATGCTATCAAAACAAGCTCACATTTTCATTATCGGTTGCAGTTTACACATCTTCATGTCATTGACAACCCATATGACATTCTTTTTTATGTAGAACTCACCGGATTTTAATAAAGATCCCCTCTGTCTTTTTATATATATATATATATATATATATATATATATATATAAATATATATATATATATATATATATATATATATATATATATATATATATATATATATATATATATATATATATAATGGCAGTGGATAGTGATTCACTTTAAAGATAAAAAAAAAAAAGTACTTTCTCAGCTAAAATCTTGACGTCCATTGCCAATCATGCGTGCTATGAGAGGAGCTCATTAACAATGTACTTGCCTTTTTTTTAGCACTAAACATTTAATGTTGTAAAACACACTCTTAGCATGTGTGTTTGAGTCGTATGAGCAAACCCAGTGTATTGTGTATTGGCATTACATTGGCATTTTTTTATGTTGGCATAATGTGCATAATATCTCAAGTAAATGTTCAAACTGTACTGTAAACATGTACTATAACACTTCAGCTAATAATGTGATTGTTAATGACACACTCTGCTTCTTGTGTCTTGCTATAATCTGCCCTGTGACCAGTGTTTACTTTTCACGGTTTATGATATCACCTTAAGCAGTGCAATAGTTTTCCCAGTGTTGGGTAAACTGCACTCAGGTTTATGTTCAGGTACATTCTTGTCTTGGTCCAGTTCCATGTGTTTGATGTAGATGCTTAAGGCCACACCCCTGTGAAAGGGTGCTGTAGTTGTTGATGCTGCTGTGGGAGGGGCTTGAATCTCAGGTCAGGTACAAAGCAGCAGGAGTCAGACTCTGTGCTCAGAGCTTAGATGAGAAATGGGGCTGCACAGACGGGTCATACTAATGCTACTCATCCTTGTGTTTGTGACCTACATCTGTGAAGCAGGTATGGGAGGCTTAAGGTACTCACTCTTTTCTAATAATGAGCTGACAATTTAGAGTTGGTAGTTTGCTGCTTTATCACTGATAATGGTAGTTTATATATATATATATATATATATATATATATATATATATATATATATATAGTACTGTGCAAAAGTCTTAGGCACAAAAGATGTTTCACAAAAACATTTGTCTTAAGATGGTTATTTATATCTGCTACTTTAGTATGTCAAGAGGAAATATACATTTTATACTCCCAAACATTCCTCTTGCAAATAGATTAGAATAGAAGAACAGGTAGCCCTGCAACCGATGGCCTGGCCCTCACAGAGCCCCCCACTGAATATAGGGTCAGTCTGGGATTACACAAAAAGACAGAAGTAATTGAGAAAGCCTAAATAAATAAAAGAACTCTGGCAAATTCTCCAAGAAGCTTTCAACATCCTATCTGCCAACAACAAAGAAATGGTCCAGGACCTATAAGTAGGATAATTGGTAATGTTCTGAATACAAAGGTGTTCACACCAACTATTGATTTATCTCTTTTTCTGTTTACTGGACTTTGTATGAGATTAACTGATAAATGAAAACTATTTATGTCATTATATATATATATATATATATATATATATATATATATGTGTGTGTGTGTGTGTGTATAGAATGTAGTAATATTATCAAATGAGTAGACATGTCCAAACTTTTATACGGTATTAATTGTATTATTTGCAGATGTATTTAAATGTATTAATACTGGGGAATAAGGACAAACACTTTGAAATGTTAAAAATGAAAGTTCAGAATTATCATATTTGTATATAAACTCAAAATATTGGGTATAACCTATGTATAGTTTGTCGCTTCTATATTGTAAAAGATTCCTAAAGTGTGATTTTCATTGAGTGTTTTTATTACAGCACTGCTCAGGAAATCTTCCGCTGTAGACTTTCTGAGGTCTAGGCGAGAGAGACGTATGGTGAGACGTCAACACGGAGGCTGCTGCTCTGAAGATAGTTAGGCAGAAGAACAAACTGAGGCCAATTCAGAATAAGTCGATCAGTTTACATTGAATATCAGATCATGTCTTTTAGTAACATAATCTAAGAAGTTTAGTGACTTGATGCAGTAAGACAAGCAGAAAAATTTAAGAGGCAAATTGTGTTGTTTTATTGTCAGATATATATAAAACATATTATGGAACTGATTAGCAGATTAAACATGATGTAATGTATTTGTCACTCATCAGGAGCAAGAGAACTCAAAGATGTTATTTAATGGTGGATCTCACGCTGGGGTGAACACGGTAAGACTCTCTTCATGCAGTTGCCCCAAAAAGATTTTGGACACTTAAAGTCGTACTTGAAAAAGTCTGAATGTTAATGCAATAAATACAACATCAAAGCAAGTAGCATCTAAAAAACAAAGGATGCTTGACCTTAAATTTTTACATAAGTTTTACATTACGTTTGGTCACAAGATGTGCCGAGCCACAGGTGTAGAGTTCACAGTGGACATGTTCTACAAAGTTTGACAAACAGAAAGTGTGAAACGTATTATTTTTATTTAATTGTAAATTTTTTTGTGCTATATTTATTTTATTTTTTTTTTTATTATTTGGTTTGATATTTTGTTGCATAATGCAAAGACGTTCATACATTTTGTGTGGTGTTGTTTCCACAACAATTTTTCAGGGTCACTGTATGTAATTAAGATTTTGAAATGTATGTGCCATACTATCCATGTGTAAACTGCCATTCCATATCTTTATTTATGAATGGACACTGTTCCTTGGATGTGAGGCTCTACTGTATGTTCAATTAGCCACTTGCAATCTCTCCACTGATAAGATATGAAGTGAAATGTAACTCAGTCGATCCATCGGGGGCTTCTCTGTTCTTCTTTCCTTTCTCTCTGAAAACCTCTTAGAGGCCTAATGGTGAGCCTCAGGAAGAGGGCTCAGGTATGTAGCCTTAAGGTGGGTGGCTCGAGGACTGCAAGTACCACACAGCAGGGGAGACACAGAAAGCCTGAGGGGCTCCACTGTTCTGCACCAGTGGATACAAGCACAGGTGCACTAACATGGGATAAAGACAGATACTTCAATAATCTAATAGGACAAATGTATTACAAATGAGTATAGAACCCTAAAGAGTTTTGCGATGTTACATTTTGCAAATGTGTAGAAATGCAGGCTGAAAATTATGACTGAATGGAATGGAAGTTTCTTGTGTAAATATATCATACTGTAGATGTGGTGATGAAAGTCTTGGTGATTTATAATGCTGCTGCTGAAAGTCTTTACCTGTTATGACACTAGAGTCATGGTGCTAAACTGACATTATTCATTTTAGAGGACCGTATATAGACTTCATACATACTTTATACAAAGAATGAAACTCACAAAATGTTCCTTCACTATCTAAAAATAACCAGAATGTGTAACAGTACTACCATAGGTTTTGGACATGGTACCATGGTACTGCCATGGACTACTGTGTAAATAACATGGTACAAGAATATTGTAATCATTCAATACCAAACTCCATAAACAATTTTTCATTTAAAAAAATATTTTCTTTGTTTCTTTACCAAACATTTACTATGGGGAAAAAACAAGGCTATGGAAAACATGAAAACATGGGGAAAAAACACAGTAATACTCTGTTTTTTGGACACTACACTGTGAAAAGAGAAAATGTGCTGTTAATTTGACTGATAATTACTATTGAAACATTCAACAACAATTTACAGTGGTTATTCTTTGAAATTCTGTAGGTCCCTTTTAAATAACTTGTTATATGAACATGGAAGTCATTCAGTACCATGGTATATATCAAAGTAACATGGTATTAACATCTGATACATCACTTTACCATGGTAAAGACACAGTAAGGGTTGTTTTAGGTCAGTATTGCAGTATCTGTCTACTTATCAAAACCTATTACAACACAACATATTTGTCATATTGGATTCTTAACCATTTTCAGCATCAAAATAAGCACTTTTTACTACTATTAAAAAAAAATTTTTTATTAGATTATATCTCCTATAAAGTGCTTCCCATTAATATCTTCATTATTGAAAATTATGTAATACATACTGTTTATAAAGATGAACAAACTGAAATAAAGACAAACCACCTTATCAATGTATCACAAACGTCCTTTTTTCAGCTTTTTCTTAGTATTTGTAAAAAAGGCCATTGTTGTTATTTCAATAATATGTTTTTATTAGTCCTATTTTCACAGTTCTACACTGGTCCGCATACCTCAGTCATCGTTCAGAAAGTGACGCTCTGTGATCAGTTCTGCCCTTAAACTGAACTGAGCTGAACGGGATTTTTTTCTTAAAAAAAAGGGAAGTTTTATTCCTAATACAATTTTTCTTTACTAAAAGTTGTGTGCATGACTATTAAGTAAGAAGTATGTATTTGGTTGTTTTATATCTCATGTATGCTATGCTCATTCCCTGTATGGTAACATTGTGAATGTTTACGGGAATGATTTAGAACACCAGTACAAGTTTCTAAACATGGTTTCATGTATATTTGCTTTTGATTTTCCTCAGTAATATTGTTATTATACCTAAAATATATATATATATATATATATATATATATATATATATATATATATATATATATATACACTCACCTAAAGGATTATTAGGAACACCTGTTCAATTTCTCATTAATGCAATTATCTAATCAACCAATCACATGGCAGTTGCTTCAATGCATTTAGGGGTGTGGTCCTGGTCAAGACAATCTCCTGAACTCCAAACTGAATGTCAGAATGGGAAAGAAAGGTGATTTAAGCAATTTTGAGCGTGGCATGGTTGTTGGTGCCAGACGGGCCGGTCTGAGTATTTCACAATCTGCTCAGTTAATGGGATTTTCACGCACAACCATTTCTAGGGTTTACAAAGAATGGTGTGAAAAGGGAAAAACATCCAGTATGCAGCAGTCCTGTGGGCGAAAATGCCTTGTTGATGCTAGGGGTCAGAGGAGAATGGGCCGACTGATTCAAGCTGATAGAAGAGCAACTTTGACTGAAATAACCACTCGTTACAACCGAGGTATGCCAGTGTAGTCAGAATGGAGTTAAAGGGATACTTCACCTCTGGGAAGATGAATGTGTATTTAAAATTGGTCATTTATATAGTATAAATGTGAAATTATTTTTGAATTTGAAGCATTCTAGTCTAAGAAAATGCAGAAAATTAATTTTTTTACAGATGTGGCTGAAAGACAACAACTCCCAGAATGCACTTACTTTGCTGCCTTTAAAAGCGAGGCCACTTCCAAACCACGCCTACCGGTTACAGGCGGCAGTATCTGAAAATTTGATACAACTAGGCTTGCTTTGATACATTGTGACTCTATAAATCGTGAGTTAGTTGATAAATTGACTGACTACGCGGGAAGAACATTATGATAATTCCGGGTGTCCAAACTCTGTACATGACGTCTTAGTAACAAAAAGAAAAACAAACAAAATACTCACTTTACACTAAGCCGTCCGTTTGTCCCTGCGGGCTTTGGCTGGCGTTTCCAATTTATCTTCGGGATCCTAAAATAAGTTTCCAGGACTCCCCTGTCCATGTGTGGTACAAAACTTGGGTGCTCAGTTATACATGCTCAAGTTAGCGGTGCAGTTTCATCAGCGGATTCAGCGATCTCGTCCAGAAGAAAATGGCATCGCTGAAATTCGCGACAGCAATAGGACTCTCTATCTGTTTCCATAGGCGCACAGCGAGAGCACTGACACCACCAGTCCGCCCCAACTCGAGTCTGGCCGGGCTCTTCCTCCTGCCTGCCAAGCAGGGTTTGCTCCCCTGCTACAGCAGCTGCTCCGGTCGCCTCTTGTTCCTCCATCTCCCGCAACTGTTCATCGCTGTATTGCGGCTCGTACAGGTAGCCGCGAGCATCAGATTCTCGCAACAGATCTTCGAAATCCCCTTCTGCCATTTCAACTTCAAAACTACCTTCCACCATCGTGATTAGCCTACTTGTATACAAACTTTCTACACAGAGCAAGAGCCTGTTAGCTTAGCTTCTACAGAAAGATGGCTGACACTATCTTCACATTCTGTGAGTGAGATCCCGCCCCATATGGGCGTGGTGAAAACATGCGGAATACTGGCTGTAGTTTTAAGCCTCTGGCCCAAAAATCCTCCGATGACGCAAAATGACGATTTTTGTGTCATCGGAGGATTTTTTCCAGACTAAAAATACATAAATCTCTCGTCTCAGGGGGATGGGGGGGGGGGCTCGGTAATTCGAAAATACTACTGGTTATCTACTGATACAAAGCTTAATGCTAAATCCTGAAGTAACCCTTTAAATCTCTCCATTCGCCAAATCATTCTGTGGACTGACTCCACCACAGTCCTTACTTGGCTAAAATCAGACTCTTGTCTATTTAAGGTGTTTGTTGGTATGCGAGATTCAAGATATTACAGAGCAGCACACTTGGCATTATGTCTTAATGAGCTGGGATCTGAAAGCCGGTGGTATCAGGGACCATCATTACTGAAAGATCCTTTAAATCTGTGTCCAGAAATCTCATGTCCTGTGGCTGCAGATGATATGGAGCTCCGGAAGACAGCAGTCTGTTTTCTTTCCTGTTTCACCACCAGTTCATTATTCCCTGACATCAGTCAGTATAAGACCTTTGAACAGCTCCTTCAATCCGGGGCCTGTCAAGGGGCAGCAGGCATTATTCTTACAGCTGAACACTGCAACTGTCAGTGTTCTACAGCAAGCTCAGCAGGAATGCTTTCCTTCTGAATTGAAACAATTAAGAGTAGGTAAACCACTTTTCAGAGACAGCCAGCTAAAGATTCTAGCCCCTGAGCTTGACCCTGAAACACAACTAATCATTGTTGGAGATTGCTTACGCTATAGCCCTCTCTTAGATCCGGATACAGCACACCCTATTGTTCTAGATCCTAAACACTTTGTCTCTAAGCTTCTCATACAGAGTTATGATTCTCAACTCCATCCAGGACCCGAAAGAGTTTTCACTGAACTTCGGCATAAATACTGGATTCTTCGTGGCAGAGAAGCGATCAAGCGTTGCCAACGACTTTGTGTGGAGTGCCAGAAATGGAGGAAAAACCCTGAGTACCAAAAATGGCAGACCTCCCACAAGCCCGATTACGTTTATTCAAGCCTGCCTTTTATTCAACAGGAGTGGATTGTTTTGGTCCTTATACTGTTAAGGTAGGCCGGAGAAATGAAAAGAAGTGTGGCATCTTGTTCAAGTGCCTAACCATCCAGGCAGTTTACATCAGTCTCCTACATAGCCTTGACTCTGATTCCTTTCTCATGGCACTCAGACGCTTCATAGCAAGACGAGGACAACCTTTTGAGCTCTTATCTGATCAGGGCACTAATTTCAAAGGAGGAGAAAGAGAACTGAAAGAGGCATTCTCAGGCATTCTCAGCTCTCACCCCTGAACTGCTATCGCAGCAACATACACCTTTAGGGTGGAAGGGGACAGCCTCCTGCAGGAATAAGAGCACTGACCTAACTACGCACCTCTTTGGGTCTTCAGCCCGGGAAGAACACCAATCTGCAAACAAGCGTCACCTCAGGGTGTAAAGATGCCTGGTAGAAGGGGCTCTGGCTTGGTTGATCATGTCTACAACAGCAGGTGGTAGACCAGCTAGATCTTCCGCGTCCCGTCCAGGGGCCAGACGTGGAGGTTCCAAAGGTCTGGGTGCGGATGCCAGAGCGTGCCCTGTCCCTGAGAAAGAAGATCCTTCCACAGGGGGAATTCGCCAGGGAGGGGCTGTCGCGAGGAGCATGAGGTCTGAGAACCAAGTCCGAGTGGGCCAGTAAAAAGCCCTATTTCCACCAGAGCTTATATCGGATCAAAATTAAGATCCAACAAATGGAAGTTAATTCTTTAATTTTCATTGGTCTTACTATGTTCTTGCCCATCCGAGGGAATTTTGTTGCTGCCGTTCCCTGCAGCCACTGGGGTGTTGCCTTTGATATATTGAGTTTCAATCGATATTTGTTCTGTTTTATCTTTTTTTTTTTTTTTAAACTCAATTCAAGCAGTTAATATTGTAATTTATAACATGAATGGTTTACTCAGTCCAATCAAAAGAAGCAGGATATTATCCAACCTGAAAATAAATAATTTAGAAGTTGCCCTTTTGCAAGAAACACACCTTACAGACATAGAACACGATAAACTAAAAAGAATGGGTTTCAAGTTCCAATTTTCATCATCATATTCGGCAGGCCATACCAGGGGAGTGGCAATACTAATCTCCAGCAAAATTAATTTTGAACTCGTGTATGAAAAGAAAGATACAGAGGGGAGATATGTATTGATAAGAGGAAAGTTGGGTGGAATACTGATAAATTTATTAAATGTTTATGCTCCTCCTTACTCTGAATGGATTTTTTTTTTTAGACAACTATTTGATTTGATAGTGGCAGAAACTCAGGGGGTCCTGATTTGCGGGGGGGCTATAATATTAACTGAATCCTCAGCTTGATTCTTTAAATACATTGCTAACTCAGCCAAAATTGATAAGCAAGAAATTTGATTCAGTGATGTTGTGTTAATAGATGTTTGGACAGAATTATACCCTTTAAGGCTATACATACTTCTCCAACCCCCACTACGTTTACTCCAGGATAGATCATTTTTTTATTTTTGGCAGGGACCTACATAAGGTTAGCGACTGTGACAGGCATTATGGACCTGTCAGACCATAGTCCTCTTTACTTAAAACTGAATCTTGATTTGGATCAAAGAAATACTTTGTGGAGATTGAACACTCACATTTTGAACCAAATGAAGGACCAAATCAAGGGAGATATTAAAGATTACTTGGAACAAAATGATAATGGCGAGGTTTCTCCTCCAATACTTTGGGATGCATGTAAAGCTGTCTTAACAGGTAAAATAATTAGCTACAATTCCCACTTAAAAAGGTCTTGGAAAAAAAGTTAGATCATTTACAATTAGAACTGAAACAGTTAGAACAAGATTACAAAAGACACAGCTGACCAAAAAATGTGAGAACAAATAATGAGGGAGATCTATACATAAGAAATACAAAAAAGGTTAATATTTACAAAACTATTGTTATTTTACAGTTTTAAAAAAACAATAGGCTGAGATTAAAAACCCTATGACTAATGTCATACATCACAAAGTTAAAGATATAGAAAGTATTTTTGAGCTATTTTTTCAGAATTTATATTCCCAACCTCGTATTGACAAAGTGAAAATGGAGGATTTTTTTAAGACAATTTGCCTACCCAAATTAACAAATGAGCAGAGTAATCAGTTTACAGCTGATATATCGGAGAAAGAAATTAGAACAGCTATAGCTCATCTCAAATCGAATAAGGCTCCACGTCCAGAAGGGTTTCCTTCGAATGGTAAAAAGTAATGATGGAATCATTGATCCCTATTCTGTAGTCCTCTTTTAATTGTGTCCTTGTGAAGGGAGAGTTCCCCTCCTCCTGGAAGGAAGCCGTAATTTCACTTGTTCCAAAAAAAGAAAAAGATAAACTTGAACGCGTCAACTTTAGATAGTTAAGCGTGCTAAACCAGGATTATAAAATCTTTACACATATATTGGCAAAACGAATAGAGGGACTTTTACCACAAATCATCAGCCTAGATCAGACAGGCTTTGTTCACCAAAGACAAACTCAAGATAACATCAGACGGACCTTACATGTAATTAGCCATATAACAGAGCATAATTTTGAAGCAGTGTTGGTGGGTCTGGATGCGGAAAAAGGATTTGACTGCTTTAATTAGTCATTTTTATATAGACTATTGAATGCATTTGGATTTCATAGTACTTTTATTAAAACAATACAAGCACTTTGTGATAAAACAAGGGCAAGAATAAAAATAAATGGAGCAGTGTCTAACCCCTTTGTTTTAAAATGAGGAACAAGGCAGGGTTGTCCAATTAGTATTGTTTGCTATTTTTATTGAACCACTGAGCCAATGGATTGTTCAAATTAAAATATTAAAGGGATAGACATGAAGGGAGGAGAACAAAAGATTTCCTTATTTGCTGATGATGTATTGGTATACTTGTCTGACCCAGAACATTCACTTTTACAGTTATTTTCACTTCTAAATCAATATGGTTCTTTCTCTGGCTATAACCTTAATGTCCCAAAGATGCAGGTTCTCCATTTCAAGTACGGCCCCTCAAAAGACGTGATGACAAGGTTTCAGTTACAATGGGATGCAGAGTCCATGAGATATTTGAGAGTAAATATACAGAAAGATTTAACAAGATTGTTCTCCATCAATTTCCTCCCTCTTAATCAAAAGATCAAGGAAGACATAAGGAGATGGGACCTTATTCCTCTTCTTAGTTTTGGTTCTCGTATTGAATCAGTTAAAATAACATTTTGCAGATACTGTTGTATCTCTTCCAGTCCCTTCCACTGGATCTACCTGACCAACAATTCGGGAAGTGGGACAAACTTAATTCCAGGTACATCTGGCAAGGAAAAAGACCTAGAATTAGATATCAGAGTCTTCAATTGGTGAAAGGCAGGGGAGCGGTTGCACTCCATTGTCTAAAAGATTATTATATCGCATCTCAATTAAGACCTTTGACTTGTTGGTGTAATCCAGAGTATGTAGCCAAATGGAAGGAGATTGAGGAGGCTATAACAGAGGAATTCCCAAATTAAGCTGTAATTGGGGAAAGGGTGTTTTGGAATAAGGTAATTGATTTGGGAAATCCATGGATTTGTTTACCACTTAAGTTATGGAATAATGTAATAGCACAAAATCATTTAAAAGAGGCTGTCAAAGTTTTGAAATGGTGTGCATATGATCCTGATTTTGTACCTAATAGATTAGATGTAAGGTTCAGGAGGTGGGCATCACTAGGCTCAACAGCATATTGTACTTTTCTCTATCAGGGATCTTTAAAGAGTTTCCAAAATTTGAAGATGCAGCGTGAACTGAATAATAATTATTTTTATAGATTTTTTTTCAGGTTCTGAACTATATAGAACAATTAATGAAGGTAAATAAATAAAAGTACTTACATAATATTCTACCAAAATTTTTCATAGAGGAAAATGTTTCGAACTAAAATCATAAAAACATCTTCAGATGTTTCTGAAGACTTCATAGGGGTATACAAAAGACTTCATAGGGGTATACAAAAAACAAAAAGTAACTCATTGTATGTAAAACAAAAATGGGAAAGGGAAGGAAACCTAAATATAACAGAGGAGGAATGGGATAAGGTATGTGACCTACAAGGGCAAACTTCATGTTCCGCTTTATGGAGAGTTTTGTTGGGAAAACCTGGTCAGGTTCTATATTACTCCAGCTCAAAAGACTCATTATACTAAACTGACCAGTTGTTGGAGACTCTGTGGGTCCTCCAAAGCACATCATTATAATACTGTATATTCTGGGCTTGCCCAGTATTAAGCTTTTTCTGGCAGGAGGTTCATAACATTTTACAAAAAGTACTCCAGGTGGACATTGCATTTAATTTGGAGACCCTGTATCTGAGAGCCCTGCCTTCAGGAAATACAACCTCTAATACCAGATATATTTTCCATATTCTAAGTGCAGCTGGCAGAAAAGACATTACTTTAAAGTGGCTAAAACCAGAAATACTTACAATGGATGATTGGATTGACATTATTTATGTTATATTTAGGATGGAAAGAATACAATTTTTAAGTTATTATGACTGCAACAGGAAAACTTTTTGAAAATCTGGGAGAGTTGGATTTTATACATTACATCTGTACGTTCATCATTTGTTTGATGTGAATTTCTGCCCATAATTTTTTTTTTTCTTTGAGTGAATTGAGCATCAGGAAGGTACACCCCAACATTATGGTTCTATTTATTATATTCTGTTTTAATTATGTATTCTGTTTTCTATATCTGCATTTTATTTTTATTTTATTAATCCTTACTTGCATCTGTATCAAATATTGTTACTCTGCTTATTATTTTTGGTAAAAACTGTTTTTGAAGAAGGCTGAGATAGATAAGGCTTCTAAGTCTTGTTACAATGACTACATTGTTACGGCCTTCACATTCCTGGACCTCTCCAAGCTTTGGGAATATTATTTTCATCCCCCAGTCGATGAGGAATTAGCAGCACAGTTAAGCCCCTTCTCTTCCAAACTGGTGTTGAAAACCAAACCAGTGTATCCATCCAAACCATGTAGGTTCACATCCAAGCTGTTGGATAAAGCCTACACTTCAGTGGGCCAGGCTGGTACGGGTCTGCACACCATGTCGGTGTTGCAGACCTACCAGGCTCTTTGGTAAAGGACTTGAATGAGAAAGGTCTAGACCCCGAGGCTACAACATCGATGTGTACACCAAGAGGTTTCAGTTGGGGAAAAAGAAATTACTGGCTTACAGACACATCCCACCAAACATTGTTGCCAGTTAAGAAACTCAGCAGCCTGCACCCAAGAGGAAGGTGTCACCCGGACCATGTCATAGCAGACAAATTCCTCCAGGGTGGGCCAAGCAATCCTGATGGTTTGGCACCAATGAAGCAGGGTCATATACACACTGGGAATAAAACTACACTTAATAGCCATTTCGGCACATATGACCAAAGAACGTGTAGAGTCCATTCTCCTACACCTGACAAGGTTCAGACTAGGAATGCCGTATGTGACCCATTTGAATTTTAAAGCGCTATGGAGCAATTTAACAATGGAAAATGGCTAGACAGCCCTGACATTCCAATCAGACTGAGAAAACACCTGCCCACTTTTTCATGAACAGTTTTATATTATTTATTTTTATGTAGTATTTTTTTTTTTCAACAACTGAAGTACCTTACTTTGTTGTGGATGTCCCAATGAGGATACTGGATTTGCACTTTTCAGAGAACTCAATAAAATATTCAAATTATATTTTGGTTGCATTTTTGAGATAATAACTGTAATTGATTGTGTAAAATAGGCATATAATATCCTAATATTGATTACAAGCTCCTGATTCAAATCGACTTGAATGCATCCTGGCAGCAGGGTTGCCAGATTGGGCAGTTTCCCGCACAATTGGGCGGTTTTGCAATATATTTTGCTGGCAAAAATGGGTTTGGGCGGGTGGATAAAAATTGGGCTGGTTTCGGATCAGTTCGGGAGGTTTTTGTAGCCGAAACACCGGCACTTCAGATCCTTCTTTCTGCGACCCTGTTCAGCAGGCAGCAGTCTCACTCACTCACACACACAAACACATGCACTACAGCTCTGGCTGATGTGCACGTGCCCCCTAAACTCACAACAGACACTCCCTCCCACTACCTTCAGCTCACGTCACGCACGCCGGCACCGCCCTCCCCTAGTTCGCAGGGCACCACTCTAATTTTACTTCACACGTGTAACACCTGATGCACTTTAACAGGCGGCCATTTTATACTCTCACTCACACTCACACTCATTATGGCTTGGCAGGGCATATTTTTCACTCTGCCACAACATCATGAACGCATAAATAATCTTTTCAGCATCAGATACACTCTACTTACTTGGAAAATAGGGGAATTTTACCAGGTTTTGAAGAACTATAAAGCTGAGTATTGTCGGCATAACAGTGAAAACAATACCATGGTTCCTGATATTATCTCCTAGGGGAAGCATATACAAGGAGAAAAGAAAAGAAAAGGACCTAATAAAGGGTCCTCTGGCACTCCATACTCCTACTTGATCTAGAAGTGAACGCAAACAAAGTGGTAGTAGTTGGAAATAGGGCCTAAACAATGGAAATTAATGAATGAATGTTACATTTTATATAGCTCTTTTCTGACCCTACACTCA
This sequence comes from Moxostoma hubbsi, assembly GCA_032164185.1. NCBI lineage: Eukaryota > Metazoa > Chordata > Actinopteri > Cypriniformes > Catostomidae > Moxostoma > Moxostoma hubbsi. Next base: position 5,163,166 of record JAVLUX010000186.1, read on the forward strand.
AAGCACTATACACAGTGAACAGGGTCTCTTCTCAACCACCACCAGAGTGCAGCATCCACCTGGATGATGCGACGGCAGCCATAGTGCGGCAGTACACTCACCACACACAAGTTATTGTTGAAGAGGAGAGAGTAGAGTGATACAGCTAATTAATGGATGGGGATTCTTAGGAAGCCATGATTGATAAGGGCCAAAGGGGCAAATTTGGCCAGGACACCAGGGTTGCACCCCTATTATTTTCGAGAAGTGTCCTGGGATTTTTAATGACTCAGAGAGTCAGGACCTCGGTTTAAAGTCTCATCCAAAGGACGGTGCCTTTTTACAGTATAGTGTCCCCTTCAATATACTGGGACATTAGGGCCTACACAGTCGACAGGGTGAGCACCCCCTGCTGGAATCCCTAATACCTCTTCCAGCAGCAACCTTTTTTTTCTAGGAGGTCTCCCATCCATGTACTGACCAGGCTCAGCCCTGCTTGAAATGCCTGTTCACAAATGCCAACATAATTCTCAAGCCTATCCAAGAGAATGTTGTGATGTATGGTGTCGAAGGCAGCACTAATATCTAAAAGCAATAGAAGAAGAGAGATGCTGCCACGGTCCTATGATAAGAGCAAGTAATTTGTAACTCTTTAATAAGTGCAGTCTTTACACTATGATGGGGCCTAAATCCTGACTGAAATCTACACAGATAAACTATTTTAAAAGATAAAAATCTTTTCCAAACTTTGCCACAGTTGCCTTTGGCTTTTTCACTGGGCAAGCTTTTTAGATTATTGAGGTATTTATATTTGAATAGACACCCCCCAAGAGAAGAGACAAGAGAAGAAATATTCTGAACCTTACTGTGTACAGCATCTTCAAAAATCTGTGTAATAAACGTTTTCAAAACTTGAATTCAGCCCAAGCAAATCTGAAAAAGCAGTGACTGGTAAACACTCCATTTCACTGGTCTTCTCACATGGAGGGCTGTAGCAGATATTTTTCCATAGATCTGCTTGAACCTCAAATGACAGAAGGTTGAAAGAGACACTAACACTGTAATTCTCAATGTGTGAGGGAGGAAAAAGAGACCTAACGAACACATGCGTCACCCTGTTTTTATTAAATATATAAAAAAATTCTAATAATGTTTTTGTGACCATTTTGTGTCATTGTTTTATCATGTGTATCGTTATATGTTGAAATGTACACTACCGGTCAAAAGTTTAGAAACACTTATTCATTACTATTATTATTATTATTATTATTATTAGGGGTCAAGCACTGAAAGTGTGTGAGCAACTATTGTAATAGTTAGTGTTCTTTTTATTAGGGGCCAAGCACCGAAGGTGCATAAGGACCTATCGTGTTTGTTAGTGTTCTTATGTAATTGTAATTGTTACTGTTGTTATTATTCTTTTTTTCTGCCATGGGAGTCTATGGCTGCCCATAGAACCGTTCGTAGGAAAGTTATGAAATTTTGCACACAGCTAGAGGACAGTGGGAATTGATACCACAGCAAATATGGAGTCTGTAACTTAAACCCTTTAGCACCAACAACAAGTTTCACTCATGTTTACACTAATACATTTTGAATTGTAAGTCCTAACGACAATATTATTTTTCCCCTGATTCCTGAGCTCATGCCAAGTCAAATGAATACCTTGGTTCCCCGTCTGTCGCTCACTTCGACGTTGTGTCGAAGAAGCGACACTAGGGGTCTCTCTTGAGCGCCGAAAGATGCCTCTGATCTATGAAAAAAGGCCAATGAGAGTTGGCGAACAGTATTTGCATACCCCGCCTCCGGATACGGATATAAAGGCGAGGGAAATACGCTCGTTCATTCAGTAATTTTCTTCAGAGCCGATGGTCGTGTGTATGCAGTCAGCTGCGAATGACACAACTGATCCTGCTTCTGATCCTCTGGCGCTCTGCTTGCTGTTGGATTTACGCCGCACTTCAGCGGCTTTTCTCTTCACTGCCAGCGTGCAGTTTGCCCCTGGGCGCTTCGACAGCGCAGAGTTAAAAGAGTTGAAAGAGTGATTTTCTCTGGAAAAGAGTTTATTTCTCTGAAAGAGCATTACACAACAGCGTTGAACGTCCTTTTCAGGACGCGTCTTTATAAAGATGTCATTTCTGCCCCTGTGTAGTTTCTGGATGCGGTGATTTCTCCCCACCTCTCTCGGTCATAAAAAGCTGTCTTGCATGCCTGGGCTGCGATCACACGCAGGCAGCGTTTTATGAATGGTTCATGTTCTCAGTGCGAGAACATAGCCATGGCAACATTGCGGTCGTGCGGCTTTCTTTTGTAATGAGAGAAAGCCACTTCAGCCGCCCCCCCGTGCCTCGCCTCCTTCCTACGCGATTGACGCAGGACAAGATTTGGGGACAATGATGGGCTCTGTTCGCCGGGTAAACCCCCTCGAACCTCCCGCCTCCCCGGCACGCTTGTTTGCTTCCGTCTGAGCCCGGGATGAGCATTCTCTCCAATGGTTCATCTTCTCAGTGTGAGAACATGGCCGTTATAGCATTGCAGTCGCACGGCTTTCTCTTGTAATGAGAAAAAGCCATTTCAGCCACCCCCCCACACTCCGCCTTCTTCCTACGGGATCGGCGCAGGCGCCGCTGGCGATGAAGGCGATTTGGGGACTATGACGGGCTCTGTTCGCCGGGTAAACCCCCTCGAACCGCCCACCTCCCCGGCATGCTTGCTTGTTTCAGAATTGGATGACATCACCGCTGCATCGGAGAGCGTTACAGCGGCATTGGATGCTGATCACTCGCCTGGGCCACGGAGGTCAGAAGCGCGGCACTCGAACAGGCAATGGCCACCCTTTGTGGTCCAGAAACGCATCTGTGGACTGGACCTGGTCGAAATGCGGGAGGTAGACAAGGCACACCTTCTCCCACACCCCCTTCTCCCAGCTCCGTCCATTCGGCACCACCGTTGATGACTCTGCCCAGCAGTCCTCAGCGGTGAAGCAGACAGAGGCCACTGCACATCCTGCCCCGCCGCAAGCCTGCCGCCATGGGCCATGCCCCATCTGCTTGCCGAGGGCGTCCTCCTGCGGCTATGAAACACCCTGCTCCGCCTCAACCTGGACCCAGCTCTCAGCCCCAGCGTCGAGCACTCCGCAGGAAGCAGACGCCCCCGTCTCACGGACCCCCTCGAGGACCCGGAAGGCTTCCAGGCTGTCCGTAGACGCTCAACCCAGGGACCAAGATGTTAGCTCCGGAGGTGGTAAGACCGCTCCGTCCCCGGTGGAGGGCCGGGAGGAGAATTTTTTGTCGAATTCGTTTTCACATTCTCATATTCTCTGTAACGAGCTATTTCCTTTTGTCTCTGGGTCACCTGGCCCGCAAATGCCATTCTCACGGCACTCTGCCACCAGATCTCAGCAGTCCCGGCTTCCTCGACACGGACCACCTGTCTCCAGCCCCACGACTGCCCCCCAGCTGGCCGGTTCCGACGAGTCTAGAGGACGCCTACCCGGGACCTCATCCTCAGTCGCTAACCCGCCCCCTGCCGGGTGTGCGGAGCAAGGTAAATGCTTTGAGTCTTTTCTCAGCACCCCAGCTGCGGGTCACCCTGCGGAGCCCTACCTGCTCCGCCCCGCTGCGAAGCCCTGCCGGGTACGTCAAAATTAATCGTCCCCATGGTGCCCCTAGCGCAGAGGGTGGACATGTGGCTTTCACTTCCCAACCCGTCTCGCTGGCTGGCCCGGACCATCCAACTCGGTTACGCAACTCAGTTTGCCAGGCCCCCGCCCCCCTTCATAGGCGTCCGCTTTTCCGCAGTACATGGCGAACACGCCCAGTCCCTGCGCGCGGAAATCGCGACTCTTCTGGCCAAAGACGCAATAGAGCCTGTCCCTCCAACCGAGATGAAGAAGGGTTTCTACAGCCCTTCATCATACCCAAGAAAGGCGGCAGCTTACGACCAATCTTGGACCTGCGAGTTCTCAACCGAGCGTTGCACAAACTCCCTTTCAAAATGCTCACGCAGAAGCACATCTTAACCTGCGTCTGGCATCTAGATTGGTTCGCAGCGATAGACCTGAAGGATGCGTACTTCCACGTCTCCATCCTGCCCCGACACCGCCCCTACCTGCGGTTTGCATTCGAGGGCCAGGCGTATCAGTACAAAGTCCTCCCCTTCGGCCTGTCTCTGTCCCCTCGCATCTTCATGAAAGTCGCAGAGGCAGCTCTTGCCCCGCTCCGAGAAGCCGGCAGCCGCATACTCAACTACCTCGACGACTGGCCCACTCGCGAGAGTTACTATGCGCCCACAGAGACCAGGTGCTCAGGCACCTCAGCCGTCTGGGGCTTCAGGTCAACTGGGAAAAGAGCAAGCTTACTCCAGTTCAGAGCATCTCTTTTCTCGGGATGGAGTTAGACACGGTCTCAATGTCGGCATGTCTCACCAACGAGCATGCCCAGTCAGTGTTGAACTGCCTCGCCGCCTTCAGGTCAGGCACAGCGGCCCCCTTAAAACTTTTCCAGAGGCTCCTGGGGCATACGCGCCGCTGGGGTTAATGCATATGAGACCGCTCCAACACTGGCTTCAGACCCGAGTCCCGAGACGACCATGGCGCCACGGCACGCACCGGGTAACAATCACCCCCGCCTGCCGTCAAACATTCAACCCCTGGACAGACCTCTGTTTCTTACGGGCTGGAGTACCCCTACAGCAGGTGTCCAGACGCGTCCTGGTCACGACCGACGCCTCCAGATTGGGTTGGGGCGCCGTTTGCAACGGGCACGCAGCCTCAGGCCGTTGGAAAGGGGCCCAGCTGCGTTGGCACATCAACTGCCTCGAGTTGTTGACCGTCCTTTTGGCCCTGCAGAAGTTTCTCCCGTTAATTCGGGACGAACATATTCTAGTCAGGTCGGAGAGCACCACTGCGGTCGCGTACATAAATCGCCAAGGTGGCGTACGCCCCCGCCACATGTCACAACTCGCCCGTCATCTCCTCCTTTGGAGCCAGCACCGACTCAAGTCGCTGCGTGCCACTCACATCCCCGGCAACCTCAATGTGATAGCGGACACGCTGTCACGACAACGCTTGCCTGGTGGAGAGTGGAGGCTTCACCCCCACTCGGTTCAGCTGATTTGGGAATGGTTCGGCAAGGCCCAGGTAGACCCCTCTGCCTGCTGAGAGACCTCCCACTGCCCGCTCTGGTACGCCCGCTCAGAGGCTCCCCTCGGGGCAGATGCACTGGCACACAGCTGGCCGGTGGGGCTGCGCAAGTACACATTCCCCCAGTGAGCCTTCTTGCACAGGTGCTGTGCAAGGTCAGGGAGGACGAGGAGCAAGTCACTCTCGTGGCTCCTTACTGGCCCACCCGGGCCTGGTTCTCGGACCTTGTACTCCTCGCGACAGCCCCTCCCTGGCGAATTCCCCTGAGGAAGGACCTTCTTTCTCAGGGACGGGGCACGCTCTGGCATCCGCACCCAGACCTTTGGAACCTCCACGTCTGGCCCCTGAACGGGACGCGGAAGATCTAGCTGGTCTACCACCCACGGTCGTAGCCACGATCAAACAAGCCAGAGCCCCTTCTACCAGGCAACTCTACGCCCTGAAATGGCATCTGTTCGTGAATTGGTGTTCTTCCGGGGCAGAAGACCCACAGAGGTGCGCAGTTAGGTCAGTGCTCCTGTTCCTACAGGAGGGGTTTGAGGGGAGGCTGTCCCCGTCCACCTTGAAGGTGTATGCCCCCTCACTGCTGTGTCCGGTACGTGCTTTGCGTGCCTACCTGGAACGTACCCAGAGCTTCAGACGCTCTGAGCAGCTCTTTGCCTGCTTTGGGCGACAGCAGAAAGGGAACGCTGTCTCCAAACAGAACCTGTCCCACTGGGTAGTGGACGCCATTCAGTTGGCCTATCACACCCAGGCCGTGCCCCCCCCTAAAAGCGGGTCCGAGCCCACTCCACCAGGAGTGTGGCGTCCTCTGGGCACTGGCTAGGGGCACCTCACTAGCAGACATTTGCAGAGCTGCGGGCTGGGCAACACCTAACACCCTTGGAGATCTTACAATCTCAGGGTTGAGTCAGTCTCGTCCCGTGTTTTCTCAGGTCCGAGCCCGTAGAACTCGGTACACGTCGACAGTCAGACCGGGTGAATCACTTGCGTCCAGCACCCTTTCCTCTGTCGAGGTAAAACAGTGTGCCTTCTTCCCAGGAGACCCCTTTTAGGAGGAACTTGCCGGCCCAGTCCACTATGGGTACCCCAGGCTACCCCTACTGGAATAGGTGCTCCACAGGTTAGGCCTCCTACGCGGGCACCTCCTGTGTGTACTTCTGCGGTACGGTCACCTTACGAGCTGACCCGCGTCTCCCTTAGGAAGTCCTTCGCTGCCCTCCGGTCGCCGTGTTGTAGCAACTCCCCCCTCTTCGAGGTTGGACCTACCACCGCGTCATTTTTCCCACATGTGACCCAAGAGGCCATGTGATGTATTTTGCCACCTCTACCTCCCCTTTCGGGTGGGTGTGGCCTCCGCAGGGTCTTTTCCCACTGAAAGAATAGGAATTCGGGTAAGACCCCCTTCTCTCGATGCGGTAAGGGCCCCGGCTGCTCTTGCTCTATGCCGAGAAAAGAGGCCCAGCCAGGCTTGGCCCGTTCCCTAGTTGGGAGCGTCACCTTGTTCCCCCCTAGGGTAACCAAAAGGATTCTGACAACTTTTTCGGGGCATTGGGGAAGAGTACGTGCAGCCTGAACACAGTTGGTCGCTTGTGCACGTAGGATACCTGCCCGCTTCTGTGTCAGCAGTACACGTACACGGCTCAGCGCATGGCGAGTTTTGAAGTGGACCCCTAATGTCGCTTCTTCGACATGACGTCGAAGTGAGCAACAGATGGGGAACGTCTCGGTTACGTATGTAACCTCCGTTCCATGATGGAGGGAACGAGACGTCGTGTCTTCCCGGCCACGTCGCTGAGCCAAGCCGCTGAGGTGCCCGGAACACTCCCAGCTCCTCAGAAAAATCCTGAATGAACGAGCGTATTTCCCTCGCCTTTATATCCGTATCCGGAGGCGGGGTATGCAAATACTGTTCGCCAACTCTCATTGGCCTTTTTTCATAGATCAGAGGCATCTTTCGGCGCTCAAGAGAGACCCCTAGTGTCGCTTCTTCGACACGACGTCTCGTTCCCTCCATCAGGGAACGGAGGTTACATATGTAACTGAGACGTTTCTATTTCCACCTGACAAGATTTTCCGCCATTTAGAACTTTAAGGAAACAAGGTTTTTCACTACAATACAATTCTTCCTAGAATTTTTGTCCAAATTCCACCAGTTTTTTTTAAAGCTATTGTGAGAGAGCTACACAAAAGTTATCACTTTTTTTCGATGTTTTAGAAATGATGGCGTGCATGCTAACATGGACTTCATGGATACATCTCTGCAACACTTTGAGAGGTAATGATAAAACTTGGTATGTGTCATCGCTATCATGCCTTGATGTCACACTGCCCCCTACTGGTCAGGAGATAGAAAATGTTTTATTTTGGCTTGTAACTCTTGAAGGCTTTAGCCAAAAATTATAAAACTGGTCTCTTTAGATTCAGTGAAACATTCTGAGTCAAATTTTGTTGCAAAATGCTTTATTTTATTAATGCATTGTTGTATCATTACAAAACGTTGCATGTGACATCAGGATCATGCCTTGAAGGTGTCTGAGATGTTTGGGTCCGGCTCCACCTAGTGGTGGAAAAATTATAATATTTTTAATTTGTGAGCTTATAACTTTTAGTGGCATTGGCCTATTTTCACAGGACTGGTCTCATAAGTTTGGGAGGACTTGCCGAGTCCAACTATATCATATATGCTATGGTTCACCTTATGGCCTGTTGTCACTTCAAAAATAGTTCAGAAACTACTAGCTTATTGCTTCAAAGCCATTTGTCCGATCAGAACGAAACCACCAAAATAGCATCATTAGTAAATGTCTTATGTTAAATGTATGTTATGTTATTTTTCCCCTGATTCCTGAGCTCAAGCCAAAAGCTCAAAGCATACAATGGTTTCAATTTCCATCCGACTAGATTTCCGCCATTTAGAATTAAAAAAAAAAAAAAAAAAAAGCCTTTTTCGAAGTCAAAAGGACAGGAAAGCGTCACCTTGTGGTCAAAAAATATAACTAAAAATGCTAATACTTTTGATTTAGCTTATTGGTATGACACTGTCTTGACAGAGTCCTTGGGTCAAGCAAAGTTTATTGATCCCACATTTGTCATGGTCGGCCAAACTTCCTTTCTGCCATTATTAATTTACTTGAAAACATACCTTTTTTAACTCCTCCCACAGCAATAATAGAATTTTCACCAAATTTTGCTAAAATTTTCTTCAGACCATGCTAATCAAAACATGTATCACCAAATAATACCAAAAAACACTTTTTTTCTTGTTGTCATTTTCATTCATTCCACTAAATTTACTCAAATAAAATTTAAAGTAAATTTCGAATTATTTTTTTTTAACTTTTACTTCGTTACAATGGGCGGTGTTCCTGCTGTTACTTTACGGTGTTTAATTTTAATCAATGTGTAATTTATTGAGAGATTATTGAATGGGACTTTTTACGACTGTGGAAGTTCACACAGCTGTGTGCGCTGACACAGATTGTCACTCAAGTCGAGTCCATCACTGCTCCAGCGCCATGCTCTTCTAACTAAGTGAAACACTTTCTTCTCTCTACACATGAATAAAAGAATAGTTTCAGCATGCAATATCTTCATTTAACACCAAGTCAAGCAGATATTTTAATTCAAGATTAAAATTGCAGCTCCAACTCAAGGCAGCATGTTGAGGTAAATTTTGGCTCTAATTATAACGCTGGCTTTTCTGTGACTTGGTGATGGTCATTTTCAGGGTGATTCTGTAAATATGGGCTCTTGTGACATCAGTTTTTAAGTGTACATTTTAAAATATGCAGCAATATATCAATGCGCTTTGTCCTGCATCCCGAATGTCATAAGCATTATTTACGTATCTATTTACCCCGTGCCCTCGCAGGGATACTGGAAACTGAACTGCGGATTAACTGTAAAAATCCACATTAAGTGTAAATACCTTTTGCCCTGCCGATCATGTTATTGACAACAGAAGCACGAACAGACAGCATTTCACAGGCTGTGTGCTCTGCAGGGAGAGGCAGCACTGCTGTAAAGAACTAATGATATAAATTATTTCGACACTGAAAACCCTAACTACACTGAACTAAAAACTATAAGCTATGAAATAGCAAAAGTAGGCATTAAAAACCTAAAAAGTATGTTTATATTTCTCTGTGGGACATTGTTAACATTTTTACTGAAATAATTACTACAAAGGTTTCCAAATCTCTCTTCTTATTGACAAATTAATTCAGATCTGATAAGAGCCCTTAAAGGGATAGATCACCCAAAAATTAAAATGATTTATTCTTATCTATCTTATTTACTCACCCTTTTGCCATCCCAAATGTGAATGACTTCCTTTCTTCTGCAGAACACAAATGAAGATTTGTAGAAGAATTTCTCAGCTCTTTTATTCCATTAAGCGTATTTTGGAGAGGCCATGGAGCCTTTGATCTGGTTTGATTGGCAGCTCCGACTTTGAATTACAGAGAGACTCGTGGGTGGGCTCAAACAACATTGACGTTTCACCGGAATAGCGGAGTCCTCGAAGCTGATTGATGAAATAAGTTTTGTAATTAATATTTGATTGATAATAGACATTTTAATTTACGTGATGGAACAAGGAAATGATGATCAGTTGGGTTTTTCCTTAATTTTTGCTGTTTTGGATAAACTGGTCATGTCTTTTAATCACGGACATTTACCATTGATTGTATGCATGAATTTCCTGCCATCATCCTATCGAATCAAAGCCAGAAGATATAAAAGATAAGCAATACTGCTTACATGTTGCATGTTTTGAAATCCACTCTTTCAGAATTTTAATGCATTTCTGTAATGATGTCATTCAGATCACAAAACAGTGGGCATATTTTGAAGCTAGAGACTTGTAGCTTTCAAACAATATAAGGTTTGTAAAGATTAAAGTCGGATGAAGGTAATATTGTCCAATAAACATACAAAATGCTATAAAAGTATTTTAAAAAGCATATGTGTACCCGCCCACATATAAAAAATGTTTCCCCACTCATTTTGAGTCATTTTGCCTGAGGTGAGAAAAATTTGGGCTCAACTAGCGGGTTGTTGTAACCCTTTAAAGGGACAGTTCACCCAAAAATTACAATTCTCTCATCATTTCTCACCCTCATGCCATCCAAGATATATACTATATATTATAAACTTTCTTTCTACTGCTGAACACAAAGATTTTTGAAAAAAATTTAAGTAAACCCAAAGTCCTTAATTAGTTATATTTAAGTAGTATATTTAAGAGTCACAAATCAATAGTGTGTTAATTAAGAGTCACAAACAGAGCGACTTATAGCCGCATTTTTTTCGTATAATTTTTATTCGTATAATTTTTATTGTATTGTACTAAATTTGAGTGTCGAACAAGTTTCTGGGATTGTTGAGATCTAGAACAATGGCTAAAATTTATTCTGACATTGTTTTAATTTGGATTCTAGGTATGACATTTAATAAAACTATGTTTTTTGCAGCATATTTTAAAATGTTGTGTTTTTAGAGGCAGATTTTATATTTTTTTAGAGGAGAAATTAGTTGTGATTGAATTTATAGAATTACAGGTTTAAATTTTCAGATTAAAAAGAAATTCAGAAATCCAAACACAAATATTTCACATTCAAATATCAGAAATATAATTTATATGGTTGCTTCCCCTTTCTATTTAGTGCGGCTCAGGTGTTTCCAGTTACAGCATTCAGCGCACCTACATGCAGAGGTTTATTCATAGGAAGTCAGATTATTTCTTCTTTTTAGGGCTGTCAGTTGATTAAAAACAATATATCATGTTTTTGGTGTTCCTGAACTCAAATTTATTTTTGCTGGAAATTGTAGCAAAATATATATTTATTTCCTATAAATATTGCTATACTCCTGAATAATAAATCAAATAACCTGCATAAGTCTACTGCTGGCCTTCTCATTAACGCTTGTTTCATTCATTGATCATATTTAATTCTTGGGCTTCGTTGAAAAATTCCACTATACAATGTTTGCAAAGGGCATTATTTTGGTTAAATGTCTCAGATGGATTGATACATCAATAAATTAGCCTTTCCCCTTACTCTGACCAGACAAGAAAAAAATCACCCAAAACATAATGAAGCAGTTCTAGGGCTCTGTTTTCAAGAGTGCGCCATGCTACGATCATGCGCAATGTCTTATCCAATTTTCACTGCAAATGAACATGGGTGGGAATGTTTGCACTTCTGTGGGTGTAGGCATGCAAACTGTGGGTGTATTGTAGGTAAATGAAGTTGCACAAAGCACAATTTGCTTTGTTATTATGATTATATTTTAGTTTAGTTTGAAGTGTACTTTTAATTTTGAAATATTTTTAATGTAATTTTTTTCATGTTTCAATAAATTAATAGAATTTTTCAAAATCAATGTTGACCGGTAGAAGTGAAGTGCATGCCGATACAATCATTATTATACTATCCATGATTTGTGTCAGTAGATGAACGATTAATAATACATAAATTCTCTGTAATTTAATGGAGCCTACATCCATATCCTGACACCCATTTTCCATGCGTCCCATTTCACAAAGACGCACAAAATCTTCTAATTCATTGCATACAATCCATTTACACTACCAACTTCTTTTGAATGGATTGTCTTTGTTTATATTGCTGGTGCTTGACGGGGAATCAACTGTATAATAGGACAGATGGTGCAAGAGATGAACCTCCATTGATCTGATTAGAGCCTTTCACGCATGATTTCACCAAACCCACTTGTGCCTACACTTAGAGCATGCTTGCACGAAGAAAACATTACTTCCATGCCCATTGACTTTGTGCTTATGAGTTAAGGCATTGCACTGCGCTTAGCGCTTGCATGTTTACAATAGGGCTCTTAATGTCAAATTGAATAAATACATTAACTGCACTAAAAAAAAATGAACCATCACAACACATATTTAATTATCATATTTAAACATTTAATTTCAAACATTATATTTAATTATCTTTGCCACCTCTTCTAATTGTGCATTTATACTGCTGGTCAAACATTCTGAAACACTTGACTGAAATGTTTGTCATGATCTTAAAACCATTTGTTCTGAAGGCATATGCTTAAATGTTTAAAATTAGTTCCCCTTCTGTCACTCACTCAATGTTGTGTTGATGATGTAACACTAGGGGTCGACCTTGGAAGCCCCAAACATCTCTGATATCTGAGAAAAGGCCAACGAAATTTGGCAAATGGAATTTGCATGCCACTCCCCTGGACAAACAGGTATAAAAGGAGCTGGAATGCAGCCACTCATTCAGATTACTTCTTCGGAGCCGAGCAAGCTAATTTAGTCTGCCATCCATTCATCTCTGTGACTCTTAAAAGCTGTTGGATTCTAGGGCGCATTGCAGCGATTCTCCCCCTCTTGTGCAGAAAACAACCCTGGGTGCTTCAGCAGCAGAAAAAATAACATATTTTCTCTAAAAGAGAATATATTTCCCTTCTAAAAGTGTGGCACCTACGAAAGCATCTTTTTCAAGATGCCTTTTCTTTTGTGTATTATTCCTGGTTGCGGTCCCTTTCTCTCCACTTTTGATGATCACGATCGCTGTATCACATGTTTGGGTACTACACACATAGAGACATAGTTTGTGGATGGTTCATGTCCTCTTTGTGAGAAAAAAAAATAATGCTCATTCAAAATAGCCACTTCAGAAAAGGGTTAACCGTTTTCTGTACATTTCAATCATATTTTACATATGTAAACAAAACTATTTTCATTTTAATTGGATCAGCCAATGTGATCCCACTTTTTTCATAACAAATCTATTCAACCCCACTTAAGAAAAATCTATTCAACCCCACTTACTCATCGGACAGTTATTTGACAGTACGCTAAAACAACTTTTGACTTAATCACCTTGAACAAAATATGAAATGATAAGTATTTTGTCTCAAAATTAATGTGATAATTTCAGGGATTCTCATTAGCTACATAAATTTGCAACATTGAAATGTTTTTAATTTTAGATTTTAGATCAAATTACCCCAAAATTAACATTTAGACACTGAACGTGAATCAAATAAATATTTTGCAGTGTTTAGTGATGAACAGGTTTTAAGGGAATTACTGTGCTAGTTTTTATTACCTTCCAACCAATGTTCTTAAATAATCTATACTGCCTCCTGCTGGTTGCAATTCATTTGACACCCACCAAAGTACTACTAACCAGACTTACATTCCAAAGCTTATGCAACATACAAAGAGATGGTGAAATACGTGTAGTAAAATATCTTAACCACCCAGGGATAAACAAGGAGACTTTCATTGTGCCCCACCTGAGCTGAAAGCAGGAATGTTAAAAGAATTCACATGAGCACCTTAGAACCTTGGCACACTTACACCGTGTCCTGTGACTATGTGTGGTGTCCCTGGTGGGAGATTGCTAGGTGATGCCAGCCATGTAAACATGGTGAGATGTCAGCTATACCGTGGGAGACAAAATTCTTCAGTGACTTGAGGAACCAGACCAAGGAACCAGGAACCGGCTGGAGGGCAAGCCAAGGCCATATGAATTCATTTCAGGAGGAAATGGAACACCTTGGAGCCCAAAAATAAAAGAGCAATACAAACTCTGCAGAGAGGCTTTTGTATATTTGCTTTCTGCCAAATTACTCAAATGCTGAAATACAACAGGCTAAAAGGGAAAATTGAGCATATACCGCAACAGATGTAGGCCACTGTCAAATTAGTAGTTTTATGGTACAAAAAAATAATAGTCTGGTATTTAAAAATCAATGTATGACTATGAAACAATGCCACACCTGCTGGCGAATGCTTCATTACACATCTGGTTTACTGCTTTTGTTATCATCATAAACTATTGATTCAGTAAACAAAAAATAATAATTGTCATGTTGCCTAAATTGTGAAAATATTATTTAAAGACGACTGAATCAACTGACTATTTTATTTCCACCAACGAAAGTCATTTTTAAGGGTCAGATCAGGTAGAAATTGCAACTTAAGCTAAGCTAATAACTGCACGGATTCACGTTTTAGTGTTTCTTCTTGTCTTCCTTGTCATCCCAGGCGCCACACACTATGAAGCACCCGCTAGCATACTATTCTGGGGAAATAATACAGAATGCTGGATTACAATTTTGTTTTGGATGTTTATAATGCTGAGCTATGTTTATTTGCTGCATTTACACTTTTAAAGGAGCGAGAAACTGACAACATGACGACAGACCATTAGGTGGCAGTAAAGCTCAGCTTTTCTCAATGGCTGTTCAAAACCTGAAAAATGCTGCATTTACAGGCAGTATACAGAGGTAGGAAGGCATCAAGGTATGTTTGAATTCAATATTTGCCTAAGATCCTCTCTATTGAGATCCCTTGATCTGGTCTGTTTTTAAGCAGCATGTATCCTTCAGTTTTGGACACAGCTAATGTCTGTTGTTTGCTACCTCAGACACAGCAAATTAATCTCTCAATTAGATCTGTTTGCAACTGACATCAAATGTTTATAGAACAAATTCACATTGTGCAACAAATTCACTTTAAATACCACAGGATGTGATCAAAGTTGAAATGCAAATGTTCTTGAAACATCTTTTGAAGCTTGTGCAGACTGGATAAGACATGAACAAATGGTGAATTTTTATTGTCTTGATTATTGTTATTGATTATCTCATTTTATTTAGAATTATTGTCTTATTTATTGTTATTGGCTTATGATCAATTTTTCTTTTTAGCACAAAGGTTTTGATTTACAATTTAACCTCTTTTCTTTCAAATTGGCCAGTTATGTCATTCATCTGTTGGTTCATTTAGTCTCATTGAATTTTTTCACTCCTGCAGTTTACATTAGTTCAGTCATCTTTTATTGTAGAAGTCAGCAACGGCTAAATATATGGAATATTCCGGGTTCAAAATTAGTTAAGTTCAATCAACAGCATTTGTGGTATTTTGTTACCACAAAAAAGTTATTTTGTCTCGCCCTCCTTTTCTTTAAAAAAAAAAAAAAAAAAAAAAAAAAAAAGCAGAAATAAAGGTTGACAGTCACAGTGAGGCACTTCTAATGGCAGTGAATACGATTTTGAAGGGTTTAAAGGTAGAAACGTGAAGCCTATAATTTTATAAAAGCAAACTACTAACTACTAAATTACTCGGATTGTGGTGTGGCGTTCAGCAAAGTCAAAATCTGTTAAAAATCTGTGTAATTCTGTTTTATAAGATTCCATTTCAGTAAGATTGCTATTTATGTAGAAGGTTTCTCATGTAGGCAGTACAAATCAATGATTGCATTATATTTTGAGACTGTTGAGAGTGGGAATGACAATAAAAATGTCAAGACTTCCTACTCTTTGACAGCTAAGGACATTTAAACCTCTTAAAAAATATCATAAAAAATCTCCTAATGGGTGAATTTAGAAATGTAAATTTCTGTAGGTCTGTGCATTTCTGTGAGGTGATAAATGTTCTGCACTATGTTATGCATTAATTATTTGCTTGTCAAGAGTAAATGTCTTATAATCATTAATCCTTGAGTAAACTGAGGGTTAAAATGTGGGTCAAGACAGATATTTCTTACCAAAAGCAAAAAGGATGAACTCATTAATAGTTTCTGAAATACTCTGTATGTTATAAGTTTGCATGTACAGTCCATGCTGCAGAAAGCTCTTATAACAGGATCACTGGATTAATATAAGACTGAAGATGCACAATGTTGTGCCTCCCATAATGCATTAGCTTAGCAATAGACACACACAGGAATAAAAAGTGCATGTATTGGGGCATATTTATATTTTCTGGTATAATATGTGGTGGATGATTTATATATGACTATTAGTCTACTTTCAGTGTATAAGTGTTAAGTGTAATAATATATATTTAAATGCTTATTATAGATTGAGTTCCAAACTAGTAAAAGACCACTAGTGGAAGTATCTTATTTTATTTTTATTACAATATCAGCATAATAATTTTAGAGATAAGTTAAATTTAATTGAAATTTTGTGATCCCCTTTTTCTTTAATGGAGGCATGTACCTGAGAGCAGGCATGGACTCAAATCTGTATTATTCCCAGTGTGCTTTGACTATGTTCCAAAATGTTCCCATCTAGTGTCCCATCAGGAAATATGACCTTCCAAAGGAATTAACATAGTTAATGTCAAACATTTGTAGAAATTGTACAGAATCTTATAAATTTCAGGTGTAAATGAAAAAAAAAAATGTCAATGTGGTCTCAGACTTTTGGACCCCAATGTATTTACATTTAGATAACTTACATTAACTAAGGCTCAGCATATCATTAGTTCATATACATTTAAATATAAATATATATGAAAACATACATGAAGTGATGCCTCGAGACATTTAACTATTTGGTTATGCATTACCTAGTGTTTAAGCATTATTTAATGTAATAATGTTTGTTAATGCTATTAAAGTAAATTATTCTAAGTGGTACCAGGTGACATTTGTGTGACATTTTGTGATACCAGGTGGCATTTTCTTCATGTCGCTGTTTTGGGGTGCTGAAAATTGGACTTCACACTAAGACTTCATGAAAATATGTGAAACTTCTTTAGTAAGGATCTCTTGGAGACCACAGTGCTCAATGCTGTACGCTCAACGAAGCAGTACTTTTTCTTCTTTAGGTATACCGTCTATTATAGATCTGAGCGTCACTGAAGGGATCTCCGCTAACTGAGTCGAGCTGCGCGTCATGCGTAAAGCACATAGAGCGCACAGGGAAGCATAGAGTGGAATAAGACCTCTAGATTAGTCTAAATGCAAAGAGATGCACTGTATTTAAGCACGTTTCTAACGCTCTTTAATACCATCCAGTGCATTGCTGAATTTGTGTATCAATGGTGTGCGTTTTGCGCGGACCAGGTTAAGTTTTTTGTTTTGTTTTTTTTTTAACTGAGGGATAACAGCGTGCGGTTTTCTTTTTATTAAAGTCAGTGTGCAGGAGTGAGGTAAGGTTGCATATCATGGGTGCTCTAGTGCCATTAATACTAGCACTTTTCCTGGGTGCTGCGTGGGGATGCCAGCTGCCCCACGACTGGAGACCTCAGACTGAAGCGTGCCGAGCAGAACTAGCGGAGATCATCGTCTTTGCCAAGGTGCTCGCTATCCATAAGGAGTCTTACAGCGTGTACAACTACCTGCCGTGGCAGTACGACACGGATCTGTTCTTTTCCGCGGAGATCGAGCTGCTGTGTGATCAGGCATGGGGCAGCATGCTAGAGGTGCCAGCCGGCTCCAGGTTCAATGTCAGCGGACTGGGTTATTTCCCCTGCTACTCGTACAGCGTCATGGAGAATAACTCCTACTATTTCTTTCTGAGGTAAGAGTTAGGATTTGCTCATTTTAACTCTGTCAGAATCATAATTAGCTCAGACTAGGCTGGAATGCACATCTGTAGAATAAATCAACATATTATTCAAGACTTACTGTATATCTAGATCATGTCAGATAAATACTTTTGTCTCATTATGGAATGGCTTAATAAATATATATAACAAAAACCATGCATATTTGCTCTACCATGAGCATGACAGTTCAACATGTATGACTATGGGCACTAACTCTTTTTAGTTGAGAACGTAAGCTTTTTTTTGCCCTTGGTTATATTAATACATGTTCCACCAGAGATATCCAACAGTGAAAACTGTGCCAAACAAACCTGGTTTCCAAAATCATGCTCATTTATGACTAATTGGAAGGAACTTTGTCGACTGTATAATGATGATGGATATTGTAAATCTTTGTCAGACCAAATTAGATCTGGCTCCTGTTTTTTTTCTGCATTTAGTGAGGAAAAAAAAAACTCAGATTGGCAGATTCATTTTCAAGGGATGAGTTACCTAACAGACCAACCATGTAGAAATGCAACCCATAAGGATAGAGACATAATTTATTATTAACTCTATTCATGATTTTTATTTTATTCACATAAACACACACGTTGGTTAATTTTGTAGCCTAGTCTTGTATCTCTAGACAACCAGACTGTTTTGCTTGTTTTTCCTGCCTAACCCCTCTGGTCCAATCAGTTAAACTGAAGGATGTTCAACTCCCACATGCTGTGCTATATTGTATTCATCATACTCTGCACTTTTCTGGCCAAGTCTTTTACTGTGACAGGCTAAACTTCACACACTGATTGCAAACTGACTTCCCAGGGCTGACAGAATAGCCTGACACAATCTTTCTTTTCGAACCCTTCAAACAGTTGTAACTAATAGTTAACAGGATTTAACAGAAATACACAGATAGAAAACCTGCAGACATATGAATGTTGAAACTCAAGGGGTTATCAAGGGGACACTAATAATTATACACCACTATATGGCTCAGCTTTATAACTCTTTATAACTGAATGTGGCTGCACTGTAGCATGTTAAACAGAGTTTAAATGGGGTTACTGTGACTGGAGGCATAAAAGTTAACAGAGAAAGTGTGTGAAGGCAGCAAACTGATTTCACATTATCCTAAAATTGCATAAAATTAATGCAGAGTTAACGACGGATCATTGATTTGTTGAAAACTAGATTTCAGTGGTGCTTTGCATGAAATGTTTTTCTATTAAAGATTATGAAGACAATATTTTTTCTTTCCTTGGATTTAACATGCACTGATGCACAATAAGAAAAGTGTAAAAATGGTGTACATTTTTTTTGTCATGTTAACTGATATACAATTAGTACTGTTGGCAACCTCTTTCAAATGGTTGTACAGATTAAATAAAATCATTGTTCCAAATGCTGCTTAGATTTTGGGACTGTACTGTAGATTGCAGCATTTCCTAGTCTGTGGAAAAGTTAATGGACAGGTTCATACTCATTCTCCCAGTCTCAGAGACAAAGCATATAAAACAGCCCTGGAATTCCGTCCGCCCGACTTAATTACACAGCACATACAGTGTCAAACTGCTCGGGATTTTCTGAGGGCAGCAGGTTAAATATCCAATTGACGACGAACAGACTGTTTTCAAATTTTCAGTTTGTTTAATTTGTTATCTTAAAGAGTTTTCATCAGAAAAGTCTGTTTAGTGCTAACATGTCAGCACTGACCTCCCCTCTTCATTCCCTTGATCTCTTTATGGGTTGTTGAGCTAGTGGAGAAAGGTTTAGACCCAACATCCTTTACACCATTGTTGTTCCTTTTTTGCATCAGTGAACATAATTTGCGGCTGCTAGTTTTCAAATGTGGGGAAGCAATTGTAAAGTATACTGAAATTTTTTTTGTATCCCCTTTTCTCCCAATTTGGAATGCCCAATTCCCAGTACTTAGTAGGTCCTCATGGTGGCGTGGTTACTCACCTCAATCCGGGTGGTGGAGGACAAGTCTCCATAGCCTCTGCTTCTGAGACAGTCAATCTGTGCATCTTATCAAATGGCTTGTCTTTTATGACACTGCAGAGACTCCATATGTGGAGGCACACTCAGCACACCCTGGATTCAAATTCATGACTCCAGGGGTGATAATCAGCGTCAACTCACTGAGTGTACTGTGATTTTTTTTTATTTATTTAGTCTGAAAGTCATGTTAAGGGCCTCTCTAAGCATCAAACTTTGAACATCGATCTTTGCTGTATTAAAATATAATGGTTCATGCATGTGCCATATAATTATTTGCATTGTTTATGGGAAGCCATGCAATCACTACTGCTGTACTTTCAAATGCATTCCACACCACACCACACAGATTCTGCATCCGAAACCGCATACTGTATTTGATGAAGGATGCACTTATCTGACAGCCAAACAGTATGTTCTTTTAGGTATGCCTGTGAGTAGTATGAATAGAGTTTGGACATACTTCATCTGGGTACGTGGTCTTTGTCTCATGACCAGAATATATGAAGTCAAATCAACAATCGTGAAAACTCTTCTCTCAGTTTTTGTTAAACAAGCACCATTTAAGCACAGGGAACAATTATCTACTATAATGGTATGCATAGCACTTACAATTGAGAAGAGTCAAATGACTCATGATTTGCTGCTGTTCTATTAAATCCAACATTTTGAATGTGACATCACCTCAGCTCCTGAGGGATTATGGGATCAAAATTGTCCAGTCGATCTGCACTTCAGAATCTCACTGGAAATAGTAGGTCAAGCGAGTACTTCTCGATTACTGCTTCATGTATACTGTGGATTTGGACATACTACTCCATTGGCATACTGTTTTTGGCATAGACTACTACATAGGGAAGTATGGATATTCAGACACAGCAAATATCTAGAAAGATTCCTGCAGGGAAACACTAGAATTTCAAAGCATGTTTACAACAATGTACTCTAAATCCCACATTTAAAGGAATAATTCACACAAAAATTTAAATTGTATTATTATCTACTCTCCCCTCATGTCACACCACTTATGCAGTGGCATCTTTACATTAGGAGTGTTGCTGCTGTGCAAAATGTGTGGGATAAGATCTGCATCTTAAACTTTTTTGTTTTTGTCTATTTTACAAGATAACACTAGATACAGTATTTTAATGTATAGCTTGTCATCTTCAGTGTTAATTAAGGGGAATCTATTTATATCTGAAATTAAATGACAGAATATATCCTTAAAAATACTGAAACTATCATGCATTGCTTCAAAACCAACTAAACAAAATTGAAATTATTAAAAAATATTTTTAGTTTTCATTTTCAATACTTATGACTTATTCATGTTACAAAATCGTTTTTGTTTCTTTGAAGGTCTCCATCTGTTGCATCGCAAACATTCCATCTATTGGCCATTAGTTTCATGTGCACATGCCCACATTCATTTATGTGCTCAATGTTTAAAAATTAATGGATTCGTTTGTTTAATCACATCATTCATTGCTGTTCAAAAAATAAAGGAATGCATACACTCACTAACCACTTTAATAGAAACACCTGTACACCTACTTATTCATGCGATTATCTAATCAGCCAATTGTGTGGCGGCAGTGCAATCCATAAAATTGATTTCAGTGGTTTTGACTGTGGACTGCCAGAGGGTCTGGTTTGAGAATTTCTGTTATTTCTGATCTCCTGGGATTTTCACGCACAACAGTCTCTAGAATGGTGCAAAATAAAAAATCATCCAGTGAGCAGCAGTTCTGCGGATGGAAATGCCTTGTTTATGAGAGAGTTGAATGGAGAATGGCCAGACTTGTTTGAGTTGACAGAAGAGCTACTGTAACTCAGATAAACACTATACAATTGTATTTTGCAGAATAGCATTTCAGAATGCTCAACACGTCAAATCTTTAGGCAAATGGGCTTCAACAGCAGAAGACCACATTGGGATCCACTTCTGTCAGAAGCTGTTCTTGGCTGACAAAAGTGGAACCCGACATGCTCTTCTGCTGTAGCAGTCCACTTGCCTTAAGGTTCAACATGTTGTGCATTCTGCATATATAAGGTCCCATATATGCATGATTTATGCATTGGAATGCTGTCACATGATTGGCTAATTAGATAATAGCACAAATAAATAGGTGTACATGTGTTCTAATAAAGTGGTCTGTCAATGTATCTCTACATTTGTACGTCCTTATTGGTTGTTTTTACCATATTGTATGTCAGCCTAGCTATACACTATCTAGACCTATGCGTAATCTGGACTGGATAGGGAATACTTCAATTTAAAGAACATTACACAAAGTTGTCCCCTGCCAAGTCATTTACTCATCTGTTTTAACTGAAACATACATAGAAATACAAATAAAAACAAAAAGAAACTCAGCAAAAAAAGAAACATCCCTTTTTCAGGACACTGTATTTTAAAGATCATTTTGTAAAAATCCAAATAACTTTACAGATCTTTATTGTAAAGTGTTTGAACAATGTTTCCATGCTTGTTCAAGGAACCATAAACAATTAATGAACATACACCTGTGGAACGGTGATTAAGACACTAACATCTTTCAGACGGTAGGCAATTAATGTCATTATGGTGTGGAATGCATTTGAAAGTACAGCAATAGTGATTGCATGGCTTCCCATAAACCGTGCAAATAATTCTATGGCACATGCCTGAACCATTATATTTTAATACAGCAAAGATCGATGTTCAAAGATTGATGCTTAGAGAGGCCTTTAACATGACTTTCTGACTAAATAAATAAAAAATCACTGTACACTCAGTGAGTTGACACTGATTATCACCCCTGGAGTCGTGAATTCGAATCCAGGGTGTGATGAGTATGTCACAATTAATGTGTTATTAAAATTTAGGACACTAAAGAGACCTTTCTACTGACTCTGAAATACACCAAAAGAAAGATGCCCAAGTTCCCTGCCCATCTGCGTGAATGTGCCTTATGCATGCTGCATGGAGGCATGAGCACTGCAGATGTGACCAGGGAAATCCATTGTAATGTCCTTACTGTGATATGCCTAAAACAGCACTACAGGGGGACAGGAAGTCCTTGAAGTGGCAGACCATGTGTAACAACACCTGCACTGGATTGGTACATCCAAATATTATACCTGTGGGACAGGTACAGGATGGCAACAACAACAGCCCGAGTTACACCAGAAATGCACAATCACTCCATCAGTGTCAGACTGTCCGCAACAGGCTGAGAGAGGCTGGACTGAGGACTTGTTGGCCTGTTGTAAGGCAGGTCCTTGCCAAACATCACCGGCAACTATGTTGCCCATGGGCACAAACCCACCTTCGCTGGACCAGACAGGACTGGCAAAAAGTGCTCTTTACTGATGAATTGTGGTTTGTCTCACCAGGGGTGATGGTTGGACTCGTGTTTTTCATCGAAGGAATGAGCGTTACATCGAGGCCTGTGCTCTGGAGCGGGATCGATTTGGAGGCAAAGGGTCCGTCATGGTCTGGGGTGGTGTTTCACAGTATCATCGGACTGAGCTTGTTGTCATTATTGGCAATCTCAACGCTGTGCATTGCAGGGAAGACATCCTCCTCCCTCATGCTGTACCTTTCCTGCAAGCTCATCTGACATGACCCTCCAGCATGACGATGCCACCAGACATACTGCTTGTTTGTGTGTGATTTCCTGGTGTTCCTGTTGTCAGTGTTCTGCCATGGCCACTGAAGAGCCCGGATCTCAATCCCACTAAGCATGTCTGGGACCTGTTAGATCGGAGGGTGAGGGCTAGGGCCATTCCCCCCGAAATTTCCGTGAACTGCCTTGGTGGAAGAGTGGTGTAACATCTCACAGCAAGAATTAGAAAATCTTGTGCAGTCCATGAGGAGGAGATGCACTGCAGCACCTAATGCATCTGGTGGCCACACCAGATACCCACCCACCCACCCACCCACCCCTTTGTTTAGGGACACATTCCATTTCTGTTAGTCACATGTCTGTGAAACTTGTTCAGTTTATGTCTTAGTTGTTGAATCTATTTATGTTCATACAAATAATTACACATGTTAAGTTTGCTGAAAATAAAAGCAGTTGAAAGTGAGAGGATGTTTATTTTGATAGACTAAACTAAAATTAATTGAAAAACTAAAATGAAACTAAAACTAACAAACACAGTCAGTAAAATAACTGAAACCAAATTAAATAATAATATGAAATATTATTCAATAAATTCAAACTAATTTAAAAACCCAAAGTCAAATCAAATCAAGTGGTTTTTATTGTCGTTTCAACCATATACAGTTAGTACAGTACACAGCGAAACAGACAATGTTCCTCCAGGACCATGGTGCTACATAAAACAACATAGGACAAACCCAGAACCACATGAGACTACACAGACTAAATAATATGCCTATATAAAGTGCACGTGCAAACGTGTGCAAAAAGTACGGGACAGAACAATAAATTACTAACAATGAACAGGACAATAGACACAGTAAGAGACAGTGCAGCGCCGACCAGTACAAAGATGACAGTTTCTAAAAATGCCAAATGTAACATAACATACTATGAGATAGTGTTCTATGCACATAGCAGTTATTGAGGTAGCAGCCAGGTATAAAGTGAAAAAATTAAAGTGCAACTCAGG
Source organism: Moxostoma hubbsi (assembly GCA_032164185.1). NCBI lineage: Eukaryota > Metazoa > Chordata > Actinopteri > Cypriniformes > Catostomidae > Moxostoma > Moxostoma hubbsi. The sequence goes on from JAVLUX010000186.1 coordinate 5,187,249, forward strand.
ACACGTGTGTGTGTGTGTGTCAAACCAGTCTCTGAGTATTGAGGAGTCTGATGGCTTGGGGGAAGAAGCTGTTACACAGTCTGGCCGCGAGGGCCCGAATGCTTCGGTACCTCTTGCCAGACAGCAGTAGGGTGAAGAGTTTGTGTGAGGGGTGCGTGGAGTCATCCACAATGCTGGTAGCTTTGCGGATGCAGTGTTTTTCGTAAATGTCTTTGATGGAGGGAAGAGAGACCGCTTCTCAGAGAGAGATGATCTTCTCAGCTGTCCTCACTATCCTCTTCAGGGCTTTGCGGTCCGTAACGGTGCAAGTCCCAAACCAGGCAGTGATGCAGCTGCTCAGGATGCTCTCAATAGTCCCTCTATAGAATGTAGTGAGGATGGGGGTTGGGAGATGTGCTTTCCTCAGCCTTCGAAGAAAGTAGAGATGCTGCTGGGCTTTCTTGGTAATAGAGCTGGTGTTGAGGGACCAGGTGAGGTTCTCCGCCAGGTGAACGCCAAGGAATTTGGTGTTCTTGACGATCTCCACAGAGGAGCCATCGATGTTCAGCGGAGAGTGGTCACTCTGTGCTCTCCTAAAGTCAAAAACCATCTCTTTTGTTTTGTCAACATTCAGAGACAGGTTGTTGGCTATACACCAGTCAGTTAGCCGCTGCACCTCCTCTGTGTATGCTGACTCGTCGTTCTTGCTGGGGGACCCCAGTGCTCAGTGTGATGGTGGTGGAGATTCTGTTCCTGATCCGGACTGACTGAGGTCTCCCAGTCAGGAAGTCCAGGATCCGGTTGCAGAGGGAGGTGTCCAGGCCCAGCAGGTTTAGCTTTCCAATCAGGTTCTGGGGAATGACTGAATTGAATGCTGAGCTGAAGTCTATGAACAGCATTTGAACGTATGAGTCCTTTTTATCTAGGTGGGTGAGGGCCAGATGGAGGGTGGTGGTGATGGCATCGTCTGTTGAATGGTTTGGACGATACGCAAACTGCAGTGGGTCTAGTGAGGGGGGCAGCTGGGTCATAATGTGCCTCATGATGAGCCTCTCGAAGCACTTCATGATGATGGGTGTGAAACGGTAGTCATTGAGGCAGGACACTGAAGACTTCTTTGGCATAGGGACGATGATGGTAGCCTTGAAGCACGTTGGAATGACGGCGCTGCTCAGAGAGATGTTAAAGATGTCGGTAAGAACATCTGCCAGCTGTTCTGCACATCCTCTGAGCACTCTGCCAGGAATGATGTCTGGTCCAGCAGCCTTCAGTGGGTTGACTCTACGTAGAGTTTTCCTCACATCAGCCATGGTAAGTCAGAGCACCTGGTCGTTTGGAGGAGGGGTGGTCTTCCTCGCCACCACGTCATTCTGCACTTCAAACAGAGCGTAGATGTCATTCAGCACATCTGGGAGGGAGGCATCTTTGTCACAGGCAACTGATGTTGTCCTGTAGTTGGTGATGGCCTGGATGCCCTGCCACATGCGCCGCGTGTCACCACTGTCCTGGAAGTGACTGTGGATTGTCTAGACGTCTGCGTGCTTTGCCTCTCTGATGGCCCAGGACAGTTTGGCCCTTACTGTTCTTAGGGCTGCCTTGTCGCCTGCTCTGAAGGCAGAGTCTCGGGTCCTCAGCAGTGCGCACACCTCCGCAGTCATCCACGGCTTCTGGTTGGAGCGTGTGGTGATGGTTTTGGAGAAAGTGACATCATCAATGCACTTGCTGATGTAGCTGGTCACTGATGCTGTGTATTCCTCCAAGTTGGTAGAGTTGCCATATGTTGCAGCCTCCCTGAACATGTGCCAGTCAGTACACTCAAAACAATCCTGAAGAGCAGAGATGGCTCCTGCTGGCCAGGTTTTCACCTGCTTCTGAAGTGGTTTTGTGCGTCTGACGAGCAGTCTTTATGCTGGAATTAGCATAACAGAGATGTGGTCTCAGTAGCCGAGGTGGGGGCGGGGCTCCACCCGGTAAGCGCCTGGGATGTTTGTGTAAACAAGATCAAGCACGTTCGCCCCTCTCATTGCAAAGTCCACATACTGATAGAATTTAGGGAGTACTGTCTTGAGATTCGCATGGTTGAAATCTCCGGCGACATTAAACAGTCCGTCAGGGTGAGCATTCTGCAGTTCTCTCATAGCCCCATACAGTTCACAGAGCGCTTCCTTAGCTTTAGCGCTGGGGGGAATGTAAACTCCAGTTATGATAACAGTGGTGAATTCCCGTGGTAAATAAAAAGGTCTGTATCTAACAGTCTCAAGCTCCACCAGCGATGAGCAGTAACTAAAAAAATCTAATCAAAATCAAATCAAATCACTTTATTGTCACACTACTGTGTACACGAGTTCAACAGTAGGTGAAAGTCTTGTGTGCAGTTCCGAGCAACATTGCAGTCATGACAGTGATGAGACATATACAAATTTACAATAAACAACATATTTACACAACACAATTTACATAACAAATGTACACATAATTACACAACATAGTACTAATATACAATCTACAGTAAACAATACACACAATATAGAATACACTGTCATGTAGTCGGCTGGTGCGGGTCCTGATGCTGCGACACCGCCTGCCTGATGGAAGCAGTGAGAGCAGACCATGACTCGGGTGGCTGGAGTCTCTGATGATCCTCCGAGCTTTTTTCACACACCGCCTATTATAGTTCGCACTACCCTTTGCAGTTCTTTGCAGTTGTGGGCGGTGATGCAGCCAGTCAGGATGCTCTCTACAGTGCTGGTGTAGAACCGTGTGAGGATGTGGTGGCTCATTCCGAACTTCCTCAGCCATCTCAGGAAGAAGAGGCACTGGTGAGCCTTCTTCACAACGACCTCAGTGTGGACGGACCATGTGAGTTCCTCAGTAATGTGGACACTGAGGAACTTGAAACTGCTGACACTCTCCACCGGGGCCCCATTAATAGTGATGGGCTGTGTTCTCTGTTTTTCTTCCTTAAGTCCACTACAAGCTCCTTGGTTTTACTAACGTTGAGGGAGAGGTTGTGCTCCTGATACCAGCGTGTCAGAGTGTGCACCTCCTCTCTGTAGGCTGTTTCATCATTGTCAGTGATCAGACCTACCACCGTCGTATCGTCAGCAAACTACTAGAGACTAGCATAGAGTTCTTGCACCATTCCGTGTTGATGTAAACACACAAGCCACCACCGCGAGTCTTACCGCACAGAGCTGCATTTCTGTCGGCACGAAACAAGGCTAGCCCATCTAGCTGAATGGCGGCGTCTGGAACTCTGACGCTGAGCCACGTCTTTGTGAAAACAAAGACGCAGCAGTCTCTAAACTCATGTTGCATAGCATGCTGGAGTCGGATGTAGTCCAGTTTATTGTCCAGGGAGCAAACATTTGAGAGCAGGATAGACAGGAGATTCAGTCGTCTAGGGTTTGTTTTTAGCCTAGCATGGACCCCCACCCTCTTACCATGCTTCTGCTTCCTCGCACACCACTTACAACGGCCTCTCCCCCGGCCACCTGCATCAGGCGACGCCGAGGACTGGAGGCCTGGTCTCCAAAGCAAGCCGAGTTCATGTAGCACCTCCTGCAGGTCATCATGCAACTTGGTTGTTGCATGAATTCTATATTTGAGTAGTGTCTGGCGATGGTAGACACGAACACAGGTTGCTCTGATGTCCATGTGCCGCAAAAGTCCGGTTATTAAACAAAAATAGCACCATTTTGGATCCTGAGCGGCCGCTGCGTGCTACCGCACCGCCATCCTGGATTGAAGACAAAACTATAATAACCTTGATCTCAAGAAAGTCATGCGCATGTTTAACGAGTGTTAAATGATAATATGAGGGGTACGTTTGCCTTTGTCCCTTAGCCAATCAAAAGCTTTGATCACGTGTAGAGTTTGTAGATGGCATGGGCTGAGTTCAGAATTGCATACTACCTATACTACTCATACTACTTCTGCCATATCTGTCTACTGCAGAAGTAGTACGAGTAGTATGTTCGTCTGCAATTCCGAACTAAGCAATGGTCCTCGGATGTTACTGCTCTTGAGTGCAGACTTGTGCAGTGAACTTCAATGGCAAGTTTTAAGTTAACTTTATTCTAATCTATTGCTGGTTAGGTTAGTTAAAGTAAACCACTCATCATTTTAATGAAGTGTATGCCATTGCTTTGAGGTATTATTGATGCATTTGTTTGTATTAGAGTACAATAACTGCAAAAAAAAATTAGTATTTTGTTTTGATTATTTTTTAATGCTATTCATGTAAGTTAGTGAGATAATATGCACAGCCTTTGATGATTTGCCTATACCTGGTTTGCTTGTATTGTCACTTGAGCTTTTTGACGTGGATGTGCTTGGTTTAGTGGCATTTTTTTAGATAAAATTATTAGGGATGTTTGTTAATGGCAGGTTCAAAAATATCTTTATCCATTACTCTGACGGACTGAATTGTAACATTTCTGTCATGATCTATTTTTATTCGTCATACTTGTTTTAAATTTAGAAGTACTAGAGCTACATTCAGGGGTATAGCATTATAATGGCTTATACAGGAAAGTGGATAGACCAAGCCTATATGTTGAGGGTATACAGTATATTGACCCCCCCAATATGGATAAAAGCATCTGCTAAATGACTAAATGTAAATATACAAGTTCACAGAACTTTTTCAGTGTGCCTGATATCAATATAAAGTGTCACAGATAAGAAGCACACACATCTTTGAAGCTCAGTTACAGGAACTCCACTAAAATAACTGATAATTTTGTTGTTAATGTATTGCTTGTGCATATTAATGACAATTGCAAAGCAAGTAACCCTGACATGTTGGTTTAAGTTATTGTTTGTGCCCCGCCAGAAATAATGAGTCTTAGATATCATTGCACGTATAACTTTCTTTTTTATTGTGGAACACCAAAGATGTTAAGCAGAATATTCACAGTGTTGTTTTCTATACAGTAAAAATATAAGAATGGGGATGAAAGCTGTTGAGGTCAAGAAAGCACCGCAAAAGTAATTCATATAGGGAGCTGTAGTTGGGAATATTCACAACAAGGTGAACATTTGAAAAAGAACTTTGGACATGTTGGTCTATTTGGAATATAGCACACAACTGGCATGGAGTACTTTTGTGTTTTTTTTTTTTTTTGTCCTTGTTGGAGCTTGACAGATGTGGTCTCTGTCATTGGAAATGAGCAGCTTGGACATTTTTTACAATTTCTCTTTTTGTGTTCCAGCATATGGGTTTAGAATGATGTGAGGGTGATTGAATAATGACAGAATTTTTTTTTTTTTTTTTGGATGAGCTATTCCTTTAAGATTTATGGGGGACCTGTGGTACTTTTTTCCAGTGAGGGCATTGTTTTGTGTCACATTGCACTCACTCCATGTCATCAGTTTTGACTCCGTAAACATTTCCATTGTGTTCTCTAGTGATTCCATATTTCCTTTCCATATTTCCCAAACAAGAGTCTGCCAAGCTGTCCTCAATTCATCACAGCTTTCAGTGGTCAGACTGAATTCTGTAGAAGACAGAAAGGCAAACACCATGCAAATGGCCCACTTTAGTCCACATTCACAACTTGCCTTCCCTTCTTTTTATGTCCCATATGTCATCAGACTGAGCCACAAACCAATCAGACAGCTGGTTCCAGTTTGACAGGACAATTCTTGCCAGTCAAATCATCAAAAGCCTGAGAAACTGGAAACGCTCAGCATTGAATCACTAATTGAGGCAATATGTTGCACATAACAGCTACATTCAGTGGAGACATAGAGCTTTCCTTGAGAGGCTTAGGGTTTTTACTTTTTAGTTAACAGAGGTTGGCCAGTGGATAGCTGGAGAATTTAAGAGGTTATTTACTGAAGACACATGAAAATGGTCAGGATATAAAGGGGAACCCCTCTGGAGGCTATTAGTTAAAATTATAGTGGATAAATATATACCCTTACACAGATGTAGGGAAGCCATATAATCATGACTATTGGTGTCTAATGCATTTTTTTAAAAGCAATGAACTGTGTTTACTTAAATCTCTTTTGGTGGCACTTGCAAAATGCTGTAAAGGAATGTGAGAAGATGTTTGCAAACTCATACATGGAAATTATAAAGAGATCTCACATTACAAGATACACTAGAAACTTTTGTAATCTGCAGCATGTTGTCCAAACATTTGTTTTCCAAACTTTTTTAATGCTAAAGGACAGCCATTTTAATTTAGCAAAGTATTCAGCTCTTGGCCAGCAAAACATGTTTACTAAATATTTATCCCTGACTCATAAAATATATTTTTGAATGCTCAGGAGAGTTGAACACTGGACATCCTTAGGAAAGTACTTCTTAATTTCACATCTCTCCAGCACTTTTTTGCTTTTCACTTTTTTCCTTGGAACACAAAAGGAGAATTATAATTTTTTTGTATGTATGTATGTAGCAAATTTACATAAAAGGACCATATCTGCCAAGCTCCAAAAAAGGACAAAAAAAACAAACAAAAAAACAAAAGTGGTATTCCAAGTCTTCTGAAGCCATAGTGTCACACACTGTACATGTCTGGTGGATGTCATGGCACATTCTAAAATTCAAAATAATATTTTCTACAAATGTACCAACACAGACGCCACTGCTTGGCATCTGTCGGTGGCAACCAGCTTCGACTCTGGAGGCTGCTCAAATTTCTGCCGCCCCACGGAGCGCAACCCACATAGTTTTCCATTAAATTGGACTCAAATCATTATCAAGGGGCATAGATTATTTTCTCTAGCCATCACTGTATGATATATTGTGTATATGTTTCTTTTATATAGCCCACATAATTTTTGTGGTTTGACAGCTTGAATGGACATTCAATGCTACAGATAACGTAGCCATTTCTAATTATTCAGTTCGCACAGTTACAGCAGTTTCATACACTAAACTGCAAACTCATCATCATCACTTTGTTTATTCTCGAAGAAGGGAAAAACCTTTGTGTTTACTGTCTGCCACCTGAACCACATCGATGTGCCCTGTGTTTGATACGTGTGCCATGTCATACCTGAGATGCAACGTGGCGTTGAGGCGGTGTATGACTGCCTTTATCATGGCTTTGTGTGAAGAAAAGACCAAACTTTAAGTTGTTATACACTAAAAATCTTCCCCTCCAATACAAACCTCAAATCTCATTCACCATTCAACATTTATGAACATAAGTGAGAACCCATGCCGTTTACTTTAAATGACGTCACACCTTGCTTGACGTGTCAACGCACCATTTTTGATTCTAAAGGTAAATAAGATTTCAGCGCTACAGTGCAGAGAAAGATTTTCACTGTATAATGGTGTAAATTTTTGTCTAATTGTCACATATCACTTTGGTATGGTTTTTGAAGATGTATAGAACACAAATCATGTTGTATGGACTTCTGTGTTTTTTGTTTTTTTTTTTAAGCTTGACAGCCATAGTTGCCCATTTACAATTATTGTATAGAAAAGAGCTGTATAAAGACTCTTCAAAATTTCTCATTTTGTGTTCCACAGGGAAAATAAGAGCATACAGGTTTGGAACAACATGAGGGTGTATAAATAATTTCCATATTTGGGTGAACTATTCCAATACAGTTGATGTTAATGCCTACCAACATACACCAACAGGTAGTGATTCACATTAATTTACATTTCAGTACACTTTCAGTACACTTCTCATGTCGTTATGTATTTATTGTCTTAGCAGCCAGAATCATGTCTATTTCAAATCTGGGCACCAGTTGTACTTTCTTTACATCATATCTAAATTTCAGAAGCTCAGCCCTGGATGAAAACATTTAATCCATGTCGAGCCAGACTAATGGGATCAAGACTCAACCCAATTTGACATTCTAGATTTAGGCCCATGAATACAAAAATGTGCTGGAACTCAGAACCGAATCCAGGAGGCGAAAAGCCATGAGGAAGCCTTCGGGCAATTCCTCCCTCGCCACGCTCAGGGGGGAGGGGCCGCCGGCCACCCAGCCCCAAAGCAAGATCTCAGGACCGTCATCTCTAAGAAGAGAAAGCCCTCACAGTCTTGCACCCAGCCATGGGAGTAGCCCCTCTTGGGAGGGGTCGTGTGAAACATCCACCTATTCCCTTCCGATACCCCCACGAAACAGCTCCATTCCTGCCACCTCTGGTGTTTCGGGAGTTAGCAATTTCCAGCGAAATGTTGGGTGTTCCGTTGCTTCCTGCCGTAGCCCAGGATGTGGGACACTCGACATTCCCTCAACAGGAAGTGTCAGAATAAAAAAAAAGGGCAAAAACCCATCTCAGAGAATCTGGCAGCATGGAAAGTACTGCCAGGTGTTCCTATGAGGGCCCTAAGAACAGTAGAAAAAGGGCTACAGAATTAAATTTGTTCGCCGTCCTCCGCGTTTCCGTGAAACTGGAACAAGCATGTCTACTGTGGGAAGAACTGCAAATCTCTTGGTCAGAGGGGCCATAGAATACATTCCCCTTCCTTAGAGAGAGTCAGGATACTACAGTGATACTTCCTGGTCCCCAAGAAGGATCGAGGGTTGCGTCCGATTTCAAGTTCAAGATGCTAACCGTCAAGACGGTCGTGTCTCAAATCCAACACTGGTGGGTCACGATTGATCTCATGGACATGCACTTTTGTATAGAAAGTCTGCCACAGCACAGGAAGTTCCTGAGGTTCACTTTTGGGGACGAAGCTTTCCAATATCGGGTTCTTCCATTCGGTATAGCCTTATCACCCCGCACATTCATGGAATACATGGATACAGCACTGGCTCCTTTGTGACTCCGGGGCATCTGCACTCTGAATTACATAGATGACTGGATGATACTATCACAGTCACAAGAACTGGCATTACAGCACAGGGATATCATCTTAGCTCATCTGGTTTCTCTGGGGTTGAGGCTCAATGCCAAGAAAAGCATCCTCTCTCCCACTCAGAAAACTACCTATCTGGGGATCATATGGAATTCGATCACAATGCGGGCACAATTGTCTCCCGCTCGAATTGTGTCCATTCAGAACACCCTGAGCAAAGTCAGGCTAGGCCAAGGTTGCACTGTTCGTCAGTATCAACAAATACTAGGTTTCATGGCATCTGCATCCTCTGTGACTATTTCAGTTGTGGCTCAAAGCCAGGGGATTTCATCCAAGGGCCATTACCCTAAGCCTGATAAGGGTTACACGCCGTGCGCTTCGTACCCTATCTATGTGGTTCAGACCCCGGTTCCTCACTTTGGGTCCCACTCTAGGTGCGTCTTGCCGTCGCAAGTTGCTAACGACAGATGTCTCCCTGATGGGCAGGGGAGTGGTCTTAAATGGTCGTCCAGCTCAAGGGGAATGGGAGAGTCATCAGCTCAATTGGCACATCAACTTTCTCGAGTTGATGGCTGTATTTCTGGCTCTGAAATACTTCCTCCAGTATCTGAGAGGCTGCTATGTCCTGGTGCGGCTGGACAACACAGCTGTAGTCTCTCACATAAACCATCAAGGAGGTCTACGTTCATGCCAGCTGAACAGAGTGGCATGGCAGATTCTCCTTTGGGCCCAGGGCAAGCTCCTGTCAATCAGGGCAGTTTATATCCCTGGATGCCTGGATGTGGGAGCAGATTTACTGTCCAGACAGAAAAATACCGACGGGGGTAGTGGAACAAATCTGGTTGAGATTTTACAGAGCAGAAGTGGACCTCTTCGCCTCCCAACAGACAGCACAATGTCCCTTCTACTTCTCTCTGTTACCCAACCCCTGGGTCTGGACACGATGGAACATACATGGGCCAGAATGCACCTGTATGCATTTCCTCTGGTTTCTCTGCTCCCGGGAGTCTTGGCCAGAGTTCGCCAGCAAGGGTCCTGCCTCTTACTGATAGCACCGCGTTGGCCGAACAGGGTATGGTTCTCGGAGATAATGTCTCTCCTCGACTGCTCACCTTGGGCGATTCCGGACAGGAGGGACCTTCTGTGTCAGGCGCAGGGGACAATATTTCATCCCTGGCCCGAGCTGTGGAACCTTCATGTTTGGTCCCTGAAGGGTACCAACTGAGAGACACTGGGCTTTCACTTGAAGTTATCGAGACCATTCTAAGTGCTAGGGCTACCTCTACTAGAAGTTATGCCAATAAATGGGGTGTCTTTGAAAGATGGTGCAGTGCACACAATGCAGATCCAGTTAACTGCCAGATTGCTTTAGTTCTGGACTTTCTGCAGGAAAGATTATCAGCATGCACATGCCCCGCCACTCTCAGGGTTTATGTGGCCGCTCTATCGGCTTGCCACACCTTGATTGATGGGATGCCATTGGGGAAACATCCTCTGCTCACTCGCTTAGTTCGTGGAGGCATGCGATTGAGAGCTCCTGTTGGACCAGGATCCCTTCATGGGACTTAGCAATAGTCCTTTAGGGTCTGGTTGAGACCCCATTTGAACCTCTAGAGTCAGCATCTGATAAACTTCTGACTCTCAAGATGGTTTTTCTTATGGAAATTACTTCTCTAAAAATAATTGGGGATCTACAGGCTCTGTTTGTCTAGCCATCCTGCTTAGATTTTGCCCCAGGAATTGCAAAAGCAATATTGCACCCTCATCCTGACTACCTGCCTAAGGTTCCTTTCTCGACCTTCCATCCAGTCACTCTTGAAACCTTCTGCTCCCCACCGTTTACAACGCCAGAGCAGGAAATACTTCACGGACTGTGTCCAGTCCATGCCCTTCAGATTTATGTACACTGCACTAGCCAGTGGCATAAGTCATCTATTCGTATATTGTATTTCTTATTTCCAAATATTTATTCTTCAAAAGAACAAAAAAAAAAAAAAAAAACAATATGGAACCATTAAGGGAAACAAAATCGTTTAGAGGAATCAGAATCTGAACCAGAATCGTTAAATTCCTTATGTATCACCGTTTAATACTTAATATCTTAATATCAAATATCTAATTCTTAGGTACTGTATGAGTAACAGTAAAACTGGTGCTTGCTATGGCCTCATGGAAATTCTGGCATGCCAACACACACACACATACACACTTTTCATTTGTATGGTGTAACAGTGATTTCCTTCTCCCAAACAAAACCTAAAACACTTCCCAGGTAAATTACTAATATACATTGTCTGCCTTTGGTCAAAGAGAGAGATTTTCCCACAGGCTGATGGTGGCAAACTGCCAATAATCACATGCCAAATAATAGAGAACAAGTGTAGCGGAGAATCCAAGAAGAAGAGAGTATATTATTTCCCCTCTTTGTGCCAAAGTAACCATGGTTTTTGTATTATTATTTTTCAAACCACCCTCGAAACTCTGATAACGGATTTTACTCATTTCCTCAACACTGGGAGGTGTTTGAATATGTGTGGTGATGTGCGAAAGCTTGAGTAACTGCATGCCATAACTGCATGAAGCCATCCAGAGAGCAGCTTTGGATGCTTTGAGAAAGAACAAAGAAAGAATAGACCTCCCTAAGCTATAAATATAATTCCTCTGACACTTATATTGTATAATTCACCTGTTATCTTTATTTTATATATATATATATATATATATATATATATATATGCAGGCAGCTCTAATGCAAACACACTCACGTACTGTTAAGAACACAAATACAGCTGTCACAGCATATATATGGATCATTGAGCTAGTGAACTATTACAGCACCGGGGCCCACACATATTGTGCGACTTTGTTGTGTTATATGATGAAAACAAATTATTTTGCTGTGCTATTTTTTAAATTGTTATGCATTTCCTAAGTATAGACCATTATAACAAGTAGAGTTTTGAATTATTTTTCCCCATGATACTCCTATGCGGTACCAAAGCCAAGTGTAAACTCAAAAGTCTTGCTTTTTGTCATGTTGGTACGCGCACTACAGGACTATAGTGTATCGGCCACACGACCATTCGTCCCCATGTGTACACTGGAATTAAGATGCGTTTTGGTTGATCTAATCACAAATGTACACATCACCGCTAAACCTGGCCATGTTCTGATTTCATGAGACTCTCATGTCATCCTGAGACCCTGTCGCGAGGAGCGTGAGATTCGAGAACCAAGTCTGAGTGGGCCAGTAGGGTGCCATGAGAATGACTTGTTCCTTGTTCTCCCTGACCTTGCACAGCACTTGTGCAAGTAGGCTCACTGAGGGAGATGTGTACTTGCGCAGCCCCCGGGGTCAGCTGTGTGTGAAGTCGGTTGCCGAGCGCAGTTCCTGCAGCGCATCAGGATCAGGACTACCCAAGTGCAGATCTCTTAGCACCTTTGCCTGTTGGACTTACAGGAGGCCCATGGCGTGCTGGGCGGATGCACGCTTCCCACTTTTTATACCTGTATGCCCGGGAGAGGGGCATGCAAATTCTGTTCGCCAATTTTCATTGGTCTTTTCTCAAAAATAGAGGTAACCAAGGCTCTCAAGAGAGACTCGACACAACGTCAAGTGAGTGACAGAAGGGGAACCGGTGCACAGTTTCTCTTAAGTAAACATGAATTTTAGAGGAGAATTTTTGTGCAGAACCTGTAATTTTGCTCCTAATGTGGGTTCTAATAATACTGTATCTGTGTCCCTATTGTACATGTTAATGCATTAAATGTTTTATATTTTCCAATCATGCAGTTATTTCTCTTTAAATTTTCATGTAACCTTCGAAAAAACAGCTGTGACTGCTGCCTTTAATCCGTAAAATTAAGATAATGAAATTAATTCAAAAACTTGTGCAGTTTATTCTTGATAACTTGTCAACAAACATGAAAGAATGGCTTTCACCTGTCTTTGCTCTTATTGAGACCATTTGCAAAGGAAACAAATAATAAAAACAGCTATAAGTAATAAAAACAGTTAAAAGAATTAAACAACAGAGATGTAGGCGTTATTTTATTTTCTAATTACATTTGTCTGCTGCTTCCTAATACCTTGCCCTTCTCTTGCACTCTCTCTGTATTTATTTCAGTGTGGCTGTGGTATTGAAAACTGTCATAGCATTTGGGAATCATCTCGGCATGTCGCAGGAGTGTGCACTCTACAAGACAGTTTGTCGTGAGATCTGAGATTTCTCGCTGCAGAAATCGCCAACTCAAAATATCAAATGAGACGAGCTTGAGTCCTGTAATGTACACTAGGCTTATGGTGTTTGGAGTAGCTTTTAGAATATTGCATTGCTGTTGCTAGGCTATTCTGGATGGTTGTTGGAGCATTGCTAAGTAGTTGCTTACTGGCCCAAAGGAGTCAATAGAGGCTAGGCCTCAATAATACTCTTGTCCTGAAATGTGACTTAATGTCCCTCCTACAATGTAAGTCTATAGGATTTTATAGCTTGTTTCATCATCCCCCAGATGAACATCTTAAATCCAATCACTTAAATTAAGTGAAGATAACAGAAAAGTAAAAGCACAGTTCTTCTCTACGAGCCATGCAATTTGAGGTATTATTCATGTCTGTTGCACCAACGTGTGTGAAGAGCACTACAAATTAGAATTTCCACTAAATGTTTTAAATGTACATAATGATAATTCAGCATAATAATGTTGTGTGTGTGTTGCATTTCTTCACAGAATGGATGAAAACTACAGCATCATTCCTCATGGTGTTAACTTCCAAGACCCCATCTTCCCAGACACCCCAGAGAACCATCGCATGTTTGCCAGCTTGTTCCAGTTTTCCAACTGCACAGCTGGCACACAGGTTCACATGTACACTCCAGACTGGGAGATGCAGGAGGACAACAGAGTGAGTGACTTTTAATGCATATTTAATAGCAAAATTATGTAGATGCAACTCATTTCGCTTGTATTTGGCTCCCTTAAGGTTCCCTAAGTTACTTTGATAGTTTTGTGGAAGGTAAATAGGACAAACAGAACTGAAATTTGACCTTTTTATTGTGAAAAGGATTACAGAGCTATTCAAGTTCCACCAACACCAAAGAAACTCCCTTGAGCAAGACAGTCCTCTTAAAGGTGCAACAAGTAATTTTCTCCACTTAAAAGGATAGTTCCAAAATTAAAATTCTCTAATCATTTACAGCACCGGGGCCCACACATATTGTGCGACTTTGTTGTGTTATATGATGAAAACAAATTATTTTGCTGTGCTATTTTTTAAATTATTATGCATTTCCTAAGTATAGACCATTATAACAAGTAGAGTTTTGAATGATTTTTCCCCATGATACTCCTATGCGGTACCAAAGTCAAGTGTAAAATCAAAAGTCTTGTTTTTTGTCATGCTGGTACGCTGGTAATGCTAATGCCACCCCAGATGTGGATGACTTTCTTTCTTCTGCAAAACACAAACAAAGATTTTAGGAAAATGTCTCAGCTTTGTAGGTCCATACAATGCAAGTGAATGTTGGCAAGAACTTTCAAGGTCCAAAAAGCATACTGTAGAAAGGTAGCATAAAAGTAATCCAGAAGACTGCATTGATTAAATCCATATCTTCAGAAGCAATTTAATAGGTGTGTGTGAGAAACAGAAAAAATCTCTACTTTTACTTTCTCATTCTTCATTTGCTTTTGGCTATTCACATTCTTTGTGAATATTGCCACAAACTGGGCAGGGATTAGAATTTATAGTAAAAAAAATACCTTAATTATTGATCTGTTTCTCACCCACACTTATCAAATAAATTCTGAAGATATACAGTAGGTTTAACCACTTGAGTCTTATGGATTCATTTAATGCTGCCTTTATGTGCTTTTAAGACTTTCGAAGTTCTGGCCACCATTCACTTGCATTGTATGGACATAAAGAGTTGAGATATTCTTCTAAAAATCTTAATTTGTGTTGTCTTCGTTGCTCCCTATCTCACCCCATTGGTTGAGACATTGTTGTAGTGTTGGGCTGGATGGGTAACTCAAAATAAAATTCTAGAGCCACAGAGACACATTGGTTAGTCTTTTTGAGAAAATTAAGCTACAAATGACTTACTTATAGTTGTCTCTGAAAGGTGAAATGTGTAATGTCTTTGCATATTACAGTAAGCTAAGTGATTTTAACAGAGACAACTTTAAGCATGCCATTTGTAGGTTAATGATCTGGGAAAACTGTAAAAACTGTGTCTCTGAGACAGACAAAACATTTTGAAAAAATCAGTGTGGAATGGCAGTCTTGACGTTCTGTTCTTTTGCATGTCTGTCTGTGGTTCTCTTGGCTTGCGAAGAGGGAGTAAAGGTTGCTGACAGAGAATAGACAGAGTTTTTGTGGCTCTTGTATGTTGAACACAAAAAACAACATTGCATGAAAGACATCCCTAAATATTAGCTTGTCTGCCACAGAAATACTGCAAGAATAAGTAGGCAAATTTTCTTGAGATCCAAACCAGCTGAAATGTGCAAACCTATATTTTACTACGTGAAATTGTGATCACCCTTAAGTGAAGGGTTTTGGTCTCAAGATAATTGAGAGTTACGATCACTGGAATATTATCATTCCTCTCTGGACATCTTTTCTTCTTTTGCCTTTCATTTGCCTCAGGAAAGTGTGTTTCTCAAAATGGTGGTGGTATGTTTAAACTCAGCTCTGCGTTACACGTATTCAAATTGTATATAGAGCGATTCTTTTCTTATACCAGATGGGGTCTCTGCGTTTCTGCATAACTTCACTTTGGTTCATTTCATTCGCTTCAGTTTCTTATTGCTATGTCAACATGTTGCAGAATTACACACTGTCAACTTTATTGAAATTAATAAATCATTGTACATTCCAGTGTTCTTGTCAATGACCTTTGTCAAGAGGCTGGTTTCAATCAGTTCTGAGTGCACATGAAAGGGTTCAGTCTTGGTAATGTAATCAGAATGGGTCAGGATTACATGAATAACTACATTTCTGCTTTGATTAGTAATCAGAACTAAATGCTAAGGTAATGCAAATTACATTTTCCTTTACAATTGCACCCATATTCCTTTTTAAGTAAAGCAAAGCATGTCTTCTTTTAAACTGTCATCGAACAAGCAGTTCTGGCTGTATTTTATTTGACACTGGCAATCACATAAAGAATTATATAGTTAAGCAATAATCTTTCCCATGACATTCTCATATGTCTGTGAGAACAAAGTCAACAAAAGTTTGATTCACATTGAAATTGGAAGTAGTAGCCTATCTCATTTAATTAATAATCATGTACAGGAAGTTGTGTTTAGACAACAGTGTTTGGATTGACCAACCTGGTCTCTTTTGTACTTAATATCACCACTAATATCAGACATTTGTTCTTATGACCTCAGGGTAGTTACCGTAATATGTTCCATATTGATGTCAGTCTTTATGTTTTTATATCCCACAGTAACTCTACAATCACATATGACCTATAAACAGGTTCTATTGCTAGTATGGCTGTTAGAGCTCAGATATTCTACACTTACAGAAAGGCCCAGCTAGATGGCAAAGCTGTTACTAATTTCCAGATGTACAATGTTTTTGGGGCAAGACTCAAGAACACGTTTGATTTCAAACTAATAATCAAAGCCTGATTATAATATATCCCAATTAGTCACAGTTTTGAATCATACTCCTTATTCCTTGATAAACATGACTCACATAGGTCATGCAAAACAAGAAATATTTTTTGTGCTGTTTGGAACAGCAAGTATGCACATATTTGCGGGGACAAGTCACAGAACAGAAGATCTGTTACCGCTAGAATTTACAACAAGCTATATATTTGCTACAAGCTCTCATCCAAACAAACTTGACTGGTTAGTGTTTATGGTTACACCCTGTCCTAAGCAGGTATAATGGGATAAATCAAGAAGCATAAAGAAATAAATCCCCATGTTAAAGGGGGCATTCATACTAACAGTGGAAAAAGCGACCTAAAGTCATTCTTTTTCAATAAGTGTTGCTGATTTAAAGCAACATAAGTGAGAGTACAGTGACTTGGTGACCTCCAGTGATTCAGTCGTTGTCAGTTGTAAATGTAATTTTGAAAAGTTATGTTCTGATTAGCTCGATTTTTGACACTTTGTTCACCGGACACTGGAAGCTCATACTTGCTGTTAGGCATTTGAAATAAAAAAAACTAACCCTAAAGCTGCCGCCACACTAGCAGACTCAAAACCACTTTTTTTTGGCTGAGGACATCACACATGCAGACTGTTATGCTTTCGTCAGAGGTATGACACACTTGTCGATTAAAAACAGTGGAGAGGTGACACACATACCAACAGGGTTGGAGAGTAACGGAATACATGTAACAGGATTACGTATTTAAAATACAAAATATAAGTAACTGTATTCCACTACAGTTACAATTTAAATCATTGGTAATTAGAAAACAGTTACATTAAAAAAACATTTTGATTACTGAAGAGACTTCTTTGCATTTTATTGTAATTTGTTTCATTTAATATATTTAGTCCTTTCAGAAGAAAAATATTTATACATATAAATGATGCGATCCAGAGCATTTGAACAGCGGTGAAACACTTTCTTATGATGTGTTGTAAGTGTGAGAAGTAAGTTTGAGGTAAGTTTGGAGAAATAAAATGAAACCTAGTGTAAATTGACAGTTTCACGCTAAGCTAAAATGCTATTTCTAGCCATTTTAAATGCACATTTTTCCAGGCACGATCATATGTTCTTCTCAAGAAAATTCACGTTGGTTCATAATTAGTTTTTATTAGTTTCTATTAAGACCTTTGATATTAGGACAAAAATCGTATTCTTGATAGTAATTTTTGTAATGTTTTCCCATAAAAATATTTTTAAAAAATCATTAAAACAAGAACAATTTGATTTATCTTGTTTTAGAAACAACACTGTATAAGATTTTTAGGTTTTTCAGAGAATGTATTTTAACATGTATATTTTGTCTTACTGTACTGGCAGAGTTTTTATAGTCAAAACAAGTGAAAAAAATCTACCAGTGCTGAAGAAGTAATCCAAAGTATTTATAATACATTACTGAACTTGTGTAATCTAACGGAATACATTACAAATTACATTTTACAGCATGTATTCCATAATCTGTAGTGGAATACATTTCAAAAGTAACCCTCCCAACCCTGCATACCAACTCAAGTCTGTCACTCTGATTCCCTGTCATGTGGTGCTAGTCGAAATAACAACAGGAGTACCATGTGAGCATAAACAATTGTAAAAACCTTATGAAAGTGTGTGATTACGTATTTATTACCTTGAGGCTTTCCGTCCATATGTTCATATGCAGATTTCAGTGAGAAAAGGAATTACATTCAATAAAAACAGACTGTTAAGTATCAGTTTTCTGATTTCATTAGTTATTTTTGTAAGGAAAAACACAGGAAAAAATGCTTTATATAATAATTTGGATTACAATCAGTGTTTTTCATGATATGCAGCTGAGTGCGATCATTAATGAAAACGTTCAGATCAGCTTTACATCTTGTCAGTTTTCAGTAAAAGAAGAATTTTATTGGTCACTTGAAGAGAACACAAGAGCCCGCCCCAAGGACAGAAAGATTTGTTCTAACATGTTGGATCCTTTTTCCATTGCTGGAACCATTATCTCAGCAGGGAATCTTAACGGCCTCCCACTGACAAACACAAATGTATGCTTTGTCTCCATCAGGCTGGCCAGTGATTATGTAAATGAAGCTCACACCTGAAAATTACTAATGTGATGCCATACACAATGTTTAAATTCTTCTGAAGCCATGTGATAGTGCTGGGTGAGGAAGAGACCATTCTAATCTAGTACGCATGAAAATGTCATTGTTTACATAAGCATGCCTGACACCACTTAAGTATAAATGCTTCGGGCCATCAAGTGCTGTGCTCACTGGATGCACTGGGGGAGAGAGGAGAAAAAGGCAAAGGAACAGAAATAGAGCGCAACAGGGCCCGGCCACTTTTTCAGCTGTCTTGGCTCTGGAAATAATTTACCCATTAATTTCTTCCATAGATGTTTTTATCAAATCCTTCATAAAAGAGTTATAAGCCATGAAACAAACTAACCAGCTCCGAGATGAATCACAACATCGCAAACTCTGTTTTGAGGCAAAAAAAAAAAAAAAAAATCAGACATAAAGACAAAGGTACAATGCTGTGTACTTAACCGTCTTTCACGAGGGCGCAAACTACAATTCCTTAAAACGTTGAAAATTATGTCATTGAAGAAAAAAACGATGGGAATATATAACTATTGATTTTAGGTTGTTGTTTATAAGTATTGGAAAAATATATTTGACATTTATTGCTAAATATTCCGATATGGTCAAATATATAAGTAGTTTAAGGGTAAAGGGAGACATGGGAGAGTTCATGGGAACGCTGAAAGGGGACGCAATATGCAGAAAAGGGCAGCAATAACCCTTCCGTACAATAGGGCATTCCCCACACTTTGAGAACCACTGATTTATTTAATTTCCCATGTTGTTAAGAGAGCCAACCAGATGTCTTGTTTATTACATGTTAACTTATGGTCTATGTTTGGCATAATCATTTGCTTAATTACTCTTTGCAAAACTAGCAAAGAACAGACCTATTTACATATTACTTATCTCTTTTCACTTCATGTTTAAAAAATTTCCTTTCCTCCAGCTATGGTGCTCAAATGTGCAGAAGGCCTTATTTGAGGAGGAAGAGAAAGTCAAAAATCTCTCTCAGAAAGTGAAGATCTTGGAGAAGGCCAACAACCACCTGAGGGACAAGGTAAAGAACATGAAACGTCTCTTGAGGAAGGCTAAACTGGAGACCAAGGAGTCGGTTCAAAGCTTCAAACAGCTTCACAAAGCTGAACCTGAGCTGTCCCACCCAGAGCAGGACACCACGCAGGACCAGAAACCCACTCTCAGAAAACTCCTGCCCAAAAAGCTCAAGAATTAACACCTGTTCCTCCATGGCAGGAAAACAGATTGTAGTCAATGTGTATTAGAAGGCCAGAGGTATCTATGAAGGCAGCATTGTATTTTAAATGTTCACATGTAGAATGAACCTTCTACTGTGGATTATCAGTAGAATACTGTGGAGTTCTTTACTGACTCCAGACATTTTAGCCAAAAAAAATGATCCTTCATAAAATATGAATATATTTCTATAAGTTACACATTTTAAAGTCCCCATAAACTTTTGTGATCTGTGGTGAATTTTGTGTCCATGTCTATTCACTTTGAAGCCATCTATGTGTAAGTGTACTCCCTAAAAGTTGCCAAAAGTAAAATTTAGCAGATATACCTATGCATTTAAAGTGTACTGAAAATGGACCAAATTTTTTGTCTGATCCTGTACTACTCAGATTTTTGTCCAATCAAATGCTCTCTAGAATGAGAATAAGTAATACCACTTGCAACTAACTAGCAAGAAGGAAATCATGGTTCGTGGCTGTGACATAACTATTGCCTATTAGCTTTTGCTTAAAGAATTAAATAAATAAGGGAAAATCCCTAAACTTACTGAATCAATAGAAAATGTATCAACACAGGATAGAAAATGGTGCTTGTCAAGTGATTTCATGTGGTCTTTAAATACAACATGAGGTTTAGGCCAGTAAAATCCAACAACGGTCAATAATGATTTTGTGAAAACAGACTTGACTTTTATGCTTAGAAGCTGATATTTTTAATCAGGCAGAGCCTTACAAGGTCACCGATGATGTTTTGTGAATTTATTTGCCAGGTCATTATATGTAGTCATGCAGTGGGAATTACATTTTAGCACAGTGCAATGATATTGACTTTCAGCAGAGGTGGGTAGAGTAGCCAAAAACTTTACTCAAGTAAAAGTTAAAATACTTAAAAAAAAAATAATAACTCAAGTAGAAGTAAAAGTACTAACATAAATAATTACTTGAGTAAGAAGTATCCAGAAAGTATCCAATTAACAGAGTACTCAAGTAGTGAGTAACTCGTTACTTTCACAAAATACATAATGGATGTTAAGGGGGCGCTGTCGTAAAAGTCCCATTTAATGAACTATCAATATATTACGTATTAATTAAATGCATAATGTAACGACAGGAACCCTGCCCATTGTAACAAAGTAAAAGTAAAACAGTGTAGATGTATTGCATTACTACCCACCTCTGACTTTCAGTCTATAAAAATCTTACACATTACTGTAATAGTCTTTCAGCAGAAAACTCCAAGAAACAATCTGACTATAATACAGACCAAAAATCTGGTTTGGGACATTGTGTAGAAGTGGTTCCATACCTACAGTCTTCTATGGCCATTTATGGGATAAAAATATGTTTTCAAGAGTCAATGCACATCATTAATCTTCTAGTTTTGTTAGTGTTTCTTTTCACATTTCATACCAATCTTGCATTTAGTAATTCCAAGTTTGTACAAGTGTTCTTATACATAGTGAATATGAACTTAATCGGGTGCTGAGTGCCTGATATACCATAACCTAAATGTATCTTACCGTGTACATTTTCGACGTATGTGTCAACTATGTTTACTGATGTGATTTAAAGCTGGTGTCATTGTTGTACAATGGTAGGTATTACACATTAACACATTCACATGTATGCCAATAAAATAAACTTTGTTTTTCACTAAATATTTGCCCTCTGAATTTTAACAGGTTTCTTTGAAATGTAGGTACTCATAATGAGGGACTAAAAAATAAAAGTTTTTCATTTTCGTTATGAGCAGAAGCTTTCTTTCTCCATTCTGGTTCTGACATCCCACAGTCTCCTTTCCAAATGGTAACCAGGTAAAACGAAGTAAATGAACGGTTAATAACTTTCTTTTTTAAAATAACAGTGCTCTGTACTAAAGGTGGGTGATGTACTAGTTGCAGTGTTGCCAGATCTCACAAGGAAAACAAAAGTACTGCTTTTGGAACACAAGCACAAAATAAGTGATTTACCTCACCCAAAATAAGCAAAAAGAATTTATCCAATTTAAGATTAAGATTCAACTTTATTTTCATTGTGCAGAGTACAGGTACAGAACCAATGAAATGGAGTTTGTTCCCTTATCGGGAATTATCAACAAAGAAATTAATATACATTTGTATTCTTAATATTAGATATCCCCAAAATTACTTCAATTATATCTGGACTTCTAAAATCAAGTAATTGCCTAAATCTATGAATCCTACATGTATAAATAAATGAAAACTGTATGGATAATTCAATTTTAAATGAAACTTTACAGATCTGCAACATAAAGTAATATGAAAATATGCTGCGATAAAAACGTTGGTCTTTGGTTTAATGAAAAAATAATTAAAATGAAATTAGCTGGTCATTGACTGGTTACCAGCATTAAAAAATAAAAAATAAAAAAAGTGTCTTCAATCTAGAACATTTGAAAGGGTCTTCATTCCCATTTTTGATTATGTTTCAAAAATGTTGTTCCTTATTTTTATTCCCTGCTCATAATATCATAAAATACAATATGGCTTATGCCTTTAAATATCCCTATGTCAAAATTGAAGCTTTTAGTTTATAACTGTGTGCTTCTAGAGCATCTACAGTATGTGCTATTATACTTCTGTAAGTTGACAAAATAAACTTATGGCAGCAGAAATATTTAAAATGTAAAATCTTTCTCTTCCAGGACAATAGACCTAAAATTACTCATCTCTGCAGGAGAGTAAACATTTACCTTTAGATTTATATTTAGTTTTCACAGTGCATCTCAACAGTTTAGGACATATCACCAGGCAGCTCAAGTTAAATTTCTTCCATGAGGCTTCTGCAGCCTGAGAACAATATCCATCTTCCTCTCATGTCACATCTCAGGAATTTTAAGCCCTTGGAGAAACATTGTTTACCTGTTAGCCAATTTTCTGACTCAGACATGGAATAAGTATAATTCTAGAGCTTAAAATAGGATTAAGTCTACAGAGGATATAGAAGGGATCATTAAGACCCATCTGGGTTTCTCCCTGGTTTTTAAAAAAACTCCCTATCCAACTGCTGTTTATGACTTATGCAATGCACTGCTAAGCCAAGTATGCATTACAAGAGCCAAATCACTCCTCTAAGGTTTTTGATCATAGTTGGGCATATTCGTAGAGAAACGGTAAACCTGATCGAGGAATTTGCTTGGCAGAACATTCATTTTAATAATTTTGCACAACACTTTTCAGCAGACAGTTTAAACCCAATCTTTTCCATAAGTGTGTGCCTGCATTTCCTTAACTGGAATAAGAATTACAATTTGAACGACTGAGTTCTAAACATGTTTACAATGTGTTCAAAGCATGTGTATTCTGGTGAACATATGAAACTGAGAAGCATGGCACACATTTATGGACTTTTTATTCACATCCAACTCCAACAAGACAGACTTGGCATTCTGTAAGTGATGCAGACATTGAAAATCCTTGTCCATTCACTTCTTCTTAAAGCACTACATCATAGTAGTGCTGCACCATTCAGCAATCTGTCATTACAGCATGAACACACTCCACAGAAGATATACACATGCTGCTTTTTCAACATAAACCATGTTCTGGAGCAAGCTGTGAAACAGATGTCTTGACAGTGTGGCTGTAGTGAGGTATTGTCCTTAAGAGAATGTAGGTTAATTATAAGACATTACTTTATTTGTTTAATTTAGTCATTTGTTGAGATATTCAATGCTGTATTCCCATCAACTCAGAAAGACTGAATTTCTTACTTGGAAAAGTGCAAAAAAAAAAAAAAAAAAAATGCTACTTGATGTCAGAATTCCAGCTTGGAAGCTTGTGTAGAAAACCAAAACTGATCTGATTTCGCCTGACATGTGGTTGCACGACATCACACAAACATGCCAACACCCTGAAAGTTGTAAACAGTTAAATGTGAAGTGAATAATTTTTTCTAGGTTTAAATACTTGTTGAGAATCCACACATCCCAATATTAGTTGCAGGTTGCAGAAAAGTTTGGCATTTGTTGTGTATATGCCAAACAAATACCCAACCACCACCCAATAAAGATGACTGAAGTACTTTCTTCTTTATTTTCTATCCAATACAGTACACAATCATGCTAGCACCCACACCGCTCCCTAACCAGGTCCTTTTAGGATATACATGTAATTTTTAATACTTTTTCCTATTCCATCTGCATATCATCACTGTCTGATGAAAAACACCTATCTTGAATTTTGTCAATTTTTACTTTTTACCATGGTTTGAATTATGAATTATGCATTGAAAATACCAATGAAAAGATGTATAATCTGTTTAACCATCAAAACCACGTATGTCCCGCCCTTATGTTTTGAAGCATCAACTATAGTGTCTGCTCATCTATAACATCACCATCAAGGAAATGTTTCTCCTCTTGTTCTTTGAAAACAGTGTTAAATGATGTGCAACTATAAAAGGAATCCAAAAGCATAGATTTGTGTAAATAAACCTATAGTTTTTGTTTTTGTTTGTTTAAAGTGTAGTGAAGAGATTGCATATATCATTCTGGCTCTGCGATTTCCCTGACAACAAAAGCCATTCATGCACGCACAATGTCAGGTGGCTTTAAAAATTAAACTAAACCAGTTATTTATGTCACGAAATAAACAGAGGCTCAGGACCCAAATTAAGTTGGGAATTTATTAATGCAAAAAGGCAAAAAAACAAACATAAACTGCCCCTTAGGTTAACAGACAGGGCATGTGTCACTAATAATAGGAAAACAAGGACACGGGGTATGATGCAATACTGAGAGACACGCGGCAATACAGGGCCAAAACAAAGTCAATAAGGCAATATACGCTCATGCCAACCGACAGACAAGATGAGAGAGCACGTAGCAATGCCAAACAATGCGAAGCCACACATTCCCACACTATATAAAGCCTGAGCATAAATAGAGGCAAATGCCACACGATGCATGCAACAAGTAACAAAACAAGACAGGTCACCTGTGCGAGAGTTCGGCCACCCATAAACCCGACTCCTCAGACCAAAGTGACTGAAAGCGCGCAGGACAATGTGAGTGCAATGTGAGGTGCACATGTGTTCACGAGAGACAGACATAAACTATTGATGTGAGTGCACGCTGCCAAGATGACATAAGTGCAATGCATCCATGTCAATAACAGAAAGAACATTGACCATGAGTGTCCTGATCCCGACATAGACTGAAACCAGACCAAACAGGGAAGTCAGGATCCAGACCCCATACACAAGAAACACAAGACAGACCGAAATGATTATTGTGAGTGCATGCCTCCAAGACAGCGCAATGCACTAACACCAATAACAGTCAGAACAAGGAGCATGAGTGGCTGGATCCTGACACCAACCGAAACCAAACCAGACAGGGCAGTCAAGATCCAGACACCATGCTCCGAACATTAAACATGAGACCAACAGAGGAGCGCACGGCATGGAAATAACAACCGAAACTGTGCGCACAAACAGAGACCGAAAAACAAAACACAAGACAGACATAGGACAATTTTGTCATGGTCCTGTCTCACAAAAACCCAGACTGACAGAGTGACAGGACCGTGATAATGTATGGTTGCCAGATTTCTGTCTTTGTAAAACCGCATGTGAAAGCTAATTCTGACAATTTATGCATTTGACTAAGGTGACCAGATTTCTGAAATGAAAAAAGGGGATATTTCTAGTTTAGTGGTAAATATGTAATTGAAATTTCACAGTGTATCCACAGATATTTCAGATAATATAGAAACTGTTGTATTGGTCAAGTGTATTTAGTTTGATACAGCTCAAGCCTTCGTTGCTAGTTCAAAAACTTCATTTTAGAATTAGCAATGGAGTATGCGCTGCTTCTCGGCATTGGAGTAACAAGGTAGTGTGTGCTTGTGCATGTGTGTGTGTGTGTGTGTGTGTGTGTGTGTGAGTGAGCGAGAGAAACAGAGAGATCACAAGTTGAATTTGCCTGTGTTTAAAGTGGCTCTTGTCAGGAATAACATCACTTCAAATTGCCAAAGTGTAAGTTTAAGTCTCAGCAGCAGCGAGTGTCACCATTCTTGTATATTGCTTTTTATTGCTAAACAACAGTTTACAATCGCAGTGAGTCGAGGAGGAGTACTGACTTTAATACCAAGAGAGTTTGTGTGAGATTGAAAAAGAGGTGGAGTGGTAGAGTGGTGCTTATTACCACTATAGCTATGTGTGGCTGATTAAGGCGAAATACATTGAAACATTAAAAGTTATTTTGGATAATAGAAACAGTATTGATCAAGTCACAGGGATGAGGCTCTACTTGTTGGTCATGACTCGTGTCTTGTGCACGCGTGTGTGTGTGTGTGTGTGTGTGTGTGTGTGTGTGCGAGCGTGCGTGCGTATGAGTGTGAGCATGTGTAATTGCAGGTGAGACAAGATGGTAGGCTACTAATTTGCTTGCTGGCAAACTGGCAGAGGAATTTCAAAATTGAAAAGCAAATCTAGCAGCACTTCTGGAGTGGAGAATAATTCAAACTTTATTTTGCCAATACATTTCAACATCTAGGTTTTGGCAAAATAAAGTTTGAATTATTTTCCACTCCAGAAGTGCTGCTAGATTTGCTTTTCAATTTTCATCTTCATTCTTTTTCCAAGCACCTTGTTGATTTTGTGAAGTTGCGGCAGAATAATTCAACAACAGAGGAATTTCAAAAGAAATGATCTCACTTGACTACCATTTCCCTCAACATTACAACTGAAATTCATTTCTGAAGTGGAGATTGCCCCCTTAGATGCCTCATATTGTTGGGGATTTTTTCCACTTTCAAGTCATGACACAAAGATATTAAATATTGTATAATAATAATAATTATCAGTTATCTCAAATGGACCTGTTTTCTTAATTATACCTTCTATTTTGGTCATCTCTAATGCATTATGATGCTTCTTTTCAGTCACTTGTTTACCATCAAGGCGCAATGTAATCTATGCTGTAATGTGATTACTTACATTTATTGTTGTTCTTTGCAGATACTTTATTATACAATTCATGTATTTTTCCATGTCATTAATGTTGTATTCTTATTTTAATTGCATATATTTTATATAATACATAACACAATAACTTCTTTATAACATAACTAGGATGTGCCTCACCTCGAAGCTGTTAAAAATTATTATTTTCAATAGACCTTTTTCACTGACTGATGCGTGATGACGCATATCCACCTTATTTATCAGCGTAAATCTCTTGATTTTTTTATATTATACATTTTTTAAATATTTTGTGTAAATTTATAACATTATGCTTTGTGTTATATTACCCTGGAATTAGTTTTAAAAAACAAATTACCACAGCAGCGAGGGGTCTTCTATTACAGCTGCTGATAGAGTGACGGTAAATTTGGCAAATTTTTCGACTGTCTTAATCCACCGTTTTCTATTTTTGAACTGTTCTGGAAAGTAATTCAAACATAAGAGTGGATTTTTTATTTTGGTCTTGGAGCAAATGGGTAAATTAAAATATGCTCTGTGATCTCCCATTCACCGCTGTTGAAGTTTACCCTCCAAACGTATACTTCCTGGTCCTGTTCTTAAGCAAAACTGGCACGAACAATAACAATAACTAAAAGCTGCTAAAGCGAGCAGCCTCCGCTGTTGGTCAAAATAAACAGCACACGATTAACCTTGTTGCCAGTAGGCTTTAATAGGGGCTTTCTTGCCATGTATTTTTACTTAGTGGACTGTTTTGAATGTGCAGTAAATACGGGGACATTTCCTGGGACAGATCTAGTCGGTGACAGACTGTCAAAAACTGGGATTGTCCCTGGCTGTCATCTGGTCACCCTACTTTGGACCAAAAAACGCATCTTGAAACCAAACAGTCCACTCAACAACTGGACTAGAAACCCTAGTCATAAAACTGATTTCGATCTAAAATAGTAAGTGAAAGCTCTGATTACATCCAAAATTAAATTCTTTAGCAATCGATAACCTACCAACTGAGTTCTGGGAACAATAGTTAGTCTGTAACTGAACATACACAATTTTCTGGAGATACGTGCCTTTCATCAGACAGCGATGACATGTAGAAATAACCATAATTAAGCCATTTGGTTCATATACTGTCTCATGCATCATGCACCTATCATAGATGATATATTATTATGGCACATCTCAAATCCCAAAGGCAACCCTAACCTTAAATTACCAACTCCCGAACTCTGGCCATGGCAAAATTGGAGGTAGGCCTCAGGTATGTGGTAAGTATGCCGGCCCCGGACATACGGGTATAAAGGGAAGCGGGGCAGCGAGTGCCAATCAGGATTTTGCACTGAGGAGCCGAAAATAAGGTACGGCCGTTTACAGTGGTAGGTCTAGTGCTGTGGCAGGAGGGACATAACATCTCGTTCCTTCCCTTGGGGAACGGAGGTTACAACAGTAAACATGACGTTCCCCTTCTGTCACTCACTCGACGTTGTGTCAAATGAAGTGACACAATGGGTCCCGTATAAAAACGCCACACACTGACTGTGTTACGTGAACTGTCGAGACAGGTGCATGCAGGCTACTATGTGCTAGAGGCAACTGTGCACGTAGCCCTCCCCAACGCCCCCAAAGAGATGTCACATACAGACATTTGGTTCCCCGCACCCCTGAAGGGGGGGACAGGTGCTACATGACTAGCATGGGAGCAAGCCTGGCAGCCGCGGCCTTCTCTCTCACTATGTCTCTCATATAGGACGTGAAGCGGCTGGGGCTTAATGCTATGAAATGCGTCAGGAAAGGAGGTCTTTCCCGGTCCTATTCTTTCAGGGGGGAAAGACCCTGCGGAGGCCACATCCTGCCCAGTCTAGGGGGAGGTAACATGTGGCAAATACACCACGAGGGTTGTAAAGCCGTACATGGGAAATAGCGCGGAGGTAGGTCCAGCCTAATGAGTGGGGACTCTACAAGCATGGTGACCGGGGCAGCGGGGCTGCCCAAGGGGATGCAGGTATGCCGACAGGGGGACCATACTGCGGGAAATACTGTACTGGGGTCGGGCCCGGGGAGCCCGACCCTAGTACAGAGCACTGGACGTGAATTGCTCAGCTGAATTCGTACGCCAGAAGGCTAGGGAGGAGAACATCCATCTTAGTGGCTAACCTGGAATAGAAGGCGCACTGGATCAACTTGGCGAAGGGCGCTGTGTGCGAGTGGAACACCCAGTCGGTTGTGCTGCGTTACTGAGATCTTCCAGCTCGGACCTGACAAAACACGGGACGAGACTGACTCAACCCTGAGATTGTAAAATCTGGCAAAGGTATTGGGTGTTGCCCAGCCCACTGCTCTGCAGATGTCTGCTAAGGAGGTGCCATGGGCTAGTGCCCACGAGGATGCCACACTTCTCGTAGAGTGTTCTTGAACCCGCAAGGGGGTGGGCACGGCCTGGGTGTGATAAGCTAAAGAAATAGCATCAACAACCCAGTGAGCTAACCTCTGTTTGGAGACGGCATTCCCTTTCCGCCAGACAAAGTGCTGCTCAGAACATCTAAAGCTCTGCATGCTGTCCAAATAGATACACAAAGCACGTACCAGACACAGCAACAAAAGGGCTGGGTCTGCCTCCTCCCGGGGAAGCATTTGCAGGTTCACAACCTGGTCCCTGAAGGGGGTCGTAGGAACCTTGGGCACATAGCCTGGTCACAGCCTCAGGATAACGTGAGAATGTGCCGGACCGAACTCCAGGCAGGTGTCGCTGACAGAGAACGCTTGCAGGTCCCCAACCCTCTAGATGGAGGCTAATGCGATCAAGCTGTCTTCAGGGAGAGGGCCTGGAGCTCAACTGAATCAAGCGGCTCGAAGGGGGGTCTCTGAAGGCCCGAGAGGACCACTGAGAGATCCCAGGAGGGGAATAGGCTAGGCCGGGGAGGGTTCAGTCTCCAGGCGGCTTTCAGGAACCTGATAATCAAGTCGTGCTTACCTAGGGACTTGCCATCTACTGTGTCATGGTGGGCTGTGATAGCAGTGTCTTTGGGGCGTCTTTTAGAGAAATAAAAACTCTTTTAGGAGGAGAACACTCTTTTAACAGTGAAAAGCACTGTCAAAGCACCCAGGGGCATAGACTGCACAGCGTGCAGAGAGAGAGAACGGCAGCTGGAAACGCGCCATAGATCCAACAGCAATGCTTCTCGCTGACAGAGGTGAGTGAAACAGTGGTGAACTTCAGCTTGCTGTTGCACAACCGTTCGGCTCCGAAGAAAAATTCTGACTGGCACTCGCTGCCCCGCTTCCCTTTATACCCATATGCGGGGGCATGCAAACTTGAGATTGACCTTTTCTTAGGTTCAGAGGTACGTTTGGCATCCCAGAAAGACCCCTTGTGTCACTTCATTCAACACAACGTTGAGTGAGTGACAGAAGGGGAAACAATAATGTTGTGTTTGTTCATTATTGTAACTTAGATGAAGATCAAACTAGATTGTACCACTGTATTAATTTAGAATAAGCTGTGAGAGACTCAAGTGAGGATTTGGGGACAGAATGCAAGTGTTATTCTAGTGAAATAATTAATGGGATATTGTTAATTTAGTTTGGTGACCAGATCAGTTCTATTTTCAAATCAAAGAACCAAGAACCTGCAACACAGCGATTAGTAGTACTTTGCATACTTAGTATCCATAGTAATATCAGGTGTGGTTTTTAACATCTCTTTCTTTAATCATGTCTACAAAAAATGTATCAGATGATAACTGGACACCACCTGTGGAATTTAAAATGCATTTAATGAGGTAGTGTGATAAATATAACAAAGTCATGTAACAACAATGTAGCATATTTTAAATGTTGTTAACTCTGTACAATAAGGTTCCATTTGTTAACATTAGTAAACAAAATTGGATAACATGAACAAACAATGAACAATACTTTTACAATATTAACCAAACTTGGTTAATGTTAGTTTCAACATATACTAACAAATGTTTAAAATAATTTAAAATATAAGT
This sequence comes from Moxostoma hubbsi, assembly GCA_032164185.1. Classification (NCBI taxonomy): domain Eukaryota; kingdom Metazoa; phylum Chordata; class Actinopteri; order Cypriniformes; family Catostomidae; genus Moxostoma; species Moxostoma hubbsi. The sequence goes on from JAVLUX010000186.1 coordinate 5,217,954, forward strand.
TTTATTTGTTAACAATAGTTAATATGCTATTAACTAACAATGAACAACTGTATTATTATTAACGAACACTGGCAAAGATTAATATATTCTGTAAACTATACTGTATATTGTTAATTGTTTTTCTAATCTTAACGAATGGAACCTTATTGTAAAGTGTTACTGAAATGTTTAACACTACATAATAATGTTTCACATATATTTAAAAAATAAATAAATAGGCAGTATTCAGTGTAGGGAATACTGTGCAGAAGCAGTATGCGTACACAAGTATTCCATTACATACGTAGCCCATGTAACCAAACCAAAGTTCCTATGCACAAGACAATGTATAAACATGCATCAATGTACAAACTTTTTAAAGATTTATAAGAAAGTTGTTTGTGCCAAATGTTTGTTCCAGTCAACACTTTTAGTATAATAAACCACAGCCGAATAACACTTTGTTTTTGTCCACCTTTTTATTGTTACTAGTTGGACTTAATCACCCTTGAGCCATCTCAGATGTGTATGACTTTCTTCTGCAGAACACAAATGAAGATTTTAGAAGAATTTGTCAGCTCTCTCAGTTCACACAATGTGTGAATGATGGACAGAACTTTGAAATTCCAGAAAGCACATGAAGGCAGCAAAAAGTAATCCATACAATTCCCTGCCCAGTAGGTGGTGATATGCTTAAAGAATGCAAATCACCAAAAAGAAAAGAAGAATGTGTAAGCGAAAGTGAAAGTGTAGATTTATAGTAAATAATGAGAGAATTTTAATTTTTTGGTGAACTGTCCTTTTAATTTTTTTTTGCTTGAGATTAACAGTCTCAGACCCCATTCACTTCTATTGTATGGAAAGAAGAGCAGCATCAACATTCTTTAAAAAAAAAAAAAACTATCCTCGTCTTCCATGGATTAAAAAGAGGTTTGGAACAATATGGTTTGGAACAATATGAGGTTGAGTAAATGATGCCTCCTGGCAGGAGCCACAGCTTAAGCATTGGGTATATGACTTCACATATTTTTTGTTAGCTATCCATTATTGTTTCCCTGACCTGGAACAAATTATGCTTACATTCTCATAGTTTCCACTGTTGCTGTTTATACTTTTGAACTCCTAAGCAATCAAGTGGGCAACACATCAGCATTCCTTCACCCCACATATGATAGACTTTCGCTATGGATTTTGGACAGAACCCATTATTAATCTTCACTGCAATGTAAATTTGTCTCCAAAATTTCTTTCTACCAATCATAGTACATCATAAACCTTATTATAAGACTGGGAAAAAGAAGGTAGAAAAACAAACTAGACGAAAGACATGTAAACTAGAATGGCAGTACAGTTTTATTGATGTACTGATCCTACAGGACAACCAGATTGTGCAAAACAAAATAAAACATTTCATGTTGCATTAAAAGGCTTTAAACTAAACATCAAGCAATGTGTTAAATTTGGCACAATAACATATGTTTGTATATGGTCAATTTGACAGAATAACAGCTATGCTAGATCTTCAATGGTAGCAGCACAGAAGAGTTAAATACATTTTGAAATAGTTTGATGAATACAATTTTCTTTCCTGTGCTGACAATTTCATTTTGAAACAGGAAGTTGGGTGGCCCTGTTGGAAAATCCATCTTAAAAGGATAGTTCACCCAAAAATAAATATTATCTCATTGTTGACACCCTTATGCCATCCCAGAAGTGTATGACTTACTTGCTTCTGCTGAACAGAAACAAAGATTTTTAAAAGAATATCTCAACTCTGTTGGTCCTCACAATGCAAGTGAATGTTGAGCAGACCTTTGAGCCTTATGACTCCAGTGTTTAGATCTATGTCTTCTGAAGCGATATCATAGATATTTAAGTCCTTCTGTACATCAAATCTCAACTTTTTACCTGCCCCAACCAGTAGGTGGCTGAATGTGAAAGTAAAAGTAAGGATTGATAGAAAAAAAGAACATATTTATGGATCTGTTTCTCCCTCACACTTATCATATCACTTCTAAAGATATGGATTTACATTTATGCATTTGGCAGACACTTTTATCCAAAGTGATTTACAGTGCAATTATTACAGAGACAATCCCCCCGGAGCAACCAGGAGTTAAGTGCCTTTCTCAGGGACACAATTGTGGAGGCTGTGGGGATCGAACAAGCGACCTTCTGATTAACAGTTATGTGCTTTAGCCCACTACACCACCACCATTGTATTTATGTATTTTACCACTGCTGTTATGTCCTTTTAGGACCTTCAAAGGTCTGGTCACTATTCACTTGCATTGTGAGGACCAACAGAGCTAAGATATTCTTCTAAAAATCTTCATTTGTCTCCTGCAGAAGAAAGAAATTCATACACTTTTGGGATGGCGGGAGGTTGAGTAAATATTGAAAGAATTATTCATTTTGGGGTTAAGCATCCCTTTAAGATGGTATGTGTGTTTTGTAACCTGGTAGCTGGTGTCTAGCTGGTCAAACTTAGTCATTGGTCATCGAAGGGCTTTATGTCACAGCTATACTGTGAATACCAAGGAGCTCTATAATACCCAAAGAGAAAGAGCTATCCATTAGTTTTCTGGTTCATCTCAATAGCAGTTGCCGGCTTGTGCATTCAGCCCTGGAAGTACATGATATGCATGCTGTCATCTCTGTGAATGGGAAGTCAGTTCTGGAAACATTTTGAGCCAGTGACCTGAGACGTAAATATATATGTTGCTTGCCAAAAATGTATTTTGTCAGGATACATGACTACTTTTGAATTGCAGTCAATAGAGAGACATAACTTTTGCCCACATAATGGTATAGTTACACCATTTGCCCGCAGGGCCTAACTGCTGAAGCTTACCAGCCATACACTTGCCCCTGTTTGCTACTTGATATTGCTAGTCTGTACCTGGATGCGTTAGGGGAAGGGGACTCTCTATCGACTCTCTCTACTCGCATACTTGGTAAAGTTGACATTAAATTTATTTGATGAAATGATATTGAATCTCAGAATATATATTCTCTTTATATATATTGTAAGCCTCGTCTTGCGGTCCAATGAGATTGCTACTCGAACCGTCAGATAGGAGGCAGGTGGTGAGGAGCCTACCCCTGTGCAGGAAGGGACTCCACTGGTGGCGGTGGGGAGGTGGAGGTTGCCGTGGTGGCACACTAAAACAGCAAAGAGGTCAATTGAAAGCAAGCTTTTAAAGCAATGATTGAGCTAACTATATAATGGCAAGATGATGTACAGCTGCAAATCTCCCACTTGAACTATACTTACATTTCTATCAGAAAGACTCACAGACTTGATAAAGTTGACATTAAATTTATTTTATGAAATTATATTAACCACAGAATACATTTTCTTTTTTGGCATAAGCCCTGTCTGGCGGTCCGATGAGATTGCTACTCGAACCATCAGATCCTGCCGGAGTTAGGAGGCAGGGCCGAGGAGCCTCCCCCAAAAGGAGAAACAAGATACTACCCCCAAAGAGGAGTTCCAGATGAGTTACAAACCAGGTAGAAGGAAAATCCATTCTGTAGAAGAAAAAATTAGATGTGATAACTGAATATACAATGGTGCATGAACTCAGGCATGTTTGTGTGATACCTTAGTGTTAGGATAAGCCTTGCTTGCATTTGCTGAGGACACTTATGAGAAAGGGGGCATGGTTCATGTGATATACTTGCTTGAGGATAGCCATGCTTGCATACAAATGCTAATTGAGTGAAATCAGGGTTGAACATGATTCGTTTGATCCCTATGATGGGGTGACGTTGTTCTGTGATCCATTTGCTGAAGATAATTAATGCCAGCATTTAACGTTTAACGTGCATAAAGCCCTACAATAAGAGCATGGGCGCCCTTCTGGCCCTCGCAAATTCTGCAGCCTCCTCTCCAAATGGTAACCGGTTAGAAAAAAAACAAAAGAACAGTTAATAATGTTCTTTTTAAAATGCTCGTTGGTGAGACGTGCTGACATTGAGACTGAGTCTAACTCCATACCGAGAAAAGAGATGCTCTGAACCGGGGTGAGCTTGCTCTTTTCCCAGTTGACCTGAAGCCCCAAACAGCTGAGGTGCCTGAGCACCTGGTCTCTGTGAGACTCTGTGGTCTCTACTGCAGTAAAGCGGACACCCGCGAAGGGGGGGCGGAGGCCTGGCAAACTGAATTGCATAAATGAGTCGGATGGTCCGGGCCAGCCAGCGAGACGGGTTGGGAAGTGAAAGCCACGCATTCAAACTCCGTGCTAGGGGCACCAAGGGGACGATTATTTTTTACATACCCGGCGGGGCGGAGCAGCGGGGCAGAGCAGGTAATACGGCGTCCCGAGGCTCTGGTGCTGAAAAAAGACTCGAAGCACTTACCTTGCTCCACACCCGGCAGGGGGCGGGTTAGTGACTGAGGAGGAGGTCCAGTGGAGGCGTCCTCTAGACTCATCAGGACCGGCCGGCCGGCTGGAGAACAGTGTTGGGGCTGAAGGTGGGGGGTCCGCATCCAGCATGCCGGGACTGTTGAGATCTGGCGGCAGAGTGCCGTGAGAACGGCATTTGCGGGCCAGGTGACCCAGAGACAAAGGAAATAGCTCTTTTACTGAGAATGTGGGTACTGCAGCCCCGAGGTGGTGTGGCAAATGAAATAAATTTTAAAAAAGTTTCTCCTCCCGGCCTTCCACCTTGTCTGCTTACCAGCTCCGGAGCTAACGTCTTGGTCTCTGGGTCGAGTGTCTCGGGAGCACCTGGGAGCCTTGCGGGTCCTCGAGGGGGTCCATGCGATGGGGGGTGTCTGCTTCTTGAAGTGTGCTCGACGCTGGGGCTGAGAGCTGGGCCTGGGTTGAGGTGGAGCAGGGTGTTTCTTAGCCGCAGGAGTATGCCCTCAGCGGGCAGACGGGGCATGGCCCATTGTGGCAGGCTTGCGGCGGGGCAGGATGGCCTCTGTCTGCTTCTTCACTGCTGAGAACTGCTGGGCGAAGTCCTCGACGGTGTCACCGAAGAGGCCGAACTGGGAGACAGGGGCGTTGAGATAGCGAGCTTTGTCTGTCTCACGCATCTCGACCAAGTTCAGCCACAGATGACGTTCCTGGACCACGAGCGTGGCCATCGCCTGCCCGAATGACTGCGCTGTGACCTTTGTGGCTCTGAGGGCGAGGTCGGTCGCTGAGCGCAGTTCCTGCAACACATCGGGATCAGGGCTACCCCCGTGGAGATCTTTAAGCGCCTTGGCCTGGTGGACCTGCAGGAGGGCCATGGCGTCCAGGGCGGATGCAGCATGTCCGGCAGTTCTGTAGGTTTTGGCGGTCAATGACGATGTTGTCCTACAGTCCTTGGAGGGGAGCACAGGGCAACCCCGCCAGGTGGTAGGGTTTCCGGGGCATAGGTGGAGCACCTGGGGAATTGCCATATATCTGTGGGCCGCTCTGCTGTCGAGGGTAGCAAGAGCGGATGAGCGAGTGGCATTGTGACGAGTGGAGAGGGGTGCTCTCCATGAAGACGTCAGCTCATCATGCACTGGCCCAGGGGGGGGCGAGGCTGTGAGTGGTGCGCAGACCCCAGGAACCAGTCATCCAACTGCAATGGCTTTGGTGAGGACGGAGGGTTCCAGTCCAGCCCCATGCTGGCGGCGGCCAGGGAAAGCATGTCCGTCATCTGCGCGTCAGTCTCAGCCTGGGTGTGCTGGCCTGAAGGTGGCAGCCCAGGGGAGTCATTGGCGTCAGACGCTGCGCTCTCTGTTGCAGTGGCGAGCTCATCCACCTCGAGCTCTAGAGGATAGGCAGGCTGGCCGTGAGGCGAGCCACTGTTGCCTCGAGCACGGACGGGAGTCAACGAGCATGCTGGGGGGCGGGTGGTCCAAGGGGGTGTAGCTGGCGGAGCTGCACCCGCTGCCATCCCCAGATCGCCTCCAGCGCCAGCCGCATCGTCCTCAATCCCGTGGGAAGAAGGATCAACGCGGGGGGCAGATGGAGTGGCGTGCTTTCTGTTGAAAGCGAGCCACGACCGCAATGTTGCCATGGTCATGCCCTCGCAGTGAGAGCATGAACCATCCACAAACGCTGCCTCGGTGTGATCGCTGCCCAGACACACGAGACAACGCCTGTGGCCGTCTGAAGCAGAGAGCACTATACCGCATCCAGGAACTACACAGGGGCAGAATGGCATCTTTATAAAGACAAATCCTGAAAAGGACGTTCAACGCCGCTGTGTAAATGCTCTTTTAGAGAAAAATACTCTTTTATAGAGAATATCACTCTTTTACAAAACTCTTTTAAGCTTTCTGCGTTGTCGAAGCACCCAGGGGCAAGCTGCACTGCCGTGCAGAGATGAAGAAAAGACGCTTATGTGCGCCGTAGATCCAACAGCAGGCAGAACGTCAGAGAAACAAAGGCAGGAACAGTTGTGTTAGACTCGCAGCTGACTGCATACACGACCATCGGCTCTGAAGAAAATTTCTGAATGAACTCGAGGTATTTCCCCGCTTTTTTACACGTATATCCGGGGGCGGGGTATGCAAATACTGTCTGCCAACTTCTCATTCACCTTTTTTCATAGATCAGAGGCATATTCGGCACTCAAGAGAGACCCCTAGTGTCGCTTCTTCGACACAATGTCGAAGTGAGCAACAGACGGGGAACTAGACATACAGTAAAATGAAAGCCAAAAAACTCTTTCTGCAAAAAAAGTTTTCTGCAGAAAGCAAAAGGATTCTAACAAATGTACAAAATCTAGTGGAGGCCTCACTCGACACTTACTTGGCTACTCTATCATTTAGATCAAGTCATTGTTAATCAAATCCTTCTAATGCTCTAAATACAAGCAGCCATGCACACATGAGTGGTAACAAAAATCTTCTGTTTTGTATTTGAACACACACACACACATCTACTAGGGATCTAAAGCCAACCCAAAGAACCTGACCAAAACATCCGGGCACTTGAGTTACTTAGTCATATACACTCACCTAAAGGATTATTAGGAACACCATACTAATACTGTGTTTGACCCCCTTTCGCCTTCAGAACTGCCTTAATTCTACGTGGCATTGATTCAACAAGGTGCTGAAAGCATTCTTTAGAAATGTTGGCCCATATTGATAGGATAGCATCTTGCAGTTGATGGAGATTTGTGGGATGCACATCCAGGGCACGAAGCTCCCGTTCCACCACATCCCAAAGATGCTCTATTGGGTTGAGATCTGGTGACTGTGGGGGCCATTTTAGTACAGTGAACTCATTGTCATGTTCAAGAAACCAATTTGAAATGATTCAAGCTTTGTGACATGGTGCATTATCCTGCTGGAAGTAGCCATCAGAGGATGGGTACATGGTGGCCATAAAGGGATGGACATGGTCAGAAACAATGCTCAGGTAGGCCGTGGCATTTGAACGATGCCCAATTGGCACTAAGGGGCCAAAAGTGTGCCAAGAAAACATCCCACACCATTACACCACCACCACCAGCCTGCACAGTGGTAACAAGGCATGATGGATCCATGTTCTCATTCTGTTTACGCCAAATTCTGACTCTACCATCTGAATGTCTCAACAGAAATCGAGACTCATCAGACCAGGCAAGATTTTTACAGTCTTCAACTGTCCAATTTTGGTGAGCTCTTGCAAATTGTAGCATCTTTTTCCTATTTGTTGTGGAGATGAGTGGTACCCGGTGGGGTCTTCTGCTGTTGTAGCCCATCCGCCTCAAGGTTGTGCGTGTTGTGGCTTCACAAATGCTTTGCTGCATACCTCGGTTGTAACGAGTGGTTATTTTAGTCAAAGTTGCTCTTCTATCAGCTTGAATCAGTCGGCCCATTCTCCTCTGACCTCTAGCATCAACAAGGCATTTTCGCCCACAGGACTGCCGCATACTGGATTTTTTTCCCTTTTCACACCATTCTTTGTAAACCCTAGAAATGGTTGTGCGTGAAAATCCCAGTAACTGAGCAGATTGTGAAATACTCAGACCGACCCGTCTGGCACCAACAACCATGCCACGCTCAAAATTGCTTAAATCACCTTTCTTTCCCATTCTGACATTCAGTTTGGAGTTCAGGAGATTGTCTTGACCAGGACCACACCCCTAAATGCATTGAAGCAACTGCCATGTGATTGGTTGATTAGATAATTGCATTAATGAGAAATTGAACAGGTGTTCCTAATAATCCTTTAGGTGAGTGTAGCTGTTACAGAAAGGGTAAGATCCTTTCTGAACATGAGAGGAAATTATAGAAAGACATTTAACAGCAATGTGCGTGTGTGTGTGTGTGTGTGTGTGTGTGTGTGTGTGTGTGTGTGTGTGTGTTCGTCTCACAGGAAGGAGATGAAATGAAGTTGAGATGAAATCAAAGTTGTTGTTTGACACAAAACACCCTTTGTTTTAGAGTTCCTAATGGTGATAGCACATTTCAATGACAGTCTTGCTCAAAAGAGAACTTTACTTTGAGATGTGGAATGCTATTAGAGCAGTGAAGGCAAGAACGAATGAGTGGATTTGTCAAGGAGAAGGACAGAAAGAAAAAGACTGAAAGAGAAAAAGAGAATACAAGATTGAGTTTACTTGTTTTATTATACTCATGTAGGCCACATTTCTGAAAAGTTCCTCATAAGTAGCTCTATTTCAAAAACATTCAAAAAGAGGATGGTCCTCACTAGTTAAAAATTAGAAATAAAGGAACTAAATAATTAATTGACATTAATTGACATCTTAAATACTAATTCTTTAGTCTTAATTCATCTTAAATAATTTTAATATGGAATAGGCGTGTTCACATCAAGAGCAAATATTTACCATGAATATCGGATGCAAATTAAAGCAATCTAATTCTATCAATAGTGCTTATTTTTGTAATTCCATTTGGTGATGATAACGGTATGGAAATTACACACATTACTTTCAAGAACAATAGAAAGTCAATGGGATGTATTTACAAGTATACAGTATGCAAACAAATTTGTGTGTACATGTGTGAGGAAGACTGTAGATACAGAAATTGAAACAAAAGAAAGTTATTTCGAGGATATTCGAGGTTCAGTCCCACATTATCAGGTAAAATCATAAGATACATTTTAGAATCACTAAGCCCACATTTCTGCTGCTAGTACCCAAAAACAGACAAATATACACTCATCTCTCTCCCTGATTCCTGTTTTCTGCATTACAGCACTTCTCTGTTATCTTCAGTAAATGGTGTATGTGTGTGAATTTATGGGGCCTGAATGGAAAATAAATTGTCCCTCCTGTGAGGGTTGGCAGATGATTCAAGCTGAGAGCGGTCTTTCCCATCTCTGTTGCTGAGCCCAGAGGGAAAAGCCTGTTTGAGAGATGGAACATTTTCCTAGTCTTTCTTTGTCTCTCACAAACTCCTTTTCTTAATCTCTCACTATGTGTATCTTTCTAACATACATATATATATATAGTATTTTACCTGTTTTTTACAGCTGAGCAAGATAAGGTAATAATCAAACATGCTCTAGAATGTCACTCTCTCTCAAATAGCATCAGGAATTCATTATGTTTCATTGGTTAATTAGTTTTTTGTTGGAATGTCCAAAAAATTATTTACCAATTAATTTCAGTTCCTGCGAGTTCTGATACTGTGGAAAACAGGAAGTAATCACATTCGCATAAACAGTGGTGAGAGTGATTCAGTGTTCGCATTTTCATTCTAAAATTACATTTTACTACACTGACGGTTAGGTTTGCAGTTTGGGAGTTGGGTTGATAAAATATTAATTCCTTTTGACCAGGGACTAAATACTGAATGTTTTTCATCTCAGTTCATTCTGAGCAAAAACTGTATTTCTTTTGTTTTGGTACAGAAATTCTGCAGCCTCCTCTCCAAATGGTAACCGGTTAGAACAAAACAAAAGAACAGTTAATAATGTTCTTTTTAAAATGACAGAACGCTGCGCGTATCTCACAAGACAAACAAGCAACATGGTCTGGAAAAACGAGCCCAAAATAAGCCACATGCCTCATCAAAATAAGTGAAAAAAGCTTATTTTTTCCTGTGTGGTGGATTTATTAGCATATAAATCATAAAAAGCATAAAAAAAGATCTTCATTCACAAAATGCAACACCCACAATGGGCAATTAGCAAAGAAATGTGTGATGCAGCAGTATCCTTCTGGATCATTGCACGTTTAATTTTTTTTTTTGGACAACATAAAATGGTGTAGTTAAAAAAAATGAAAAATCTGAACAAAATTAACTTGTTATAACCGGTTACCAGCATTTAAAAATAAAGTTTTCACTCCGGAACAATAGAAAATCACTTTGTTCCTCTTTCCAAAACCCCGCCCTTCAAAGATAGCATTAAGACGTCACCTTCTCACTGTTGTCAAACACAATAGTAGCAAAAAAGAGCCCTTGGCTGACAATTTGTATTACTCTGAACTGCTTCAACTACTAGACTATGAGAAAGCGCAAAATGACTGACAGGCAGAAAGCAAGTTAAAGTCTCCTGATTGGCTGATTAAAGAATGTGTCCGCGGCATGCTGCCACATTTTTGTTTGCTGTTTCCACAGTCTAGTGCTGCCACAGAGACTGGTAAAATATCTCAGGACTCATATTTGAGTGATTTCTTTCTGGGAGAAGGAACATTTTCTCCATAGCATCCCATAAATTTGTTTGCTTATAGCATATTTAACCAATGTAGTTAACTTATGTAAACGAATGCAACCCTATTTTAAAGTGTGACTGTGAAATTTAGTTAAAGCTGTTGTAAGCAAGTACCAGGCATACATTTTCTCTAATTCTTCTGTATCTGGCTATTTATACTATTGTATATATATATATATATATATATATATATATATATATATATATATATATATATATATATATATATATAATTTATATAAATTATGGTTTATAGTTGTATTATTTGTATGTAGGATGAATTATACATCCAATATATATATATATATCCAACACTAAAAAAATAAGTAATTTGGTCATTAGTAAATTGCAATTTATCAAATGGCATATTACTGTTATAACACTATTCCTAATTGCATCAAATATATGGTTTCACCAAAAACATGGCTACTACAATATTACTATAGTAAAACTACCTTTAAATTAATTTGAATATGTTATGCCCCATGCCACTGTGGCAACACTTACAAAATAGATAAGTGGGGTGCAGGTGGTAGATGCTATTTACACTTGGGTGCAAATAGTCACTTTGAAAAAATAATAATAATAATATTTTTTCAGCTGAGCTTTGATTGGGGAAGTGGCCATAGGGCCTTGCATTCAAATATTTAATTATGTAGGCCCATGCAATGTAGGGGGACTAATGTGGAGCATAAATAGTTATTTTTGGTCATTTATAAGAGTTGTGTTCACAGTATATTATTACAGTATATTTATTTTTACATTACTGGTTAATACTTATGCTGTTTTGTGTTACATTTTGATGTTTTATTTGAAGTCACCATCATTGTGATTATCATTGAGAGTCTCAAAATATCAGTTCCCTATCTGTCACTCACTCAACTTTGTGTCGATGTAGTGACACTAGGGGTCGGACTTGGGAGCCCCAATCACCACAATCACCTGATATTTGAGAAAAAGCCAATGAGAATTGGCGAGTAGAATTTGCATGCTACTCCCCTGGACATACGTGTATAAAAGGTGATGGCTTGCATCCACTCATTCGGATTTGTTCTTCGGAGCCGATCAGTGTTGAAATCTTTCCACTGGCATTCCAGTCACCTCTATCAGTGTTTAGAAGGCTGTCTGCCACTCGCCAAGGCTGTCCTCCTGCTGCGTCGGTCCTGGCTCCCCAGCATAGGTGCCCTTCTGGCCCTCGCAATGGCCAGGCACTGAGATTCTTTCCGGTCAACGAGCGGGACGCTTTCTATCAAAAGGAAGCCAGCAATCAGGTAAGTTCGGTGTTTCTCTGGGCTTTGTCACTTTGTCACTGAAGATGGCCCTCCTGGTAGTGCTCACTTCTATCAAGAGGGTTGGGGACCTGCAGTTATGCTCTGTCACCAGCGAATGCCTGGAATTTGGGCTGGGACACTCTCACATGATCTTGAGACCCCAGCCCAGTTACATGCCCAAAGTTCCCACCACTCCCTTTCGGAATCAGGTGGTGAACCTGCTATTGCTCCCTTCAGAGGAGGAAGACCCGACATTTTCGTTGCTGTGTCCAGTTCGCACCCTGCGCATCTATCTGGACCACACACAGAGCTCCGAGCAGCTCTTTGTCAGTTTTGGAGCATAAGGGGAAGGCTACCTCCAAACAGAGGTTGGCCCATTGGATTGTGGATGCCATATCTTTGGCTTACCAATCACAAGACCTGCCATGCCACTTGGGAGTTTGGGCATACTCCACCAGAGATGTTGCGTCCTCCTGGGCATTGGTGAATGGCGCCTCTCTAACAGAGGGGCGGGTTGGGCTATACCCAAGTTTCTACATGCTTCGTATAGAACCGGTTTCAGCCTGAGTGTTACGGGGTACCAACAAGTAAGGTCGGGCAGCCGGTTGGGTGTATCGCTTGCATTAGTGCCTTTCCACTTTCGAGGTGATAATGTGCGCTATCTTGTACACAACAGTTCCCCACAACTAGTGAACACTTGACGCCTTCTCGATTTCTTAAGCACTGTCTGGTGATGAACTCGGTGGAGAAGTAATGCAACCAGGCAAGGAACTCGTGGTATCCCCCTTTTTCAGGTGAGACCATGTACTTGGGCTCAGTGTTCCATACATTCCATACGGGTCTTCCTTAACGGGACCAGGGAGGCGCCTTACTTAACTCACTGGAAGGTCACGACATGGTCGATCACTCGCTGCGAGGCACGCATCAGCTTGCCCATGTCCTCTCCTCCATACCTTGTGACACAGTTAAGCGCTTGCGACGTTTCGTATAGGAACCCCTAGTGTCACTACATTAACACAATGTAGAGTGAATGACAGACAGGGAGCATCTTGGTGACTAATGTAACCTCTGTTTCCTGATAGAGGGAATGAGACATTGTGTCCCTACTGCCGTGGTGCTGAACCAACCACTGACATGGGTGAGACTCTCTCTCGGCTCTTCAACACAAATCTGAATGAGTGGAGCATGCCATCTCCTTTTATACCCGTATGTCCGGGGCGGAGAGTGGCATGCAAATTCCACTCGCCAATTTTCATTGCAAATTTCTGAATAAATCAAGGGAGATTGAGCTCTCAAGAGCGAACCCCTAGTGTCACATCGTCAACACAATGTCTGGTTCCCTCCATCAAAGAATAGAGATTACATTAGTAACCAAGACGTTTCCTTCCTGGCCTTATGACCATCCATCATCAGGGGATCTTTTAAACTTGCTGACATAATTTTATAAGAAATCTTTAAATAAAACAGTAGCAAACCCATGGCAGTAATACTGGTAGCATGAATGTCAACTGCTAAGTAGTGCCAAACAGACCAAGACTGCTGACCACCCTGTGTAACTGGAAAGTGTTGGCATGCATATAGTACTCATACTCTGAATTCTCTGCTCTCCATCCAACATACACAGCACACACACACCACAAACAAATATCTAGGGCACACAAAAGCACCCATACAGACACAAACAGATTAGAGAATGAAAGAATGATGGATGGATGGATGGATGGATGGATGCATGGATGGATGGATGGAAGAGAAAGACAGACTGAAGCATAGACAGATATACCAATATCTTTATTCCCCTCAAAATTGTGCCATGTATTCCAAATGTGGAACCTTTGGTTTAATCTTTTGGACTAGGGAGCTGAAGGATGGGTATTTTTGGGGAAGAAAAAGGTTAGTAAGAACAAAGATATTAATGGACAAGCTTCTCAGTCTAAAAGACGACTAGAATCCTTTATCCAAGAACCTGACCTTCCTCTAACAGTACAAATGGCCCAATTGGGTTCACAGCTATTTTAGGCATGTCTTTTTGACATTCGTCGAAGATTTTGTACTGAAACCCAATACCTTGCAATGCTACATAGGAGAAATGGGTATAGAAAATGGATGGAGGAGTGAAACCCAGTAATCTGTTACAGTAAGAAATACTTTTATCACAGAGCATTTTCCAAGTACCTCAGTAACTGGAAAGATGAAAAAAGCTTTTGAAGGAATACGTCAGTGAGACTTTATTTTCAAGAACACTTGTTTTATTCAGCAAAGAAAGTTTTAATGGTGCCACAATTAAGCATACTCATGTGTCACAATATAACTATATTAGTCTGACATATTATTTTTCTGCTTAAAAACAAAATTTAGATATTACTATTGAAACTGTTCCCTGTATGTCAGCTGTCACCATATAATTCGAATAAATCTATGTGAAAAATTCATTTGTTGCAGTTTGTCTCTTGCCTTAAAGTTCCTAACCCACTTGCCAGCCCAAGTCTGTTTGATGCATATTGCTCAAAAATATTGCAAGAACGTTCTCAAAATTTCAAGCACCAATCTGACTGGCTGGCTTTTGTGGGAGTCAGTGTACACATTTTTACACACATGTAGCTTAGCATTGAGTGGTATTTCACTTACCCCATTATTGATGACAAAACTCTCAGAAACACAGTAATAAAGTCTCACTGAGTCTCATATGAGACATAACCTCTTGACTGAGGGCACTGGTCCCTGTGTTACAGCGTTTTCACCTACATGTTGATGGATGTGGTATCCGCACTCACTCTTGATGACTGACATGCACACAATGTGCTGCTGTTGAAAGGTTAGTGTGCTTTTTTGTGTGTGTATGTGCGTTCATTAATTCTGGAAACATTGTGGTCACTGTGTTCTCTGACATGGCTGTATGGTCCGCTAAAATACGAGACCATGGAAAGAATCCAAACAGATCCACATAAACACTCCTTTATTCTGTGGCTGAACCTCTGCAAAATACACTTACAAACACACATATCTGAATAAAGTATTTTATCTATTTGAAAAAAAGAAAGAAAGATATTATAACAGCCACCCTCAGCAATAAAAAAGTTCCACTTCAGGTATGTATAAGTGAGGGTGTTTGGGACCAGAACTCAACTCTAGGTGGGAGTAGTAGTATAATTACTCAAATGAAACAGACAAATAATGGTAAGTTGAATTTGCTGTTATTATTTCTGTTGCATCTTATTTCTGTGTTTGATAATTAATAGGGATGGGCATTTTGTCTACTCAAGTACTAATTACTCTTTTTTTTTTTTTTTTTTTTTTAGCAGACCAAAACAATTCTATGTTCATAACTGTATATACTAACATGTCTGACAAATGTCTATGGCTGCTGCATTGCATCTTGTTGTTCCTGTGTATCATTATAATGTTCAGGCAGGGCAGGGCAGGGCAGAGCAGAGCAAAGACGATGATGAGATGAATGTGAGAACCCAAGTGCAGTTTATTATTCAGTGCCAACAAAAGATATAAAACAAGAGACTTGACTTGAACAACATAACACCAAAACAATAATCTACGAAGGACTAGAAAACACGAGGGCTATAAATACACAGACTAAGTAAACAAGTTAACAAGACAACCAATGAAAATACAAAACTGATAAGACAATGAAACATGAACCAATAACAAGACTAAACTAATAACAAGGTAACAAGGCTCATGAACACAAACCAATGAGGAGACAGGATTAATAAACATAGAGGAACAAGAGGGTCACATGAGAGTAACATGATAAGGAACCAATAAGAATTAAACACATGAAAACATGGCAGAAACAGGAAATCACATGACAGGAACAAGGAACTTAGTTTTCAAAATAAAAGACATGAACAAAAACACACAAAAACATGACAATCTTCTATTCATTATTATAGGCTGTTATAAAATAATATGCAACAAAATGTACAGAAGATTGCATAATCAAAATATAATACATCATATTTTGTTATTATGTGAAGATTTGCTGCCCAACTCAATGAAAGTACCAGTTTTTTTAGTGAATGACTGAACCGTCTACTTTCAAAAAACAGGAGACACCATAACCAATGCATTTCAATATGTGTGTTAAGTTGAAGTTCTTTTTTGAAGACGCTGCACTGTGTTCCATTTAGCTGTGCTCTGTCTAGCTGTTTGAAACACTCGCCTGCTGTATATGTGCTGCTTCAGCGCATTGAGTCCACTGCTATGCGTGCCTGGTGTGTGTCTGTGCAAATGTTTGCTCTTGTGAGGAAAGCCACGATACTCTGTATTGTTGTTGCTGTGATTCATGAAGCATTCATTTCAACTCTGAGAGTCTGAATTTCCACCTTTAAACTGGGGAAAGTGCAACGGAATGACACTTTATAATGTGGAAATTCATCAACTCCCATTTCGATGAGATGCAGGTGTGTGTTACATCGCCCAGGTCATTTACTTTTATTAAATCATATAAATTAACGAGTCAAAGTTCTTACCATCCATCCATCCATCGACAACCGCTTATCCTGTGTACAGGGTCGCGGGGGGGCTGGAGCCTATCCCAGCTAACATTGGGCGAAAGGCGGGGTACACCCTGGACAGGTCGCCAGTCCATCGCAGGGCCACACATAGACAAACACAAAGTTCTTACATTAAATGTTAATAAACTGTGTTAAACAAACGTTTTGCAGAGACGGGTGTTCAAAACAAGGTTAATTACACTCTCTTTTGATGATCGTAATGATAGCATTGCAGCACTGTATATCAGTTTGGTTGCTATGAGACGTCTCTAATAATCACTGTACCCCTCAAAATCACAATGTTATCAATCTCAAAATTAAAAATAAGCTCCCTCTTTGGCACGTTTGTGATTAGTTGTCAGGTAATTGTCACTGGATTTTGAATTAATTGAAAATCACATCATGCGTAATCACTATCGATCATCGTTTTCATGATCGATCATTGCTGTCATGTCCGAGTACCCAAGTACTTGTGCCCATCCCTAATAATTAACAACTTTTATTCCACAGGCAAGGGAAAAACAAATGAATACAATGCACTTGCAAATGTATACATTTATACTGAACAATAAACAAAATAAAGAAAATAAAGAATGAAGAAAACAAGGCCTCTTTGTCTCTTTTGTCTTTATGTCTTAAAGATTTATAACCCTTTTGAGTACTTCTTTTGACTCGCTCTAAGGGTGTGCTCACACTAGGCAATCTGTACCATGCCCGATCACGTTTGACCCCCAAAAATCAGTTTCCGAGTTTGTTTGCCCACATAATCTTTAAGCTATTAAGGTTAAACTTATTTGGCTTACTGTCCACGGTACAGCCTGATATACAGTATCTCACAAAAGTGAGTACACCCCTCACATTGAAAAGTGCCATACTACAAAGTTTCACTATCATCACAATAGTATACAAAACTGATTTAAGTGCAACAAGAATTGTTAATACATTTAGAAAGATTTTTTTTTTTTTTTAGCGACTGGTTATATCTTTTCATGTCACAACACTGAAGGAATGACACTTTGCTACAAAGTAAAGTAGTGAGTATACAGCTTGTATAACAGTAAAAATTTGCTGTCCCCTCAAAATAACTCAACACACAGACATTAATGTCTAAACCACTGGCAACAAAAGTTAGTACAGAAAAAGTAGCTTTACAATGTGAATGTGCTTCCCACAGATCTCGACGTGGACGAAAGCATGGGAATTTTTGGTGCAAATCTTCTGTAAATTTGCACTTTCGTTTGGGCATTGTTTCCACTCAGCTGTCATTTGCTGCTACTGTCATCAAGCAAATGTTTGATGCCGAACACAACAGCGCTTCACTCTTTAGCGGAGAGATTGACAGGCAGGAATTTTTTAATAGCAAGGTCTTGTTTTGATGAAAAATTTGTATGGTTAAGAGAAGAACAGTGATGACATGGGGAAGATCCCAAACCAAACAAGATCAAAATCATAATGTAGAGCATCAAGAGGGAAGAAGAATTGATTGAGAAACACAAAGATAAAGAGGGATGATAATGTGTTCCAGTGCTCTTGAAAATGCTTGTATGGTCATTACAGGGTGGTCTCATTCAGACAGAGCGGTAGATAATCGGTTGTGCAGAGGTCTGGTAGCCTCAAATAACTCAGAAAACACCGTCTGAAACCTCTTGGGGTCGACACAGCGTGGGGAAAGAGGGAATGAGTAGATTGGAAGAAATGAGGCAGAAAAGTATTCATCACCCTCCGTCAGCAGGTGTTGACAGAGGCAAAACGGAACAGAATTGCTGGTGTGAGGCCGTGAAATCACTGTGTACTGCAACCAGACTGTACTGAGTGTACTATAGCACGAGGTTGATTTTGATATGTTGAACCTACAAAATGTATGGATCAAATATTGATTTTTCCAATTAATTTCTGATCATCGTTTGAACATCTTTTACTCATCTTTTTTGGGCATCGAGATCTTTTCACTGTCTTCTGAGTAAAAGTTGGTTTGTGTTATGTGTGTGTCACCTAAGATGAATTCCACAAAATCCATTTGTCACTGAATAATGTCTCTTTTAATACCCTTTCTGTTTGTATTTTAGACCACTATTCATTATTATTATTATTATTTAGACCACATCCTCTCTCTCTCTCTCTCTCTCTCTGTAAGTCTTACTTACCACAAATTAGACAGAGTACAGAAACGCAATGAATATATAAGGAAGATTTAATCCACTTCACAGTGACATATGTTTTAAAATGACAATTCATTGGTTACAAATAATATCCAGTAAGAACCTATGATGTACATAGGTACTCCACACAAGTAATGGCTCAAAACAGCTTAAACAAGTCTTACAAAGAAGGCAAAACAGAGTATGTATATTTCTATGGTTAAACATATTTATACAACATACCGTCCCATTTATTTATTAAATCATTCGAAACAGATAACCCTGAAATATAATTTAAACATATACTTGAAAGGGGAATTGAAATTAATGCATTCTATGTAAGAAATCTATGTTTAGATGTGTTTAGAAACTCTTTAGAAACATATCTAACTTTAGCTTTTGACTAAAAGACTACAATTGGCAAGACATTAGTTTTAAGGCGTCAAGCCCTTGAAATAAATTTTGCATACTGACTATTACTTTAGCCAAAGATACTAATGTTTAGATTTGCAAATGTACTTGAGGAGTTTACAGAAATAGGACACTTTTTGTCTTATACAAAATCTAAATCCAATGTAGTTTCTGTCCTGAGTTTTTTTTCTTTTAAGTTTGTAAATTTTCACATTATATAATTCCCAAACCTCTTCCAAAGACTTTCTCAAATATACACTGTCCAAAAGAAATAAACAAATGCAAACTTTGACTTCTGCAGCAAGCATTCACATGACTGAGAGGTAGCTTTCAACCCTTTATTCCTATGTGTGGGGACAAGAATAGTCCAAATCCAATATCTATATTTAGGATAGCATAGCATACTAGTTTTTTAATTTCTGCAATTTGTGCCATGTGTACTTCATGTGTGTCAGATGTAGTATATTACCTTCATCATTATTACATCCAGTGTTGCCTAATGCATACTCTTGTACATGTTTTTTAAAGGATATCAACTGATATACAGTATATAGTACTGTTCAGTGTGGAGGAAACTAGTATTTATTCCAAACATAGCCAAACTCGCAAAACTTTATGATAAATGTGTCCTGCTGTCTCTACCCATTTTTATAATTGGTTCCATGTAGCCATTCAGCAAAGGTAAAACCAACCACTTTTAAGCAACTGTGATTAAGATTTTTAGAGGTTTGGAATAAGGGGATCTTAAACTTGATTTTTTTTACTCCACTTTACATTTAACAAAAGTATATGTCCATAAACATACTGTATATATGTCAATGTATTTACAATTATCTTTTTACATACATACATACATATATATATATATATATATATATATATATATATATATATATATATATCACCACACCATGCTGAAAAACTGTACACACAGAGCAGCACTTACGCTTGCATCCATATAAAACATCATACGTTTTACTCCATAGACAATAAGGAAGAATTTGAAACAGGGACAATGTATCATGAATGAAACACTTTGGACAGCAAGTCCTCTTTTCACAGCCTAGCAACCACTGTATCATTTTAAAACAAGCTGCAGTACACATGTGCCAACTGCCACATAATACAATCATATTTGTGAAAACATTACAGTAAATCATTTGAAGGCTACCAAAGCAACAACTGATCAATTTAAATTTAGTTATTCTTTGACCCATTAACCCATGACATCATGAACAATACATGAAGTCATGTGTAAGCAACACTGCCAGCATAATTACACATGACAGGTCAAAAATGTTCAGTACTTATTCTTTAACTATAAATTAGCTTTTTACTTTTTGAAAAAGATCAAAATTTAAGTAATCTAACTATAAATCATTACTTCAACAGTGTGCGCATGTGACATAATCGCACTAGCATGTTCACGCCAGAACAGACTTATGTGCAACACAACTGGAAGAGCAGCGCTATTTACAACTGAGTAGGAGGAATGCTGTACATAAGCTTTGTTGGTTTTGGTTTGGATCTGTATTTGTATCTATTTGTTTACTCACAATGGTCCATTTGTGTGCTCATTCTGGATGTCTCAACCGAGAGAAAAATGTGAGATTACATCTGTAACATGCCGACATGCATATGTCATGCGAGAGACAGAGTGAACTCCGCCCTCTAGTGAATATGCATACTTCTGCTGACCAGAAGCAGTGATTTATTATTTAAAAGTACTTATATATTTTTTTCACACCAAAAGCAATCTTTTTGCTTTATAAGACATTAATTTAACAAGTGGATTCGTATGGACAACATTTATGCTGACTGCATTTTTTGGAGCTTCAAAGGTCGTATCACCATCCACTTGCATTTTAAGGACCACCTGAGCTAAGATATTTTTTCTATTATTCTTCAAATATGTTCTGCTGAAGCTAGAAAGTAATACACATCTGGGATAGCATGAGGGTGAGTAAATGATGAAAGAATTTTCATTTTTGGGTGAACTATCCCACTAAACTCTCAGCAATCTATTATATGAATTTTCAAAGTGTAGTATCATCCCAAATGGAACACTAATGTTTTTTACAACACAGAAGCATTCGCCGTTTAAAAGCTGACGAAAGTGACATTTCAAATGCATGCAATGCGTTGCAGCTAGTCTTAGCCAAACTCAGTTCAACAGCATTCAAATTACATTCGTACGGTGTTGTTCCGCTACGTAGAGCTAGCTATGTGTGCTAAAGGCGCATCCAACCAGCACAATTCTGCACTATTATCTGTCATTTTGTAATCCAAGTAGTGAGAGTAGTATGTTAAAGGCCCTGACATTACTTCCGGAGAAGTTCTGATTACATTGTGTTATTGAAATTTATGAAGACACTGATACAACTGCAAAGATGGGTGTATAAACGAGTAATAATGAGTAACATACAGACAAAAGAATGATGATAAGAGAGACATATCTTAATTTGAGAATATGTGTGAATGGCTTTCGCTGCAGATGGCACATGAGTGAATGGGCACTTGAGAGTACTTGTGTAGATGTTATTCCTTTTGTAGACTACTTAAAAAAATTGCATGGCATGGTATTGCACGCCGGTGTGTTCACATTGATTAATGGCTGAAAAACGTAAACAAAGTAGTAGGTGGAGGTTCAGGTCACACCTACCGAAGACATGGACCAATTGCAACAAGGTGTTTAGCATCCTGTTAGAAGTTTTCCTAAAAGTTTGCCCAGCCGGTCTGTTCAAAACCACTGAAAGGAGCGCAAACATTTTTGGCCAGATTTTGTTCTAAATTACGTCATACCCATTCGTTCTTCGATTTTGCATGAAGTATATCTGGGCCTTAACACTGAAAATGAGTACCCAGATGACACACTTCAACTGTCAAAATGGAGCGTGGTATGTTGGACACTTCATTCACTCAGTGCTCGCAGCTTGCTGTACGTAGCGGAATGGGCAGAGTTACCTTAATGCTGATCTACAAAACAATTGTAAATAATGTACCTTACAAATGTAAGTTGAATGCTGTGTGAATATGCACGTTGAGATTCAAGTGTTGAACTGAGGTTGGCAAATTCGCTAAAGCTAGTGGCTACACATCACATGCGTTTGGAACATCACTTCCGAGTAGTAAAGAAAAGTTGGGACGATACTACACTTTGAAAATACATACACTACATTACTACACTACAGTACAAAGCATATCTTGTAAGTGCATGGTGTGTCATTTGGGACATATTTTTAATAAAGAGTTTCACCGATGATTCTATCTGCATCATAATACATTGTATGGGAGAACCTTACAGCAACCATTTGGGACTATATGATGACTAGGTGACACATTAAAATGCATGTAAAAAAAACAAATAAAAAGTAAAGTTTTTATTTAAAAAGTTAAGTAGGACTGAGATTTACATAATTGTGTGCACTTTTACAACATCAACAACTCCAAAGTGCTTTTTTGGTATATTGAAACATCTTTAAAATGCAGTTAAAAATCATGTGTGTCATTTTTTTGAATGTTATAATACTTATATCTAAAATACCTATTCGATCTTAATATGCAGAGAACTATAAGCCATTTTTGTAGGTTGATTTCTTCGAAAACTGTAATCATAATGACTCTGTAGTGCTATCAGAATATTGCTCTGCATTTTTGAGCATCCCAAATGGCTTGAGTTGGGGGCGGGCATATCTATTAGTTTGAGCAATGGCAGATGGGGGAAGAGTTCAGGAAATTTGTTTGAAAACAGAGATAAATTTGTGAAATTTGACATAGTGGCACAAAAGTTCAAACTTCATTATTTTATTTTTTTTTTTTAACAAACATATTCGTGGTTACAGTTCACACAGAGAGAAAAAACTAAAAAAAAAAAAAAAAAATTTGTGTGCAACGTTAATGAAAAAACATTGCGGAAAACTTTGACTCTTTTTGCAAACATCTGGAGAATCCTATTATGTAACTTTGAGAAGAAAAGAAAAATCTAACTTTTTTTATTTTTTAACCTCTGGCTGATGGAAACAAACAAAAAAAGAAAAATTAAATTGGAGTCAAGTCACATTCATGTCCTTTAATGGAGGTTACTTTTATACAGTTTCCAACATTGAAAATAGTCCAGAATGTCAAATATGGTTATATAATGTAATTTGAAGCATTGCCTTGCAGTGACGTGTATTTCAGTTTCCTATAGCTTTTTCCATTTTCCCTCAACTCAATATATCAAAATCCTCTGATTTCTATTCCTCCCCTGAGTACTTAATATGGAAACAAAATATGAAGTTATAACAAAAGCTCTGTAGTATTTACAAGGATGGCAGCATACATTAGACATTTACAAAGGGTCCACCGACAGTGCATCACTTAGTACAGCTTGTAGCCTTGCAGATTAATATAAAAGTAAACAATTGTTTTAACATGTACAGCTTCCAACATTCCCAAACTGAAAAGAAAAAACAGAACAAAACAATTTGTGAAAAACTTTAAAAAGGAAAACATTGAGACTGAATCCATGAAGGCACAACAGAAAACATCTAATGTCACAAAGATGCTGTTAAACATACTGATGATGAGTTAACAATTAGTTGAGTAGACATGGTGTAACACAACCTTAAAAAGTAAACCAAAGGCAAATCAAAATGTAATTTAGACTTGTTCAGCAATTCTTAAGGAAGTGTAAAGCAATCGAGATGTGTCAACATGGTTAACATGTAAAATCCCATGGCTGTAAAACCTATTGTGCAGTGTGCACTGTAAAAATGTCTTGTTTACATTTTATGCATAAATTCAAGATGTGCATTTAACCCTAAAACAGGCAAGAGTGGAAAATTATTAGAAAAAAATGATTTCATGTCACTTTTTATATAATTTGGAATTTTATATGTATTTTGGATTTAACGAGTTGTATCTCCCAGGATACGTTGAAGCCAAAGTCATCAATATTTATGTGAGTTTCAGACTTCCCCTCTTTTTTTAAAACATATTAAACGTGTGTGTGTGTCTCTCTCTGTAACAAAACTGAGAAAAGTTTAGTTTTAAGGTTGCATGTATGACATGTGTAAGTGTAATAAATGTGTATGTGTAATATTGTAGATTAACCCTTTTTCTTCCCTTAATCTGGCAACGTATCTCAGGGGATACACACACTTCAAAATGTTCTAAATAACAGCATGAACATCATATGACTTAATTTTCATCTTCCACACCAGACAATACTAAAGACAATATTAGCAGTTTTATTGGGGTTTTTACAGAAGTTTGATTAATATATAATTAATTATCACAAAGCCAGCATGTCCTGCACCATGGGCAGCCATATTGGTTTTAGGTTAAACATCAGGCTGACTTAATGAGGTGTTTGCCACACCCCCAACAGGCTGTGGTACACATATTGTCACAGATGACCTTTTGAACCAAGTCACGTGACCCACATACTCAAAACAGGCCCAACTATGATAAATGATAAGAAGATTGGGTGAGAAACTTTTTCTCATACCCCCATAAGAAACAAAAGAGTATGTATCTTGTGGTGCACACTGCCCGTTTTATGGTTAAAGTGTACAATCTTAGCACATCCTAACATCAACATTCTGCAATTCTACCTTATAAAATCTTATCAAATTTAAAATGATTATGTGGATTGAATTAGGCCACATACCATCAGACATAGACAACAAGCTTTAGGTGAGACTTGGTTCTCATTTTTGAATCAAGATGGATATAGACAGATATAGACCCATTAAACTCTTAGTTCAGGAAATGACATAAAAAGACAATTTTGTTTTAAAAAGGAGTTAAAATACTGTCCAATCACTAACTTCCACAATAGCATATATTACCTATAAAGCATCTGTGGCAATCTTCTTGTTTCTTTTCTTTTCGAACTCTCCTCTCATTAAACAGAATCCCTCCACTGGAATAGTATAACCTTGATCCCACCTGGGTTCTTTACACTGCAGTGCCTCCTAGTGGCTGGAAATTGGAGTTACTCAGTATTCCTGGCCAGACTGGGGGTGTGCCAGGACTCCAGTAGTAAAAAAGGACAGTCATTGATTGGTTACTGTGGGATGATTGACACTCAGACCAGACTGGTATGATGGATGTGGTAGGTGCAGTTCTGGATGTCATTACCTTCACTGACATCCTCGGAACAGCCACTATTTTCCCTTTGCAGGGCTGAGAGAGAGAGAGAGAGAGAGAGAGAGAGAGAGAGAGAGAGAGAGAGAGAGAGAGAGATTATTGTGGAATTCTTTCATAAGTAATACCTGTCAAGAACAAGTCATTTTTAACCCTAAAATCAAAAGAAAAAATATATTATATTTGGCATAAAGATAATGAAACCTATTTTTAGTATTTAAAGATGCAATTAGTAACTTTTTTGTTTGTGAAAGGTTGGACTTACAGTGACATTTAGTGGCATGGCTGCAGCACCATTCATAATTCATAGTTTTCAGTTATATATGGCAATGAAGAAATCAGTTATCCATGATTAATGTAATCTAAGAGTGAAATTTTCCAATAACAGGTTACTGAGATTAAGCTGTGATTCAAACATGGCAGCCCCCATGATGGTGACCTTCTCCATTTAGAATGAAACAGCTTTTATAAGGTTACTGATATGACTGCAGTCTCAATCTCATATGAGTTGTCGTGATATTCATTTCATTAGGTGTAAAAATGTAATGGGGAAAATAATTACTCAATGCACCTTTAATATTATTCCTTGCATTGTGTCATTATATAAAAATAAGAACCCCCTTCCGGTTCTCATTACTGTAATAAGAACACATTTTATTCTCATTACTATAATGCAAAGTTATATTATTTAAATTGTAAAGTGTTTATGCATCACAATATATTTGTTGTACTTTCTTTTCTCATTTGATTCTTAATGGCACAGATCACCCAAAAATTCTGTCATCATTCACAGTACACAAAAGGAAATGTTTGGCAGAATGTTAGGGACAGACCACCTCAGTCACATTCATTGGATTTTGTTTTGTGTTCCATGGAAGTAAGGAAGTCATATGGGTTTGGAATAACATGAGCATGAGGACATTATGACAGGATTTTCATTTTTGGATGAACCTCACCTTTGAAATTTCTGTGTAATTTCATTACAACTGGTTCTGGTACCAGATATAATAAAAGTGCAACAGATACTGTTGTGATCACTGTACATACAGTATAAATAGAATGTTTATATAATGTTTGTCATATAGTGTTTACTCTTGTCTATAATGTTAGCTTTTCAAATTGGTGTATTTATGTTACTAATACTGTATATTTTTCTCTATAATGTGTACCTGTGAACCTTGATTATAATGTACACATTTCTAATATCCTGTGTTGTATTGTATTTGGTACACTTTACATTTTGTCCAGTGTTATAGTCATGAAAAATGACCAGCATATTTCATTGTAACATTCACCTAACACTAGGCTAAATGCTGTACTGTACTTTAAATGAACACAAAATAAATGTAAATATATGATCACCACTGCGGTTACAACTTCAGAGTATATACTGTATTTGGTTGCTTAAACTTAACTGAACATTCTGAGTCTGAATGAAAGCATATGCAAAATCACAAAAAGAAATGTAAATGTGAAATGTTTCAAGACTGACAGCTCTCATCCTCGTCCCCTTCGGGCAGCAGCAGGTGTCCGTGGCAGGGGCTGGGCAGGGTGGTCTGCATCTGACCTTCCTGACTGGTTCCCAACTGTAGCCTGCGCATGTGACGAACTACTGCTGTGGCATTAAACGCTTGCTGTGTATGAGAAAAAGAAAAAGGTAATTAAAATCAGCAAAATATTGCATCATTTGAAAGCATGACATTTCTTATTTTAAGTCTTCTCACTGATGTCAAACAGCAGATTTGCTTCATTTGCACGGATTTACCTTCCACTTGCTTTTGGCAAAGTTCTTCTTGATCTGGGCACTGACAGATTCATGGATGTTCTTGTCCAACGCTGTGTCTCCAGCGATCCTGAGGCAGGGAAAAAAAAAAAGATTTTCATGTTACAGTTTCGTTTTCTTAAGTCTCATCTAGTTGTACCTGGGCCAATAAAAGCAACAGTACATTCGGTATTTTTTGCTAATCTAAACAATCAATGAGCCCTTAAAGGCCTGGTTTAAGATTTTGTTTTTGTCAAAACTTTTTTTAGGCTTACTTAGTCTCATATGCTGTTGGAAAGTATTCAGTTTGAGGGAATAGTTCACCCAAAATTAAAATTCTGTAATTTATTTTGCTCATATAATATTAAGCATATATGACTTCTGCCGTGGAACACAAAAACAGAGGTTTAGCAAAGTATTTGCACTGTTGGGCTGTCAAGACAAAATAGCACCATAAAAGTAGTTCCTCTTCTGTCACTCACTCGACGGTGTGTCGATGTTAGCCTCGGTTACCTATTATCTTAGAGAAAAGGCCAATGAGAATTTGCATGCCTCTCCCCCGGACAAACGGGTATAAAAGGAGAGAAGCATGCGTCTGTTAAAACAGATTATTACTTCAGAGCCGAACGTTTAAGGCTAGTTCATGTTCTCACTATGAGAACATGACCATGGCAACTTTGCGGTCACGGCTTTCCTTCTTCTGGGGGAAAGCCACTCTAGCCACAGTCTGAGGCCGACACCGAGCTGTCCGCTATGCTTGCCCGGGCTGCGAGTGTGGGTCTGGATTGGAAACCTCCATCCTCCCCTCAGCCTTTGCGGCTAGATGATTGGTTCCTGGGTTCAGGGCGCCGCTCACAGCCACACCATTCAACACACCTTGCCCCGCCGCGGCTCAAGATCCCGCATCCCGTCTGCTCGCCAAGGGCGTCCCCCTGCGGCGGTGAAACCCCAGGCTCTGCCCCAGCCTGGACCCAGCTCTCAACCCCAGCGTAGAGCTTCCCTCAGGAAGCGGATGCCCCCTGTCTCACGAACCACCTCCTGGACTCGGAAGGCTCCCAAGCGCTACTGAGATGGGCAACCCAGGGAGAGAAACATCTTCCACGGAGCTGGTATCTAGACCACTCCATCCCCCGGTGGAGGGCTGGGTGGAGAATCTTTTGTTTCCTTTTCTTTGTTTGCCGCACCCCCAACAGGCTGTGGTACCCATATTGTCACAGATTAAGCAGTTTCCTCACTCCCTGGGTCACTTAGCTGGTGCCCACAACCGCCATTCTCATGGCAATCAGACACTGAGTACATGCAGTCGGGCCCCCATGAACGTGGACCTTCTGCCTTCACGTGCCCAACTGCACCACATTTGCACCTCAGGCTGGCAGGTGGTGACGAGTCTAGAAGTCGCCGCTACAGAACCTCTCCTCAGTCACCTACTCGTACTAGTACTACACCTTAGTACCCCTCGCCCAGAGTTTGGACGAGTGTCTTAGGCTTTCAAACCCATCGTGGTAGCTTGCTAGGACAATCCGAATCAGCTACGCGATTCAGTTCACCAGGAGCCATCAGAGCATCTCTTTTATCTGCATGGAGTTAGCATCACAAGCGAGTGCGCACAGTCTGTGCTGAACTGCCTGAGTACGTTAAGACCAGGCACAGCGGTTTCACTGAAACAATTTCATAGGCTCCTGAGGCATATGGCATCCTCAGTGACGGTCGCGCCGCTCGGGTTGATGCACATGAGACCGCTTCAGCACTAGCTTTAGACTCGAGTCCCGAGATGGGCATGGCGCAACGGCACATAACATGTGACCCTCACCCCTTCCTGCCGTCACTTATTCAGCCCTTGGACAGACCTCTGTTTTCTACGGGCAGGAGTCCCCCTACAGCAGGTGTTCAGGTGCATCATAGTTACTACAGATGCCTCCCAGTCAGGCTGGGGCGCTGTGTGCAAGGGGCACGCAGCCGCTGGCTACTGGATAGGGCCGCGACTGGGTTGGCACATCAACTGCCTAGAGTTTCTGGCTGTATATCTTGCACTGCGCAGATTTCTGCAGCTGATCCGCAGCAAGTACGTGTTGATCCACTCAGACAACACAGCGACTGTAGCGTATATAAATCGCCATGGCGGCCTTCACTCTCATCGCATGTCGCAACTCGCCCGCCATCTCCTTTGGAGTCAGCAGTGGCTGAGGTTGCTGCGCACCACTCATGTCCTAGGCAACCTAAATACCACAGTGGACGCGCTGTCATGGCAGGTAGCGCTCAGTGGAGAGTGGAGACTCCACCCCCAAGCGGTCCAGCTGATTTGGGGTCGGTTCGGCAGAGCACAGGTAGATCTATTTGCCTCCCGAGAATCAACCCACTGTCCCTCTGGTACTCTCTGATGGAAGCCCCCCTTGGCACAGACGCACTGCCACACAGCTGGCCCCGGGGGCTGTGCAAGTATGCATTTCCCCTAGTGAGCCTAATTGCATAAGTCCTGTGCAAGGTCAGGGAGGACAAGGAACAAGTCACTCTCGTGGCCCCCTACTGGCCCACTCAGACTTGGTTCTCAGATTTCACACCCCTCACGACAGCAAATTCATGCTCCTCCCTGGTGAATTCCCTGGGCACCTTCTGGTATCCACACCCAGACCTCTGGAACCTCCACGTCTGGCCCTTGGAAGAGATGCGGAAGATCTAATCAATCTACCACCAGACATTGTAGATATGATCACTCAAGCCAGAGCTCCCTCTATCAGGCAGCTTTATTCCCTAAACTGCCGCTTACTCGCAAATTGGTGTTCTTCCCGATCTGAAGACCCACAGAGGTGCACAGTCAGGTCAGTGCTCTCATTCATGCAGGAGAGGCTGGAGGGGCGGCTGTCCCCCTCCACATTGAAGGTTCCTTAAGAGGTTCCTGGAGGCTGAACACTTCTAGGCCATGCCTGTTCCCCTCATAGGACCACTCCAGGATTCTCTCGGTCCTTCGGAGAGCCCTGTTTGAGCCACTAGAGTCAGTCGAACTAAAGGCCCTCTCCTTGAAGAAGGCACTCCTGATTGAGCTCACTTCCATCAAGAGGGTTGGGGACCTGCAAACGTTCTCTGTCAGCGACACTTGCCTGGAGTCCGGTCCGGCAGGCTCACACGTCATCCTGAGACCCCATCCAGGCTACGTGCCCAAGGTTCCTACGACCCCTTTTAGGGATCAGGTAGTGAACCTGCAAGCGCTGCCCCGGGAGGAGGCAGACCCAGCCTTAGCGTTGCTGTGTCTGGTGTGTGCTTTACACATTTATTTGGATAGCACACAGAGCTTTAGACACTCCGAGCAGCTCTTTGTCTGCTTTGGTGGACAGGGGAAAGGGAACGCTGTCTCCAAACAGAGGCTTGCCCACTGGATTGTGGATGTCATTTCATTGGCCTACCAGACCCAGGCCATGCCCGCACCTTGCGGGTTCGACCACACTCTACGAGGAGTGTGGCATCCTCATGGGCACTGGCCAATGGCACCTCTCTAGCAGACATATGCAGAGCAGCAGGCTGGGCAACACCCAATACCTTGGTGAGATTTTACAATCTCCGGGTTCAGCCAGTCTCGTCCTGGGTTTTGACAGGTCCGAACATGTAGAATTCGGTAATACAGGACAGCTGGCCGGGTGTATTGCTTGCGCATAGTGCCTTTCCCCTCTCCTGAGGTGAAGACATTCGCTCTACTCCCCCAGTCAAGTCCACAAGTCATGGACCCTGGATGTCCTTCCTCCCTAGCCCCCTGGCTCTGAATTCAGTAGAGGAAGTTCGAAGCCATACCCACCACAAGCACTGGCTTGCCTGTACTGGGACAGGTTCTCCACAGGTTCTGATTATTCCGATAATCTCCTGTGATGTATTTTCTGCGATATGGTCCCCCTGTTGGTGGACCCGCGTCTCCCTTCGGCAGAGTTCGCTCTTGCTGCCGTGGCCTGCTCCCATGCTAATTACGTTACCCCCCCCCCCCAACAGGGAAGTGGGAAACTATATGAAGTCTTTTGGGGCATTGGGGAAGGTTACGTGCAGTCTGATGCACCTGCTATTTTTGCACGTGCTTGCACCTGCATCAGCACTCCACGAAACACGATTCAGTATTGTGGCGTTTTTAGATAGAGACCCCTAGTGTCACTACATTGGCACAACGTCGATTGAGTGACAGAAGGAGAACATCTTGTTTACTGTCGTAACCTCCATTCCCTGATGGAGGGAACGAGACGATGTGACCATCTTGCCACAACAATGTACTAGCCGCTGAAATGGCCAGGACCTTACTCTCCTGAAAAGATGCACGCTTCCCTCCTTTTATACCTGTATGTCCGGGGAAGGGGCATGCAAATTCTGTTCGCCAATTCTCATTGCGCATTTTTTAATGATAAGAGGTAACAGAGGCTCTCAAGAGAGACCCCTAGTGTCACTACTTCGACACAACGTCTCGTTTCCTCCATCAGGGTAGGGAGGTTACAACAGTAACTGAGACGACTTTCTTTATTCAGCTGAACACAAAGAATATCTTGAATATTTAAGAATTTAAGAATAAGATCAAAATAATAGATAAGAATTTTAGAAGAATATCTCGACTCTGTAGGTCCATACAATGCAAGTTAATGGTGGACAGAACTTTGAAGGTCCAAAAATCATTTAAAGGCAGGATAAAAGTAACTTAACATGATTGGTTAAATCCACATATTCAGAATATATAATAGATTAGGGTGAAAAACAGATCAATATTTATGTATGTGGTGATATGCACAAAGAATGTGAATGGTCAAAAACAAAAGAAGAAGAATGTGGAAGTATTGATCTGTTTCTCACCCACACATATCATATTGCTTCTGAAGATATGGATTTAACAACAGGAGTTGTTGCATTATGTTGTCTTCTTAGGCTTTTTAGACCTTCAAAGTTCTGGCTCCCATTCACTTTCTTTGTATGTACCTACAGAGCTGAGATATTCTTCTAAATATTTTTATTTGTGTTCAGCAGAAGCAGATCATACACATCTGGGATGGCATAAGGGTGAGTTAATGATGAGAGAATAATTTTTTTGGGGTGAACTATCCCTTTAATTACTTTATTAATTTGTTGTGCGCATCTGCAATACATCGCAGAACTTGCAATTTAGTAAGGTAAACATATATCAGTCTACAATATTTTTATTTATTTTTTTCAAAAGGAAAACTAGCATTATATCTGTCTGATATTGCATAATTTACTCCGATTTATGGTTTCTTGGATACATCGAGTTTATTTTTATTTTTTTAAAATGCGTTCGTTGCTGCACGTTGTTGATGTGCAGGCTCTGCTTGCGCATGATGAAACAATGAGCGAAGAACAGGCAAAAAAGACCAAAATGGAGAGTGTGGTTGCAAAAAGGAATGCATCGTCAGTTATATGGAAATATTTCGGCTACAGACAGGGTAATGTTGACCGAAAACAGGTACTTTGTCGAGAGTGCCTTGCAGTTGTTGCCACAACACGAGGCAACACTACCAGTTTGTTTGATCATTTAAGCCGCCATCACAAATCTTTGTATGACGAGTGCAAAGCCAGATCTGAATGCCATCCAAAGCAAAAAAATAAAATATTCTGGATGCCTTTTCCAGTGTTACACCATACGTGAAAGGTTCCAAACGGCAGAGAGAAATCACAGATTCAGTAACATTTCACCTTGCGAAAGATTTTCAAAAAAAGAGGTTTGTAATTTTATTTGTAATGTTATAAAATGTTAAATTACTAATTTTGTCATTCACATTAATTCCCTATTGTGATAATGAAACTTCCTCCTAAGTGTAATGGTGAACTAAATACTATTAATAATTATAATAAAATTAACTACCCAAAATAAGTCAAAAAGTAAAACGTAATTTTCAATTTCTTTTTTTATTTACATTTTCCATGAAGATGCAGTTCCCTACAAAATCTCCCCAATCATTCTAGAATGATTCATTATTCTCAAATAGAACTATTCAAGTCATCTGGTGAAGTCATCCTGTATTTTATCATAATCGCAATATATATAGCAGAAAAACAAAATATCGCAATGTCGGTTTTTCCAATAGCAGCCCTAGCGTAAATCATCGTACATATTCATTGTATGGAAAAGGGCACCTTTTTACATTTTGTGTTCTACAGAAGAAAGAAATTAATATGGGTTTGGAAGAACACAAGGATGCGTAAATGATGAGAGACTTATTCCTTTAAACTTGAGATCACCTGAAACTGAAACTTGCTCATAATATTGTTACACCCTTTCATATTGTTACACCTGTTTGAAAGGTTAAAAGGTCAGGGTTTATGACACAATTTCAGATTGCCTTTTTAAAATAGTAATATGAGCTTTAATGCGTTACATTGTGGCATGAAAAAGTATAATGCGAAATGCATTCAATTCCTTTATATGAGATTTACAGTATAACTGATGAAGATCAGTCACAGTGTTTGCATCTGAACTCCTACCATGGGTGCTGGAGAGCCTGTTCGCATGTGTAACGCAGGCTGGGCTCTTTCTCCATTAAATGCACAATAAAATCTTTGGCTGAAAAAGAGCACATTGTTAAAGTTGCATGACATACAGTGTAAGTCAGAAGTTTACATTCACTTAAGTTTAAGTCATTAAAACAAATTTTCTAACCACTCCACAGATTCACATTAGCAAACTATAGTTTTTGCAAGTTCTTTAGGATATCTACTTTGTGCACGACACAAGTAATTTTTCCAACAATTGTTTAGGGACAGATTGTTTCACTTTTAACTGATCACAATTCCAGTGGGTTAGAAGTTAATTGCACCTTTAAGCACCTTGGAAAAATTCCAGAAAACGATGTCAAGCCTTTAGGCAACTTAGCCAATTAGCTTCTGATTAGCGTGTGTTAATTTGAGTCAATTGGAGGTGAACCTGTGGATGTATTTTAAGGCCTACCTTTAAACTCAGTGCCTCTTTGCTAGACATTATGGAAAAATCAAAAGAAATCAGCCAAGACATCAGAAACACAATTGTGGACCTCTACAAGTCTAATTCATCCTTGGGAGCAATTTCCAAATGTCTGAAGGTACCACGTTCATCTGTACAAACAATAGTAAGCAAGTATAAACACCATGGGACCATGCAGCCATCATAACGCTCAGGAAAGAGAAATATTCTGTATCCAAGAGGTGAACGTAGTTTGGTGCAAAAAGTTCAAATCAATCCCAGAACAACAGCAAAAGGACCTTGTGATGATGCTGGAGGAAACGGGTAGACAAGTATCTATATACACAGTAAAACGAGTCCTTTATTGACATAACCTGAAAGGCTGCTCAGCAAGGAAGAAGCCACTGCTCCAAAACCACTATAAAAAAGCCAGACTACAGTTTACAAGTGTACGTGGGGACAAAGATCTTGCTTTTTGAAGAAATGTCCTTTGGTCTGATTAAACAAAAATTGAACTGTTTGGCTATAATGACAATTGTTATGTTTGAAGGAAAAAAGGGTGAAGCATGGGGATGGCAGCATCATGTTGTGGGGGTGCTTTGCTGCAGGAGGGACTGGTGCACTTCACAAAATAAATGGCATCCACGAGGAAGGAAAATTATGTGTATATATTCAAGCAAAATCTCAAAGCATCAGTCTTGGTTTCTAACAAATACTAACAAAGTGTATGCAAACTTCTGACCCACTGGGAATGTGATAAAATAAATAAAAGATGAAATAAATACTTATCTCTACTATTATTCTGACATTTCACATTCTTAAAGTAAAGTAGAGATAACTGACTTAAGACAGGGAATATTTTCAATGTCAGGAATTGTGAAAAACTAAGTTTAAATACATAAGGTGTATGTAAACTTCTGACTTCAACTGTAACACGTTCCATAGTGTCATTAGGAAACAATTA
Organism: Moxostoma hubbsi; assembly: GCA_032164185.1. Lineage (NCBI taxonomy): Eukaryota > Metazoa > Chordata > Actinopteri > Cypriniformes > Catostomidae > Moxostoma > Moxostoma hubbsi. The sequence continues at coordinate 5,252,642 of JAVLUX010000186.1, forward strand.
CGAAAAGAAAGTAACTTGGCTTAAATCTAGATTTGATAAGCGATGATCAGACATTGTGTAACATAACATGTTTTTATAGAGTCTTCAAATATATTTGTTGATCAGTATTGTTTGACAAAAGATCAGGAAACCCTGATAAGTCTTGCATGCCTTATAAGTGATAAAGAACCAATAACAAGCTTGGAAACTCATGGATGGATTTCATGAAGGTCTGGGTTAAGAAGGGAAACCAAGAGGTAATGGGTTGGGTGGTTAGCATGTGTCCGTTTTTCACAGACAGCCATTCAAAAGTTGCTGTGTATTCTGATATTTATTTATTTATTTATTTTTGAAAGCAACATATACATCGTAAATATTTAATTATATTACAGTAAATATTTTACGAGTGCCCGATTCTTGAAGAGGGTCACTCGCTAAAAAAATTATAGTGTCGAGAATTGAGTGTCTAGGACCAAAGATGGCAGAATTCAAATTATGAATTCCACTTCCAAATTTCACTCATGTGAATGCCAATGGGATTCCCATTGATAATGGAAATGTTTACACATAGCTTTCTCCACATATTAAAGACTTCCTTGTGGTGGAATCTTACCTGAGTCAGAGATATCATCCCAGTACGGTGAATCGAACTCATACTCGGCCTTTAGAATCTGCTCAAAGAGCTTGGCATCATTTTCATCGTAAAATGGCGGATAGCCACATAGACTGTGAGGAGACAGAGCAATAGTGAGTTGTAACATGCATGTCTGTTGAGTTCTTGAGAATTCATTCATTTCAGGCTAGGGGTGGGCGATATGACCAAAATCTTGTCACAATAGGAAAAATTTTATATTACGATCACTGTGATGGCCTTCTCGGCCGTATCGTTTGTGTGTATGTAGAGGGGAGTGTTTAAGTATAAGTTGTTATTATTATAAACTCTCTTCCAAAAACTCAACATCTTCTCAAAGCAATACAACAAAGAAAAGAATACATAAGATGTATTATGTAAAAAATGTTTAGGCTCTTTAGAATTCAGAATGAGTCATGTAAGTTTTATGGTCTGCGCCGTGAGAGAAGCGGATTGAGTAGCTTGTGATTTTGCTCTGAGCTCTCCTGAATCTAGAGCACACACATCGAGAAGCTTGCTGTACACTATCCTTGGAGCATGCAAGTTCACTCGAGTCCAGCAGACTTCCCTCAATTACATAAAATACAGATGCACACCAGGGCTGTATTCTGTTTTCCTTGGAGAATTTGCTAATTTTCAGAATCATTGCTATTGCTCATAGCTGTTGCTATTGCTCATTGCTAATCAGATCTAGTAGTTAATGTAAATAGAGCTTTAATTGTTGGTGACTTCAACATTCACATTGATAATGAAAATGAGACATTAGGATTAGCATTTATTGATATTCACTTATCAGCGTTACAAATGACTTCTTATCATCTGATCACGACTGCATTTCTCTTCTAGTGCTTTTAGATCTTAGTGCTGCCTTCGACACCATAGATCATGACATTCTCTTTAATAGGCTGGAGAATTGTGTTGGCATTAGTGCCACAGGTATCAGATTTAGGGCCTCTGCTTTTCTCCTTACATTTGCTTCCCCTAGGAGATATTATCAGGAATTGTGGAATAAGTTTCCACTGTTATGCCAACGATACCTAAACTTTATATTTCTTCTAAACCAGACAAAATTTCATAATTCTGCAAATTAGCATAGTATATCAATTAAATCAAAGATTGGATGACCGAACAATCCTTCTACTCAATTCGGCAAAACAGAGGTACGAATTATTGGACCAAAAACCTTGAAACATAAGCTGCTAAAATTTTATTTGACTCTTGATGGATGTACTGTTACGTCATCTTCTACAGTGAAGAACTTAGTTGTTAGATTTTATACCATTTCTCAGAAACCTTTCTCATAATCTATTAGGGCTGAAACGATTAGTCAATTTTATCGACACCGTCAACATTAAAAAGTTGTCTACAAATTTTTCGTTGTCGAATAGTTGTTTGATCTGATTTAACGTAACATGAGATCACATTAAACTATAATTATGATGCACGAGAGCAGCACTGCAGTACGCTCCTGACTGAGGAGAGGAAGAATTTCACAGCTCACAGTCCAGATGCACTTTAAACTTTCAAAACATTTTCAGGTGAAGTAGATCGCAAATTATGAGGGAATTATAATGCAAAAATACAAAATAAATAAATACAGAAGCACTCTTGTTGAGGAATAAGCGGAGCTGGAGCTCTTTAAAGGAAACACCCCACGTTACATCTTAAATGCAGTTATATTTCATGCATTATAGCTTTATTAAAGTTCAAATAATATGGAAGCAAATCAAGTAAATAACTACAAACTCTGAAACTGTCATTTCTCTGTGTGGTCAGCACCTCTTCTATGAGTTGTGCAAATGTCCTGATCTAAGGGGGAGAGATTGAAACTGCACCCAGCTGAGGCACACTCGCACACTCTCTCTGGGGACACTCATCCCTTGAGCACACACGCTTAATGCAGCTAGATTATAACATGATGGCTCGCGAATTATTGAATCATAATATATGTCACTTTGCATTTCTTATGAAGAAAATTGGCAATATGCAGCTTTATTATTAAGAGAGTTTGTTTTTTTGTGAGTTAAAGATGGATTGAAGTGAACAGAAAGGTGAAAGAAGGTAGTCTTTGCCTTATTATACACTGCAACAAAATTTTTATTTTTTTATTTTTTTGGCTTGTTTTCCAATATAAATATCTAAATCTCCTTTTAAACAACATATATTTTATTTAGTAGCTATACTGCAGAATGTTGAATATAATATTAAAAATACAAATATTTTAAAATATCCTTTAAAAAAAGATGCACTCATCTGAGAAGCAGCATATAAGATATCGAATAACCATTCTAATAATAGTGCAAATATCAAAATAATCATTAGTTGCATCCCTATAATCTATAACTCTGCAATAAATTTAATGGCATCAACGTTAATATTATTCTATTTTTTTCCCTGTCTAAACCTTGGGACCGTGTCGCTGAGTGATGATGACAAACTACAGCCGGTGCTAGCCAGACATCACTTCAGTCTTTTATGATGGACTTCAGAGGATGAACTGATGCCAACTCTTAACTGTTAGACATCGGATACTTCATATGCCACTGCCTGAATCTTGAATTTAGGATGGACTCCACCGAATCTCACCGAAATGACCTGCTGTTTGAACTGCGATCTCATTGATCTCTGCCTGCATCACCTTTGTTTACTGATGGACTATATCTTGAAATGGAATACTTAGACTATCAATTAATTGCCAACAAAAGCCTTCATCAGTCTACTAACAAAGGACAATGCATCTATGTGAACATGCAGTTAATACAGGATGGATTTCAAAGACATTAGTCATTAATCTTACAGTTCACATAAACTCTTTGTCTAAACACTGGCCCTTAACACTTACATTAGTATACACATTTTAAACCATGACTTGGACTGCACACATATATCTAATATTGGCATTATATTCATGATGTTTAGCCAGGGGGAACTGGCCCCCACAGTGAGCCTGGTTTCTCCCAATGTTATTTTTCTCCATTAACCAACATTAATTTTGAGTTTTGTGGTCTTTGTTCACTGTGGTTCTGAATACAATTTTTATTTATATGTTTAATTATTTATTTGTATACACAAATTACAATTACACAATGATGACTCTAAGATTTTATATATATTACAGTTTAATTTTCTGTTAAAGCATGATTTTCTGTAAAGCTGCTTTGAAACGTGAAAAACGTGTTGTGAAAAACACTATACAAATAAATATGACTTGACCCACTGATAGATGCACACACGTGCGCACGTGGATATTTACATATGCATATATATCAAAATCTCTATTGATTGACACTTTATATCGTTGTCACGGTATATATTATTATTTCACCCAGCCCTAGTTCAGGCATACAAAGGATGAAGGATACAGAGAAAACATGGAAAGATGGAACAATACACACATCTATAAGCAGCAGTGATCGCTATACTCACAGGATGTATGCGATGACCCCGATTGACCAGCAGTCCACTGCTTTACTGTATGGCTTCTGTGCCAGAACCTCAGGAGCTGCAGTTCAGAGCAAACAAATAAACTTAAATTCACATGGTTACCATCTCAAACTAGTCAAGTACAAAACATCAAGTACTGTAAGTCACAGAAATAAAATTCAGAAAAAGTCTTCCAAGAGAAAAGAAAGAGTGGGTCCACAAGTATACAAAAAGCTTGTGAAAATATACACGTTCATCTTAAGAATGTTGGAAAATCAGAAAACATAGCTGTTATAAAACATTATATAATCATTATGTATATATGGCTAGTTGACTTTGTTTGCCAACATCAATATTTGAGGTTAAAATGTATATGTCACAGTTATTCACCATACTGTTCCATGCACTATTATTTTGAAATGTTTTTTTTTTTGTCCTATGTCTTCAGTTTTCTCCAACTACATTTCCCACAATGCACTACACTCATCACTGCCATCTGTTTCCAATCCTCTTCACTTGTTCTCCAGTCCCTCATCAGCACCTTCTTGTATAAGTTCCCTCCTGTTTTGTCTAGTCATTGGTCAGTTCTTGAAGTGTTTCATTGTATTGTTATGTTTTGATGCTTAGCAATATATTTTGTTCCACTCCAGTGAGTTTCCTTGACTAATTCCACGTATAATGTTTGTTCCACTCCAGTGTGATTCCATGACTGAGTCTCTATGTTTGTTCCACTCCAGCATCTACTATTAAAAGATTCAAACGTTACTCCTGGATCTCCTCTCTTCCACTCCATGAACCAATGTTACAGAAATACTGACCAACAAAAGGACCAAACAAAATGGACATACTGGCTGTTAGAATCCTCCTCCTCGAACAAGGGGACTGTCCAATTGAGGATCACATCCGTGAGTTTCTCCAACTGGAAAATTTGGTGCACTATCCTGACCACTCCCTGGTGATTTTTCTTCAGTGCTGGTCTTAATAATGCACTAAAGGAGCAGATGCCTCCAGCGGGTGCTCATTAAATGCTGTGCGAATTCGTGGAGGTGGCTCAGCAACTTTGCGGCTTAGGGAGGATGAGGAAATTGAATCTCCTCCCATAGTGGATGCCCTCCAGCTTTCCACGGCCCCTGTCTCCAAGCCTTCCATGGCCCCTGTCTCAAGGTAACTGCTCTCCATACATTTCCCCCCTACACTGTGAATTATGGCGTGAACCCAGGCCACAACTAGCTCGTGTGCCTGCTATGGTGAACGAGCTAGTCCTCATGCCTGTCACGGTGAACGAGCCAGTACCCATGCCTGCCACGGTGAACGAGCCAGAGCCCATGCGTACCAAAGTTAACAAGTCAAAGCCAATGCCTGTAGCATCGACCGTCCCAGAGCCAATGCCTGTAGCCTCGACCGTCCCAGAGCCAATGCCTGTAGCCGCGACTGTCCCAGAGCCAATGCCTGTAGTCTTGACCGTCCCAGAGACAAAGCCTGTAGTCTCGACCACTCCCGTAACAACACTCCCAGCTGTCTGGAAAAGAATGAAAAGGACACCTGCTCCACAGTCGCTGCCAGTGCTCACGAACATGGAGGTCGTCCCCCAGTTGCTGCCAGTGCTTACGATCACGGAGGTCGTCCCCCAGTCGCTGCTAGTGCTCACGACCACTGAGGTTGTCCCCCAGTCGCTGCCAGTGCTCACGATCACGGAGGTCGTCACCCAGTCGCTGCCAGTGCTCATGACCACTGAGGTCGTCCCCCAGTCGCTGCCAGTGCTCACAACCACTGAGGCCGTCCCCCAGTCGCTGCCAGTGCTCACGACCACTGAGGTCGTTCCCCAGTTGCTGCCAGTGCTCACAACCACTAAGGTCATTCCCCAGTCTTGCCAGTGCTCACGACCACAGAGGCCATTCCTCAGTTTCCCCCTGCACTCTCGTCTATGGCTCCCTGCTCCAGGCCCTCCATGGCTCTGCCTTCCATGGCTCTGCCCCTTGAGCCTCCCTTGGCTCCGCCTTCCATGGCCTCATTCCTAGAACCTTCCACGGCCTCATCCATCGAGCCCTCCACAGCTCGTCCCCCGATCCTCCCATGGCTCTGCCTTCCATGGTTCTACCCCTCGAGCCTTCCCTGGCTCCGCCTCCCTTGGCTCTGCCCCTCGAGCCTTCCCTGGCTCCGCCTCCCAATGGCTCTGCCCCTCGAGCCTTCCATGGCCCTGCCATCCCTGGCTCCACCCCCTAAGTTTCCATCTTCGGTGGCCAAAACACCGGACTCCATTTCCTTCCTAGAGCTGCCTCCCAAACCTCCTGATCCAGTCCCTACTCTGTGGCCACTTCCCAGGCCTTTTGTCTCAGTCTCTGCCCTATGGCTTCCTGATCCAGTCTCTGTCCTATGGCCACTTCCCTGGCCTCCCGATTCTATACCAGCACAGAAGCCGACCCCCAGACCTCCTAATAATCTTCCTTGTATCCTTCCTCACCTTCTACGTCACCTTCCGTCTTTGGGGCACCAGAAGTCGCAGTTATGTCACAGTTATTCACCGTTCTGGTCCATGGACTCTTATTTGTAAATGCTTTTTTTGTCCTATGTCTTCAGTTTTCTCCAACTACATTTCCCACAATGCACTGCCCTAATTGCTGTCATCTGTTTCCAATCCTCCTCACCTGTTCTCCAATCCCTCATCAGCACCTTCTTGTATAAGTACCCTCCTGTTTTGTCCTGTTTTGTCCAGTTATTGGTCAGTTCTTGAAGTATTTCATTGTATTGTTATGTTGTGATATTTAGCATTATATTTTGTTCCACTCCAGCGAGATTCCTTGACTAATTCCACATATAATGCTTATTCCACTCCATGAGTGATTCCTTGTCTGATTCGCTGTATTTGTTCCACTCCAACATCTACAATTAAAAGATTGAAACGTTACTCCTGCTTCTCTTCCACTCCTTGAACCAATGTTACAGTATATTTAATTAGGGGTGAAAAAAATATTGTATCGTATGATACGACGCTCACTATAAAATACCATATGTATCGTATGATGAACACATTATAGTGCATTTAAAACCAAGCAGTGCAATATTTAGAGCTGTGGAATAGTCTCCTCTCCGGAGAGGCAGCGATGAGCTGTTTGTTTTTGCTCTAGCCGCTAAATAATATTGGATTATCTACATATATCTTAAAACCAGAGGTCAGGTTCCTCATGTTTTTTTTCACCACTAAATAACAATAAAAGGAGTTTTTTTCCTTGCTACAGTCACTTCAGCTTGTTCACAGGAGGCTTTCAAGACAACAAGGGATGATTTTCTATAAAGCTGCTTTTAAACTGTGTATTGTGAAAAGTGCTATACAAATAAAAATGACTAGAGTGTAGACAAACTTATTTTCTCAATAAAAACATGAAAGTTGTGAGTCCATATTAGATTTTCTCAACAATCAAATTAAATAAATGCAGTGCTGTTGTTTAAGTTACTTTCGACCTTGGCTTTTTATTTCCAGTGCCAGACAAGTTTGTGGTATTTATGATTTAAAAGACATTTATGTTGAATGCTTAAATAAGTTTGAGCGAAACATTTGTGGGTGCTCGTATTATATTGTATCAAATTGTGAGGCTATGCATCATATCGTCTCTGGAAATTTGTGTATATGCCTAATATTAATGTATAACAAGGGTTTATTTACGGTGCTGTGACTGATCACCCTTTCTTTTATGTTTTTGCCAATTTGACCAACCAATTTGAATCAACTTTAGATATAGAAAAATAGTTCTAGATGTGGTATAGTATGTCACACAGCAGGACAGATGTGTTTTATTTGTGCATGGAGCCGTATCTTACCAACGTATCCTGGTGTGCCACAGGCTGTGCTCATCACACTGCCCGAACCTTCGATCTTTGACAGGCCAAAATCACTGATCATTATCTTGGAGTCTTCATCCATACTGTAATACAGCAGGTTCTCTGGCTGCAGCACAAATACAAAGACACAAACAACAGGCTAATGAGTCTTTGGCCATAGATATTCACTTTCACATGGGTTAGGTGACCTAACACAAACACACACACACACATAGATAGTCTCTATTTGTGTGTCAGCAGACTGGCCTAATTAGCCTGATCAAGAATCAGATTGATCATCCTGACTATAAACAAACTTTTCTTAAGGACTAACAGAATTAGCTGTAACTCTGGAAACAATGAAGGAAATCTTCTAGCCGGACAATTGGTTAATGTACAATATTCACTGACTCTAGAGCACAATTGTGCATGCTGATCAACTGCTCTGATGGATGGCTAAAATATGTGTGTACGTACAGTTGAAGTCAGAAGTTTACATACACCTTCGCCAAATACATCTGTTCAGATTTTCACAAGTCCTGATATTTAATCGTAGAAAACATTGTCTGTCTTAGGTCAGTTAGGATCACTATTTTATTTTAAGAATGAGAAATGTCAGAATAATAGATAATGATTTATTTCAGCTTTTATTGCTTTCATCACATTCCAAATGGTAAGAAGTTTACATACACTTTGTTAGTATTTAGTAGCATTGTCTTTATATTGTTTAACTTGGGTCAAACATTTTGGTTAACCTTCCACAAGCTTCTCGCAATAAGTTGCTGTAATTTTGGCCCATTGCTCTAGACAGAACTGGTGTAACTGAGTCAGGTTTGTAGGCCTCCTTGCCCACACATGCTTTTTCAGTTCTGTCCACAAATTTTTATATCGGATTGAGGTCAGGGCTTTGTGATGACCATTCCAATACCTTGACTTTGTTGTCCTTAAGCCATTTTGCCACAATTTTGATTTGGAGGTTTGCTTGGGGTCATTGTCCATTTGGAAGACCCATTTGCGACTGAGCTTTAACTTCCTGGCTGATGTCTTGAGATGTTGCTTCAATATATCCACATAATATTCTTTCCTCATGATGCCATCTATTTTGTGAAGTGCACCAGCCCCTCCTGCAGCAAAGCACCCCCACAACATGATGATGGCAGAGACCAGAGGAAATGTCTACAAAAAGAAAGATCTTTGTCTCAATGTGCACTTGCAAACTGTAGTCTGGCTTTTTTATGGCGGATTTGGAGCATTGGCTTCTTCCTTGCTGAGCAGCCTTTCAGGTTATCTTGATATAGTACTCGTTTTACTGTGGATGTAGATACTTGTCATCCTGTTTCCTCCAGCATCTTCACAAGGTCCTTTGCTGGATTGATTGCACTTTTCAAACCAATCTATGTTCACATCTAGGAGACAGAATGCATCTCCTTCCTGAGTGGTATGATGGCTGCATGATCCCATGGTGTTTATACTTGTGTACTATTGTTTTTACAGATGAATGTGGTAACTTCAGGCATTTGGAAATTGCTCCCAAGGATGATCCAGAATTGTGGTCTTGGATGATTTCTTTTGATTTTCCCATGATGTCAAGCAAAGAGGCACCGAGTTTGAAGGTAGCCCTTAAAATACATCCACAGGTTCACCTCCAATTGACTCGAATTAGCCTATCAGAATATAATTGCTTAAAGGCTTGACATCATTATTTAGAATTTTCCAAGCTGCTTAAAAGCACAGTTAACTTAGCGTATGTAAACTCCTGACCCACTGGAATTGTGATATAGTCAATTAAAAGTGAAACAGTCTGTCCATAAACAATTGTTGTAAAAATTACTTGTGTCATGCACAAAGTAGATATCCTAAATGACTTGCCAAAACTATAGTTTGCTAATATGAAATCTGTGGAGTGGTTAAAAAAAAATTGTTTTAATGACTTCGGCCTAAGAATATGTAAACTTCTGACTTCAGCTGTATGTGTAAGCAATGACTTCTTGTGTACAGTATCACAGCATATGAGCAAAACTACTTTGTCTCTAAAACAATTAAATAATTCATTTAAAAATTCTAAAATAATAGTTAATATGGTTCATGCAAATAATGTAATGAATTTAGGGCTGTCGATTATTAATTATAAAAAATAAATTAAAAAACATGTTAAAAAACGTAACGCAATTAATCATGTCCCCAGACCATAATAAGGAATATTATTTATATCAGAGCAGTTCAAGCTTGTAGTACCAACTTTTTTTTCTGGAGGCAGTAAGCAAAACTCCAGCTGTATAGGTAATGCACAGCTTACACAGATAGAGAACAAACCGCACTTACCGATCGCAGACAACACAAGATGAGAACATGTTCTTGCCTTCAATCACAGCTTGATTAGGTGCAAATCAGTATGTAGGGATATCAAAACATGTTTTTCTAAGTTTCAAACTTCGTTTAGATTGACACAGTTACCTAAAAAAGGTAAGTTTATGACACAATGCAACCGTCCGTCTGATGCAGGTGTACATTGAAGCATCCTTAAACAAGCCATTATAATACATTTCGGACAGATTTACAAATTCAGTTGCAAAATGGATTACTTTAGACTGTAGAAGAATGATAGGCTTATGTTCAATAATATGTAAATAAACAGTATATTGCATTCTAAAGACACTTTTTGTAATGTCGTTTTTGAATGCTTTACTTGTGTGCCAAAATAATGTAATGTATTTTAATGATCTGTATATATATATATACATACAGTGAGGAAAATAAGTATTTGAACACCCTGCTATTTTGCAAGTTCTCCCACTTAGAAATCATGGAGGAGTCTGAAATTGTCATCGTAGGTGCATGTCCACTGTGAGAGACATAATCTAAAAAAAAAAATCCAGAAATCACAATGTATGATTTTTTAACTATTTATTTGTATGATACAGCTGCAAATAAGTATTTGAACACCTGAGAAAATCAATGTTAATATTTGGTACAGTAGCCTTTGTTTGCAATTACAGAGGTCAAACATTTCCTGTAGTTTTTCACCAGGTTTGCACACACTGCAGGAGGGATTTTGGCCCACTCCTCCACACAGATCTTCTCTAGATCAGTCAGGTTTCTGGGCTGTCGCTGAGAAACACGGAGTTTGAGCTCCCTCCAAAGATTCTCTATTGGGTTTAGGTCTGGAGACTGGCTAGACCACGCCAGAACCTTGATATGCTTCTTACAGAGCCACTCCTTGGTTATCCTGGCTGTGTGCTTCGGGTCATTGTCATGTTGGAAGACCCAGCCTCGACCCATCTTCAATGCTCTAACTGAGGGAAGGAGGTTGTTCCCCAAAATCTCGCAATACATGGCCCCGGTCATCCTCTCCTTAATACAGTGCAGTCGCCCTGTCCCATGTGCAGAAAAACACCCCCAAAGCATGATGCTACCACCCCCATGCTTCACAGTAGGGATGGTGTTCTTGGGATGGTACTCATCATTCTTCTTCCTCCAAACACGGTTAGTGGAATTATGACCAAAAAGTTCTATTTTGGTCTCATCTGACCACATGACTTTCTCCCATGACTCCTCTGGATCATCCAAATGGTCATTGGCAAACTTAAGACGGGCCTTGACATGTGCTGGTTTAAGCAGGGGAACCTTCCGTGCCATGCATGATTTCAAACCATGACGTCTTAGTGTATTACCAACAGTAACCTTGGAAACGGTGGTCCCAGCTCTTTTCAGGTCATTGACCAGCTCCTCCCGTGTAGTTCTGGGCTGATTTCTCACCTTTCTTAGGATCATTGAGACCCCACGAGGTGAGATCTTGCATGGAGCCCCAGGCCGAGGGAGATTGACAGTCATGTTTAGCTTCTTCCATTTTCTAATGATTGCTCCAACAGTGGACCTTTTTTCACCAAGCTGCTTGGCAATATCCCCGTAGCCCTTTCCAGCCTTGTGGAGGTGTACAATTTTGTCTCTAGTGTCTTTGGACAGCTCTTTGGTCTTGGCCATGTTAGTAGTTGGATTCTTACTGATTGTATGGGGTGGACAGGTGTCTTTATGCAGCTAACGACCTCAAACAGGTGCATCTAATTTAGGATAATAAATGGAGTGGAGGTGGACATTTTAAAGACAGACTAACAGGTCTTTGAGGGTCAGAATTCTAGCTGATAGACAGGTGTTCAAATACTTATTTGCAGCTGTATCATACAAATAAATAGTTAAAAAATCATATATTGTGATTTCTGGATTTTTTTTTTTAGATTATGTCTCTCACAGTGGACATGCACCTATGATGACAATTTCAGACCCCTCCATGATTTCCAAGTGGGAGAACTTGCAAAATAGCAGGGTGTTCAAATACTTATTTTCCTCACTGTATATATATATATATATATATATATGGGTTTAATTGTGATTAATTCGTTTAATTAATTGGCATACCATGTAATCAATTTGATTAAAAAATGTAATCGATTTACAGTTCTAATATCTATATATTTTTTTAAATATCTATATTTTATTAAATATTATTTTAAACTAAATTGTTGCCAATTTAATAGCAATAATGGCCCAGGAAATGACATTGAGCCAGACTTGAACTCACATTGTTACATGAACACCATGACTCAACACTGTGCGTATCCGCTCACCGCTAGTCCACGGCACTAAACCTAAGTACATTTCCTAATATTAAGCAAAGTAAAACTCTTCACCTTGGTTTTATTTTTAACTTAAAAAATGGGACTGGAGCCATTGATTGATCCATTTACCTAGAACTACTTCCCAGGGCTCTAGGGACACAAGACTCTACTATTAATATCACAGACTCTGTGTTATTATTAAACAATTGAAACTTTCAGCTCAGATTTCTCACAGAGGGACAATTTTAGTTTGAAATCAGCTCCTTTAATCTGTTCGTTCAACCTGAAGGCCCCACACCTACTCACCTTTAGATCTCTGTGCACGATGCCCATGTCATGTAGGTATTTCACAGCATCCAAGATCTGCTGGATGAGCTTACTGGCGTCTTTCTCTGTATAAAATCCTTTTTCCACAATCCTGTCAAAGAGTTCGCCACCAGACACCCTGCCAGTGGAAAAACAGAGACACTCGCAAAGCTGTTTGCTGTCTGAGTCTCTTTCACACACACCAACTCACGTTATTAAAAAAAAAGTACCAATGTACCATAGCATCACCGTGTGATACCATTACAATTTGATACATTTTATTTATTTTTTTCATTACAGTTATAGAATTTAGGCAGAAATGTACTTAGTTGATATAAAAATAATGCCACAAAGTAAAAGATCTTCATGGTTTTCTTTGAGTAAAATATATTTTTATTTAGATTTTGGGTTGAAATGTGACCCAGTCATTTATGATCATCAGGTTAACCCATGTGCAGGCTGGACAAGAGACCATTTCTCTATGTGAAATCTCTGTTGACTCCTAACAGTGATAATCCAATATATCAGCCAGATGAATTAATCAGCCAATATTTAGTCATTTTGAATCCACTAGGCTGACACAGAATTTTAATTGGATAAAAAATATTTGTTTCTATATTTTATACATTTTTAATAAATACAAGCATTTCTTTTTTTTGAAATTTTGTGTACATCTAATTTACCATCACTAAATTGTATAATGTATGTATTGGCATAACGTCAGCCATTAAAAATTTTAAATTGCTGGCAGTGCATTGTGAAAAGTGGTACCCTACAACTGTTACTTTTTTTTTTTTTATCTATTTCTACTTGTTTTAACCCATAAAAATGACTTTCCTTGATGTAACATAATTTGTCAGGGTGATTTTGTCAGATTAAATACAATTTTTGACTTGAATAATACCAGTTAATTTATATGTTAGTGCATGAAGCAGTTCCCCCCCTTCTGTCACACACTCGACAATGTGTCGATGTAGTGACACTAGGGGTCACTCTTGGAGCCCTAGAACACCTCAGATCTGAGAAAAGGCCAATGAAAATTGGCCAGTGGAATTTGCATGCCACTCCCCCATACATACAAGTATAAAAGGAGCTGGAATGCCCACTCTCAATCAGATTTTTTCTTAGGAGCCGAGCCGGTGTGTATCAGCAAGCTGAATCCAACTGCTGTTCCAATTCACCTCTACAGAAGCATTTTGCTGTTGGATATACGGCGCATTCCAGCGGCCTTCTCTCCATCTGCACGCCTAGTGCAGAGTATGCCCCTGGGCGCTTCGACAGCACTAAAAGTGTATATATTCTGAGCAAAAGAATATATTTTCCTCTATTAGAGCAAACACATTGACATGAACTTCTTTTTAAAGATTTTTCTTTTTAAAGACGTGTCTTTTTAAAGATGCGGTTGTTATCTCTCCACCTCTGATGCCACGATCACTGTCTCACGTGTCTGGGCCATAAACACGTAGAGGAAGCATTCGAGGATGGTTCATGTTCACATAGCAAGAACATGACCATGGCAACGTTGCAGTCACGGATTTCTCTCTTTGGGGCAAAGCCACTTCAGCCATCCCTTGTGCCGGTCCTACTACCTATGGGTACGAGGCCGGCCCGATTGACACTGGAGGCGATTCGGGGCTCCAATGGGTTTGGTTCTGCCGGGTAATCCCCCACGGACCGTTCATTCCCCAGCACGCTTGTCTGTTCCCGTCCAGTGATGGGATAAGACAGGCCGGCCCACTGGCTGAAACCCACCCTTCAGCTCGTCCGGCAGCCGAGGGTTATGCCGCGATACCCCAGGTGGATATTCCACTCACCAAATTTCATTGGCATTTTCTCAAAGATCTGAGGTGTTTTGGGGCTTCCAAGAGTGACCCCTAGTGTCACTATATCAACACAACATCTCATTCCCTCCATCAGGGAATGGAGGTTATGATAGTAACCGATATGTTTTTCATTACCTGACAAATCTTTTGTTTGTATGCTTATGAACAATGAATCTTCTTTCAGTAGGCTGTGTTTTGTGTGTGTCTGTAGGAAGGAAGGAACATTAAGGGTGGGCTTACACAGTCTATGGTATTTGAAGCATCGAAATTGTAGGTGAAAACACACACACACACACACACACACAAGCATAACGAGTTGATCTCTCACTGAGTTGAAAGTCCTGCCAAGCTTGAAGCCCTGCTGCCCGTGCACAGAGCTGCAATAACCATCAATAAACAACAATGAACATCTCTTTTATCTTTAGTCTCGTTCCGATCTCTGTTTTCACAGCCCTTTTGGAAACTGTCTATCTGCTGTGGTTTTTAATGTGTTCGTCTCTGGTCACTTGCAATATAATCTGTGTATCTTCTCTATCTTTGCAACTCTCTCTCTCTCTCTCTCTCTCTCTCTCTCTCTCTCTCTCTCTCTCTATAGTACTGACATTTCAGATGGTAGGTGTGACGAAGCAGGTGTGAGCATATTTTCCTAGCCCTGCTCAGTGTGCTTTGTGTGCCTTCCTGTGTGTTTTTCTGTTGGTTGTATAGCCTTTTCCTTGATTTCTCCATGGAGTAGACAATAGCCAGACTCTCTGGCACATAAGTAATTAAAAGAGGTTGAGACTACTAACACACACACTTGTGCATTACCTGTTACTATGCACCTCTATGGGGCCTCCTATGCAAGTTCCTGTGATATTTAACCAGTCTGCCATACTTTATAGATGAAGTGTGTTTCTATGCCATCTTAAAGGAATAGTTAGCACAAAAATGAATGTATGAATTCAGTAGAACACAAAAGGAGTTATTTATAGCAAAAATCTGAAAAAGCTGCTGTTTTCAACACAATGAAAGTGAAAAGTGACCATCATTCTTGTCATAACTGAACATGATTCTTTTCATGCAAGAATCTGAAGGAAGGATTTTTAGTGAATAATGACACAAATTTAAATGCCATTAGTCTATTCCTCACACAAGGCTATCATGTGTCTTTAGAAGACTTGGAAAAATGCCCACAAGTCATATGGACTCTTTTTATTATTTTTATTAGTTTTTTTCAGAGCTTGACAGCCCCTGGTCACCGTTCATCATTTCATTGTATTCAATTATCTGCTTTTGTGTTCCACAGAAGAAAGTTATACAGGGATGTAACAATACGAGGGTGAGTAAATAATGAGTAAAAAATAATGAGTTTTAGGTGAACTTTCCCTTTAATATGCAGTGTCAACTATAAGTAAGCTCTGTTTGTTTGAGCATCCTTACCAGTCTGGTTCAACCAATCACGTGATTATGGGGTGGGGTCTGAATCTGTTCTGACACCATTTCTGTTTGGTGACTCAAGTGGAGCAGAAAATACACTCTTCACCTTTAAATCTAACCTCTCTTCTGCAAGTTTTCGTCCATATACACTTCCGGTAAAAAAGTTTTTATACACTCATTCTTTATTATAATTTTTTTTTCTTCACATTTTAGAATAATAGAAAAGTAATCAAAACTATGGAATAACATAAATAGAACTATGGGAACTATGTTGTGATTAAACAAAATCCAAAATAAATCAAAACCATGTTATATTTTAGCATCTTCAAAGTAGAAACCCTTTGCCTAGAATTTGCAGACATGTACTCGTCATATTTTCTCAACAAACATCTTGAGGTATCACCCTGGGATGCTTTTTAAACAGTATTGAAGGAGTTCCCATCATCTATTTTGGGCACTTATTGGCTGCTTTTCTTTATTATTTGGTCCAAGTCATCAATTTCAAAACATCCATCCATCGATCGACAACCGCTTACCCTTTGTACAGGGTTGCGGGAGCCTATCCCAGCTAACATTGGGCGAAAGGCAGGGTACACCCTGGACAGGTCGCCAGTCCATCACAGGGCCACACATAGACAAACAACACTCACACCTAGGGCAATTATTGGAGACATCAATTAACCTAGCCTGCATGTCTTTGGATAGTGGGAGGAAGCCGGAGCACCCAGAGAGAACCCACGCAGAGAACATGCAAACTCCACACAGAAAGGCCAGGGCAACCGGGGTTTGAACCCACAACCTTCTTGCTGTGAGGCGACAGTGCTAACCGCTGCACCACCGTGCCGCCCTCAATTTCAAAACATTAATATGGTGGAGCAATAATATTTTTGACTAAAAAACTAATTTCAAACATTTAAGCATACGCCTTCAGATCAAAAGATTTTTAAGATCATGAGAAACATTTCAGTCAAGTGTTTACACTACTGGTCAAAAATTTTGATAGACATTTTGCTCAATTTCTGTGTGGTCTGTCAGCAGATGTGAAGTTCCAAGGAAGTGATAAGAACTCTTCTTGCTTCATCTTTACTCACATTTGACATGTAATTCTAGTCACATAGTTGCCATAGGTTGGGCAGTGCTGCTTTGGGGCTGAATATAAGGCTAGAAACATAGATATATAATTTATATCTATGTTTATCTTAACCATTTTAGTTTCTGTACTTCTAAAATACTAAAAAGACAGAATTCCTGGAGGAAACGCACAGACCATTCACAATTGCACATTGAAGCAAAAATGGCAAGAGCTTGCAGAAAAAAAACATTCTGATTGGCTGGCTGTAATGCAACTCTTGTAAGACAGGGGTGCACAGGTTTTTATCAGTTCATCAGGTAACAAAGTTTTGTGTAGAAGTTAACAAAGCTGCTACAATGAGCATCTTTGAGAAAGAACATGTTGGAAAACTTTTTTTTTTTTTATTATTAGATTTCGATAAAAAAAAAAAATATGGCACTTAATCTTTTTGAAGCAGATTATGTGATTAAGTGAATATTTGAATGAGCTACCACTTTGTTACCTGCAGTAATAATAATAAAAATAAATAAATAAATAAAAAACATTCAGAATGTATTTTCCAGCCCAAAAAAATTCTAACCAATATGCATTACTTTTAGTCTGGTACCGATCTCTGGAAGTCGAACACACTAATTATAACATCAGTTAACTGTGTGAACTACTATGAAGTAACCCTGATGTTAGCATTACTGCTCTAACATAACACATTCTTTTAGTTTCTAAACCAGAAATATGTTTTGTTAAGGGAGGGGGGCCTCCAACATAAATTTTGGCTAGGGCCTCTTAAAGGGATAGTTCACCCAAAAATGAAAATTTTCTCATCATTTACTCACCCTCATGGCATTCCAGATGTATATGACTTTCTTTTTAATAATACAATTTATTATTTGTTCATTTAAATTGTTATCAAACAAATCCATTTCAATTTTTTATATGAGTAATATTGTTTATGGTTTAACTGTGTGTTTATGTTCTTTGAGTTTGTGCCCTATATATGTATGGAGGAGGGAGGTTTAAAAGGGTATATGCCACCCTTGGCCGTTGGGGGTGCTGGTGCAAAAGCACACAGTCATTTGACCGTGCACATGCTGCTCATTGCTCATTGTGTTACAAGCCTTCAAACTGCTAAAAAGTTAACTTTTTGTTTGTTTTATTTTCTTTCAATAAATTCAAGCAACATTTTCAATCATCCATCTGTCTCTGGATCTAGTTTTAGGATATCAATGCATCAACATCTCCCATTGTGGATTAAAATCAAGGAACAGTACTAGGAACATTAGGAAAAACGTAATATCATTATTTAAGTAGGATGCTTTTTAACTATAAATCATTGCATCGCTTCATGTGGTAACATCTAAATTAACTGGTTTTACTGAATACAAAATTGTTAACATCACTGTATCAACCTGAATACATTAAATTACACCAACAAAACATATTTTATGGGTTAGATCAAGTAGAAATGGCTCCTTAAGGTAACAACAACACCTGTTTAGTGTACGAAACTGATCTAAAATAAAATGTTTGAACTGCATTGATACATGGAGATTCATTCATTGCAAAAGCCACATCATATTCTAAACTTGGAGAGCTTTCAAGTGACGGAAATGAATGAGTTTCAGATAAGAGGCTAAAAAAGGCTACAAGCACAAGGCAGGTGCACTAGATAGTAGCTGAATTGTTTGGAGGTTGGGCTTGTGTGCACTGTTTGGAAAGCACAAAAATACAAAAAGATAGAAGAGAGAGAAAATAACTATCACTCACAGTTGCATGACAAGGTAGAGGTGTGATTTACTCTCAAAGATGTCCTCCAGGGAAACTATGTTGGCATGTTTAATCCTGAGAGAGAGAGAGAGAGAGAGAGAGAGAGAGAGAGAGAGAGAGAGAGAGAGATTGAGATTTTACAAATACTTTATTAAAACAGTTGTAAAAAAAACAACACTCAAATAAAAACACATTAAATCAACACACTCTTGAAAATTAGATTATTCTCTACAACAGAGCAGAGCACATCCTTGTGACACCAAATATTGGAAAATTTTCCAAGATCATTCATCAAACTGTAATAATTAAAATCTATTCTTATACGTGATTTCAACATTTTAACAAATACAAAAACAGCATCATCATCTGTAGATCCTTCAACCTTATTTTGTCTACTCATATACACTGCCATCTTTGCTCTTCCCAGAATGAAATTAAAGAGTTGACACTGCTCCCTCTTTTTTTGGGAATACCTGTAACCTAAAATAAACATCTGCTTGGAAAAAAACTACACCAAACAATTTAAAAAGATCTTCCAACATAGCGAACAGCGGCACAAGACGACAACAGTCCATAAAACAATGAAAAACTGTCTCACGAAGAGTACAAAAAGGACAGTCATGATTAACATCAGGGTTCAACACAGAGATAAAAGAATTAACAGCCACAGCTGTATGTAAAACTCTCCATTGCAAGTCAGCAACCTTCTTCAACAATGGTGGTTTGTACAGCGATCTCCATTCAGGTCCAACACCATCTATCAGACCCAAGCGAGCTCTCCATGGAGTGTCAACTCTACAGTTTAATTTATCTTTGTTCAACATTTTAACAATCAATCTGTATAACAATTTCTTATCAGCGTTATGAATAGAAACGCAGGGATTATTGGTTTCTAAAAAAAACCTTTACAGTCCTTAAAGTCTGGGAGAACCTTCACCAAAGGAAAAGTATCATCAACACTATATTGAACAGAAGCATCACAATACAAATGCAACAATGTGCGTTCGGCATCTGTTAAATCCTCTTTCCACTTTTTGAGCAACAGCTCAATTATGCGAACAGAATGCACTTCTAAATGAGAAGCAAGGAGAAAAGCATTGTCCATGTTTGCACCTGTAAAGTGAATTACATGTCCCAAAGTCACAACATTAGACGAACAGAACTGTTTGAGTAAACTGGGACCTACGTGGCAGGTTGCACTCAAACGGGTCCCATACACAACTGGCTCTTGGAGAAGCCAATACAGTGAACTGTGATGTTCTGTCCTCTCCGTTTTAAACAGATTCCAGACTTTCAACAGTCCACGGTAGAAACTTGGCAATCCACTGGTGTTGAGCTGCTTTAAATCCATCAGAAACAATGTTCTGTTTAGGCCAAGTCCACCTAGCTGGTTCAGAATAGTGCATGCCAATGGTCTCCACACCAGGTCTGCGGGACCACAGAGAAACCTCTGCACAAACTGAAAGCGGAAAGTTGCCCCTCTACTGTTCAGATGAATTAATCCTTGTCCTCCTTCATCTCTCTGCAAAAATAACACACTTTGAGGCGTCCAATGCAGACGATCCCAAAAGAAATCAACAAGAAGTGCCTGAATCTTTGACAGCAAATCTGGAGTAGGATCAACACATGCTAGACGATGCCATAAAGTGGATGAAATCAGGTTGTTAGTGACAAGAACTCGACCTCGATAAGACATTTTTGGTAAAATCCACTTCCATCTGGCAAAACAACCTTTAGTCTTTTCAAGAAAATTATCCCAGTTTTTAAGGACAAAAGTTTCTTCACCCAAAAAAACACCTAAGTATTTTAACCCCCCCTCTGACTTCCAATTTAAACCCACCGGCAATTGAAACTTTTTTTCCATCACTCCTATCCAGAGAGCTTCACTTTTGCTCCAGTTTACTCTGGCTGAAGAAATTATACCATATTGAACTATAACATTTGCCAGCATATCAATATCTTGTTGATTATCCACCATGATGACTAAATCATCTGCATATGCAGATAACTTTAAAGGTATATTGCACCCTGGTAAAATCACACCTTGTAAGACAGATCTAAGTCTATGTAATAGGGGTTCAAAAGCCAAAGAGTATAACATGCCAGACAGGGGACAACCCTGTCTGATTCCCTGCTGGACCTGAAAAGGAGCGCTCAAAACACCATTGATTTTTAAAACACTCTGAACATCACAATACAAAGTCTTAATCTTATTGATAAAACCAGAAGTAAACCCAAAAGCACACATTGTTTGCCATAAATATTTGTGTTCAACACGGTCAAAAGCTTTTTCATATTGGTTTTCAAACAATCCCCATTTTAAGACCAAAAAGCTTGGAGATTTCTAACAAGTCTCGAATGAGAACGATGTTATCATAAATCAGCCTACCCGGGATGCAGTAGGTCTGATCAGGCAAAACAACTTGTTCCATCACCTTACTAAGTCTACTTGCCAAGACTTTGGAGAGTAGCTTATAGTCAGTACAAAGCAGGGACACAGGTCTCCAGTTCTTTATGAGCTGCAGGTCACCTTTCTTTGGCAGCAGAGTAAGAACTGCCCTTCTGCAACTTAAAGGCAGACGTCCAGTGGCTAGGCTATCCTTCAGCACTGCCAGAAGATCTTCTCCAATTAAAAACCAAAAAAACTTATACAAATCAACAGGAAGACCATCTATTCCAGGAGCTTTCCTGCTCTGCATACTCTGCAAAGCGACACACAGTTCACCCAGGGAAATATTCGCTTCCAGCACCACATTATTTTCTTGTTTAACCTGGGGAAGACTAGAATAAAAACTCTGAGCTAACATTTGCTCCTCTTGGTGTTCACATTTATACAAATCACAGTAAAAACTGACAGCATGCTTATGAATAGCAGCATGATCAGACAACACATGTCCAGAGTCAGACTTTAAACTATGAATAAATCTCTTTTGACCATTTTTTCGCTCCAAACCAAAAAAAAAGTGTGATGGAACATCCATTTCTGCCACATTCTTAAACCGGGACCTAATAAGAGCCCCTTGTGCTGATACCCCAAGCATGTTCGCTAACACAGACTTCTTGACCTCAAGAGCTTCAAGATAACATGGATCTTTAGTGGCTTCAGCCAAAAACTGGAGCTCTTCTACTTCAGACTCCAGAGCTTTCACTGACTTCAATAAGACTTTGGTAACATTACAATTATATTGCTGACACAACTGTTTTGTTTGAACTTTTCCAAAGTCCCACCATTGTTGTAAAGAGATAAAATCATTTTTTGTACTTTGATGGTTTTTCCAAAAAGATACAAAAACTTCTTTAAAATTGTTATCTTCTAGTAAAGCTGTATTAAAATGCCAATAGGCACTACAAGGCTTTACACACTTCAGAAAAAGACAAATCACAACGAGTGAGTGATCAGAAAACCCAACAGGGCTGATATAGCAGTTTTTAACAACATTAGAATGATATTTAAAACAATAAAAGCAATCAAGTCTGGCCATAGACAATAAATTGTCTTTACAATGAGTCCAGGTGTATTGACTTTGATTATCATGTAACCCTCTCCACACATCATGTAACTCATGAGTCTCTAACAGTTGGATCAGACGGGTGCGAGAGGCAGGGTGAGACTCTACATGATTCCTGTCAAGTCTACTCTCTGTACAATTCCAGTCACCGCCTATAAATAAAAACTCTTTATCATTGCAATCTCTAACAACATCATTTACATTTTCCAAAAAAGTCAATCTCTCTTTACCAACAGCTGGAGCATATACAGTGATGAATACAAGTTGTACATTTTCATATATTACTCTAACTTTTAACAATCGACCTTTAATAATTTCTTCACATTCAACAGATTGAGGATTAAAACTTTTGGAAAAAAGAACACCCACTCCACAACTATTACTAGTTTTGTGACTTAAAAAAACATCACCCTCCCATTCTCTCCTCCAATCAACTTCGTTATCAAAAGTACTATGTGTCTCTTGTACAAAGATAACGTCCAATTTTTTAAGGGAGCACAGTCTGAAAAATGAAGCTCTTTTTCTTTCATCTCTTGCTCCATTCAAATTCAGACTGCCTATTTTTAACTCACTCATAAAAAAGAAAAAAAGAAAACCAAAAGAGAAACAAAGAAAAAACAAATTTGAAAAGCTAAACCTATTCGCCATCTTCTAGCTGTCTTTTAACTTTCAAAACAAGTTTCTTTAAGCGATAAAATTCTTGATCAGTAAACACTTTCTCCCCAGCATTTTCAGAACTTTTTTGAAAATTCTTAACTGAATCAATGAAAAGTTGCAGATCAGGAAACGCACACTCAAGTTTAACATTCCTAGCCCCTTTAGTACTCCTAAGAAACTTCTTAATACTCAACATAGAGTAGCGACTTCCTTCCAGGGGCAAAGACTGCGAGGAAACTATAGAGTCTGCATCAGAGTCTACCTCAACATCACTTCAGCCAAAGAAAACTCTACTTCCTCTACTTCTTTCTGAGTGCTATTACTGGCCTCCTCTTCCATAACACACTGTTGTTGACTGCTCTCAACTGGAAAGGGAACCTGAAAAAACTCCTCATTCTTCTGTGTTGACCCTTTATTTTGTTCAAGCTTCTGAGCTTTGTGTGATTTGTTCGATTTTATTCCTTCTGATTCATTCCGTTTTTGTCCCTGAGAATGTTTTGATTCAATCTGTTTTTGTCCCTGAATTTCATCTGATTCACTGTTTTTGTCCCTGAGTTTCATCTGATTCACTCTGTTTTTGTCCCTGAATTTCATTTGATTCACTCAGTTTTTGTCCCTGAATTCCATTTAACTTGCTTTGCCTTAGTCCCTGAGATTCATTTACTCCATTCTGTTTTTGTCCTTGTAATTTGTTTGTTTTGCCCAATTTTTGTCCCTGAAGTTCGTTTAATTCATTTTGTTTTTGTCTCTGAGATGTAATTGACTCACCCTGTTCTATGGTTTTATTATTTATTTCAGCAGGGAATTTTTCTGGACACGATCGTATAAGGTGACCCTCCATTCTACATCCAAAACATTTCATTTTCTCTGACGTCACATAAACATTGTAGTCATAATCATCCACTCTGAACTTGAACACTAAATTTAATTCTTCATTGTTGTTTTTAAGAATCATAAAAACCTGCCTTCTAAAAGAAACAACATGTCTCAAATGCGGAGATTTACAGCCAAGGCCAATTGTTTTAATCGGTGACATCAGCTGTCCATGTCTCGAAAGTTCCCTCTCTAACATTGCATTACTAATGAATAGAGGGACTTGCGACAAAATGATCTTTTTTGCCGGATTAACGAGCGGCACCGCTTGAAACAAGATATCTTTAACCGTTACACCTTGTTCAACAATTGTTGCAACTTTGTCAAAACTATCAACAAAAATCACAACTCCGTTGTTCATCCTAGACGCGGATTTAACGCTATCATATCCAATAACTCCTCCGACTGCCAGAGCGCAATCCTCCACAGAACAGTCTATAGTTGGGCAAAGTTTAAAAGCATGTCGACGCGTGAGCGTTTCCAGCCCCACGCCTCCCACACCGCGAACCGGCATGACTCCCGGTTACACCGGTCGCCGCCACCACCAACAAACTAACCCACTTAAAAAAAAACACCACTAACGATAAAAAATACCTTAAATAAAACTAAAACAACATAGAAAAAAGAGAAAAAAAAGATAGAAAAAAGCACTCACGCAAAAGCACGCACGCACCCAATCTCGCATCCACTCACCCAACTTCCGCTCAGAGAGAGAGAGAGAGAGAGAGAGAGAGAGAGAGAGAGAGAGAGAGAGAGAGAGAGAGAGGAAAATATTTAAGCATAATAGGGCTGGGTGATATGTCACATATTCACTGTACATCTATGATGATTTTGTTGTAAATTGTAAAATAAAGCAGCATCATGAATACTGCAATGATTTTAATGTGCTTTCAATTTGGACATTAAGTTTCCTTGAGATGATCAGACAACACATGTCCAGAGTCAGACTTTAAACTATGAATAAATCTCTTTTGACCATTTTTTCGCTCCAAACCAAAAAAAAAGTGTGATGGAACATCCATTTCTGCCACATTCTTAAACCGGGACCTAATAAGAGCCCCTTGTGCTGATACCCCAAGCATGTTCGCTAACACAGACTTCTTGACCTCAAGAGCTTCAAGATAACATGGATCTTTAGTGGCTTCAGCCAAAAACTGGAGCTCTTCTACTTCAGACTCCAGAGCTTTCACTGACTTCAATAAGACTTTGGTAACATTACAATTATATTGCTGACACAACTGTTTTGTTTGAACTTTTCCAAAGTCCCACCATTGTTGTAAAGAGATAAAATCATTTTTTGTACTTTGATGGTTTTTCCAAAAAGATACAAAAACTTCTTTAAAATTGTTATCTTCTAGTAAAGCTGTATTAAAATGCCAATAGGCACTACAAGGCTTTACACACTTCAGAAAAAGACAAATCACAACGAGTGAGTGATCAGAAAACCCAACAGGGCTGATATAGCAGTTTTTAACAACATTAGAATGATATTTAAAATGTTGTTCATCCTAGACGCGGATTTAACGCTATCATATCCAATAACTCCTCCGACTGCCAGAGCGCAATCCTCCACAGAACAGTCTATAGTTGGGCAAAGTTTAAAAGCATGTCGACGCGTGAGCGTTTCCAGCCCCACGCCTCCCACACCGCGAACCGGCATGACTCCCGGTTACACCGGTCACCGCCGCCACCAACAAACTAACCCACTTAAAAAAAAACACCACTAACGATAAAAAAATACCTTAAATAAAACTAAAACAACATAGAAAAAAGAGAAAAAAAAGATAGAAAAAAGCACTCACGCAAAAGCACGCACGCACCCAATCTCGCATCCACTCACCCAACTTCCGCTCAGAGAGAGAGAGAGAGAGAGAGAGAGAGAGAGAGAGAGAGAGAGAGAGAGAGGAAAATATTTAAGCATAATAGGGCTGGGTGATATGTCACATATTCACTGTACATCTATGATGATTTTGTTGTAAATTGTAAAATAAAGCAGCATCATGAATACTGCAATGATTTTAATGTGCTTTCAATTTGGACATTAAGTTTCCTTGAGATTGCATGAATAGACTCATTTTAAAATCCTTCCTTGTTTCAAAAATTGTGTTCGAAACTGTCCATTTCAATCAATCCAGTTCACAAAATCTCTGTGTGGTATTTCATCAGATGTTTTAGTAAACACATACAGTATATAGGTAAATATTGATATTAATGACTATGCATTGTTATATTGGTTCATATGAAAATTATGAAAAAAACAATTTTCTTCCTTGTGCTTATTTAGTGAAAAACAGTGGGGAAAAAATGCCTTGCCTATTTGTGTTTTACTTCTTGCTTTAAACATTTTAAATCTAGATTTAAATTGCTGCTTAGCCACAATTTGTTTCCTCTGATTGATAAAAATAATACCCTTTAAAACATTTAAGACCAAAACTATACATAGAGAGTAACTTTTTAATATCCTCAAAAGTTTAAGTCCTATTTAGCACATTCTTTATTGGTCTGTTGGTCTTGCAGAAACAAACAATATGAATCCTGTCCCAAATAAAAAATATTTCCAGAATGCTATTTAAAATCTTAATTTGACACAAAGATGTAATAGTTATTATTGGAGGTGGGTTGCCATTGAGCTCAGCAGTTCTGAGAATCATTGTGCCTGTGATCTTGTTGCATGTTTAGGCATGGAACCGAAACACTAGAGCATTATGCACATGCAAAACTGTTTGGGTGTAGCCAAAAGTGTTAAACATATGTGCAAATATATGTGTTGATGCATCAGATTAGTGTTTGTATTACTGAAACTTCATTGCTCATTCTAAGAGCTCTAATGTCTCCATGAGCACTTATCTGACACCAGATCTCTCCTGGTCCAGACAAATCTCTGCCACAATATTCTACACTGCTAAACTGATCCAGAGATGCTTCATAAATATTAACAAAGGAGGTGGACCTGGAGTCAGATTTCCTGCTACCTATAGCCTGAGATGCAATGTAAATATGAAACCAGGTTTGAGTGCATTGACTCCTGCAGAATAGAGCGAGAGAAGGAGAAAGAGAGTGTTTTCTGTCTCTCATTGGATTTCATTAAATGTCTATTGCCTATTACAAACATACTGTGAGACATGTTACCAACAACAACATAATGTGACATTTGCAGAGCATCTGAAATGGAGAGACACTTGTAGCAGGATGACAGGCCGAGACACTAAACTGTAAAAACTATCTAATATCAAGTCCAGTGCAGACAAGATGGAGGAAGAATTAAAGTTACTGTGAGCAATTCAACTGTTCTATATGAGCTGTCCCACATACAAGGATATAATAAAGAAATTATACATGGAAAAACGGTCAGGAATTGTTGCATTGTGAGTTGATTCATTGGTTAATAATTGTTCATCTTGTTTATGATATGATGTATTATGCACTGCTGCAGTTTATACAGACACGTTATACTAACAAAATTTTCATTTGTAGTGGCAAGGAAATATATATGTAAAGGGGGTATAAGGGAAAGGAGGAGGCGAGAACTGGCTTGGCAATATAAATAGTTAATAGTTTAATAATAAACTGAAGCAAAAACACACAAACATAAACACACAGAGTGGCTGCCTATATTACATCTTTGTGATAACATTGCCTTAACCTCTCACAGCAACCATATAATCTTAGTGATAGATAGATAAGTTACAGGCTACATTATAGACACAGAATTTAGTAAGCAGAAATATGAAATTTACGTCGATATGTTTCTTCAAATTAGAGGCAGGATTAATGCTGATATCTGGCTTGAGCAAGTTAAACTCACATGACACAGTCAAGCTTCAACGTTGTGTCGAAGAAGCGACACAAGGGGTCCAATTTAAATCACGCCATGTGCTGAGCCGTGTACGTGTATGGCTGACACAGGAGCGGGCAGGTATTTTACGTGCAAATGCGACCAGCTGTATCAGACTGCATGTACCCTTCCCCAATGCCCCATAAAAGTCGTCGGAATCCTTCTGGTTACCCTAAACAGGGGAACATGGCGATGCTTGCCAACCTGGGAATGGGTCGAGCCTAGCTGGGCCTCTTTTCTCTCTATGTTTCTTGCATAGAGCCAAACGGCTGGGGCCCTTACACGCATTGTGGGAAGGGGTTCTTACCCAGTTTCCTATTCTTTCAGGGGGAAAAGACCCTGCGGAGACCCTACCTGCCCAGGAAGGGGGAGGTTAAAGTGCCAAAATACATCACATGGGCCGCTTAAGTCACATGTGGGAAAATGGGGCGGTGGTAGATCCAGCCTCAAGGAGGGGGGAGTTGCTACTACATGGTGACTGGAGGGCAGCTGGAACTGCCTAAGGGAGATGTGGGTCCACTTGTAAGGGGACTGTACTGCAGAAAATACACACAGGAGGAAGTCCACGCAGGAGTTCTGACCTGTGGAGAACCTATTCCGGCGCAGAGTAGATTTGAGTACCCGCAGTGGATTGGGTCGGAAAATTCCTCTGCTGAATTGCGGTCCCACAGGGCTAGGGAGGAGTCATCCAGGCAGCCGAGTTAGTGGGATCTCCTGGGAGAAAAAAGCGCACGATTTTACCTCAGCTGAGGGAAAGGGCGTTAGGCACAAGCGGTCCACCCGGTCAATCCGTCAGTGTGTTACCAAGTTCTACCGGCTCGGACCTGAGAAAACATGGGACGAAACTGACTCTACCCTGAGATTGTAAAATCACGCAAGGGGGTTAGGTGTTGCCCAACCCGATGCTCTGCATATGTCTGCCAGGGAGATGCCTCTGGCCAGTGCCCGTGAGGATGCAACACTCTTTGTTGAGTGAGCTCAGACCCGGCAAGGGGAGGGGCACGGCACTGGATCAACTACCCAGTGGGAAGGCCTCTGTTTGGAGACAGTGTTCCCTTTCCGCTGTCCACCAAGGCAGACAAAGAGCTGCTAAGAACATCTAGAGCTCTGCGTGCGGTCCAAGTAGGTATGCAAAGCACATACCGGTCACAGCAACGAAGGGCTGGGCCTGCCTCCTCCTGGGGCAGCTTCACTTGCAGGTTCACAACCTGGACTCTGAGGGGAGTCGTAGGAACCTTGGGCACATAGCCCGGTCGTGGTCTTAGGATCACATGAGCCTCTGCCAGACCGAACTCCAGGCAGGTGACGCTGACAGAGGACGCTTGCAGGTCCCTGACCCTCTTGATGGAGGTGAGCGTGATCAGGAGGGCCGTCTTCAGGGAGAGGGCCTTGTTCGACTGATTCTAGCGGCTCAAAAGGGGGGGGGGTCTCTTAAGGCCCGAGAGGACCACTGAGAGACCCCAGGAGGGGAACAGGCTTGGCAGGGAAGGATTTAACCTACGGGCGCCTCTTAGGAACCTGATGATTAAAATGACTTGATGACTGATGACTTGCCGTCTACTGCGTCGTGGTGGGCCGCGATAGAAGCCACATGCACCTTCAAGGTGGAAGAGGACAGCCTCCCCTCCACCTCTCCTGCATAAATAAGAGCACTGACTTAACTGCGCACCTCTGAAGGTCTTCAGCCCGGGAAGAACACCAATCTGCGAACAAGCGCCACTTCAGGGTGTAAAGTTGCCTGGTAGAGGGGGCTCTGGCTTGGTTGATCATGTCTATGACGGCAGGTGGTAGACCAGCTAGATCTTCCGCGTCCCATCCAGGGGCCAGACGTGGAGGTTCC
This sequence comes from Moxostoma hubbsi, assembly GCA_032164185.1. Classification (NCBI taxonomy): domain Eukaryota; kingdom Metazoa; phylum Chordata; class Actinopteri; order Cypriniformes; family Catostomidae; genus Moxostoma; species Moxostoma hubbsi. The sequence continues at coordinate 5,282,199 of JAVLUX010000186.1, forward strand.
AGAGGTCTGGGTGCGGATGCCAGAGCGTGCCCCGTCCCTGAGAAAGAAGGTCTTTCCTCAGGGGAATTCGCCAGGGAGGGGTTGTCGCGAGAAGTACGAGGTCCGAGTACCACCTGTGCAAGAAGGCTCAATGGGGGAAATGCGTACTTCCGCAGCCCCAAGGGCCAACTGTGTGCCAATGCGTCTGCCCCGAGAGGAGCCTCTGTTCGGGCATACCAGAGCGGGCAGTGGGAGGTCTCTCGGGAGGCACACAGGTCTACCTGGGCCTTGCCGAATCATTCCCAAATCAGCTGGACCGACTGGGGGTGAAACCTCCACTCTCCACCGGGCAAACTTTGTCGTGACAGTGCATCCGCTACCACATTGAGGTTGCCGGGGATGTGAGTGGCGCGCAGCGACTTGAGACGACGGGCTAGTCGTGACATGTGGTGGGAGCGTACATCACCTTGGCGATTTATGTACACTACTGCGGTGGTGCTGTCTGACCTGTTTAGGATATGTTTATCCCAAACTAACAAGAGTAACTTCCACAGGGCAAAGAAAACAGTCAGCAACTCTAGGCAACTGATGTGCCAGCGCAGCGGGGCCCCTTTTCAACGGCCCGCAGCTGCATGCCTGTTGCACACGGTGCCCGAACCCAATTTGGAGGTGTTGGTCGTGACCAGGACATGCCGGGACACCTGCTGCAAGGGGACTCCTGTCCAGGGTTTTGACGTTTGGCAGCAGGCGGGGGTGATGATCACACAGTGTGTGCCGTGGCGTCATGCTTGTCTCGTGATTCGAGCTCGCGGCCAGTGCAGAGGCGGTCTCATATGCATCAACCCCAGTGGCGTGGAGGATGTCATATGCCCCAGGAGCTTCTGGAAAAGTTTTAAAGGGACCGCCATGCCCAGCCTGAAGGCAGCAAGGCATTTTAACACTGACTGCGCACGCTCGTTGGAGAGTCTAACTCCACGACGAGAAAAGAGACGCTCTGAACCGGGGTAGGGTAGCCCTAAACCTGAGGCCCTAAACGGCTGAGGTGCCTAAACACCTGGGACATGCCGAAGGGGGGGACCTTGTACAGATACGCCTGCCATCGAGCACGAGCCATAGAGAGGGTTGACGTCGGGGCAAGATTGAGAAATGAAAGTACTCGTCCTTCAGGTCTGCCGCTGCAAACCAATCTAGATGCCAGACGCAAGTTAGGATGTGTCTTGCATGAGCATTTTGAACGGGAGTTTGTGCAAGGCCCGGTTGAAAACTAACAAGTCCAAGATCGGTCGTAAGCAGCCGCCTTTCTTGGGTAAGATGAAGTAAGGGCTGTAGGGACTTTGAGTAAGAGACGGTTTCCACAAGCAGGAATTTGGCATATTCACTGTGCACTGTGGTAAAGCAGACACCTGCGAAGGGGGTGGAGGCCTGGCCAGAATTGCGTAACCGAGTCGGATGTTCCTGGCCAGCCAGCGTGACATATTGGGAAGTGAAAGACACGCATCCAAGCTCCGTGCTAGGGGCACTAAGTGGACGACTATTTTTGACTGACAGGCTGGGCTTCGCAGCGGGACAGAGCAGGTAATGCGGCGTTGGGAGGCAAAGGAGCGTCCCTAGGCTCTGGTACTGAGAAAAGACTCAAAGCACTTACCTTGCTCCCCACACCTGGCGGGGGGTGGGTTAGTGACTGAGGAGGAGGTCTGGTGGAGGCGTCCTCCTGACTCGTCAGAACCGGCCGGCGGGGGAACAGTCGTGGGGCTGAAGGCGAGAGGTCCAAGTCCAGCGTGCCAGGACTGTTGAAGTGTGGCAGCAGAGTGCCGTGAGAACAGCATTTGCAGGCCAGGTGACCCAGAAAGAGGAAATTGCTCTATTATTGAAAAACGTGCAAAAAAACCTTTAACTGAAGGTTCTCTTCCCGGCCCACCACCAGGGGACGAAGTGGTCTGTTTACCAACTCCGGAGAAAATCTCTGTCTCGATCTCTGGGTCATCCGTCTCAGGAGCGCTTGGGAGCCTTCCGGGTCCTCGACGGAGTCCATGAGACGGGGGGGTGTGCGCTTCCTGCGGGTTGCTCGACGCTGGGGCTGAGAGCTGGGTCCACTCTTGGTTGAGGCGGAGCAGCAAGTTTTTTTTTTGTAAACCGCAGGAGGACGCCCTCGGTGAGCAGACGGGGCATGGCCCATGGCGGCAGGTTTGCGGCTGGGCAGGATGTGTGAAATGGCCTCTATCTGCTTCTTCACCACTGAGGACTGCTGGGAAGAGTCAACAACAGTGCCGCCGAATGGATGGAGCTGGGAGATGGGGGCATTCGAGAAAGTGTGCTTTGTCTACCTCCTGCATTTCGACCAGGTCCAGTCCATAGATTACCTTTCTGGACCACAAGGGTGGCCATCGCCTGTTTAGTGCGCGGCTGTGAGTGGCGCAAATGCCCACGGAACCAATCAAGTTGCCGTGAGGGTGGGGCTTGGTTTTTCGGTCCAGCATAGTGGACCTCTGTGCGTCAGGCTCAGACTGCGCGAGCAGACCCGAAGTTGGCGGCCCAGGTGAGTCATCATCATCAGACGCCGCTGTAACGCTCTCCGATGCAAGAAAGAAAGAAGTCTTTAAAAAGATGCGTCCTGAAAAGGACGTTCAACGCCAGCTGTGTATTTGCTCTTTTAGAGAAACTAACTCTTTTAGAGAAAATAACTCTTTTAACTGCGCTGTCGAAGCGCCCAGGGGCAAATTGCACTGCCATGCAGAGAAGGAGAAAGCCGCTGAAGTGCGCTGTAGATCCAACAGCAGAATCAGCTCAGAGGAAGAGGAAGAGGAACAGGTGTGTGACTCGCAGCTAACTGCATACATGACCATTGGCTCCGGAGAAAAATCCTGAATGAACTAGATGTATTTCCCCGCCTTTATACCCGTATGTCCGGGGCGAGGTATGCAAATACTGTCTGCCAACTTCTCATTGGCCTTTTTTCATAGATTAGAGGCATATTCGGCACTCAAGAGAGACCCCTAGTATCGCTTCTTTGACACAACGTCGAAGTGAGCGACAGACGGGGAACTCTCTCTGTCGGCATTAAGGGAAATTTAGACATTACAAATAAACTGATTTTTATGTAATTGTTTCATACATTTTGATATAAAATGGGGATCATTGTATTGAAAATAACTTTTTCATCTTTTAATTTCTGTAATCATGTTGCCCTTTTATTTTTTCCATCAGATTCGTGTAGTGTTTACAGTATCATGGATAAGTGATGTATTTTAAAATTTGTCAGTCACAAACACCTATAAAATACCTATAATTTGTATTCTCTCTGGCAAACAGCCATAAAAGGGAAAAGGACATTTTACAGTTTACAGTATTTACTATAAAGGGGCATAGCTTTTGCAAGTACTCAATACTCTCTATTCATGAGTACTTTTAAATGAGCTACTCTTTTACTCTTACTTGAGTTGTTTTTAGGACAGGTACTTTTACTCTATTCAAACTACATTTTTAAGAAGTAACAGTACTTTTACTTGAGTATTATTTTCAGAACTCTTTGTCAGTACACCCCTGGTCATAACATGAGATCTCATCTTCATCAAAGTCACAAGTATATACAAACGTCATGTGCTTTGGCTAACAACACACAATTATAATCTTTCATATCTTATGGAACACATTCACAGTGCTGTGGAAAAAGTAAGTGTACCCTTGGATTTAATAACTGGCCGATCCTCCTTTGACAGCAATGACCTCAACCAAGCATTTCCTGTAGCTGCGGTTTATTCCAGCACAAAGAAGAGACTGAATATTTAGAACATTGTTCCTTACAGAGCTGCTTCAGCTCAGCCATTTTCTTAGGATGTCTGGTGTGAATGGCTCTCTTGAGGTCATTCCACATCATCTCTAGTGGGTTAAGTTCTGGGCTCTGACTGGGCCATTTTAAGAGACATTTTTACATAAATGCAGGTAATTCCAAAGGGTTCACATTCTTTTTCTTGCCACTGTATTTATAGCAACTTGCCATAATAATAACACATTCAGTTAAATGGCACAGAGGTTTGAAGGTAACTATAAAATTTGATCTGTAACAGTTTGATACATGTTTCTGTCCTTTTCGTTAACAAAAATGTTATAATTTTGTCAACTAAAATGATATGCCATAATAGAGTAGAATTTACTAAAATGAATTCATATGGATAAATACAAATAAAAATAAAAATAAAAAAACATTTTGTCAATATACAAAAATTATGACTGAAATAAAAAAACTGTGAAAATTAATATTGATGCCTACTGCCTATTTATTGACTTACAATACTGAGACCTAGCGCCATCTGACGGTATCATCACCATCCGTGTGAATGGGAGCATCATTTTCCCAACCAATGATATTAGACCACTTTAAATTTGTGAAAATACCTATTTTCCAACTATTCCAACTTAGTCACACAACAGTACATGTACAGACTGTACTTCCCTCCCACACAGTCTCATTTCCTTCATGTCAAATTAAATATGCGGTCTCTGACTAAACCCTATGAGGGGGTGGATTTAGTATTAATTCACTGCATGATACAGAAGAGTTAAAGATAAATGTAGAAAGTCACATATCTTCCTCTGTGACCCCTCAGCCTCGGTCTTCACTGCCCCCACAGCAATCAACAGCCCTGCCGATTTACATTGACTTGCAGAAGGGCTACGTGATCGTGTGTGTGTGACATGTGTGGGCTCTAATTGAGCCAAACGGTGGAATCCCACACGCCTCCCATCGGCAACACAACGCGACAGAGGCACCTGAGTGAGTCATCGGTACACAGACTCTCTCTTCCACACGTTCTCATTCTTTCTTTTATCAGTGACATGTCCACCTACCCACCCACTCACTTTCTCACACATTCTCTTTCCCCTTTAAGGCATGTGGATGGCCTCGTCCTTACCTTTTTCTAAACTCCACGCCACCTAGACCCACACAGTCAGATATGGCAGGACTCCAGAGTAGAACAATCTCCCCCTTCATTGAAACCCTGCCTGACAGATCTCGTACTTGCTGACAGCAGATTTTAGCATAGCCCTTAAACTGTCCTGTGTCCTGCACTCTGGTTGGCAAGGTAAGTTCAGAGAGCATCTCTTTCCTTGAGGACAGCCTGCAGGATTCACAGTGGCTATGTTTACATGCAATATTGCAATATTCAGAGTATAAGGAATAATTAGATTAAGATGTTTACATGATTTGGGCCAAACTCTTCAATCCCATTTACATGCTACTTGCCAGTACTCTGATTGTTTGCTGAGAAATAAGACGTTTTAATGCTTTTTTTTTTTTTTTTTATAAATCAATATTTACTTGCTGATATGTCTCTTTAAATACAGCTTGGCATAAGGAAAATTAGTCAGTCAGTTTGTGAGTCTTTTTAAACGATTTATTACAAGAACCACTTCATAAGAGTAATTTTGCACTAATACTGTGCAGTTTGTTTTGATTCACTAAAAATAATGGGTTCATAAGAGTCATTTGTTTGTCAGACTAAACTGGTTGCTCTGTCTGCTTTGATTCACCAAAAATAATCAGTTCATAAGAGTCATTTGTGTGTGAATCGGAATACATGCTATGGATGTTGTTGTAAGGAAATGTAAGAGATGTTGTTGTAAGAGTTTATGCTTGTCCGCAAGCATAAACTCATTTCAAAGACATGTTTCCTTACATTATTTTGCAGCATATGTTTTTTTTTTTTATCTCTCCAACATTCAATTCAGACTGCAAACAGACATTCACAACTCAGGAAAATATGTTTTCTTTGACCGTGGGGCTGTTGATGGGGGAGTACCACTGCTGGAAAACGGTGCATGGGACGGCCATTTTACATGAAGCCGAAAAGTAAGTATAGCTTAATTTTTCGCATTGTTTTCGAACCTGTGCTTTAGTGGAACATGATCTGTCTGCAGCACTGATGCAGGCACACTTTGGCCAGAGTAGAAGACATTTGATTTAAGCATTTACATGCTTGTATAAATCAATTAAAATAGGAGTACTCCACATATCTTACTGTAATTAACATTACTCTGATTATAAGCATAATCACCATATCATAATCGCAAAATATTCTGTTTACAAGAGCAACATTTGAATCGCAGTATTGCCATAATTGCATTATAATCATGCACGTAAACGTAGCCAGTGACATAATCTGAGCTTCTTACACAATGTTGGCAGTTGTGACATCACATTGACGCTGAATAATCTCCATTGGTGACAAAGACACAAAATCCCAGGCTCCTCTAATGGCGAATTTATCATAAATTGCTTTGGAGTCAATCAATGTTTCTGACAGATGATCTGCTCAATTGAGTTTGAGTTGTTTCACAATTAGAGATCAAACATATCTCTAATCTCTAAAAGTACTGACTTGCTGTCTACTGCTTACATGTGTAGCTGCCTTCTGATGGTGATTGTCCACTGTTGCATTTTGAGAGGAGCTAAACTGCATTTTCAATTCATTCTTATTCACCTTATTCAGCCCCACCTCTTTTCAGCACTCGGCAATTCTGTATTTTTTTTGCATTGAGGGTAATGAGAAGAGCAATTAAAAATGGATTATGTGTGGAAGCACAGAAAGTATTTTTCACCAAGGTTTGATGGTGTGAGTCTGCACCACCTGATACTGTAAAATGTTAGTTACCCTTCTGTCACTCACTTCGACGTTGTGTCAAATAGTGACACTAGGGGTCGCTCTTGGGAGCCCGATCCACCTTCAGATCTTTGAGAAAAGGCTAATGAGAAGTTGGCGATGGCGAGATCGGTATGCAGATTCAGTCAGACTTTTTCTTCGGAGCCGAGCAGTCGTATTACAGCAAGCTGAATACCACTGGTGTATCCCATTCACCTGACTCTTCAAGAGCATTCTGCTGTTGGATATATGGCGCATTCCAGCAGTTCTCTCTCCACTCTGCACTCCGCTGCAGATTACACCCCTGGGCGCTTCGACAGCACTTTTAAAGAGCAATTTCCTCTAAGAGTGTGTTTTCTCTATTAGAGCAAGGCACAGTGACGTTGAATGTCTTTTTAAAGAAACGTCTTTTTAAAGATGCCTTTCAGTCTCTGTGTTGTTCCTGGATGCGGTTGTTACCTCTCCACCTCTGACTGTCATGATCACTGCCTCACGTGCCTGGGCAATAAGCACGTTGAGGAAGCGTTAGTGGATGGTTCATGTTCTCACTGCGAGACCATAACCATGGCAATGTTGCAGTCGTGGCTTTTCTTCTTCCGAGGGAAAGCCAATTCGGCTGTCCCCCTTGCGGCTCCTCCTACTTACGGGTATGAGACTGCCTCAGGTGACACCGGAGGTAATTTGGGGGCTTCAGTGAGTATGGCTCCGCCGGGTAAATCCCCATGGACCACCCATACCCCGATATGCTCATTTGCTTCTGTCAAGCACTGGAATGACACAGGGTTGCCTCACCGCCAGTCTTGCTCTTCCGGCGCTCGCAAACCGGATGAGATGTCGATCGCTGCATCAGAGGGCGCCTTGGTGATGTCAGATGCCGAGGACTCGACAGGGCTGCCGTCTTCAGGTGTGATAGCCCAGTCTGAAGCTGACGCGGAGCTGACAGCCATGCTTTTCCGGGCTGGGAATGTTAAGCTGGATTGGAATATTCCACCTGCACCCCAACAATCCCAGCTGGATGACTGGTTCTTGGGTTTGGCACACCGTTCAGGGCCTTGATGCATATGAGACCGCTTCCGCTCTGGCTCCAGACCTGAATCCAGAGGCACGCATGGCACCGCGGCACACATTGCATGACTACTCACTGCTTTTTCAGCCCTTGAACCAATCTTGCATTATTGCGACCAGGAGTCCCCTTACAGCTAGTATCCAGGCGAATTGTGGTTACGATGGAAGCCTCCAAGACCGGCTGTGGCACCGTGTGCAATTTCCACGTAGCTGCTGGCTCCCGGACAGGACCTAACCTGCATTGACATATCAACTGCCTTGAGTTGCTGGCAGTATTGCTTTCCCTGTTGAGGCTATGGCCGTTGATTCAATGAACAACATGTCAACAATGGCAAACATAAACCACCAAGGCGGTTTACGCTCCCGTCCCATGTCGCAACTCGCCTCCTCCTCTGGAGTCGGACGTGACTCAGGTCGCTGCGTGCCACTCACATCCCAGACCACCTCAATGTCACAGCAGATGCTCTGTCATGGCAGGTAACGTTCAGGGGAGAGTGGAGATTCCACCCTCAGGTGATCCAGCTGATTTAGAGTCGATTCGGCCAGGCACAGTTAGACCTGTTTGCCTCCCTGAAATCCTCCCACTGTCCGCTCTGGTATGGCCTGATGGGAGCTCCACTTGGTACAGACACGCTGGCACACAGTTGGCCCCGAGGGCTACGCAAGTATGCGTTCCCCCCAGTAAGCCTACTTGCTCAGGTTCTGTTCAAAGTCAGGGAGGATGAGGAGCAGGTCACCCTTGTGGCTCTGCAATGGCTTACTCAGACCTGGTTCTTGGACCTCACGCTCCTCACGACAGCTCCTCCCTGGCAAGTTCCCCTGAGGAAGGACCTTCTTTCTAATGGTCAGGACACCCTCTGGCACCCATGCCCAGACCTCTGGAAACTCCATGTCTGGTCCCTGGACGAGACTTGGTGGACCTAACAGGATTTTATGTTACATCCCTATTAGTCTAGGTGTATCAAAGGGACATCAAAATAAACCAGAACAGAACCAACCAGAACAAACTTGTGCAAATAAACAGAAAGAAGCTTAAGCAGACCACCAACAAGGTGCAAGATGTGCAAGAAGCAGGATTTACTGAGAATAATTAAATGTATTTACATAAACATGATCCAACAAAAGAAATCACAAAAATGGTGAAAAGGGAACAAGAGCGTTACCAACAAAAAGAAACAAGGAAAACCAAAAAACAACTACCTAAAGGCAGAAAAGGCTTACTGAAAATTAAAACACGAAATTAATCTGCCTACTATAACTAAAAACAAAAACTTACAATTGGTGGAAACCACTCCTTACCTGGTGTTACTAGACAGTGTTAAGGACTACATGCATGCTACATGTGCAGGGCCCCTAACCTGTTCCCAATTCAAAAACAAAACAAGTATCAAGAAAGGTCCAAGGACCTTACAAAGTTGAAAGAAAACTTGACAGGGAGGAGGGTGGGGCCGGGTTGTGATTTTACACACCCGGTCCCTTATCAGGCTAATTAAGCCTCCGAAAGAGATAAAGGCTGACTGCGGATGGTGGTGCGATAGAGAGAGAGAGATTGTTTATGGGCAGCTGTCCATCATGTTTGTATTTGTATCTTTTGTTTAAGTTTATCATTAAAATATGATTTATATTGTCAAGCCGGTTCTTGCCTCCTCCTTTCCATTGAACTCCCTTTACACTGGTGCCAAAACCTGGGAAGGAGGAGGGATACGCCATAGTGGAGTTCTTGCAACTACCATCCACCACAATGGAGCAGCCATGGCCATTTTCCAGAGGCTGTCTGGAAGTGGAAGAATTGATCGCAGACCACAAGGGGAGAAGGGGCTCCTAGCACGATTGTAGAATATTTTAAATGGTGTTTGTTAAACTTATGGGAGAAATAACAAGCAGGATGGTCAACTCCATCCTCATTCTCCTGTAACAGCACCGCACCTGCACCAAAAGCACTTGCATCTACCTCAATCTTGAATGGTATATAAAAATTAGGAGAAGCAAGAACAGGGGCAGTACACAGTAAAGCTTTCACATTAACAAATGTCTGCTGGCACTCAAGAGTCCAATCAAAGTTTATAGAAGGGCTCAGTAGATTGGTAAGTGGGGTGACAACAGTTGAGAAGTTCTTGCAAAAACCTTGATAGTACCCGACCATTTCGAGAAACCTACGGAGCTCTTTTTTTTTTAGTAGGAGCTGGAAAGGCAGTGATCGCAGTAACTTTTTGCTCATCAGGTCGTACCTGCCCTTGCCCTACCTGTTTTCCCAAATAGGTTACCGTGGCCATCCTAAACTCACACTTTGCAAGGTTCAAATTAGTGCTTGCAAGACGAGTAAATACTTCCCTAAGAGTATTGATATGATGCAACTAAATGACCAAAACATCTAGATAGACATTACAATTTGGCACATCAGCTAGGACCACATTTACTAGCCGCTGGAACATAGCGGGTGCATTTCTCATACCAAATGTCATTACAGAGTACTGTAGAAAGTGATCAGATATCTGAAGCTCTAGGTGTTAAAGGAACCTGCCAATATCCCTTCAGTAAGTCCAGTTTAGTGACATACTTTGCTGAACCAACATTATCTATACAGTCCTCGATTCTTGGCAATGGATTGGCGTATTGAAGAGTAACAGGATTCACCCTCCTGTAATCTGTACAAAACCTAAAATTACCATATGACTTAGGAACAATCAGCCAGGGGGAGATCCAGGGACTAGAACTTGGCCTTGCCAACCCATTATCTAAAAGAAACTCAACCTCCTGTTTCATGATGGCTCTCTTCATGGGATTAATATGATCCTGTCATCTGTGACTACTATGTCATGCTGTAGAACTGTGGTTTGGGAAGGTACATCTCAAAAAAGAGTGGGAAAATCTGCAACTAGTTACAGAATGTCACCTCGCTTAGCTTCTGAGAAAATGCTGAAGATGGCAAGGTAAATTAGAGATCATTTCTTAATTTAAAAGTCTAGCTGACTAGCTTTGTACTGAAATAGAGAGTGTTAGATCATCTTCAATCTCTTGCTCAGCAGATACTGAAGTTATCGCCAAAGGCTTGGAGGTTACATCCTCACTAACAGAAATATACTTGACAGAAGTTGTTTCGGGACTTACCCTTGCATGGTTTTCTTTTAGCATGTTAATGTGACAGACACAAGTTTGACGTTTCCTTTCTGGAGTATGGATTACAGTGGTGTGAAAAAGTGTTTGTCCCCTTCCTCATTTCCTGTTCCTTTGCATGTTTGACACACTTAAGTGTTTCGGAACATCAAACCAATTTAAACAATAGTCAAGGACAACACAAGTGAACACAAAATGCAATTTGTAAATGAAGGTGTTTATTATTAAAGGTGAAAAAAAATCCAAACCATCATGGCCCTGTGTGAAAAAGTGATTGCCCCCTAAACCTAATAACTGGTTGGGCCACCCTTAGCAGCAACAACTGCAACCAAGCGTTTGCGATAACGTGCAATGAGGCTTTTACAGCGTCCTGGAGGAATTTTGGCCCACTCATCTTTGCAGAATTGTCCTAATTCAGTTACATTAGAGGGTTTTCGAGCATGAACGGCCTTTTTAAGGTCATACCACAACATCTCAATAGGATTCAGGTCAGGACTTTGGCTAGGCCACTCCAAAGTCTTCATTTTGTTTTTCTTCAGCCATTCGGTGGTGGACTTGCTGGTGTGTTTAGGATCATTGTCCTGCTGCAGAACCCAAGTTCGTTTCAGCTTGAGTACACGAACAGATGGTCGGACATTCTCCTTCAGGATCTCTTGGTAGACAGCAGAATTCATAGTTCCTTTTATCACGGCAAGTCTTCCAGGTCCTGAAGCAGCAAAACAGCCCCAGACCATCACACTACCACCACCATATTTTACTGTTGGTATAATGTTCTTTTTATGAAATGCAGTGTTCCTTCTACGCCAGATATACTTGGACACACACCTTCCAAAGAGTTCCACTTTTGTCTCATCGGTCCACAGAATGTTGTCCCAAAAGTCTTGGGGATCATCAAGATGTGTTGTGGAGAAATTGAGACGAGCTTTGATGTTCTTTTTGCTCAGCAGTGGTTTTCTCCTTGGAACTCTGCCATGCAGGCCATTTTTGCCCAGTCTTTTCCTGATGGTGGAGGCATGAACGCTGACCTTAACTGAGGCAAGTGAGGCCTGCAGTTCTTTGGACGTTGTTGTGGGGTCTTTTGTGACCTCTTGGATGAGTCGTCGCTGCGCTCTTGGGGTAATTTTGGGCGGCCGGCCACTCCTGGGAAGGTTCACCACTGTTCCATGTCTTCGCCATTTGTGGATAATGGCTCTCACTGTGGTTCGCTGGATTCCCAAAGCTTTGGAAATGGCTTTATAACCCTTTCCAGACTGATAGATCTCAATTACTTTCTTTCTCAATTGTTCCTGAATTTCTTTGTGTCTCGGCATGATGTGTAGCTTTTAAGGATCTTCTGGTGGACCTTACTGTGTCAAGCAGCTCCTATTTAAGTGATGCCTTGATTGTGAACAGGTGTGGCAATAATCAGGCCTGGGTGTGGCTAGAGAAATTGAACTCAGGTGTGGACAACCACAGTTATAGTATGTTTTAACAAGGGGGGGCAATCACTTTTTCACACAGGGCCATGATGGTTTGGATTTTTTTTCACCTTTAATAATAAACACCTTCATTTACAAATTGCATTTTGTGTTTACTTGTGTTGTCCTCGACTATTGTTTAAATTGGTTTGATGTTCCGAAACACTTAAGTGTGTCAAACATGCAAAGGAACAGGAAATGAGGAAGGGGGCAAACACTTTTTCACACCACTGTACATAGTCTGTATCACTGAGCTTTTCCATGACCATGTAAGGACCTGAAAAACGAGCAGACAGAGAAGAACCAGGGACAGGTAATAAAACCAAAACTTTGTCACCAGGTTTAAATAATCGTACAATGGCCTTCTTGTCAAAACGGCTTTTCATGACACTGTGTTGAAGACAAAGATTTTTTGCCACAACAACAGCATTGTACAGGTGTTCTCACAACTGACAAACATAATCTAATACATTAGTCATGGGAGTAGAATCAACCAATAAAAACTGATCTCTGAATATTCTCAAGTGGCCATGAAGAGTAAGTCCAAAGACAAGTTCTGCAGGGCTAAATCCAAGGGACTCCTGCACAACCTCACACACAGTGAAAAGAACAAAGGGAAGTCCATCATCTCAGCACTTTTCAGTTTCCAAACAATATTTGCACAACATAGACTTTAACGTTTGATACCAATGCTCAAGTGCACCCTGGGACTCAGGGTGATAGGCACTAGAGACTCTGGGCTGAATACTCAATGCCTTTATTGAACACCTTTGAAAAAAAGTTGGAACCATGATCAGTCTGGAGGATTTTAGGAAGATTAAATGTTGTAAAAGATTTGGTCAATTCTTTTACCACTGAAGTAGCAGTGTTTTTCATAAGGGAATAAATAGCCTCTAGGAATCTAGTAGTACCACACATTACTATCAACAGGAACTGATTACCAGATTTAGTCCTGGGCAAAGGACCCACACAATCAACCATAACATGCACAAAGGGCTCTCCCACAACAGGGATTGGACAATTTGGATTTTTTGGTTTGGCTTACCAGCCAGTATGAGAGGTTTTACAATACCGTGCCACATCAGATTTCAAACCTGGCCAAAAAAATGTTTTTCAAAATACGGTTATACGTTTTTGTGTCACCTAGATGTCCAGACCATAGACTGTCATGAGCCAAACACAACACTTGTTCTCACAAAACTGAAGAAATTACCACTTGATAGGTAGCACTCTAGTCTAAATCTGCCACACCAGGAGGGGTCCACCTGCGCATTAATACCTTATCCTCAAGGTAGTGCACTGCATCTCTATCATTCATGGTGTTAGAAGGGACAACTAATGAAAAATACTTGACCAAAGATGGATCAGATTGTTGAGCTGCAATCAATTGATCGCAGGAAACAGATAACTGAAGTGGGTCAAGCTTTACAGAAAATTTTGAGGAAACAGGCTTACTTTTCAAACTGGAGTCTGAATAGGAAGACACATTTAAGTTGTCATGGCCCAGATCCTTCATCAGCTTTGGGCCTAAAAAAGAACATGTTCTAATTTCTGTGTCTGAGCATGAGTAATGACACAACTAGGAAAGACATCTGGAAAGTTGTGAAACAATTCATCAGTTGTACAACAATGATCTATTCGATCTGCTACCTCGAGCATTGGTATTACTTTCCCATGAGCTATGTAAATTCCTATAATAAAGTCGATCCCCTTTACAGGTAGAGTTGGATGCAGCCCAACTATAAAGAAACCAGTGACTAAGTCTGACTTTATGTGTACAGTGTGTAAAGGTACTAGGTCAAATCCCATCTCAATACCCTGCACTAAAACACACACCCCACATGAGGTTTGATCTGTCAAAGATAACACATCTGCAAGCAAAAGCGACTGGGTTGCCCCAGTATCCCTCAGAATGCAAAATCAGCCTCTGATCCTCAGGCCATCCGGTTGCAGATACTAGCCCTTTAAAAATAAATGGAGCTTTGGCAGAATCAGGAATTATGTCATTGCTGGAAACAGTTCCTTTGAAAGACAAAGGGACATTTTTAATGATTGCATCTGCTTTCGCTTAAGGGACATACACTTATGTCCTGCTGTGGTTAACACGATCACTCAGGCTAGAGCTCCTTCTACAAGAAACCTCTACTCCCTGAAGTAGCGTGTCTTTGTTAGGTGGTGTTCTTCCCCTGGTGAAGACCCCCAGATTTGCACAGTCAGGTCAGTGCTTTCCTTCCTACAAGAGAGTCTGGACGGGCAGCTGCCCCCCTCCTCTCTCAAGGATTATGTAGCTGCTAAAGCAGCATATCACAATGACATCCAAGGTAAGTCCCTCGGTAAGCACAACCTGATTATCAGGTTCCTGAGTGGTGCCAGGAGGGTGAAACCCCCTAGACCATGCCTCTTTCCCTCTTGGAACCTCTTCGTGGTCCTCTCGGTCCTTCGGAGAGCTCCCTTCGAGCCCCTTGAGTCAGTCGAGTTAAAGGCCATCTCTCTGAAGACCTCACTCCTGACCGAGCTCACTTTCATCAAGAAGGTCGGGGATCTGCAAGCGCTCTCTGTCAGTGAAGAGTGTCTAGACTTCGTCAGGGTAACTCTCAGGTGATCCTGAGACCCCTATATGCCCAAGGTTCCCACAACCCATTTTAGGGATCAGGTGGTGAACCTGCTTTGCGCATCTACTTGGACCGCACGCAGAGACACTCTGAGCAGCTCTTTGTCTGCTTCTGAGGACAGCGGAAAGGGAACACTGTCTCCAAACAGAGGCTTGCCCACTGGATCGTGGACGCCATAGTGTTAACATTCCACGTCCAGTCAATGCCCGCCTCCTGTGTTTGTAGAAACTCATCCCCCACAATGGGTCGGACCTTCCACCGCACCTTTCCCATGTGTGGCCCCTGTGGGCTCATATGCCATATCTGACACTTTGTGTTTGAAGGAATGCAATGTGAAGGTTGTACAAAGTAACATTTATCTTTAACAACACTATCAAAGTGCATATCTGGCACAACAATGCCTCTACAACAATGACTGTGTCACATGACAACAAATATGTCATAATTTTCAGAAATCTTCAATTCCCCTTTCCACACTAAAATGCAAAGACAGTGTTTTCATATGTATCCAATTGGGAGAAAGTTTTCAAAGAGCTTGAAACGAATGCAAAACGAATCGCCAACGAATCACCCTTTCACGTTAAAAGTGAGGCGAATGGTTCCCATTAACACGTCCAAGCCTTTACAATAGGTGCTGTTAATCAACAAGCAATTTTACCCCAGTACGGTAGGTAACCCTGCATGTTACAAATTAAACATTACAACATCTAAACACAAAACCCCTCTTCAGTTTGACCCATTATTAGATACCTTAGTACTGCTAAAGTCAGCACAGCTGTCAACGACTTAACAATATCACAGAAATATCGATTATGTCATTTTGTGGAGAAACCACCCTGTTTTTGGTGTACAAAGGCACACTGAGTGCACTGCAAGTCAAAGCTCTAGTATTAATGATATTAATATATGGTGAAGAAAAACAAAAGCAAATACACTGCAATTTATATTATCTTAGAGATTTTAGAGAACTCAGGTAAGATTAAATGCAAAGGCAAAATACATTACGAGGACAATCCATATAAGATCAGTTTTTTTTTTAAAGGGGATGCAAGGCAGTGATGCATCAATATATAAAAAAAAAAGTTTCAGTTTTTAAGGCATTTATTGGAAATGCAATACACATCCTCACTGCTGGTTCAGAAATACTTCCATGAGCATTTAATGTCGGTGGTCAAAACAGCTTTATTTGCTTTAGCGCCACCAGTTGTGCTGGTTTTGGTAACTTCAGAGGCTCCTGACACGTGATCCAAAGCTCATAATTTATTGGCCAGGGCATTTCATAGGCGGGCAGGAAAAAAAAAATCGGCACAATCACTGTAAAAAAAAACCTTGCTTTGTCAACGCACAAATATTTGCTCCAGATGTGAATTAGCTTAATAGAAATTCGTTGTTTAATTGTGTTGAGAAATTCAGGGGAAAATTTGCATCTGGTGTGCAAAGGCCTTAAATCCCCTCTACTGGTAACAACAGCGTTATTGAGAAATGTGACTTTATAGCTTCACATGTCTGCTCAAATCTCTTTGTGAATGCTGTGCCTCTTTGGCTGTGGTAACCCAGGCAACCTAAATACTAAAAATAGTGTTGGTTGCTTAGGCCCCACTCATTCCCACAGAGCTTTTTTGATTCCAGCGGTTTAAATATGAGATTTTTAACACATGCACAAATCACTTACTGTCCTCTCTCTCTGAGATAACACTGCTGTTACAGATAGTGTATACTGTGAACTGGACTTTAAAATCTGAGCTTCACTGTAGGAGTTGATAATATATGTGTGGTATCTTCATCTGTAAATTAAGAGTTTCAATGACTCACTTGTGGAGCACTGCAATTTCATTCTCAATGCTGTTTTCCTTTCCCTCCAGAGCTTTTTTCGGGATGCACTTTATCGCCACTAGTTTTCTCGTCCTCTTCTCTTCTGCGAGCACCACCTCAGAGAAAGCCCCCCTGAAACACAAGATCCAGATAACCAATCAGAATTAAAAAAAAACTGCTTTCTGGCTGAAAAAAGGGGGTTATGGAATTTGGCATTAAGTAACAGAGTTCAACAGTAAGGTTCCAGAAGTAAAAAAAATAAATAAAATTTCTCCACAGACAAATTGATTTATAATAATAATATATAAACCTTTCATTGTTTATGGATGATATATGCAATCATAAGCATAAGTGTGATTTCAAATTCTTCACCAACCAAATTTCTTATAAAGAACTACACTACCCATAATCCTGTATCAAGATCCACCAATCAGAAAAGGTGTAACCAGTCCTGCTGGACCTGCTCCAAACAGGATTCAAACCGGTGTCTCTGGCATGGGAGGCAGGCATGCTAATGAGGAGGCTAAAGGCTACAGCCTCTAGTGTCAATTGCTAGTGTGCATCTTGAGGCCAAGGGAGTGAGGTTTACACACTGCACAGCTACCTTCCAGCTGGCTACCGTTACACTTACCCCCCTACACCTCACTCCCATCTGAGACACAGTACCACAGCAACCGGTCCTGCTCCGAACGGGATTCTACCAGTATCTCTGCATGGGAGGGGGGTATGCAAATGAGGAGGCTAAAGGCTGCAGCCCCTAGTGTCAGTCGCTAGTGCACATCTTGAGGCCAAGGGAGTGAGGTTTACACAATGTACAGCTACCTACCAGCTGGCTACCATTACACTCCCCCCCATAAACCTCACTCCCATCCGGGTCATGGCACCGCTGTAACCAGTCTTGGGATGGGAGGCAGGTGCACTAACGAGGAGGCTAAAGGCTACAGCCACTAGCATCAGTCTCTAGTGCACCTCTTGAGGCCAAGGGAGTGAGGTATACTCACACTGCACAGCTCCCTACCAGCTTGCTACTGTTACAAAGGCGTTGTTACCATGGAAATGACTGCAACAGAGCTCAACAGTGACCGCCCACACCCCTACAGCACTGATGAATTAAATCCTTCACTCTCAATCAACTTAAATATTTGCTAGCCCTATCACTCTGTGATTCTTCTATTACTTACATCTTGAGCATTGCCTCTAATTCATTCCGAATCACTTTTTTGTTGTGTTACCGGCGGAGTCTCAACATGTTGTTTTATGAGGTTCGTATGACCGGGGAGAGGGGAGAACACGTCTACAAACTCCTTTTGCAACTTGGCCACCTCCGTGAGATGAGATGGCGAGAGGTGGTCTCCACAAAGGAACAGGGTGAGTGACTTTGAACTTCACCTCCGGACCGTGCTCCGCCCTCTCTGGAACTACCGTTACCATGGACATGGGGACCACCTTTCTCCACAATTTAAGGAGGTTGAGGTTTAAATTGTATGTGCTCTGCCTCTATCCATTCATTTGACCTTATAACCAAGATCCCCAACTCGCCATGTGACCTCAAAGGGTTCTCTCCACTTGGCGAGAAATTTAGAGCTTGAAGTGGGCATTAATACAAGGGATTTGTCTCCTGGTGCAAATTCCCATAACTGAGCACCCTTATAATAGAGCCGGCTTTGTCTCTCTTGAGCTTGGAGCAAATTTCCCTGTGATAACCCACACATTGTGTGTAGCTTTGCTCGAAGATCAAGGACATATTGAAGTAAATTTCTGCTTTTGGAAGGTCCCTCCTCCCAAACCTCCCATATGACATCAAGCACCCCCGTGGGACTGATGTCCATACAGGAGCTCGAAGAGGGAAAACCCAGTGGAGGCTTGCGGGCCCTCCCTGACTGCAAATAATAGGGGTTCCAGTCATTTATCCAAGTTTCTAGCGTCCTCGCATATGAATTTACGAATTATAATCTTTAGGGTCCGATTAAATCGTTGGACTAGCCCATCAATTTGTGGGTGATAAATGCTGGTGTGAATTGATTTAATCCCCAACAACTCAGTTCACGCAGTGTACATAACATAAATGTTATATATTGATCGGTGAGAATTTCCTTCGGAATTCCCACCCAGGAGATAATTTTGAATAATGCCTCTGCAACACTGCATGCTGAGATGTTGCGCAAAGTCACTGCGCTTTGGGACATCGCATTGCATAATCCACCAGTGCTAATAAAAAAAAAATCTGCATGCTGACCGCTCTAATAGCATGATGAGGTCCATGCTATTCTTTCGAAGGGGGCCTCGATTAATGGTAACGGGTCCTATGGCGCTCCTTGGGTGGCCGGTGGATTCATTAACTGACATTCGCAGCATACTGCACACCATCTGCGAACATCCCAGCGAATGCCCAACCAATAAAAGCAGGCCATTAACCGGTACAATGTCCTTTCTTGCCCTAAGTGACCTGCCATAAGATTATGGTGAGACGCTTGGAAAAGTGTTTCTCGACAGCTCTTCTGGACTAATAACTGGGTTGTATTTCATACTATGAGTTTGTGTGTCCCAAAGCCCCATCATGAAACAAGCTGTAGTGAATCGAGGTTTGATTACAGCCAGAATCCTCCAGGGCTTGGTAAGCACGCCCTTAATTATTACAGGTACACAGTACGTCCCTGCTCAATCGGGGGCGGTCTGTGGCGTGTCGGGGATCTGGACCCATGTCCCCACCTCCATTACCGGACACCGGTCTTGGGTGTGTCCAGACTCCCTGTTGCACTTGTGGCGGCGGAGACATCATCCTGGGAGTGGCGGCGGAGAGGGGGAGGGGGGACCGGCAGACAGTGCAGCCCACAGAAGCTGGGCACCAGTTTGGGTGGAAAAACTACCCTTTTTATGGGGAGTGGGTACAGGAAGAGGGGGAGGAGGGGGAGGGACAAGAGGGGGAGGAGCAGCAGGAGAGAGAGTGTTAGAGAGAGATATGTTGACTTCAGGATAGGCCACCATGTGGGCTTCGTGCAGCTAGACGACGATAGCACTGGACCCTTGCGGTTCCTCAGGGCAGAGGAATGGTCAACTGCACCATAAGATCGATGACATCATCCACATCAAGGATTTCCTTGGCTAGCACCCACTTCCAGCAGGCATCACGGAGTTGCTGGGCAAATGTGAACAGGCAGCCAGCTTCGCTAAGTCTAAGGGAGCAGAACAGCTGGCGATGTTGTACCGGCGTGTGGCCGACCAGTTGCAGGACAGTGTACTTCAACTTTGAGTAATCCAGGTGGTCTACAGTTGGTAATTGCGTCGCTGTGAGCTGGGCCACCCGGAAAGCAATGGCAGCAGGTGGAGGGCCCATTGTGTTCGCAGCCAGCCGGAGGCAGTGGTTGACTGATCAAACAGGCTTGTGAACGCCTCTGGATCATCCTTGGGCCCCATCTTCGTGAGCACAAGGTGTGACTTCATCGCTGCTTCCAGGGCCGTGGTGGAAGACCCGCCTGGAGCTAACCAACTCCGTAAGACCTGCCCATCCTCTGCCTGTGCATGAAGGAGCTGCTGGAAGCAGTGCTCCTGGGCAAGGACAGTTGATGGTGAGTCTCCTGGATGCTAGCCAAGGAGCGGATGACTTCTGTCAGCGTTGATGTGTCCATGGCAGCCAGTCTTCTTCCCAAATCCTGGATTTTTGCACAAGTGTAGATGTTCTGAAAGTTGAGGGGAAACAAGGAAGCAGGAGCCGACGTCGCAGTTCACGTGAATGTTCTTTTTATTCTCAGGGGTTTTACTCAAAATATGCTTTTCAGCAAGAACTTCAGTTAATACACATCAGCGTCAATGATTACAGTCAGTCAGCATAAATTCGATAGATGCTAAATATAAACAGCTTTTCAGCGTTCAGCTCCAGTCTGGTTATGTGCATGTGACTCCCCGTCTCCGCCATCACTGAACTGAGACAGGTGTTTAGAGTCAGTAATCACCAGGAGATGGCTCTTTCTGCTTCCTCTCTCCCCACTGACAGACACACGACCACGTTCCCATCTCCACAATACCAAAACCGAAACCACTGAAAAAGTGGGAAATCTGGTGAAGTGATTAATTATACTGTATATGCAAATTCCAAAAAATTATGGCATGAATATCTGGGGGAGTTGTCCTGTTTGTTTACTACTAATATGATTGACAGATATTTTCATGATGGGTGGAGTGTTGAAATGTTCTCACAGAGTCTTGTCTCAACAATGTTCAAAAGATCCTGGGTATATTATACATCCTCGGTTCTTGCATTCTTGAGTATTGGAATTGAACTTCGGCAGTGGATGATGAAGTCGAATGAGTGCATGAGAACGTATAATCACAAAAGAATGCAGATTGAAAAGCCCTTGTTTCTAAATCTCCACTTTAAAAGTATAACCAATGACCATAGTGTTCTGTCATCAGGACAGATTGCCAACCACACCACAACCAGAGGCAAGAGAGGCATCTTATTCACAGTCAACTTTGAGACTTCTAGAGAAAAACTCAGAAGAACACTAGATTCTCTAGATAAGATATAACCATTTAGCTAATGGGTCAAAGAAAGTGTAGGAAAACAGGAAGCAGATGTTATCAGCATTCCTCAGAAGGGAGATTACAACAGGCTGAGTTCTCAAGAAGAGCTTCAAGACTTCTCCGGTTGAGGCTGAACATACATAAATAAAATACACAAGCATTACTGTCTGATGCTAGCAGTTTTATGAGCATATATAGCTCAAAAGATTTCTACATCCGAACAAGTCAGAAACGTTCTACTTCATCCTTTCTACAGTCACAAATAGGGATAACAAAAGCATTAGCATACTTTTACTTATACAAAGACAAGTGAAGTGAAAGTAAATTGAGCATGCAAGTACTGAAAGAATCTCATGTTTTACATGGTCAAAACTACAATGTGTCAGGTCTTTTGATTTCAAGTTTTAGTAATGTTTGCAAAAAACTGTGCTTTTAAAAGCCATTAAAATCTTTAGAGCTTTACACCTCTATACACTGACCCTCTGAGCAAGAAATGTAAAGGTTGAGCTTTATTGACAACATCCTGTTTATGGCATAGTGTTACCACAAAATAAAAAGCAATAATAAAGCAAAAATGGTGGCTATATTAATCCAATTACAATGGAAGTAAAAATAACTTGTTAATAACAATAAGTTATTTACAATATTTTAACTAAAGCTGGTAAACCCCAAGGATACAAAAATAACTTTTCACATAGAGAAACTTGGTGCAAGGGGATGTATGAAATCACTTAGTTTCACATAGGTGCCCAAGCAGTGTAACCAAAGGTGTAGTTAATCAGATTAACTATATACATGTTACACTAATGTTTTGTCTTCATATTGAATAGTATATCTACTGTGTTATCAATTAAAACAATTGCTTGTGCTCTCTTTCTTTAAAATAAAGGCTATTTGGTTTGATATTTTGCTATTTAATGTAGTGATATTCAGGTCTTTTTAAGGGTGGCTTAAGTGTCCACATACATTTTGGAGCCACTATATGTGTTTATAAAAAAAGCAAGTTCCTAAGCTGCAAGTGCATTACAATATCCATGATTTCTGCTTTGTTCATTTGTATTTTTAGTGGTGATGGACATTATGCCTCAAATGCTGTTTATACAGCTTGTTTTGAACCCAGAACATTCATTTAACACAGCTCAAACACGCTTTAAAACAGTTACATAGATGATCTACCGAACTGGCCACGATCAGACCAATAAAACAAGTTCTAAAAGATCTGATACTATCAGTATACCACACAGCCTGAAATTTGAAAACGGACTGAAGATATACAGAGAGAGAGAGAGAGAGAGAGAGAGAGAGAGAGAGAGAGAGTAAATTCTTTATTAAAAAGTATGTGATCATAGCTCCTCAATGGCACAGATCCAGCCAGACAAACTGATCCTACAGTGCTCTGTACAGGCATGGAGGACAAACACTGATATGATACATAGTTAAGCTTGTGTGAGTGTCCTCACGAACAAAGGACAGGAGAAGACTGCAGGCTAAACCAGTGTTGCTGGTTGTATGTATTCACATAAAGCAATGCCACACTAGTGCCTACACGCACAATTGCACAACATTTAAAGAAGCACACTGATACTGATATGAACAGTGGAAAACTGCAGAGAGTGCATATTTAAGACATATATGTTTTAGTCATGTAGTAAGTATGATCAAAAAAAGATGGTAATCAAACTAAATTAATCTCGACAACGGAAATCAGCTGCTCTATGGCAGAGAATTGCACACACACACACACACACACAATTTTTTTATTGTAGACGTTGTCAATAATGTCAACTAAATGTTTCATCCCTACTTCTGTCTGAACGCAAGCCAGAACACAAAAGTCTGAAAATGTGTTTCTGGGATCAGACCCTATTATTATTGTTGTGTTACTGTATGAACAAAAGCAGAGCCTATACCGCGAGGGGTGTGTGTCACAGTGATGACGTAGATCAAATGTATTTTATAGTCGTGTTTTAGCACTCTAAAAAAAAATTTAATATTTAAAAACAGAAGAGAAATGGACTAATGTGCTTGCTTGCATAAAATAAAATGCTTAATGGAAAAATATTTTCTTTCCCCATAAACTGGGGTTTCATTCATTTGGCAAAGGATAGTGAGATTGAGAGACTGGATTGGATTCTGCCTGATAGTTGAATTCATACATTAATCTCCTTAGACCCAAGAATGACTGCTGTGTGCATTTTCCATTTCCTTTTTGATTTTTAAATAGTAGCACCTAATAAACATGCAAAAAAGCAAAAATAAAAAAACAAATCTAGAGCAAATAGTTTTCCTAAAAATTAAGGGCAGCATATGTATGTGGACAGAAGGACTAAATTGTGAAATTTTAAATAATGCCAAGCTATAGAAAGCCAGATTTATTTTTTTGTATCAAATTGTTTATTATGTACAGACATTACATAAGAAATTTGCATAATTAATTCTGATTCAAAGTAATGGCCAACATCATCCAATCACTGCCAATCATGTTAAAATATAATTATACATTATAAATTCTGAATCTACATATTGATTACCATTGTCTTGTGTCTTCCAAACATGTTGAGTGGACCAGACATCATCTGTAGCCTGAAACTGAACTTTTGATAGGAAGTTTGAATTGAATGCACTTACCTGCACAGAGAGCTATAGGATGATCCCCTGCTCCCTATTTAGTGCATGACTTAACCTCCAGTGTGCTGTCTCTCAGCACTGACCTCAGAAGAGTTCAAAATGCACATGATTTTCATCCTAACTCTATATCAGACCTCTGAAAGCAAAAATTTTCATCTTTTGGATGAACTCATTGATTCTCAATGTGAAAATGCACAGTAAATATAGGATTTCTAAGAAGAAAATGTGCTAAAGAACACGTAAGTGCACATTGGGTTCACAATAAATTGCTCAAATTGTAAAACAAAATATTAAAAAAGACATATCGGATGAAACTAGAGACTCTTATCTTTCGACTCAAACAGGTTTCAATATAAAAAATGTATTAGGTTTCTTATCAGATGTAGTTAAGTTGACGTTTCTCCCAAAGACAAACTCTGCTGTGGTCAACGCAATGTTGTTTTGTCACATGACTCCATGCGTCGAAAGTTTAAGCCTTTACTTAGAACACATCCATCCATCCATCCATCGTCAACCGCTTATCCTGTGTACAGGGTCGCGGGGGGCTGGAGCCTATCCCAGCTAACATTGGGCGAAAGGCGGGGTACACCCTGGACAGGTCGCCAGTTAATCGCAGGGTACTTAGAACACAGAGTCTTCTTAACTGAGATCAGTCGGTTTAAATTAATTTGAATTATGCTAAGCCAAAATACAACGTCCACACATGTGTAAGCGGAGTCACAAGTGGTTAAGTCACATTAAGCATTTTTATGTAAGGCATTTTACAATGTCCTGTTAATCAAAAGAACGCAAAATAAAATGTCCCTGTGATAAGCAGGAGGGCATGGCTGGGCCGTGATGGAGCACGGCCTGCGCTGAATCAGCTGATAAGTGGGAGAGTGAGATAAGTGGCAGCCAGAGATGCTGGTTCAAGAGAGAGAGACACACACGGCTGTGTTGCATATGTGTCTGTGTCCTTATCTTTTATGTTGTTTTAAGATCATTTATATCATTAAAGTTTATGTTTACTGTTCCGTTTTCCTGTTTACAGTGGTGCTGATACCCGAGCAGGAGGAGGGGTGCACTGATGCAGAGTCCTTGCCGCTGCCATCCACCAGGGGAGCAGCCACAGGCGTCTGCCTGGAGACGGAGTGGTCGCTGCCGGTCTTAGAAAACACCACTAAAAGAGTATGTATAGTACTGTGCAAAAGTTTTAGGCACTTGTGAAAAATGTTGCATAGTGAGAATTTCTTTAAAAAAAAACATTAATAGTTTTCATTTATCAATTTACGTCATACAAAGTGTAAGGCGGGTGCCAGCGAGTCTGGGCTATTCCTCGACAAGACAAAAGGCTCTCATGAGAATTAACATTTAACTATCTCTTGCACATGTAACAGCAACATCCGAGATGCAACAAACTGTGCAGCTAACACCTCCCTTCTACAGTCTCATCATCTCCCCTTACTCCCCCCTTCTCCTCCTCACTTAAAGCTCACTAAAAACCTATGAAATGTGAAGTGTGTACAAAAAGTAACTATAACATGTTTGGTATCATTTAAAGTGTCTCAGTGCGCCTGGTAAACTGGTCTCATCCTCCCAGCCATAATGAAAAGCAAAAAGAAGTTAGAAAATATGAGAGATGTGGTGTGCCCCTTAAAGGTGTGCCCTCCCCCAGATCCTCCATACCTACTATATGTACACTACCGTTCAAAAGTTTGGGGTCACTTGTCTGAAATGTTTCTCATGATCTTAAAAATCTTTTGATCTGAAGGTGTATGCTTAAAAGTTTGAAATTAACTTTGTAGACAAAATATTACTCTGCCAAAACATATACATTTATTTAATTACAAATCTAAAATTTCCTAAAAAAAAAAAGTTTTTGAAATGGATGACTTGGATCAAAATATGAAGAAAAGAAGCCAATAAGTGCCCAACATAGATGGGAACTCCTTCAATACTGTTTAAAAAGCATCCCGGGGTGATTCCTCAAGAAGTTGGTTGAGAAAATGTCACGAGTACATGTCTGCAAAATCTAGGCAAAGGGTGACTACTTTGAAGATGCTAAAATATTACATAGTTTTGGATTTATTTTGGATTTTTTTGGTCACAAAATAATTCCCATATTTCCATTTCTATTATTCCATAGTTTTGCTGACTACTATTATTCTAAAATGTGAAATAAATAAATAAATAAAGAATGAGTAAGTGACCCCAAACTTTTGAACGGTAGTGTAAATGTACAGGAACCCTCTCAATAGGGGACCAAAATCTAATTATAATGACAGACACCACCATTTGGTTAGCTTATTGAATTATTTGGGTATTTAAGGAGATGTGGCACATCGTTTGTGGTTCTCTGTAGTCAGACAATCCCACACAGTTTACTGTGTGTAATTTATATCAGGCAACTGCAATGAACATATTATGTTACCTGGTCAATAAAGTGTAAACATTTGATTTTATTCTGACTGACTCTGAAATTGTTTTTCCCAAACAGATTAAACGATTCGTATGTTACCGCAAGTCTGCGTCAGATTAGTAACGACTAATATTTGGCATCAATTCAAGTGTACTTGGTTTGCAAAGACAGAAAGGGAATTTCCATTTAGAACAGCTAAATGCTGCTTGACCAAACTAAATTCGGGTGTGTCTTACCTTTGTTTTAATTTGATGTTTCTACAGATAATTGTACGCGGGAAACCACGACATGGCCAATCCAAAGCTATTACAAGAGAAGTTATGTTGGTCAACTTACATCTGTAATAGTGGCCGTGACCTCTACTGAAGAAAACATTAAGTTAAATTCAAGTGTATGCAATTCCATGGGGGCTATACTGATGTATCTTTGATTGTGTATACGTGAACGTGACCAATCTTAGGTATACAGCAATTACCTCTGTTTGATGATCCAATACTGGCCGCTTGTGATCGTGAGACCCGCAGTGTAGAGAAAAACACGTGAGGACCTCAAAGCGACATAGTTTCCTAATCTGAACGGGTAAAATATAATTAAAGGAGTTAAAAAGAATAATCAAACATTCTCTCACTTTTAATGATGCTCAGATATAATTAAAACCTTTTTCATTTATGGAGTCAGATGAAATAACGAGGTAATGCATAAGAGAAAATGTATTTCATTTAATCTGGTTGTGTTGCTAAAAGAAAGACAGTAACGCGCAGATACCTTCACCCGTATTATTGGAGACCACCGTTGGACCAATAAACAGGCTTACAAAAGACCAGTATACATAAAAAAGCTAAATCAATATTTGGCTTGACCACCTTTGCCTTCAAAACTGCACCATTTCTCCTAATAAGTAATCCTGGATACAGTTTTTCTTGGTTGCTTGCAGATGGGACTTTCCAAGCTTCTTGGAGAATTCACCACAATTATTCTATCTATTTAGGCTGTCTCAATTGCTTCCATCTCTTCATGTAATTCCTGACTGATTCAATTTTCAGTGGGGGGCTCTGTGGAGGCCATACCACCTGTTGCAGTGTTCCCTGTTGTTCTATTCTATTCTATTTGCAAAAGGAATCTTTGCGATTCTAAAATGTACATTTCCTATTGACACACTAAAGCTGAAGATATAAATAATCATTTTAAGACAAATGTTTTTGTGAAACGTCTTATGTGCCATTTGCACAGTAGTGTATGTTGACACACGACTTCAGTGAGAGTGAAAGTTTGGAGAAGAGGATTGTAGGATGTAAGATAGCAAAGCAGCACATTCTTGTCCGGTCAAAGACACAAGAGGACTGCCATCTGGTAGAAGCAGGGAAAGTGGACTAGATTACGACACAAGCCTGTCTGCTGTGGCTTCCTGATTATATTCCACTTCCCCAATGACACAGAGGACAGAGAAAGGGTTACTGGGGGCATAGACAAACTCCAAATCATCTTGTGTCAGCCCTGACCAACTATCATAATTTTAATCAGCGTTAACCACAATCCATGCTATGACATCAGTTACACTTGCATACAAAAAAACATAAGAGGAAAGGCCTCTTATATTTTTTTCCTTTAGTATGAGAATCTATATATTTTCCAAAACCTAGTTTGCGGTGTTGCTGGCCTACATAGGCAGCTGGCTGTAGGTCCTTTTACATGAGTCGCATGTAAACGGCTTTATAAACGGCTGTTAACACTACAATGAACTCCTCGGGTGCAGCTTGTAGATTTCAGCTCAAGAGTTGTGCTGGGATAATCCCAGCATTAATGGGAAGCTTGATATAACTAACTCATAAAAACAGGAAGAACTCAAAGGTCTCAAAATAAAAGTCTCATAAAAAACATAAAAGCTCTATTCAAATGGATGTGTGAAATTGAAGACAGAAATATTTAAAAATGTAATATTCAAAAAGTAGCAATAATAATCATAATAACAATTATGTAGTATTAAATGGTTGCAATATTATTATTATCTATAAGCAATATCACAAACGCAAACAGCCTTGTGCCACAGGTAATCAGATTTTTTTCATTAATGTTTTCATTAAAACTGTGAAGCTCTGTTGTGCATAATTTTATTTTACCCAAAATAAAATTCAAATTTTTTTTTGGAATAAATAAAAATAATATATATATATATATATATATATATATATATATATATATATATATAGATCAATTGTCACTACTAAGAGAGTATATTTCTGCTAAAAGGGTATATTTGCTCTTTAAGAGCAAAGATATTGACTTGATTTTTTTTTTAAAGACACATCTTTATAAAGATTCCTTTCCATCTTTGTGTGATTCCAGGATGTGGTCGTTAGCTCTCCACCTCCGATGGCCACAGATGCTGCCTCAAGTGTCTGGGCAGCGGTCACGCTGAGGCAGTGTTTGTGGATGGTTCATGTTCTAATTGCGAGAATATGACCATAGCAAATTTTGCAGTCGCGGCCACTCCAGCCACACCCTGCGCTGCGCCTTCTACCTACGAGTTCAATGGGAGCTAAATCCCCGCGGACCTCCCTTTCCCAAGCACGCTCATTTGCCCCTGTTGAGATCCGAGATGAGACCAGTTTGCCTCATGGCCAGCTTTCATGGATCGCGAGCAGGATGAGTTCTCGATCGCTGCATCTGAGATTGCACTGATGTAGTCAGAGTCCGAGGACTCGACTGGGCTGCCACCTTCGGGTCTGCCTGCCCAGTCTGAGGCTGACGCAAAGCTGACCGCTATGCTTTCCTGGGCTGCTGCGAGTATCGGGTCTGACTGGAACCCTCGTCCTCCCCTGAGCCCTTACCTTATGCCGGTACCTTTCTTCCCAGAAGGCACGACAAACTGACGAAGTCATGGAAGGCACCTTTTGCTGCCCAAAGCCGACATCCAGATTAGTCTGCTCTCACTACTCTTGACGGCGGGGTGGCCCACGAGTACGCGGAGGTTCCTCAGGTGGATAAGGTGGTCGTGTAGCACCAATGCCCCCAAAATGCCGCCACCAGGCGGAATTGTCAAGCACTCCCCTCAAGGGCCTGTAGGACTAAGTTGTCACTGAAGACCAAAGCCTACAGTGCTGCTGGACAGGCCACCATCGCCCTGCATGCCATGGCCCTCCTGCAAGTACACCAGGCCAAGGCACTGAAAGAACTGCACGTGGTGACCCCAATGTGCTGTAGGAGCTGCACTCGATGACCGACCTCACCCTCCGGGCGACGAAGGTCATGGCGCGAGCACTCGGGCAGGCGATGTCCACCTTGGTGGTCCAGGAGCACCACCTGTGGCTGAATCTGGTCGAGATGAGGGACGCCGACAAAGTTCGCTTTCTCAACGTGCCCATCTCCCAGATCGGCCTATTCGGCGACACCGTTGAGGACTTTGACCAGCAGTTCTCGGCCATGAAAAAGAAGACAGAGGCTATACAGCACATATTGCGCTGGTGCGGCTCAAGATCCCGTATCCCTTCTGCTTGCCGAGGGCATCCCCTTGCGGTGTCGAAAGCCCAGGCCGCTCTGCCACAGCCCGAGCCCAATTCTCGGCCCCAGCGTAGAGCCCCCCGCAGGAAGCGGACACTTGCAACTGCTTGCACCTGCATCAGCAGTTCACATAACACGGTTCAGCTGTTATGGCGTTTTTCTATAGGGACCCCTAGTGTCACTACATTGACACAACGTCGAGTGAGTGACAGAATGGGAATGTCTGGGTTACTGTTGCAACTTGTCATTGCTGTCATTGTGTCCCTCTTGCAACAATGCTCTACTAGCTGCTGAAATTGCCAGGACCTTGTCTCGGCTCCTCAGCACAAAACCTGAATGAGAGTGGGCATTCCTTCTCCTTTTATACCCGTATGTCCAGGGGAGTGGCCTCCATCAGGCAATGGAAGTTATGACAGTAACCGAGACGTTTTCCTGAGAGGAAATAGAGGTCAAGACCAGAGCAAGGCAGAGAGACTTCCAGTCAAACATCTCACTTCATAAGAGTAAGACAACACAAATTAGACACTCTTCAAGTTTAAACTCAACCATTTCAAGTTAGAATACTGAAAAAATGGCACCAGGAAAACAAATTACATGGGGGTGTGACATTATTTGGTTTAATATTAATCCAATCTAATTAGATACCACAAACAATTTAATAATTAATCTCTCTAGAGACCAACGCCACATGACATCTTGCTTCCTGAGGCAGTGCTCAGCCTAAATTCAGTGCATGTCCCACAGACTCAAAACAGAACTGTCATTTCTGCTTATTGGGTTAAATAACACTACTGAAATTAACCAAAATGCTGGTGCAGCCCATGTGCTGCACACCAGACTGAGACCGAATACAGTGAATCAAGTCTTGTGTATTTTCAAATCTGAATAAAGGCTTGTGTATTTTTAAAGGTCACAGTTTGGATTTGGATCAGGCAGACTGATCCAAAACATGTACCAGTCTTATTAACCTTATTAACTGGCAAAATAGAGTCCAAACAGTATTTTCCTATGCCTGATGCTGATATCTAAAGACAGAAACGCCGATATAGTGCATATATTTAGCTGAAATAGAAAATAAATAAAAAAACATTAGGCATGACAGGCAGTGTTTTACAGTTATTTTACCATGGTAAAATGTTGTTCTTTGGCACAACCCAAAATGAAGCAACAGCAAAATAATAAAAGACACAGATGTTCTTAATAATAAATTTTTTATAAAAGACTTCAAATTCATTTGAAACTTGTAAAAGATTCATTATAAAATAACAAGGCTGGCAGTGGATTTTAAAACTGAATCATCTGAGACCAAACTGTACTCACAATTAACGGACCATCCATATATCACTTTGGGTAACTTGGCTTTTGTGACTGGATGGAGCATAAGGAAAGACAAGCCTGATCTAGTGTTATCAAAAGTACTGGTACTTATGTAGGTACAAAGTCGGTACTAAAATAAAAAAGATGTAATGATACCAGTTTTTCTGCAGTACCGGTAGTACCGAGCACCGACTCTGTATACAATATAAGTATATATAAATGCTCACAAGCTTAATTTGAATGAGTGCTCTGTTACTCCTTACACTGAAATGGACAATTAATCAAATTAAAATTGTAAAATGTCCTGGTGTGATTTATTAAAATACTGAAGGCTGCAATCTTAGCGTAGACGAGCTGCATGCTTTAAATGAATGTATGAATTTGACCCCTCATACTCTGGAAACTCCAAGGACATTGAGAATCCTTCACATTTGAGATGACAAAGCAGAGCACTAATCCACTGAGAACCATGCAGCACATGTAAACTCTGTATTTATATAATACAGCATTTGTGCTTTAATCTTAACTCAATTTTATTTATTTAGCATTTAAAACAAGAGTTGACCAAAGAGTTTCACAGTGATAAGATTTAAAACATAACATCTAAAAATTACCACATACACAAATATCAGTAGTCTAAAATCCAAACACTCCAAAACTGTGTCCTACATTTAATTTGTCAGACTCAAAGTACAGTGTAAACAGATGAGATTTCAGACGTGACTTGAAAGTTGGTTGTGTCTAGAAGGGATTGCTCTTTCGTCAATCTCGCAAGATTCTACAACTCAAAAGATAATTCACGGCATTTGAAGTCACACAACAATGATAAGTGCTAGTAAAATATTATTTTAAACTGACTGCATTGATAAATAGGCATTCTTGATTATTAATTCAAGCTCTAAAATAAATATTTCACATAATACATTTGATAACTTAATCTCTATTTGTGGTACTGTTTGTAATGAGATATTGTACGTCGGTGAAGAAGTACATCAATCAGTGCCGGTAGTAGGAGTCTAACTGGGTAGTCTAGTGTTAACTAATTTAGAATAAGAGGTTTAGGTCTGTGCATAAGAGGTTTAGGATTCTAATCCACCCATTGCAACTTTATATTTTAATTAACAAAGATTGTGTCCGCACCTCAGTGGATGTACCTGTATATCTTGAGCGAGGACACATTTGTTTGCAATTTTCTGTGTGATTCGACTGGAAAAGAGTGCAAACTGCGGCACATATGTTGCTATCTTCTTAATACTGTATAATTAATGCAGTAATGTATAAAATTAAAAGCAGTTCATGAGCATGCCGTTATTTTGCTAGTCATCTTGAACTGATCTTAAACTGTATATGTCATTCTTTTGATAAACATAGTTAATTAATGAACATAGTTCCACATACTTAGACTATACATAACAGACTGTGCATGTGCGAGAAGTTGACAAAAGTGGGATCCATTCTAGATACGATCTTGGAAGTCTTCAATGATCACACTGGGCGGTGTTGCGAACTGTTTATCTGGAAAAGCTTCCAGAAAAAACACATCATAATAAAAGCACAATTCAAAATCAAAGCTAGATGTTTGAAATTGAAGAAATGAAATACAAAATTTATAAGAATAATAAGAATAATTAATTTATCACAAGCAAGACAGATGTTGAATAAAAGTTTGGCAAAAAAAAATGCAATGACGTGTTAACAAGTTATCTTTAATCTTTAATCTTAAATCTTTTAAAAATGAAAAGGTCTCTAATGACCTTATACACTTTTGTGTGTGTTACGATATCTATAAGAGAGAGATTGAGGTATGCTAAAGCACTGTGGGCACAACTCCAAAAAATGGATCCAGTAAAAGGGGTTCGATTGAGGTCCCGGATCATTAAAGACCCAAGGTATGCGTTTAAGGGTTAAAATGCATGCAGGTCTGTTAATTCAAATGCAATATAGCTTTACCACACGCAATGCATCTCAGCCACCATGACCACTACATAAATTCTAAAAATTATAGTCTATTATTAAGCCTAAAATCTTACTCTCATCTTAAAGTTCATTAAAATATTAAAATGACTAATTTTAATCAACATATCGAGTTAGGCCTATTCTGTGAATTTTTGGTAGGAAATTTCCAGTGGGATTCTTGGGGAATCATCCGTGCATCTTACGTAATTATTCAGTTTGAACAGGGTAGACTGTCCCATGCTGTTTTGCAGCTAACAGCAGCACTTTTTCTGCAGCCTCAAACTCTTTTCTCTCTCACCATGACACTGTCATCTTTCCCCACATTAGTGCATTAGAGTTGCTGAGTGCCTATACAGAGACATGGTCAGAGACTAAGTGTATTTATTGAACGTAGTGCAAAGACAACATAGTGAGTTACAGCAGAGAATTGAGCTGATAAAGAATATAAAGAGAAAGAGACAGTTGAGGGGAGTTAAGAGGACAGGGAGTTACACCCCAACAGCTCTGACACAATTTGAACACTGTATGAAGCAATCTACTATTCAAGCCAGCAAACTCAGTCCACAGACAACAACTGACGACCATTTAGTTTTTTACAAAACATCAAAAGTGGTCTGACAAAAAAGAAAACAATACAGAGGAACAACAAAATTATCCATTACACTCTTATGAATCCTATTCACTCATATGCTTATTCCATTCCCATCTGTCATTTTGATAATGTTGCCGTATGAATGTTTCTAACACATAAATTACATTAACAGTTCCACTAGGCATCTAATTTAGAATAGTTACTGTATCTAATGTATGAGCACATAGACTGTGGTCGATCAGGGTCACAAACATGCACAAACAGCGACACTGGTTGTTCTCCCAGGATATGCCAGGAGCTGCAACCTCACACCTGGTCATCGGTCAAGCACAGGGATTAGCCTGCAGTTATGACAGCTTATACCTATATGACAAGCAAATCATAGGTAAATAGGCATTTTAATTATTTGGCAGATGCATGATGATGCAATGTTTGATGAAACAGATTAGTTGGCCGAGGGAGATGGGGGGAGCAACAATAGTCATGAGATTAACCTTTGATTACAGTTATTATTTCTAAAGACACACCTACATTCCGTAAGAGTGTGTAAAAAAACTGAAAACAGGTGTTAGGGCTGCACGGTAATGGTAAAAATGCTAATCAAGATAATCTTGCTCAAAATTTATTTCATGATTATTAATCATGATTACTCTGCCATTTGAGAATACTACAATTTGGACCAGAAAAATAAAAATAAAAAATACAAATACTGTTGTCACTGCTTAGAAATCAATTCTAAAAGAACAAAAAACATAAAATTACATTAAAGGTGCACTCAGTCATTTTTTCTCATTAAAAATATTTTACTCCTAAAGAAATTAATTGTAATTTTTAAATGTATATATTAAATCATGAGCATGAAATGAAGAATCCAGTCACATCAGAAACCTAATAAAAGCTGTTTTATTATACATGGAGAGGGTCCCCTCATAGGGGCTGGCATGTTTAGATCACATAATCTCAGTAGACGCCCTGTTATTAGACATTTTCACTCATATTTCGAAAACATGCATGAAGCCAGAGACAATCCGAAGGGAAGGACTTTGAATTGATATATCATCTTTCGAATGTGAATATCAAGAACATCCTGTGGCACAGTACAATTCTGATATGAAAGTATGCGTCCTTTAGATCTATTGACACACACCAGTCCCATGGGTGGATGTGCGATAAGATCTGTTTCTGAGTTAACATTTTGAAAGCCACCATCTTTTTTTGGAACGAGAAATTAGCAGCAGTAAAACCCTTTGTGAGTTTAGCAGTCTGGAACAATCACGTCTTTCGTTAGGAGATTGTGAATCTCTGCCAGTAACAACGGTGCGTTTTGCGACAGAACCGTGGACAGTATAATGCCGTTGAATCGAGGCAGCCTGCACACAAATTGGAGCCATGAAATATAGCCATGCTCAGTTGTGTTTTGCACCCAATCTGATACACCCATGACAGTTCGCCATAAGCATGCGTGGTGAGACACCGGGTGCATCACTTCGCTCTTTACAAATTGACAGAGCGCCGCTCGCTATAGGAAAGCGGTTGATCATAGTGTGTAGGGTGTGAAAAACATGAAGAGAAATTGAGCCCTCTTTTTGATAATGTGTGTGCATCTTGTGCGAATGTGTGAGCGTTTGGCGGCACCGAGGACGGGGGGTGGGGTTTTTCACCGGGCACTGGCTCGAAGCAGAGCGTGAGCAGGGCAGATGAGAGGGAACACTTTCCTTAATCAAAAGTGCTTCATCGCTTGCGACTGCTTTTGTGCCGCAACTAATTGTTCAGAAAAGCTTTCCTTGGGGGCCTGAATAGCTCAGAGAGTATTGGCGCTGACTACCCCCACTGGAGTCACAAGTTCGAATCCAAGGTGTGCTGAGTGACTCCAGCCCGGTCTCCTAA
This sequence comes from Moxostoma hubbsi, assembly GCA_032164185.1. Classification (NCBI taxonomy): domain Eukaryota; kingdom Metazoa; phylum Chordata; class Actinopteri; order Cypriniformes; family Catostomidae; genus Moxostoma; species Moxostoma hubbsi. The sequence goes on from JAVLUX010000186.1 coordinate 5,317,673, forward strand.
CCAACCAAATTGGCCCGGTTGCTAGGGACGGTAGAGTGATATGGGGTAAACTCATTGTGGTCACGAATAGTGGTTTTCACTCTAAATGGGGTGTGCAGTAAATTGTGCATGGATCGTGGAGAGTAACATGAGCCTCCACATGCTGGGAGTCTCCGTGGTGTCATGCACAATGAGCCACGTGATAACATCCATGGATTGACCATCTCAGAAGCGGAGGCAACAGAGACTTGTCCACCACCACCCAGATTGAGGTGAGTAACCACACCACCACAAGGACCTACTAAGTAGTTGGGATAAAAAAAGAAAAGCCTTCCACAGCATTTCTGAAAAGGCTGTCATGGGAGGCAGGGGTGTCGAGTAGGGTGCCTTTCTCAGCATCACGCATTTCCATGAGCGTTAACCAGACATGCCGGTCCAAAACCACCAAATTACCCATCACCTTTCCGATGGCCTGCATGGAAAATTTAGTAGCTCGCAGCGTCAGATCTGTGGTGGTGCGGAGCTCTTTAACCACGTCAAGATTCGAGCCTTGCTCATCCACAACTTTGAGGAGCTTGGTCTGAATGTCTTAGAGCATTGCCATGCTATGGAGCACCAAACCAGCCTGGCCCGCCGCTGTGTAAACTCTTACAGCCATTTTGGATGTCAGTCGGCATATTTTAGATTTGTTTAGCAACTTGTAATTGCCAAACATACTTGGAATTATGGAAATGTGCAATTGAAGTAAATTAGTGTGCTTCAAATATAACGTGGTCAGCACAAGAGACACACACAAACCAAACCTAACACAGAGCTAGGGCTGGGAATTGATACAGGTTTCCCGATTCAATAGGATTCCAATTCATAAGCTCATGATTCGATTCCCGATCTCGATTTAATTCGATATCAATCCATTTTGCTTACATATAAAATAAATCCTCTCTCGGCCAATGCTCTTAATTATAAAATAACCTTCTAGTCAACCCTTTTAGGTACAATTCGAAAATAGAAATTTTACAAATTATATGTTATCATTATTTTTTTATCAAACATGAAACATTTTCAAATTCAATCTATTCCATCAATTAATTGCATAGATTTGAATTGTTTACTTGCATAATTTGTACAATTTACAAGTATTCACATTGATATGTAGAACATGTGCTTAAATGGTACCGTCTCCTTAAAAGAAGCGTAAATAATGAGAGAAGACGCATGTCATTTCTTTAGCGCATCCATGTGTGATTACAATTACATGTTTCTTTTTTGTTGTTAACCAACAACTGACTGTAAAAAACAGAAAGGGTATTAAAAGAGACATTATTCAGTGACAAAGATCCATGGATCTTGTCTTTGGACACAGAGAACGAGTTAAACCTAAATTTACTCTCAACACACAGTGAAAGGTCAACTATACTACTCAATCACTGGTGAGTGAACTCTGAACATTTACTAGCAGTGGGTAATCATAGATAATTTAAGTCACATAGTATGAGATTTGGTTGCCATGTGAGTGATATACTTGTATTATAGAGGTTTGCCACATAGAGTGAATGATCGATCTTGGGATTTATGAATCTATATTGAGAACAAATGAAGAATGCGATGCATCGGAAAAAATCTATATTTTTACCCAGCCCAATATAGAGCACAGCTGTTTTGTGTATAACACATAATCAGAGCACGAGAAGGAATTAATTTCATGTGTATCGAGCACAGAACCATTCTGAGAAACACTACATTATTGTCAACATGTGTGTTCCGAGTATGGGTAATACACTATAGATCAGAGCAGCTCACATCCAGTATAAATCATGTGATACTCGTGAACATATGTGGCTAGCCGGCTATGTATTTCAGTGTGTTCTCAAAAGTGAAACAGTGATTGGTCATTGGCAAATTTCTGAAGAGAGTGTGATAGGTCTGTTGAGGTGAATATGGACTTTGAAAGAGCTTGTGATTTTGCCTATCATCCGTAGACACTGTCTATAATGAAAATTAACAAAAAATTGCAGATTTACCTGGCTATTGGTTAATAATTTATGCTTAATAGCTAATATCGCAGACGGTTCTTCTTAATTAACATGAGAGGCAGAAATGTGATTGTGGTTAAAATATGATAAATTGTACAGCCCTAGTGGGTGTTTGCGTGTTTGAGGGTGTACATGCGTGCAAAATTGTGATCGTGTATGTGTGTGTTTACAGGGATTGGTGATTGAATAATAAATCCACAGGGACAGCTCATGGTGTTTACCAGCCTGGTAGAGACACCTGCTCACACACACACACACACACACACACACACACACACACACACACACACATACATAAACTTCCCGCTACCGCTCACACATTCAATCGCAAATAAAAAATTTGTAAACCCCAGATATATAAGGAACTACTGTTTGTTAGAAAATGTATTTATCTTCTCTAAAAAGTATTGAAAAGATAAAGGTATACTTCACACAATCCTAAACTATTTTCACTCTCTGTCTCTGTAGGAAAATCCAGTATAAGATGGTAGCTGTGTTTTGGAACATTGTAGATGATAGATGGTTTCTAGCTGTTCCAACTGGTTATTATCTGGTCAAAGTTGGTCACTGGGTGCTCAACCAGCCACAAACTTTTCAAAATTAGCTTAACCACCTAAAACTAGTCTGACCAGATGGTAGTTGGTTTCTTGCTGGTCCAAGATGGTCTAATGGCAAGCTTAGGTCAACTAGAACCCAGCTACCATGATTAAAAAACACCACTTAAAAACATCACTAGCAGCTTAAAACTGATTTTCCAGAGTACAGAGAATAACAAACAATAATCCATATCACTCAAAACTAAATTGCCATCAGTGTCCACCCAAACTTCTCTGACAACATTTGGATGACACACCATGCCCATCTTGCCATGGGTTAAACCAACACAACAGTTTGTGATGGCACCCACTAATAACTACCAAATGGAAATTCATCTTCCCCTAGTGTGCTTCATGTCAATGAAAGGGAAACCATTAAATCGCCATGGCATCTCAGCAGTGGTTCTGGTCCGGCGTTGGCTTTAACAATGTATGACAACAGCAAATTTGCATTAACAAAGCCATTACCCTAACACCCTATCTACACTAGACACGAGTGGCATGTCCAGAGTTGACAGCCTCAAGCGTTGAGGCACGTAGCATCAACAGATGTGTCCGGTGTAGACAGAGTGTAAGTATTAAACTTTAACAAGTTTACTATTTTGTACCATTTGTGCAACAAACATTGACTATACATAAAATTGTTGAGGACTGAGGAGAGGCTTGATTACTTTTGATTCACTTGCTAGCAACACAATAGCAAATAAATACATAGCAATGCCCTAACAACCATATAGCAATGTCCTAGCAACCACTCAGATAGTGTTGTCAGAAGTACCTTCGGTACTTCGGTACCAAGTCAGTACTAAACCAAAAAAGATGTAATGATACCAGTGATTCTACAGTACCGGTAGTACCGAGCACCAACTTAATTTTGTAACTACACACTGTCTTACTGACACATGACTGCTTTCAAATGCTCACAGGCTTATTTGAGCATGTTCTCTGTTCCTCCTTTTACACTGAAATGCACAACGAATCAAATTAAAATCGTGATATGTCCTAGTGTGATTATTATACCGCCAAATGCTGCAATCTCAGTCTATATGAGCTGCATGAGCTTTAAACGAATGTGTGAAGCAGACAACTCATTCAATGGAAACTCCACAGACTATGAGAATCACTCATGTTGTATGAGAGATGACAGAGCAGAGCACTAAACCACAATGAAGCATTATTTATATATAATTTATATAATTCAATCACAGCATTTGCACTTTAACGATCACACTGGGCCATGTAACAAACTATTCATCTGGAGAGGTTAAACTTTCTTCAAAAATACACGTAAAAATAAAAGTACAATTCATAATAAAAGCTAAACACCTAAAATTGAAGAAATTGCAGCAGAAACATATTATAACTGTATAGTAAAATGTAACCCTCACTGTAGACATAATAATAATAATAATAATAATAATAAATGATTCATTATTTTTATAATAATAAAAAATAAGCAATATATCACAAGCAAGAGTGATTTTGTACTGAATACAAGTTTGTTAAAAAATGCAATGGCATGTTGATAATTGTTCTATTTTTTACTTGTTAAATTTTTTTAAAGGTTTAAGGAAATGTTTTTGATTAGACACCATTTTGATAATAAAATTAAATATAATTTAAAACATTAAGAATTAAAAAAAAGGAAAAAGGATTTGGGTAAAAAATAAAACAGATTTTAGAAACACTTTTTGGAAACATGCATATCTTTTCATTTATTATTTACATTGAAATTGAACTTTAAATAGGCTAAAAGTAGTGTGTTCAATAGCACATTATCATATTAGCTAATTTTCTCTGTGGTATCAAAATTGGTATTGAGAACCTTGAAATTTCACTGGTATCTAGCGATCGACTACTGAAATTTTGATACCTTGACAACACTACACTCAGAATTGCAAACATGCTAAAAACCACATGCTTAGACACACTGAGATGTAGTGGTAATGGAAGGCAGAGCAAGTTTGAATCCTGCTCATAACATTGCCCAGTAATGTCTGCTCCTTTTCCTGTCCTATCTTTCTGTCCTTAGAAACAAAAGTGGTAAAAAGCACAAACAAATGAATGATTTGATCATTTAGATTGAATGAAGAGAATGCACTAATGAACTTGAACTAAGTTACATGACAGAATATGTAACATGTGTTGTGAATATGCCATTGCTGTAATAATGCGCTATATGTAACGGAATATCCTAAACAGTCTCCAAATCTTGTATATGTTTGCAATATAAAATAGCATGTAAAATAACGTCTAGGTTACGGTTGTAACCTCCGTTCCCTGATGGAGGGAACAAGACATTGTGTCAAATGAAGGGACACTAGGGGACTTTCTTGAAGGCCTTGCTTGGCCTATGAACTTGAGAAAACGCCAATGAGAAATTGTCAGGCAGAATTTGCATGTTCCTCCCCCAGACATACGAGTGTAAAAGGAGGGAATCGTGCAAAACATTCATTCAGGTTTTGCACTGAGGAGCCGAGAATAAGATTCAGCCATTACAGTGACTCGCTTCAGCATCGTGGCTGGTGGGACACAACGTCTCGTTCCTTCCATCAGGGAAACTTAACTAAACGTCCTAAACTTTTTAGGTTCCCGGCATCCCGAAGGGGGGGGGGGGGAGGGGAAGCGACGTGCCAAGCATTTTCTCTCTCTATGTTTCTCGCATAGAGTTAAAAGCGGCTGGGGCAATTTAATACTATAACACGCATCAGGGAAGGCGTTCTTTTCCAACTCTTATTCTTTCAGGGGGAAAAGACTCCGTGGAGACCACAACCTGCCCAGGCTGGGGGGATGTAAAATGTGCCAAAATATGTCACATGGCTTTTCAGGCCACATGTGGAAGTGGCGCGGTGGTAGATCCTACCTGCTGTGAGGGAGCAGTTGCTACAAACACGCCGACCAGGGGGGCAAAGGGAGACGCGGGACCGCCGGTAGGTGGACTGTACTGTGGAACATACACACAATGAGATTAATCCACGAAGGCCAATTCTTTGGAGCACCAATTCCAGTGCAGAGTAATTAGTACCCATAGTGGGTCTGGTCGGGGAATTCCTCCGCTGCATTTGCAGAACAGAGGGCTTGGAAGGAAGGACATCCAGGGACCACGAGTTTAGTGGACTCTCCTGGAAGAAAGAGTGCACGTGATCACCTCAGTGGAGGGGAAAGGAACCTATGTGCAAGTGGAACACCCGGCCAGACGTTCCGGATTCCCGAGTTCTAAATGCCTTGGACCTGAGAGAACACAGGACGAGACAAACTCAACCCTGAGATTGAAAAATCTTGTAAATGTATTGGGTGCTGCCCAGCCCGCTGCTCTGCAGATGTCTGCTAGGGCCAGTCCCCACGAGGATCCCACACTTCTCGTCAAGTGTGCTCGAACCCGCAGTGGGAAAGCCTCTGTTTGGAGACAATGTTCCCTTTACATTGTACACCAAAGCAGACAAAGAGCTGCTCAGAACATCTAAAGCTCTGCATGCAGTCCACATCGGTATGCAACGCACACACCGGAATAAGGCTGGGCCTGCCTCCTCCCGGGGCAGCGCTTGCAGGTTCACTACTTGGTCCCTGAAGGGGGTCTGAAGTGTCGCTGACAGAGAACACTTGCAGGTCCCCAACACTCTTGATGGAAGTGAGCAATCAGGAGGGCCGTCTTCAAGAAAAGGGCTCAGAGCTCGACTGATTCTAGCAGCTCAAAGGGGGGTCTCTGGATGCCTGAAAGGTCCATGGAGAGTTCCCATGAGGGGTACAGGCATGTACCTGAATGGCAAGGCAAGGAACAGGCAAGGAACCTGATGATCAGATCATGCTTCCCTAGGGACTTACTATCAACTGCGTCGTGGTGAGCCGATATAGCGTCTACATAAACCTTAACCCTCTGGGGTCGATGGACACACCGGCGCGTCCTGCTGGATATTTTCGTCATTACAGCAGAAACAACTTAAAATACTCCGTCATTTTTGGGTATACAGATAAGTGTAAGACATCATTAGAGACTATAAATGGTCTACTTTTATTTGTGTACACTCATAATAACAATGAAACCTTGTGCTTTTGTAAAATAAAGAAAATAAAAAGGGTGAGCTTTCAGCAGTCTCTGTGTTCACAAGCATATTTCAGAAACACGTCACTAAAATGAACTGAAACTCCGTGAATACTTATCACACAAACATGAAACATATGTCTAAAGAAGCTTAAAATGTCTACTTTTTAATAAACCATTTCAAATTTAAAACAAATATTCTCCTGCAATGCAATCTGTTTGAAACAAAGCGGTGTACAGTTTTTACTGGTCTATCTAATTATCTGTAATGTGATCCCACAAACCAGCAGAGCTCCAGGAATGTATGGAAGAGTTAACATTTTCCTCAGAAGAAGAGCAGGACTCATGGACATTTGTATTTTGAAGAGAGACTTGATCCAGCCGAGGATACAATTTCGGAAGAGTAAGTCAATTAGTTTTCATTAGTTGATATGCTATTTTATATAAACTTGAACATATTTTACTAGTGAGAGTGTTTCTAAAATTGCCAGACAGGATTCAGAGTATTGAAATTTGAAATATGTCCTAATAAGCAAGTTTTAGTTACATCTAAATGCTGTTTCGGTGAAAGCAGGCATTTCAATTGTATGCTGTATAATATAAATATGATACGTAATATGATATAAAAATAATATGAATGTTTAGATTATATTTTAACTAGAGGTTATGCTGCCTCATTATCATCAACAAAGCTTGTGCATGCAAATATGTGTTCAGGTTAAATGAGAAAAATGCACTTTAAATATGCCCATATTAGAAAATCAGCATATTATTATGATTTCTGAAGGATTATGTGACACTGAGGACTGCAGTAATGATGCGGAAAATTATGCTTTGATGACAAATTGCATTTTACAATATATTTAAATAGAAAACTGTCCTTTTAAAGTTTTTCAAAGAGTTCAGAATATCAATGTTGTTTCTGTATTTTGGATCAATTAAATACAGCCTTGGTGAGCAGAAGAGACTTCTTTTAACGGTAGTGTAGGTCTAAAATTAAGTCTTTATGTAAAGAAAACATATGGTCAGATTACTTCTTTTAACTTAAAACTTGATTTTAATCATTAAGTCTCTGCATATTCATTCTCTTTCTGTCACATTCCTCATTGATAGGTCCAGGAGTGGGTCATTGTCTCTCAGGTGTGAATTACACTCCATATTCATGATCATTCACGCCTCCTCGCATATTACCTTTCAACACTAAAATTGGCTTACAAAAGTTAAATTACTATATTGTTTTGTATGAATGTGTGATCAGGATGGTTTTCACATCATTTTGTAGCAAAAACTCTAGGCTACAAGATCCAGTTCTCAAAAGTCTTGTGGACAAATGTTTAGTATGTGTTATATGACCTTATTTCAGTGACTTAAAATCTTAGTTTTTTCAAAAACCATGCATAAACGTTATTTTCTCCAAAATACAAACATGTACACATATGTTGCTCACATATTATTGTAGCCCTGTTTGTGCTGAATACAGTGTTATCATACTTTAGCCATTAATATGTTTTTAAGCAACTGAAAAAAGCACAAATGTCAAGGCATGTTAAAACTTCTCCAGGGCCCAAAATACCCTCAGACCCCAGAGGGTTAAAGGTGGAGGGGGACAGCCTCCCCTCCAGCCTCTCCTGCAGAAACAAGAGCACTGACCCGACTGCGCATCTCTGTGTGTCTTCATATCAGGAAGAACACCAATTCGTGAACAAGCACCACTTCAGGGTGTAAAGTTGCCTGGTAGAGGGAACTGTGGCTTGTGACAGCAGTAGACCACTTAGATCTTCCGCATACCGTCCAGGGGCCAGACGTGGAGGTTCCAGAGGTATGGGCGTGGATGCCAGAGGGTGCCTGATCCCTGAGAAAGAAGGTCCTTCCTCAAGGAATTTTCCAGGGTGGGCCTATCGCGAGGAGCGTGAGATCTGAGAACCAAGTCTGTGTGAGCCAATAGAGGGCCACTAGTGACTTGTACCTCGTCCTCCCTGACCTTGCACAGCACCCGTGCAAGTAGGCTCACAGGGGGAAATGCGTACTTGCTCAGCCCCCGGGGCCAGCTGTGTGCCAGCGCGTCTATCCCGTGGGGAGCATCCGCTAGGGAGTGCAAGAGCGGGCAGAGGGAGGTCTCTTGGGAAGCAAACAGGTCTACCTGTGCTTTGCCAAACCACTCCCAAATCAGCTGGACTGCCTTGGGGTGGAGCCTCCACTCTTCAATGTCGCAACAGTTTGTCCACAGCTGTGTTGAGGTTGCCCGGGATATTTGTGGTGCGCAACGACCCGAGTCGCGATTTATGTACGCTATCGTGGTGGTGCTGTCTGAACGAATCAAGACGTGCTTGCCACGAAGTAGCAGGAGAAACCTCCACAGGGCAAGAATTACAGCCAGCAACTCCAGGTAGTTGATGTGCCAACCCAGTTGGGGCCCCTTCCAGGAGCCGGCAGCCGTGTGCCCGTTGCACACAGCCCCAATCCTGTTTGGTGGTGTCTGTGACGACCAGAACGTGTCGGGTTACCTACTGTAGGGGGACTCCTGTCCGCAGAAAACAGAGGTCTGTCCAGGGGTTGAAAGTCTTGTGGCCGGCGGGGGTGATGAACACACTTTATGTGCCATGGCACCATGCCCATCTCAGGACTTGTGTCTGAAGCCAGTGCTGAAGCGGTCTCATATGCATCAACCCCAGCTGTGCGACCGCCGCGAAGGGTGTCATATGCCTCTGGATTTTTTTAGAGGAACCGCTGTGCCTGGCTTGAACAAGGTGAGGCATTTCAGCACCAACTGTGCACGCTCGTTGGTGAGGCATTGAATCTAACTCCATGCCGAGAAAAGAGATACTCTGGACCGGGGCAAGCTTGCTCTTTTCCCAGTTGACCTGAAGCCCTAGACGGCTGAGGTGCCTGAGCACCTGGTCCCTGTGGGCGCACAATAACTCTCAAGAGTGGGCTTTGTCAACCTCCCGCATCTTGACCAGGTTCAGCCAGAGGTGACGTTTCTAGACCACGATGGTGGCCATCGCCTGCCCAAGTGCACCTGTGACCTTCGTGGCCCGAAGTGCGAGGTCGGTCGCAGAGCGCAGATCCTGCTGCATGTTGGGGTCAGGACTACCCAAGTGCAGATCTTTAAGTGCCTTGGCCTAGTGGACTTGCAGAAGGGCCATGGCATGAAGGGCGGAGGTAGCCTGTCTGGTGGCCCTCTAGGCTTTGTTGGTCAGTGACAACATCATCCTACAGGCCTTGGAGGGGAGCATCGGGCGATCCCGCCAGGCGGCAGTGTTTTCCGGACATAGGTGGATCACAACCGCTCACAACCGCTGGCTGTGATCGCCGCCCGGACCCAAAGAACCAATTGTCTAGCCGTGAGGGCTGCGGCCCTTGCAAGCATGTCGGCCATCTGGGTGACAGCCTCAGACTGGGTGTGCCAACCCGAACGCGGCAGTCCAGTTGAGTCTCTCTCCGATGCAGCGGCGAATTCGCCATCCAGTTCAGCGGGTCCAAGGGAGTAGTCAGACTGGCCGAGAGGCGAGCCGCTCTCAACTCGAGCCTGGACGGAAGTCAACGAGCTTGCCGGGGGGCAGGTTGTTCGTGGGGATCTACTCGGCGAAACCGAGCCCGCTGCCATCCCCAAATCTCCTCCATCACCAGCCAGGTCATCTTCAATCCCATGGGAAGGAGTGTCGCGGGGGTTCTTTTCTAGGAAGGGACGTTTAACGCCAGCTGTGTGTGCTCTTTCAGAGAAATAAACTCTTTTAGAAAAAATATTCTCTTTTAGAAGCGCTGTCGAAGAGTCCAGGGGCAAAGCTGCACTGGCGCGCAGAGAAGGAGAAAGCCGCTGATTCGCACCTGTAGATCCAACAGCAACACTCTGCAGATGTGAGTGGAACAGAAGTGATCTCAGCTCGCTGCTCGCACAACCGCTCGGCTCTAAGGAAGAAATCCTAATGAACAGATGCACAATCCCCTCCTTTTATACCCCTATGTCCGGGGGAGGGACATTCAAATTCTGTCTGCCAATTTTTCATTGGCCTTTTCTCAAGATCAGAGGTCTTCAAGAAAGACGAGGCCTTCAAGAAAGTCCCCTAGTGTCGATTCTGTCGAGTGACAGATGGGGAACACTGCATTTAAATCTAATATTTATATGAATAAAAATAATCTTTGACACTGGACAGTAGCTAAATAGACTTCCAGCTGCAGGACACAGCATGTTTTAAGACTTTTGAGCACACTTAACTGTGAGCCGTAGACCTAGAGATAAACAGGTCATCTCCTGCTGTGCCCTGGAGTGACTTTTTAGGTAGTAAGTTATGTTATTGGAAACAGGATCATGCATCTTCCTGAGAAGCTCCATATTTCGGCAGCTCTACAGGACTTGCTTGTCCAGAGACCTATAAAGCTAAACAGGACTGACAACAATGCTGACCTGACAGAAATGCATCAAAATACTTTTTGCTGTCTATCAATCACTGAAATGAAAGCACAATGGGTCAGCAGTGAAAACAGCAGTGGGCAGGCGATCCATACTCTGCATTGATTTTAGACTATTCGAGTGCTTCTAAACCACCCATCCAACCCAGCAAAGCATGCTGGGAAGAGTCATAGTTCTCGCAGTGTCACTTTATGAGGTTGGGCTTGTAATTTGTTGTGGAACAGAATGAGACACTGAACAAAACATGCCTACATTAATCTAACCCACTAAAATACAGAATTATTCTATTTTTACAAAGCTGTTGTATTGTTGTTGCTACAACAGAAAACAGCACAAGAATATAATTAGTGGTGCTTTCTAACACCATTACAATTGCATATATTTAGCGTTAGGTATTTGAACAAACCCTACATGATGTGCAGGAGAGGTGTGCTACTATTTTTGTAAGCAGTCAGGTTTCAAATTTTCACCTGTCGTATGATAAAATGGGTGGAAAAAAATCGAATAGACCTCCATTAAAGGAGGATGACTCAAGTCATATCAAGGGGCCAGAATATCTTATTTTTTTTTACATAGGCTAGTAAACAACACTTTAGCAACAACATAGTAGTGCCCTGTCAACCAAACACAACACCTTAGTATTGTAGTAATGAGTTTTGCACAGGCTAACATTTTCTTCAAAACAATTGAAAATCTAGTTATTACTGCTTTGCTCCCATGACAAACACTATAGGTTGTTATAAAAATATCAGCCCTATACAGCATCCCTTGATATAAAAATGCTGCATCAAAATTTTGATTACTCATACAAAAACTGCTCACCCTACTCTGTCTTATTAACTTAAAATAGCTCACAAGATACTGGCCAGCAGCCCTCTCTTAGGTAACACACAATGGCTTCATTCAGAGTTTTCCAATTTGCACCTTTTATTTTGGAACATTGATTTCAAACTGTAGTTTAAAAAGTTTTAGACAGCATATATATCGGAAGGCTGAACAATGACACAAAAACATGCTGTAAATACCATACAAAATCAACTACAGTATGGTTATGAGTTGATTACATGATTAGTTACATAGGGAAATGGCCTCAAGTTTCCAACCAAACCAAGCAGAAAACAGATTAAAAGTGAGAGGCTAGTGTGCAAATTATTGGGGAGTTCTGAGCCCTGTGGAGGGGTGAACAAGAGACAGACAGTGGGTGTGGCGTCAAGCCTCAGAGAGGCATTTACTGGAAATAATAATAAAATAAAATGTCCATAAAGGGGGATAATAAAGTGTCCAGGGGAGATAGTGTTCATAACAAAGGGGGAATCTGGCATCCTTGCGGTGAGACCGTGCTCTGTGAAGGGCAGGGTAGTGGCTCATGCATGAGCTGGGTCCATCTGTCGCACACTCTCCCCTCCAGGGTCCACGGCACAAGGAATCAAAATTTACTGTATTTACTTTCTTAATACATATTCCTGGTATTGTTACCAGAAATTGAAAAATGTTGGAAATGGAAAAAACTTAAAATGTCACAATACAGAAGAGAAATGGGCAGTAAACAACATTTTAATTGATGCTCACAAACTAAGGCTGCATTGGTATTAGGAGGTAATCACAGTAACAGTTTGGTACTCAAAACCATTCTGTTAAGGGTCAATGGCCAAGAGTCAATGGCTAATTAGACGTGACATGAGTCATGTGCAAGTTTCTATCACAAAAAGTACATCAACAAAATAGATGCTAATATGTATATGATGTTTATACTTACAGATGTTGCACATGACTAACCTCAACAGATCAAGCCCCGACAATTAGGCTACCTAAAGAAATAATAGGTATCATTTTAAAAGATTGAAATGCTTTAAAAATGTCGATGCATATTTCACACACGTTGAGACAGCAAGTGCCAAAAGCATTTGGTTTTTGACGGTGAGATAAAATGTATTCAGAAACCTTATTAAAAACACATACACAAATCTAATTTAAGGATATACACAGCCATTGCAAGTTTAAGTCTAATGCATATTTGCTAAGCAGTGTAATTATATGTATATAAAGATTACACAGCCCTTTTAAAGATGTCCTCAATAAACAGACTGTTTATCTAAAGCAGGGGTGCCCACACTTTTTTGTGTGATGATCTACTTTTTAATGACCAACTCAATAAGATCTACCAACTAAAAACAGTTTCATTAAAAGAAATGCTTGTTGGGACTACTGCATGTATCCCTACATTAATTATTCTTCTAATTAATTAAACAATATATAATAATGTTCAATGTTGATATCATTCAGTTTGAACACTAAAACCAAAACACCTACAGCACAATAGATTACAATAGCCAGGGCTTTTACCTTATTCTGATGATTTGCACTGAATGAATCAGACAGTTTTGCATAATCCGGGTAATCTGCTGGTTGCTACTCTCAAACAATGCTAGTTTCGCAATTTCGCGCTCTGTTCTCAGAAGCCTTTGGAAGGCGCAAACCTAGTTGTCATGGCAACTGAATAAACAAAAATCTCACCTGGTCAAAATGTACTCATCAATTGCAAATCTGACAGAAACTAAATGAAGGAAAGACATTATACTTTTATTAATATTGAACGAAAGCACATTTACATTTTGTGCGATCTACCAGCATTGCTTTTGCGATCGACTGGTAGATCGCGATCGACGTATTGGGCACCCCTGATCTAAAGATTGTCCACAGGAGTAACTTAACCAAACATTTACACAAGGAAGTCATTATAGTGTTGATAAGCTTTGCTTGTTGAATAACGTCACAAGAGAGAGTAATTGAGAATTGTGGACTGGGTGGGGTGAAGAGGCATGACAGTTTTCAGTGCATCAACAACTGTTAAAACAGAATGGAACACACAGTGTCTGCCCAAAAGCTAAAAACACAGTCTGCTCCTCTTGGATACAAGCAGAGCATACAACAACAGTGTGTGTGCACTGAATTGGAATACAAGAGTACAGTAATCTGTAATATACTGAAATATACAGTACTCTATTACAGCATGTGTATGTGATCATGACACATGACAATCATGAGAACATGCTTTACAGGCAATCGTCCAAGTTGAACATAATGGAGCCTTTTTAGGGCCCAAGCACTGAAAGTGCTAGGCCCAATTGTTCTTCTAAGGATGATTATTATTAGGACTGCACCAGAGGTGCTAAAGCCCTAAGGTTTTTGGAATGTTTTTTCACAATTATTATTATTTTTATTTTTAACAGATTCGCCCATTTATAAGCCATTCTTCATGCTTGAAAATTCAAGAAACTTGGCCCACACATCAGACCTGCGTAAAATCAAAAAGTTATATTATGTTTAGGCTTGGATGTGGTCAAGGAGCTCTACAGCGCCTCCAAACGCAGGTAATAATTGGGATGAAGTTGCTCAGATGTGCACAAAATTTGGTATGGTTACAGCATGTTAGACAAAGTTCACTTGGTTGTATTTGACTCTGACCAACAGGAAGTCAGCCATGTTGCATGGAATGTGGGATTTTCACATATTCCCACGGTGTTTTGAGGGGCTTACGATGGATGAAAATTTATGAAAGTTTACATATACATTTGTCTTAGGACATCTTTTGATTTGATATTGCAATTTAGCATAGACATGCCTCATCTGTTCCACAGCGTCCCCTAGTTTGTAAATGCATATTACATGTTTGAAAACTATTGAAACTTGGCACACCCGTCAAAGTTTGGTAAGATTTTATAATTCTTTTGTCATTTGTCTTGTGTGTGGCCAGTGGAACACCAGTTTGGTGCGATTTGGTTGACATGGGGAGGAGAATGACGTCACTGCTACCAAAATCAAATTCTTATTTCTAAAGAATTCAGGGAAATACAGTGTTTCTTTTAATGGCACAAATCAGCACAAATGAACAACACCAGTTTGGAGTGATTTGGACCACATGGGGTGGAAAGTGATGTCACACAGTTAAAAAAATTATGTCTAATGTCTCAAACAATGAACCAGCACAAACGTAAATTTTTGCAGTACAAATTTAGCACTAACGAATGGTATAGATGTGGTAATTATTTTATTATATGGGGTGCCAACTTCACAGAGTTTACAAACATCCAGTACATAGTGGATTTAATCCAATACATCATCACATTACAGGCTGCATCAAGGACAGACTCAATAGGTTTGTCTGAGATGAGCAAGTTCTGCATGGAACCAATCACCGGTGATCACCTGCAGGTGCATGCCGGTTAGACTTGCTGTGATGTCATGAAGACGTATATCAAAAAATTAGCAAGGTGGCCACAGTTGAAGCAGGCAGGCGATGCAGTTTCACTTTCTGAGTTGCACGAACTGCAAGCATGCTGGGAAATGACTGGCTGACGACACATCTTAATGCACATTGGCTTACACAACCATGATGTTTCATTATCTTCTAAAATGTTAGATTTTCTATCTATAATATCAGGCTTTTATGTGTATAAATGATATGTGAATATTCCCAACACTATGACAGTGCAATCACTATATGGGATATGTGACAGGTATCTGTGCCGCCTGCCTGCTACAATTGCTGCTGCCTCGCAGGAGTAATTTTGATATACATGGTCATGATATCACAGCAAGTCGGACAGATTTCTAACCAGCATGCACCTGTCGGTGATCACCGATGATCGGTTCTGCACAAAACTTGTCCATCTCAAACAAGCCTAATGAAATGCATGCTGTTTTTTCTTCAATCATTGGAGTGGATCATAAGCAGAGAATGTGAAACATAAGTAGCCTTTGTCGCTCACATGTCACATGTTTTATAAATGCACTCTTTTAACAATTTAAAATATGTTTTCGCTGTAATGTTCTAATTGCAAAATAGACAGCAGAAGATAAAAGTTGAGTTTTTAAATTTAATTTGATACCAAGTAGATACCAAGTATGTGAATACTCTGTTCACTTACTTGGTATCTACTTGGTATCAAATTAAATGTAAAAATTCAACTTTTTAATTTTAAAATTGAGATGTATGTTTAGTCTTGGGGGCTAAACACATGGATGTGACAATTTTGGGACATAGCCATAGACACTTTAAAATAGTACTCTTGTATTTACCAAAATTATTTGTTTCAAATAATTTTAAATGCCAAATGCATGGGTCCATTTCCACCCGGTGGCTTTCGGAAAACAATGCAAGGTGGATACATGCATTTGGTATTTAACATTAGCATATCTTCTGCGTGCATTGTGTGATTTCGATCAAAATATACATTTTTCACACTTTGGAACATGGAAGTAAACGTTTGCAAGGTAAACTTCGACAGCGGTGAATGGGAGATCAAAGCAAATATTATTTTCACTTATCAATTTGCAACAAGACCAAAAAAAATAAATCCACTATTATGTTTGAATGACTATCCAGAAGAGGAAAAAAAATAGAGAGCGGTGGATTAACTTTAACAGTGTTGTCATGGCAACAGATTATATTACATAGTGTTGTAGTCAAACTGGAATGGTGGCATATATCTATTACGCATTGTATGATTACGGTCAAAGTTTACATGAATGTCGAGTTGTTGTGGAGTCCATCATGCTTGGTTTTCTGAAAGCCAACAGGTGGAAATGGACCCATGGTGCTTGGGCCCATCATCACAGCTTGCAGTTATATTTCTTCTTCTTTTCAAGGTTTTCGGTACTTTTTGGGGTAACATGTGTGAAAACACTTGAAAGTTTGGGCACACATCAGAGTCGTCTGCCATTAGGGATGGGCAAAGTTCCATGGGAAGGGGGTGGGGCTCCGTAGCACCACCTAGAAGATGGGCATGTTCAGGGGCTCTGTAGCACATCCCTTTTGAGCTACCATCACCAAACTTTGTACACATATAGATCTCATCAAGCTGGACATCTTTCACGCTGACAGTCATAACCTCTGCCCAACAGGAAGTCAGCAATTTTTGATTGTTTGAAAATGCATACTCTTGAATTTGAAATACTCTTCCTAGAATTTCTTGTTACAGGCACCAAATGTGGGCGACATCATGCCAGGACATCGAAGATACTAAATTTTGAACAGATTTTTGATATATTAAATGGTGTCGCAATGGAAAGGCAATAAATGAATGGCTAAAATTCAAAACAGGAAGTGTCTTATATCTTCTGTGTGCATTGTGTGATTTAGACACTAATCTATAATATAGAAATAGTTTGAGGACTCACCTGGGAGTAAAAGTACAAGTGTTCGCCTCAGTGAGGGGAAATGTGCTACTGCAAGTAGTATACACATTCAGTCGTTCCGTGTTACAGAGTTCAACATGCTCAGACCTGACAAAACACGGGATGAAACTGACTCAACCCGGAGATTGTAGAATAGGTACAGGTATTTGGTGTTGCCCAACCCTCTGCTCTACAGATGTCTGCTAGAGAGGTGCCATTGGCCAGTGCCCATGAGGATGCCACACTCCTTGTAGAGTGTGCTTGAACCTGCAAGTGGGTGGGTACATCCTGGGTCCGATAGGCCAATGCGATGAAGTAGACTACCCAGTGGGCGAGACTCTAATTGGAGACAGTGTTCCCTTTCTGCACTTGCAGGTTCACTACCTGGTCCCTGAAAGGGGTCGTAGGACCCTTGGGCACATAGTTTACAAGGTCTTTGGATGACATGAGCATCTGCCAGACCGAAAATCCAGGCAAGTGTTGCTGACAGAGAACGCTTTCAGGTCTTGAACCCTCTTGATGGAAGCAAGTGCAATAGGAGGGCCATCTTCTGAGAGAGGGCACTTAGCTCGACTGACTCTAGCGGCTTGAAGGGGGTTCCCTGAAGGCCTGTAAGAACCACGGAGAGATCCCACGAGGCGAACAGGCATGGCCTGGGAGGATTCAACTTCCGGGTGCCTCTTAGAAACCTGATGATCAGGTCATGCTTTCCTAAGGACTTACCGTCCACTGCATCGTGGTGGGCCGCTATAGCGGCTACATACACCTTCGAGGTTGAGGGGACCGCCGCCCCTCCAGCTTTCCCTGCAGAAATGAGAGCACTGACCCAACTGCGCACCTCTGTGGATCTTCAGATCAGGAAGAACACCAATTTGCGAACAGATGCCACTTCAAGGTGTAAAGCTGTCTGGTAGAGGGAGCTCTGGCGTGGTTGATTGTGTTTATGACAGCTGGTGGTAGACCACTCAGATCTTCCACATCCCATCCAGGGGCCAGACGTGGAGGTTCCAGAGTTCTGGGCAGGTATGCCAGAGGGTGCCTCGTCCCTGAGACAGAAGGTCTTTCCTCAGGGGAATTTGCCAGGGAGGTGCTGTCACAAGGAGCGCAAGATCCGAGAAACAAGTCTGGGTAGGCTAGGGGCAACTAGAGTGACTTGTTCCTCTTCCTCCCTGACCTTGCACAGCACCTGTAGGCTCACTGGGGGAAATGCATACTTGCGCAGCCCCCGGAGCCAGCTGTGTGCCAGCGCATCTGTCCTAAGGGGACTTGCCTCCAACCTGAGGAAGTACCAGAGTGGGCAATGGGAGTTCTCTTGGGAAGCAAACAGGTCTACCTGTGCTTTACCATAATGGTGCCAGATCAGCTGAACCACCTGGGGGTGGAGCCTTCACTCCCTGTTGAGCGAAGCCTGTCACGACAGCGCGTCCACTGTCGTGTTGAGGCGGCCCGGGATATGAGTGGCATGCAGCGACCTCAGTCAGTGCTGACTCCAAAGGAGGAGATGTTGGGCGAGTTGTGACATATGACGAGAGCACACATCACCTTGGTGGTTTATGTACGCTACCGTCGCAGTGCTGACTGAATGGATCAAGACGTGCTTGCCTCGGATCAGCGGGAGAAACCTCCGCAGGGCAAGAAATACAGCCAGCAACTCTAGGCAGTTGATGTGCCAACGTAGCCACGGGGCCTTTTGGAGGCATCTGTGGTGGACACCTGGACACCTGCTGTAGGGGGACTCCTGTCCGCTGAAAACTGAGGTCTGACCAGGGGTTCAATAACTGACAGCAGAGGGGGGTGTTGTACAGTCTGACGTGTCGGACAGGGGTTTGGGAGCCTTGTTGTCCCAGGTGGTGGAGGGTCCGGTGCTGTACATCAGCTGGAAGCTTTCGGCGAGAGAGGCGAGGTACAGCACCATTGAGAATGAGTGTCGGGCGGTTCTCACCCTTCAGTACTACCTCATGGGATAGGCTTTCACCCTCTGTTTGGAATACGCCCGCTCCAGTGGCTACATCGCATGAAGGATACCAATGTGCGGATACCAATGTGCAGATCAATGCAGCTTTCGCCTCTTATTTCTGGTGCGCCCACTGAAAAACTGCTTCAGCATAAAACAAAAAAGAAATTAAATGGATGAAATTACAGTAATCATATTCTGTGCATCATTGTGCCTCTGCTGAACCTGGCAGAACATCTAAATGGAAACAAAGGATAGAACAGCTTGCAGTGTGGAATCAGCTATTGTCATGTGAGCCTCCAAGTGAGTTTATCACACCTTGCCAAAGGAAATTACTTAGGTTTTGCAAAGAGGCATCCATATACATTTCCCAATTGTACATATTTCACTATAGATTCAATTAATGTATAGTAAGTATTATTGAAGCACATCAACAGTTTATAGTAACCGTGTTATATCTTGATTAGGGGGAATACCATGCAGGCATGCTGAAATAATGCAGCACAATATTTAAATTAAGTTAATGTAATTCTTTTCAGTGCAAACATGCTTTTCTTCTAAGTAAATTAGGCTTATTACACAGTTCATCTTAATCACAGCATTGTCTTGTGCAATTAACGTTCCATACCATGGAAAGCAGGCGGTACACAAAGTTTTATTAAAAAGAGAAGTTTGTGTACATTTTCCAGCGATCAGAGCAGCAGTAATTCATCAAATGATATATCTAGATGTGTGGTGTGGACAATGCTGTACAGGAGGAATGGGTAAAAATATACATTTCAGATTTATCATGATATTTATTTGAACAATCCTGATTTGGATACTTTTAGCCCAAAATGGATCTTTTACTTTAAAGTTTACTTCAGTTTTAGTTATGTTATTACCTGTATATTTGTTATTTAAAAAGCATTTGAAGTGCAAAGTTTGGTCCATGTTGTTAATTTAATGTGGCAAGTGAGAAGGTTCCTAGCATAATCAACAGCAGTACCTGAAAGAATATTTCTTTCATATGCAAGCAAAATGGACATTTTAACTGAAATATACCCAAGTGAATCACAATTGAATCAAATCATATTGAAATTGGAATTGAATCAAATCATTAAATCTGTATTGATACCCAGCCCTACAGTACTGTACAGTCACACTAAGTCATATTGCATATCGATTTTGTTTTGATTAGTTGTTAAGCCCTAAATATGACATTAATGGCAGCCATTTAGCACACTTGAAGAGCTTTGACCCTAAATTTGCTCTCTCACTCTATCTCACAGTGAAATCGGAAGCAGTAGGTTGAATTTTGTAATTGCTAAAATTAGTCTGCGCTTACAAAAATGCAAAACACAAAGCCCTCACTCAGGGGCCTGGGTAGCTCAGCGAATAAAGACGCTGACTACCACCCCTGGAGTTCATGAGTTTGAATCCCAGGGTGTGCTATGTGAATCCAGCCAGGTCTCCTAAGCAAACAAATTGGCCTGGTTGCGAGGGAGGGTAGAGTCACATGGAGTAACATCCTCGTGGTCACTATAATGTCGTTCGCTCTCAGTGAACGAATTATAACGGCATGTGGCTCTCAGTGGGGCATGTGGTGAGTTGTGCATGGATGCTGTGAAGCCTCCACACACACTTTGTCTCCGCGGTAACATGCTCTACAAGCCACGTGATAAGATCTGAAGGTTGACGGTCTCAGACGTGGAGGCAACTGAGATTCGTCCTCCGCAACCCAGATTGAGGTGAGTCACTACACTACCATGAGGAGCAAAAAGCAAGTTGTTTTCAGCTGTACAGGGTGTCATAGAGTTAAGAGGAATGCATATTGTATAAACCGCTCGCCACTGATTATGCGATTACTTCTTGGTTTTTAATGCGGTATCTGTACCCTGGACTCCCACATTGATGACACAAAATCAGCTTCCAGTCGCACCACAGGGGAAGCTGGAGCCGATGCAAAAATGTCTGATAGGAGATGGTGCTTGTCAGTGAGTCGGCATAATGTGGCTGATCCCAGGGTAACGGAACTCTGGGAAACAACATGCCGACTACCAGTGTGATCATGTTGCTCTCCTGCAAATTCAGTGTCAGCAATTGACCGCTTAAGGTAGGGTTAGGGCCACTGCTGACCACCTGCTTTTGTCATGTGCTGACCATAATGCAGAATTAGTAAGTCAGATGGACCCTATTTTGATCCAGGCTGATATAATGTGTGTTTCAGAGATCTATAAGCACTCCAGTGGAATGTGCACTTCACAGGAAGAAATCACTGGATTTGTGCAAGTTTTGTAAGGTTCGTAAATTAAACCTTTAAAAGATCTGCATATTTGTCATTAAACAAGACAGTTAGACAAGAAGTTATAGGGAACTGTTGTGGAGACTGAAAATAAAAGTGCAAGCTTATTATTATCGTAGCACGATGGCACAAAACAACAAACCGATCTGTGATTGGTCATTTACATGCCTCAGACAGCTTCTTCACATGCAAACGAGTGATTCTCTGCGTGTTCGTGGCTTGTTAATCTAATCGGCCAAACAGGAAAAAATTTCCGCCGAGGCCAATACATTTTTACATTTGTATTTAAAACTACAAAATATAGGCTGATTTTTTTCCGGCTATGGTGATATATTAGTAGACCACTTTTTGGGGGACCACTAGAGTCCCTTAAAGCGATGCACACACTGCAACACAATATGAACCAGGAAAGCCTGAGGAATTTTAACAGATCAACAAAGCTGTACAAAATCTCCCAAAAATCTTTTCCACTAGATTGAACATTAAGACTCTCAATGCTAACACATTTACCCGCCAGATTATTAATAGAAAATAAAAACTTTGTTTCCATAGCAACAGTTATAGTCCATATGGAAAAAGTCTCCTCCAGTTGCCAAGACAACCAACCCACAATGAACTCACAGTTGAACGATGTAGAGAGCTCACTAGCTGTTGATCTATCCCTAAACAAGCCTGGACAATATACAACACTAACCTCAAGAATAGAATTTAACTATGATTTTTGAAATCTTGACTCTTAATAAAGTGAATCTTGTGGTGATTAATAGTACAGTTTTAAAAGAACAGTTTGTCCAAAAATGAAAAATCATTCTCATGTCATTCCAAACCCATATGACAATTAAGTTTTGAAAAATGTCCATGCTGCTCTAATCTATTCAATTAAAGTGGATCAGGACCAGGGTCTGTCATGCTCCAAAAAAGTACAAAAAAGGTCAAGTGAACTATTCCTTTAATAGCTTGTCTCACCAAAATATTGCAAAAAGTTAGTTTCAACTCACACTACACTATAGATGCACCAATGTATCAGCCAAATATAGGTATTAGCCAAAAAGAAATAGGGTTGCAGCGGTAAACCGGTTTCACTGTATACCACAGTATGAAAATTGACAGTTATTCATACCATATACATTTGCTTATCTACGGTATTGAGAAAAAATGCAACCGGACAGAAAATGTCACCAGCGCATGCGCATCTCCTTTCCTCCTTGTCTGCCTGTCAGACTCTTCAACTTGCACCACACGCACACACATGCAGTGGAGAAAATGTCAGAGGGAAGCGAGGCGAGGGGGTCTGACATAAGTGAGTGTGTGTGTGAGTTAAAGCAGTGTTTCTCAACTTGTGGGTCTGACCCAAAAGTGGGTCGCAGATCTATTCGGACTGGGTCGTGGACAGCAGGGAAAGAACAATGACATTGTTCTCCCATTAAAGATATTTCAGCAGCTGCCCAAGTGATGTGAAGTGCCGAGGCAGATTTAATGATAATCTCACAATCAGCTAAAATCTGCACTTTCGCACAAGTGTAACGGAACCAGCTCGCGATCATGATCTGCTCTTCTTTCTAGCATGCGAGTGCAACAACCGGGCTTCCCTCGATATTGTGGAGCGCAGACCTCAAAACTGACGTGACCAATTTCAATTCTAGTGAGACTTTTCTAGTTTAAATCATTACGGAGGAAGTCAAGTCAAACTTCACAAACAGTAGGCAGCCTGACAGCAAAACAGCACTGAGGAGGAAAAGAGCAACACTGTGTTATGCACTATTTTTATTATTTTTCTCAGAGAAAACATCCTGTTGCTTTTGTTGTTGACGTCAACAACAAAATTAATGTCACTTGATGCTTGTCCTTGTACTTGAAATCCATGAAAAAAACTATGCAACATAAAAGGAAATGCGACCCAGTGCGTATTAAATATGGGTTACGTTTTTACTATGGTGGGTCGCCACTTGATTTTCAATGTAAAATCTGGATCCTGAAACAAAACCAGTTGAGAACCACTAAGTTAAAGGTACAGACAGGAGCAGTCTGGCTATGCTGTCGTGCACCTACAGTAAATGTTAATTGTTAATATTTATAGGACATTACTTTAAAGCTCACACAGCTGATGTTATTTTTCATTTAGTAGTTCATTTAACATGCTATGCTAACATGTAAACTAACATGCTTTAATTCTATAACATGTTATACTGTAGTTATATGCTATTTTTTATCATGTTTATAATTCGGTTTATTATAATTCTGTTAGCTTTCTTATTTATTCTATTTATTTTCAAAAGGAAGACTTTTTTCACACATCCTCTAAAAAAATTGTTTCAAGTTTCAATGATAATAAAGCCTTTGATCAACTAAAATATTTTTTTTTAAAACAGCCTTTTTTTCTTGCTAAAAGGGGGCAGAAAAACACGTTTGACAATTTTAACCTACAACTCGTGTTGTGTGTGAAAGAAAATGTCTCTTGTGTGGAATTAATTTGAACTGGGTGACAGGACAGTTGCCATTTGTAAGCTTTGCACTGCAAGAATATTACAAGGTGGAAATACCAATAAAACTAAATTATTACAAGCCTTAAACCTTGACACAGAAAGGAATATGACAAGTTTGTTAATGTTAAAGCAGATGTTGCATCAGCTAAAAAAGGGACAAACTTTATCATTCTGAATTCAGTTTAAACTACACTATGTACGGTTTTTTGTTAGAAATTAACAAAATTTCATTAATGAGCAAGTTTGCCAACAATCCATCTTACAAACCATGTTTTGCCGTACCCCGATTCACTATGGTAAGCCTATAATAATTTATATTGTAGAGCTGACAGGACGAATTTGGTGGAAATCGCATACTTCCATCATTCGTCTGTGAGTGTTTACGTAATGTCCGTAAATAAAGAAAAGAAGATTCAGCTACTACAGCGCATGTATATGTGCAGTGATGTGTGGTAGTAGTTTAAGCTCAAAGCTTGTAGGCACAGCAAATGAGCGACATTGACCATGCATCATTAAAAAAGCAACTCTCTGGGGAATCACCCATTTTCAAAATAAAGAAACCTCAAACCAAGATAAGTCTGCAAGCAAAACGAGAAAGTGACAGAGACACGCTAGATAGCTCTCTTAGCACTGTAGTTCATTAGACAGTGTTAGGCATTTTATTATGGATTGTGGTACTGCAGTGATTTCATTTTCGAGGAAGGAAGGACAATGGAAAAAGTTCTACTTTTATCTCTAAACTAGTTACTACCTTGGTCTATTTGCCTTCTTGCTAAGTTATAATAGTTTCCACCATTTGATTTGATCTGATATGACAAGCAATCGTTATGTAAGGCTCTACATTTAGGAGCGGGTTTGGTTATTAGCAATAATTAATAATTATTATAGATAATTATCAATTATTAAAATCAATGTTAACAGTCTCAATATTAGATTGTTCTCTTCGACGTCAAAAATCGACGTCCGGAGAATATCACTTTTAAAAGGGAACAATGAAGGTTTGAATCCGAGCACTGATATCCTCAGCCAGACTTTGACACATGTGTATGCAAACAAACCAATACACTTTTTAACACAAGTTTATTGATGCAGTGATATCAATTAATAATCAATACAATGCAGTCAATAAACTTCTGACTTACAACTACAAACTAAACAGTGGCATGATTAGATATAGTAACCAAAAATAAGCATATAACACATGAGGAATGTGTGTGTGTGTGTGTGGAGTGACGCGCACAAAATGTCGGACGTGACTCTCGTGGAGATTACGTCACACGAGATTTACGGCCGCGAATGTGGGGTGGAGAGAAGCCAGTTAATGATGCCTGCCGTTTACCGCGTGTATCCGCATGTACGATAACTTGGGAACAAAGCTGAGCTTTATCACAAAGTTACCTACAAGCCAAATGTTTGTGTGGTTGAGAATAAAGTGGCCGCGCCGAAGCCGGTTTCGCGATCGTGGGAGAGAAGACAACTGTTGGTTTATCACTCAGATGCGCAGTGAACGGCTCGTAAACCATCCCGCGGTCTTTGGTCCTTTAATGGATTAACACAGTGAGCCAGTCTCCGCGATGCCGTAAATACGCAACAGTCCAACGTGGTTGGATTACAACACAGCAAATCTTATTCGTGATAACAGTATGTTACAGTAATACCTTAAGTATTATTAACAGCAATGAGCGGACTCGGTGGTCCATAAAATGTACAAGCAATAACCTTGATACACAAGAATAACACACTATAATATTCTATCTCATCCCAGACGTAACCTCTTACTTGAACCACGTGAGGACGCGAGTAGAATATGTGTTCATCCGTCGTTTGACTCCGACTCGGTTCCTCGAGGCTCGGGTGATGACGGGAGACTATTTCCTCACTCTGTCGGCGGGTGGTACGGCTGCTGATACTCAGCGGGCTGGTGGCGAAATCAGCAACGTTGACTTGATTGAAGATGGAAGAGAAATCTTCTTTCTTCACTTCTGCAGGCAAATGGATGAAGATGCGGATTGCTCGGCTGTCTCCTTCTGATCCGTTAGTGTTCGGTGGAACACAGAGTAATCTCAACTCGTCCAGGCAAGATGGAGATTGTATGGCCACAGTTTCAAGTCATACGTTACTTCCTTGTGCAATGAGGCTACACCTGAGAACAGCTGCATCTACGTACGGCACGCAAAGTTGCTGGAAGCAATCCTCAGAAGGACCTCCGAGGTATTTCTACTACTGATGACATCATGGTTGAGGGGCGTTCTGTTAAGCGCCACATCCAATAGGAGTTGAGAGTTCGATCTTTTGGAATTTCACACAGTTGTAAAGTGAACAAGGCTTCTTGGGATTTGTTGTAACGATCAGAAAACGGGAGAGGATCTATGTGCAGCTTTTATTGTAGCCAAAAACAAGAACACCAGGAATAACAAAATCCACGAGGAATGTAGGGCAAAACAAAAACATGAAATAACTGACAAATGGACAGGAGGGAAACAAGGGCTTAAATACACAAGGGGAAACAAGGAACACCTGGGAAAACAATCAGGGAAATGGAACCAATGAGGGGAAAACCAATCAAAAAACAGAACTACTAAGGACTACAAAAACCAAACTGGAAACAGGAACTAAACAGGAAACTTCAACATAAAAGCACAAAACAAAAGACAACAGAGAACATGACAACTACAAAGGACTACCAAAACCAAACAGGGAACCGGAACTAAATAGGAAACTTCAACATAAAAGCACAAAAACAAAAGACAACAGAGAACATGACAGAGTCCCCCCTTTAAGGAGCGGATTCCAGACGCTCCAAAAATAAAACAAAAAACAAAAAACATTGTCCATAGAGCACAAGGTAAACAGATAGTCCAGGGGGACACCAGGGGCAAATAGGCAATTCAAGGGGACACGAGGGGCACAGAGGGACAAGACTATGACAGAACAGGGGGGGTGGCCAGGAGACAGATAGGGCAGGGACAGGAGGCCAGGGAGATGGCTGTGGGTCAGGTGGCCAGGGAGGCGGCCATAGGGCAGGGACCGGGTCAGGGGGTCTAGGGGATGGCCACAGAGCCAGGTCAGGGGGTCTAGGGGATGGCCACAAGGCTAGGACAGGGTCAAGGGGTCTGGGGAATGGCCACAGGGCTAGGATAGGGTCAGGAGGTCTAGGGGATGGCCACAGGGCTAGGATAGGGTCAGGAGGCTTAGGAGAGGGCCACAGGGCTAGGGCAGGGTCAGGAGGCTTAGGAGAGGGCCACAGGACTGGGACAGGGTCAGGAGGCCAAGGAGAGGGCCACGGGACTGGGACAGGGTCAGGAGGCCAAGGAGAGGGCCACAAGACAGGGTCAGAAGGCCAGGGAGGAGGCCGCAAGACAGGGTCAGAGGGCCAGGGAGGAGGCCACAGGACAGGGTCAGAGGGCCAGGGAGGAGGCCACAAGACAGGGTCAGAAGGCCAGGGAGGAGGCCGCAGGACAGGGTCAGAAGGCCAGGGAGGAGGCCACAAGGCAGGGTCAGAAGGCCAGGGAAGAGGCCACAAGACAGGGTCAGAAGGCCAGGGAAGAGGCCACGGGACAGGGTCAGAAGGCCTGGGAGGAGGCCACGGGACAGGGTCAGAAGGCCTGGGAGGAGGCCACGGGACAGGGTCAGAAGGCCTGGGAGGAGTCGAGGAGGACTCCAGGGGCAGTGCCAGGGTAGGCGGAGCCATAGAAGGTTCAGGAGGCGAAGCCGCAGAGGGCACTGGAGGCGAGAAAGACTCCGGGGTAGAGGAAGGCCCTGGAGGCGGAGACCTGGGAAGCTCAAGAGGCTGAGGCCTGGTAGGCCCGAGAGGCGGAGTACTGGGTGGCTCGGGAGGCGGAGCACTGGGAGGCGGAGCACTGGGAGGCTCGGGAGGTGGTGCACTGGGAAGCAGAGCACTGGGAGGCTCGGGAGGTGGTGCACTGGGAAGCAGAGCACTGGGAGGCTCGGGAGGCGGAGCTCTGGGAAGCTCGGGAGGCGGAGCTCTGGGAAGCTCGGGAGGCGGAGCTCTGGGAAGCTGAGCACTGGGAGGCGGAGCTCTGGGAGGCTCGGGAGGCGGAGCTCTGGGAAGCTCGGGAGGTGGAGCACTGGGAAGCAGAGCACTGGGAGGCTCGGGAGGCGGAGCTCTGGGAAGCTCGGGAGGCGGAGCTCTGGGAGGCGGAGCACTGGGAGGCTCGGGAGGTGGTGCACTGGGAAGCAGAGCACTGGGAAGCTCGGGAGGCAGAGCACTGGGAAGCAGAGTACTGGGAGGCTCGGGAGGCGGAGCACAGGGAAGCTCGGGAGGCGGAGCTCTGGGAGGCTCGGGAGGCGGAGCTCTGGGAGGCGGAGCACTGGGAGGCTCGGGAGGCGGAGCTCTGGGAAGCTCGGGAGGCGGAGCTCTGGGAAGCTCGGGAGGCGGAGCTCTGGGAAACACGGGAGGCGGAGCACTGGGAAGTGGAGCACTGGGAGGCTCGGGAGGCGGAGCACTGGGAAGCGGAGCACTGGGAGGCTCGGGAGGCGGAGCTCTGGGAAGCTCGGGAGGCGGAGCTCTGGGAAGCTGAGCACTGGGAGGCTCGGGAGGCGGAGCTCTGGGAAGCTCGGGAGGCGGAGCTCTGGGAAGCAGAGCACTGGGAGGCTCGGGAGGCGGAGCTCTGGGAAGCTCGGGAGGCGGAGCTCTGGGAAGCAGGCTCGGGACGGTCGAGGCTACAGGCACTGGCTCTGGGACGTTCGAGGCTACAGGTGCTGGCTCTGGCTCTGGGACGGTCGAGGCTACAGGCGCTGGCTCTGGCTCTGGGACGGTCGAGGCTACAGGCGCTGGCTCTGGCTCTGGGACGGTCGAGGCTACAGGCGCTGGCTCTGGCTCTGGGACGGTCGAGGCTACAGGCGCTGGCTCTGGCTCTGGGACGGTCGAGGCTACAGGCGCTGGCTCTGGGACGGTCGAGGCTACAGGCGCTGGCTCTGGGACGGTCGAGGCTACAGGCGCTGGCTCTGGCTTTGGCACTGAGGACAGGGCTGTGGAGGGCGGAGACTGGTGAGCGGAAGCCCTTCCTCTTCGCCTCCTCTTCCTGGCAGACGAGGCTGGCAACGCTGGCGCTGGGATGGACGAGGCTGGCAACGCGTTGACCGTGACAGGCGTGGGCGTTGGCTCGTTGGCCGTGGCAGGCGTGGGCGTTGGCTCGTTGGCCGTGGCAGGCGTGAGCTTGTTGTCCGTGGCAGGCGAGGGCTCGTTGGAGGTACCGACAGGGGCAAACGTCTCCAACACCAGGTTGACATACCTCTCCCACGTATAATCACCAGTCTCAGGCAACTCAATCCATCCTTGGGCCAGGAGGCCGAGCTGAAAAATGGACTTGAGGTGCCCATCAGTAAAACTAGTGCATCGGGCAACGGTGCAAAACAGACGTGAGTATTCTGTCAACGGGAGGTTTGCTCGGCTCAGCTGAAGGAAAACAGCCGCTAGATCCATGTTTGGTGTGGTCAGTTATTCTGTAACGATCAGAAAACGGGAGAGGATCTATGTGCAGCTTTTATTGTAGCCAAAAACAAGAACACCAGGAATAACAAAATCCACGAGGAATGTAGGGCAAAACAAAAACATGAAATAACTGACAAATGGACAGGAGGGAAACAAGGGCTTAAATACACAAGGGGAAACAAGGAACACCTGGGAAAACAATCAGGGAAATGGAACCAATGAGGGGAAAACCAATCAAAAAACAGAACTACTAAGGACTACAAAAACCAAACTGGAAACAGGAACTAAACAGGAAACTTCAACATAAAAGCACAAAACAAAAGACAACAGAGAACATGACAACTACAAAGGACTACCAAAACCAAACAGGGAACCGGAACTAAATAGGAAACTTCAACATAAAAGCACAAAAACAAAAGACAACAGAGAACATGACATTTGTAGTCTGTTTTGTACTCCCTTTGTTTGATTTTGGCACGGTTTTTATCAGTAAGATTTATGTCTTTGTGTTTGTATGCCTCAGTCAGGCTTTGCGACTTTGTTAGGCCAGCCTTTGTCTTATATCTGAATACATGAGGCCCAACAGTTATGTCTAATGTCATTGTTGCCTAGCTTTTGTAATGCTATATATTTTAAAACAACAGTTTTTAATAAGTCAAAACACTAGCGGAAAATATGCTGCTTACCTGCTCATAAGACTTATTTTTGGTTATCTGTCTTTTCTTCCTTTGGTTATTTATTTATTTTTTGAGGGGAGGGGGTGATTTTTGTTGTTGTGAGTGACATTCGCTTTGATAAGATATTCACCTTTAACCATGGTTACACCGGTACTCCTCAAACCATCAGATTCATCTGCGAAGAAGAGCAGCGTCGAAGCCCAACTCACTTAATTAACAAAACAATGTTCCTCTGCAAGTAACTTGCAGATTTATGTTTCAACCGCTAGAGGGCCAAAAGATACTTAGTGTAGCTTTAAAGGAATGCTCCGGGTTCAATACAAGTTAGGCTGAGTTGACAGCATTTATGTCATAATGTTGATTACCACAAAAATTTGCAAAAATCTGTGTTTCAGTGAGGCAATTACAATGGAAGTGAATGGGATCAATGAAAGTTATTGAGGCCAGTTTTTAGAGGGTTTAAAACACAGAAATGTGAAGCTTCTAATTTTATAAAAACACTTGCATACATTTTTCTGTTAAGACTTTTGTATTATTTGAGCTGCAAAGTTGTTTAAATTGTCATTTTTACAGTCGTTTTAGGGTTTGTTGACATTACATCGTTCCAGTGCAGCACTTACAAAGAAAGTGAATGGGTCAATCTGTAAACGTTAAAATACTATTTTTTAAAGTAAAGGTACAAAACATAAACAGTATGCATGCTAACATTATTTTAGAGTGATAAAATCACTTACTTTTCTGTGTAAAGTTATATCCAATTTCACAACTTTGTTGTCATCAATGTAATGTAATGTCAACACACCTTAAAACTGTAAAATGTCTGTAAATTTGACGATTTTAACAACTTTACAGCTCAAATATTACATGAGTTTGGACCCATTCACTTCTATAATTATTGCCTCACTCTAACCTCAATTTATCTTTTTTTAAAGAAAAGGACAGACTATTTTTTGTGGTAATCAACACTATGCCAAAAATTGCTGTCAATTGAGCTTAACTTGTATTGAACCAGGAATATTCATTTAATGTGAGTAAATAATGTGCCTTTTGTTCTAATGTTTTGTAAATAACTGAGACAATTTACTTTGAAACATAAAAAACCTTTAAAGACATAGAGAATAAAGTTCTTATTTAAATTCTGTAATTAATTATGAGTGTTTGAAACAAGGTAGCATAAAAACAAAACCACAAAACAACCAGTATGGGCAGATATTTAAAAAAATGTATCTGTTATCGTATCACCACACAAATTTTGTATCGGTGCATCCCTAATTTACAATACAGCGAACTAGTAGTGAACTACTACTATCTAAAATCTTTCTGCATTCCCATTTAACCACGGTAATATGAGCAGACAAAACCAAACTGTAATGAATTCCAGTTTAAATAAATGAAAGCATAATTTCCCCTTCTACCTCTATACAAGACAATAAAGTCAAAGAAGATTCCATTAATTCTGCTGTGCTCACAGAACCCAGGCCTGGAATATGGGCCTTAAACTTTCCCATTGCTGTCACTGTATATGAAGTACCCAAGGGACAACTTGCACACCCAAAATCTAAGCGAGCCAAAAAACCCACCCCTGAGAATGGCCCCTAGTCTTTAAACTGGCTCTGAGTAAATTATGTGGAAGTATTTTAGAAGGACAGCCAAAACTCACAGAGGAATTGAGAGCAATGCTCTTTGTGTAATGCTCTTAGTGTTAGCAACAAACACTCTTTGCACAATTGCCTGGACAGTTTCATTTCAGAATAATGACAATGATCACAGTTGAGTATTTGTGGACATGGGAAAACCGAAAGATCAACAGGTATGTCGTTAAGGGAGCTTACTCTCTACATTTTTTTTTTTTTTTTTTTTTACAACCATTGAACTAAAGTTTTAACTTCTGTAACTTTAAGACTTATATACAGTATGTACAGTAAATGACCACTGCTATAATTGGCCTATGCATGTGAAAACCACTGCAGTTCTCTATGAACATTAGAATGAATGTTTTACAGGTATAATCCACATATATTTCCTATTAAAATTCCCATTACAAGCTCAATTTATTTATTTATCAACCATTACGATTACGTGCCAATAGGCCAACATAAACAAATCCTTAGCACCTTAGCAAATTATGTAATTCAATGCAAACTTCAGCTGAAATGTAAACAGTAGCTGTGATGAAATGTTCCAAGACTTACGTTCCCAAAACTTCTTTGAAGTCATAGATTTCCTTGATGCTGGATGTTTTCTTTTTCCAGGAATGTCCATCCTCTCCCAATGGCATTTTGGTACGATCAACGATGGAGATACTGAGAGAGGAATAGAAAACCAGTCAGTTGCTGTACAATAAAAGTTATGTGAAATAATCCTACAGATTGGTGATATTTTCGGGCCAGTCTTGACATTTCTATATAAACATTCTGAAGATTTTCTGCATTTTAGAGAGCCGATTCAGGTGTCTGGACTGCAGTAGTGGAGCGATGTTGTACAGTCCCAGTAAAATATGCCAGATTTTGGTAGTCTGCTGCATCGTCCACACAGCCTACTGAACCAGCTTGGAAGATCAGGAATTATGGCATGCAAATTGCATCCAGCACAAATGTTCTGAGGGCTGTTGGTGTCTTTATTTGCACAATTGTTTTGATTAATCAGGTGCTCATACAGTGAGTGAAATAACAACCTTATTAATGGCCACGATTAATTCTTTGTGAATTCCAACCACAGACCTTTAAGTGTGTGTGTGTGTGAACTAGTAAGTCACCATCATTTCACAGTAACCTCTACACATCTGGCAGTTTTTCCTTGTGAATTTCAAGAAATGGGAGTCTTAAGGAATTTAATGATTCCAGTTCCGATTCCTCTTAGCAATTCCAATTCCTTAACAATTCCATTACCAATGGGATTATCTTTTTAAGATTTTGGAAATGTACAGGTTCGGGGATACTTTTATTGGTTGGAATAAGTTACTTTATAGACACCCGGTAGCGGTGGTGCAAAAACGAATGGATTAATTTCTGAATATTTTAATCTGGATAGGGTCACCCAGAAGGGTTGAGTCTTGCCCTGGAACCATTAGCAGCCGCAATAAGAAAGGAGGATGATTTTCCATGGGCAGTGCTGGGAGGTGTGGCGCATAAGCTTTTGCTTTACACAGATTACATTTTATTATTTGTCTCCGACCCTACTAGATCAATACCTTGCCTCCACAGAATTATTAATTCCTTGCATGAATTTCTCAGAATACAGAGATAATTGGTCTAAATCCGAAGCTTTGGCTCTGACAGTGAGTAACGGCTTCCCAGCTGGGCACGCTCCAGTGGCCCAAACAGGACATTAAATATTTGGCCATTTTATTCCCAGCAAATTTGTCTGATTTAGTTTGAGTTCATTTTGACTCCTTAATTAAAAGATTTTGAGAGAGCCCCTCCCTGGTTTTGTATTGAAAAGGATTTTCTTGTTTTTTGTCTTGTTTAACTCGTTTTTTTTAGGTATTTACAGCTGCACCACCTGCTCTGAACTATTTTTGGAAGTAGCATACACTCCCCTAAAGCGGCAGACACTCTGGGAGTGGTGCTTACTGCTTTTCGAAAAGGTCATGAGGCATCAGTGTATTACTCCCTGCTAATTCAGAGTCTGGGGAACAGAGCTTTAACTTCTATCAAGAGATTATGGGAGAAATATTTAAACTTGGTTTTGGAGGAAGGAGTGTGGGCTAGGATTCTACATAACATCAAGTCTGCATCTAGAGATGCAAAGGTGAGCCTTATGCAATTAAAGATATTACATTGATTCTATTGGACCCACTCTAGATTATATAGGTTTGGTCTTAAAGACACACCCACCTGCTGGCAATGCCAATCAGAAGAGGCTTTTTTGCGGTGTGATCTTAATCAAAGAGTTTTCGTAGAACATTCAGAGTTTTAGGTGATGGGGCAGTCATCAATATAGAGAAAATCACATAAAAATTGGGTCCTAACCAGTGTCATGATCGCCAGACAAATAGTTTTAAGGGGAGGGAAGTTGGCTTGAGCACCCCAATTTCATGAGTGGTGCTTGGAGATGGGGAGGGAAAAATCTAGAAGACTGGGAAATTTGGACTTGTTTGTGCTGAATTGGGGCAAATATTTGGCGTTTTTGGAGGGCTCTCGGGGAGGGGCAGTGAAGAGAGAGGTGTAGTTGTTAATGTGTGTGATTAATATTTTTTTTGTGTGTCTATAAACATGTGTGACCACAGAAATGTAGTTGAGGATACAGGTGAGGTTGGGGATTGGGAGGTGGAGGGGTAATAGTGGGGGTTAAATATTGATTCTCTGTATATATACATATACATATATATATATGTTTTGCTTTTCTTGGTTTAATGTATGAATCAATAAAATGTTCATCACAAACACTTCCATTACCAATATTTGGAAATAAAAAACATGCCATTTTTATTGCATTTACTAAACTTTGCATAAAATTAAAATGGAATAGGTTCCGAATAACATTTGGTTCTTGATTCTCAACTCTAAAGTGACAACTACAAATGTACAATATCTGAAATCTGTCCACCCTGTTTCATTCAGCTCATTTCATCTGGGTGTAAATTTAGCTGTCAGAGAGCTGCAGGTTCCAAAAGAATGTTGAAACACCTGCATGGCCACCTGCAAGGTTATATCTGCAAGGTTATATCTGGCAATCTTCACCAGACAGAATGTCTTTTAATAACACGTTTTAGGTTATAGGTTAATCCAAGAACAAGTACGATTGTGAGTAAATGAGTTATGAGTAAAATTGAAAATTGGAGAAGGTTCTATGCAGACATTTACTGTAAATTGTTTTGCATTTAGCCAAATAAGCATGGTTAATGTCTTAATTATTACTTTTAACAAATCTCACCAGTACCCATCAGAGTCAAGGGCAGAGCATGCCTAGTGTTCGACTGTATGTTTTGGCCGAGGCTGATACCAATATCTATGGAGCAGGCCGGTCAATATAATGCTGATCTACTGTATATCCAGTGCCTATAGAAAGTAATCATACATGGTAAAAATCCTTATAATTTGTCACACTACACCCTAGAAATTTAAATAAATTCAATCTGTGGAAAGGCACAGGTTAGGAGAAGGGTACAAAAATATTTCAAAGGGTTTAGAGTACCGTTTAAAGCATTATTAAGATGTGGAAAGTGCATGTCACCACCAAAAACAGGATGACCGTGGCAGAATAATATTGATCAGGGAAGCTATTAAGAGGCCAAGGGCAACTTTTAAGGATTTTACAAGCCCTTATGGCTGAGATTGATTGGTTTGTGCAAGTGAAAATAGGGCTGGGCGATATGGCAAAAAAATGTAATCTCGATCTTTATCAAACTTATGGACGATTCACGTTTCGATTTTTTCAGCTTTTAAATGTTCTCCAACATGATTCAAATTGTATGTTCTTTATTAGAATGCAAGGCAACATGGTTAGAGAAATCCAAGTTATTTTCATTATAGTGAACAAAGGTGTGCAAGAAAAAGGTACAAATGCACCAAATACACCACAGGGGAAGTTGTCAGCAGAGTGTAAATGAAAAATTAATTAAAATCTAATAAACCCAGATGTTCAGAAAAAATAGAATAAAAAAACTGCTAAATAATTCTTAGCCAGTCTAGAAATGAATATCTATAAATTATCAAGTTTATCTAGAAAGATCTAGAAAGTACTCAATGAATATCCAACAATTTGTGTGCATATTCATAAACCCCTTGCAGATATAGATGCATCCTCTAGCGGTTCATGCTGAGCAGCACAGCAAAATGAAATAATTTATCATTACAAATCAACTAGCAAAGTTAGTCAAAATGATCTCTTGCCAAATGTTGGCTATAGATGCAGTACATCTGAAACACGTCACAGAACAAAGTAATATTTTTATTGATCTATCTGAATCATCATGGTAAAAGGAGCGGCGGATGTTTGATTCTCCCACTTAAACTAGGGAGCCGCCATTATCAACCTTGAATGTAGACCATTTCCAGTATAAGCCACTTCCAGCTATTTCAACTATACAAAAATACTACTGTGGCAGGGCGGAGGGCGGTGCCGGGTCGTGATCCTACACACCCGGTCCCGTATTAGGCTAATCAAGCCTCCGAGAGGGATAAAGGCCGACTGCAGAGGATTGTGCGGGAGAGAGAGATCATTTACGGACATGTCCGTCGTGTGTGTTTGTTTGTGTCCTTTGGTTTAAGTTTATAATTAAAATATAATTTATATTGTCAAGCCGGTTCTCGCCTCCTCCTTTCACTTGAACCCCTTTACAACTACATACTACATGCTGCTTTATATTACAGGCTGGCAATAAATGTTGACATATTATTATCATTAATTACAATTTTCATAAACTAATTGGTTTTGAGCGTATATATTACAATTTTTGGACTGAACTCTAAGCGCTATATTTGGAGAAAACCAAACACAGCACACCACACATACCAAACCTACAGTGAAGCATGATGGTGACAACATTATGTTGTGGGGGTGTTTTTATTCAGCGGGGACTAGGCAAAGGGAAGGATGAATGAGAAAATATTCCCCCAATCTAGGTGCGCAAAGCTAGTAGAGACATATCTAAACAGACAAATGGCTGTCATTAACGCAAAAGGTAGCACTACAAAGAAATAAATCTAGGGGTATGATAACTTTTCAACCCCTGTTATTATACTTTTTCAACTTTAATATATTTTTTGGAACTGTAATATATTATATAACCATCAGTTTTTTTTTTTTCGTTACTTGAATGCTGTAATGCACAATTTGTAAATAAAGATGGAAAAAAAAAATTCTAATTGGTTTTGATTTCAGGCTGTAAGACAAAATAGTGACTATTCCAAAGGGGTATGATGATTTTCCACAGGCACAGCACATAATACAAATTAATAATAGCAAATGGACTGTACAGAATTAAAAAATTTGAAAAAAGGAAATGGTTTATAATCCATCAACAAGTTTGTCAGATATTAGACCTGACACAAGGGGAAACTACCTCTTTCTGTTAACCAGCCAAGCGGACATGTTGACAATTATTTGTCAAATACAATTTCTCCAAAAGCGTAGTCCCACTTACCTGTTCAATTCCTCAATGTTTCCAACAAAACAAAATGTTTTGAAACATTTTTGTGCCACTATTCATCAAATATAAAACTTTGGCATTGTTTTTTTTTTTTGTAAGTGAAACAGTCTCTGTGAGATGAATGAATGAATCAATGGATCTTCAGTGGTAACATTGCATAATCGCTCTTTACCATGAGAGGTGGGGGGAATGTTAAATATGTGTCCATAATCCACCTCACATACACATTATGCTGGAATGATACACCGTAAAATGTCTAGAATAGTAAAAGGAGAAATATTGCATGGCTAGAATGTGTGATTTTTTTTTATACTTCATAAAAATGTGTTGCCATTCAATTTTTAATGGCACAATTCACAAGCCATCAATCTGTTTTAAATGTTAAAAGTGAATGTTATTTTTTCTTCCACACAGCTGTAGGGATATTCTAAGTTCAATACAAAAATACCATTTATGCAGCTTTTCACATTCGTTCACTCTTGAAGTCTGAAATCTAATCACTTTCAGGTTAGCCTCACAACTTGTTCTCTGTTGTGTTGGGGATTACTGTGTCTAATTTGAAAGAGTGCAGAGGCCTAAATGCTTAGAGTTACCACAGTCAATCCCCGCACTGTCGGCTTCTCATTCTAAAATAACCAGCTTAAAGGGATAGTTCACCCAAAAATGAAAATTCAGTTTTCGTTCACTCATCCTCATGTTGTTCCAAACCCGTATTATGTATGCAATTTAATTGTATGGAAAAACTGGTTCTGCCTAACATCTGCTTTCGCGTTCCACGGAAGAAAGAAAGTAATATGGGTTTGGGACCCTCAACAAGAAGGTGAGTAAATTATGACAGAGTTGTCATTTTTGCGTGAACTACACTTTTTGCATCAGCCTGTATTTGAACCCATAGAGATGCTGTATGCTTTGCCAAGCACTGATGCCTAATGTCAACCTTTACAGACCATAATGATCTGCTGTGTTGCATTTGGCTCTCTATTCTACCTAAAACACAACTGGAGGTCTATTGTATTCTTTTTATATGATACTATTACTGATAATGTTTCCATGGGAACCCAGTGATCTCTAGTGTGTCTAGATCAAAATGGCAAGCTTACAGAGCAGCTGTGGGGGAGTTTTGGGTGGTTTAGGTGGACAGTTTGTGTAAACACTCTAAACTGTTTCAATATTTGCATTTGGGGATTACTTTGCCATTGGTATAAGTTTGTGTTCTTGTGCATTTCCTCTTATTTTAAAAACAGAATTTGTGAATGAGGTGGCAACACTTTCCAAAGTCACAGTGAGACTTTTAAAATGTTAACGACATCTGAATATTTCAAGTCATTTGAAATAAAAGTAGACACTATTTATTTTTTCATACACATTTCTGGTCTTGTATAATTCATCAGTGCACATTATTAAAAAAAAAGAATTATAAATGAATAAATAAATAAATAAATATATTTGATTTCATCAAATGTAATAACTTTCTCTACCTTGAAAACAACTTCCCTTTCATAATTATTTCACATAAACTGTGTGGGCAATTGGTCAGTATTAATATTAACTAATATTATTATTAACCAATAGCCAAATAGCTATTAAGGCATTCTTTTCGTACAAAAAATATGGGTTGCAAATCTGTTTCATGTTGACTTCAAAGTTTGTAGCTACCAAAGTTTAATTGCAATAATGTCATAGCCGAAGCTGGATCATTTTAAAGTGTTTTAGTGGATGGAGCAGTTAATGTGGCCAAGCTGTTTGGACCATTATAGAGTGCAGGCTTTATGGTTTTGTTGGTGTTATATCAGACTATTAAACTAGAGCACAGAAGTTGGAGTATAAGTACATATTTGCTGTCATAGCATAACAAAATTAACTCAATAAAAATGGATTTCTCAAAGTACAGTGCTACAATGCCGCAATAACTGAAATCAGAATTGGTTCATAAATGCTACAATCACTCTTCCATCTGCCTTAACATTATACAAATGAGAACTTTTTCTGTGCAACACTTTGTGGGCCTAATGAAACTTCAGATTAGCTACCAACATTTCCCTTTCCATTGTAATGGACTACAAACTGCTGTCCATAAAAACCAATAAGCTCTGCAATCAGACATATGTTCAGTGATAGAGGTTGCACCATAGACTTCTATTGTAAAGTGGATTTCTGATGTTTTTACAGACACAAACACAAGTCAATTCATGTAGACATTATTTTCTGAGGTAATCGACAGCATGTCACATATATTGTCAACAGAACTTGTATTTAACTCATAATATTCCATTAAATGCTAGAATTCTTTCTTAAGATTGGGATAATTCTTTAAAACTTCTGCAATCCAGACAGTTTGGCAAGCTCAAGACAGCTATTACAGCCAAGAAAATGTGCAGGAAGAGTGCCCGGGCTGACATCTAACATGAACACATGCAGAGGATGGGGAAGACACTATGTGCCATCTATGGACAAAAACCATTTTCAGTTTGGAAAAACACCAGAACATCTCACATCCAGGAGCTAGTCTAAACATGATCCATTGCTCCCAATGCAAGCAAAATATAACATACATCAAAGATCCAAAGGCATCCCAAATATCAGGCAAGAAGTTTTAAGAGTTGTATACATAGGCACTTTATATCATCATTACAAAGGCATTTTAGGTATTTGCATAACTGTGCATGCAGGTCAGGGGATTCAATTCATCATTTGTTGAAGTGGAACCACATGGAGGTCAGGAAATAGAGTAGAAGATTTCTAAACTAACCTCACATTCAGAGGAGAATGAAATGCAAGCTTGAGGGATAGAAAACAGACACATCCATACACAACACTACCATCTATATCATCATGCAGCATTCAAAACAGATTGAGTTCATCACACAAAATATGGAGATACTCACTGATTTCCCATGGCTGCTCAGAAAAGGACAGAAGAGATACAGAGTGACAGCTAAACCTTCAGCAAGTTGGACTTTTAACAGCGTTTACTATTAATTTTTATAAAGTTTGCTATGGCCGTTGTTAACCACAAATTGTGCTTCCTCTTTTAACACTTTAACCACAACACAACTCACTCAGGAAGTTGAGTTTTAATGCATTACCATATGTAGCAAGTCTTTTCTCACCCTAAAAAGGGCTCCACTACAGGCTTTGCAAAAACAGACAAAATGATTGACTGTCACCCTCAATGTTTATGCTGTTCCAAAACTAACAATGATCATCTCAACTAAATCAGCAGCGTGATATCATTCAAACTTGTAGGTATTTTTACGTAAAGTTAGGCCAATGTTTTCAATGAAATATACAATCTCAACATATTGGCATTGGCAGCAATTAAAATGTAAATGGTTTACATACATACAACTTTAGAGACTTAATCTTTACAAAAAAGATCCTTAGGAAGACTCGCCGGAACACATTGTCTGATGTAACACTACCATGTTTCACTAATTTACTGAGCTGTGTATGTGTGCTGTCAGCCTTACACAATGTTTTTGACCAAATCAGAACAGAACAGAATAAAATCATATGGTAAAATTTGGTAAACATGTTAACTTTGTTCATTCTACTTAATTGTATACATTATAAATACAATAAATTCAATCTATGAACTCCATGAATTAGATATTCTATGAACCTTAAAGGGTTTTTAAACATTTGTATATCTCTAAAGTTGTTCATATGTAAAAGAATAGTTTATGGTCATTACATTGATATTGCACATATCAGTCAACGTGTATCCAAATGTACAAAATCGTATGTGTGGAAGAACCACACTTGAAATGACTACCTACTACAAATACTAATGAGTTCACATTGAAATCAGGAAGTGTGCCACATATACCGGGTAGCATTTTTTCATATACTAGAACATGTGTTGTAAGCTACTTTTGCAGTGATCACTTAAGCATGGGCGTAGATGCTTACAAAAACACAAATGCCCTATGGCTACTTGTGACAATTACCCCATCAAGTGCATCATGTTGGCATCCACATGCTGTTTGCAGACAGTATCATTATGGTTTTGACAGATACTGTTTACTGTTAAAATGCTGTATTTGTTAAATTTGTATAGCTTTGAAAATTATCTGTATGCTAATTCAAATGGCTTCTATTCAAGCTTACGACAGAAGAGTCAATATGGTTCAAGAGGGAAGTGAATGCCACAGGAAAGCATAAGGAAGTTCAGTCACTGCTTTGTTGCTGTTTTAGTACACTTATAATTCAGAATTAACTGCGATGCTATTTCCATCTTCAGCTGAGCAGAAAATTCCACAAATAGGTGTGAAAATCTGATCATAAACAAATGAGAGAGAAAGCATGCTACTTATAACCAGCCCTAAGATTACCGTGTCTGTCCACACATCACTGTCACGTTCTGACTGTCAGAACAGCTCACAATGGCTGATAAGAGCTTGATCTATTCTAGTCCACCAGTTTAACTGAGCAAACAATCGCCTGTTACTAACAATATTCCATGATGACTGAATTTATTAAATGCTACAACTGGCAGCCTGTCTCATGCCTAACAATTGATACAGCAAAAACAAACATCCAATGTGTACTAAATTGTGACATTGTCTGCATGTAAAAGCATTAGAATGTAAAAAAAAGAGTAGGAAACAGCACAAGATTGCAAGATATAAATGCTGATTGATTTAAATAGAAAAGAGCGCATGTACACATTTGTTCCACATTCCACTGAACTGACTGGTTGAAAAAGAAACATTGAAGAGACCATAATATTGAACATTTTCCATATTCTCTCAGATCCAGAGTATTAAACAGGCTGTTTTTTTCTGTTTCTGTGCCTTTAAGATTTTTTATGTAAACAACTCATTCGTATGTGAAATGAGATAAAGTGCTTCTGTGTACTTTTAGGGTGCCTACACACTAGAATTGCTGTTTCATCACAGAAGACTGTCCATTGATTTTATAAGGGATATTGTTAGCATTGCAAGGAAATGGAGGGAAAATGCAAGGGATTTAACTTTTGCTGGAATGCACTCTGATGTAGGCAATAGGCATCTGTCAACTAATCAGAATTTTAGATAGGTGAGTTCAGTTGCACTTTTGGAACTCCAGTAGAACGCAACAGTGCCCGCCCACATTTTCAAAAAATCTTCATAAAATATTAAATTAAAGGGTTGTAAACCATTAACCAAACCAACCAGTTCCAAGGTGAATCGCAACATTACAGACTTTGTTTTAAGGTAAAAAAGAATTAGAAAATCCGACAGAAAGACAAATGTTCAAGTCTGTGTCTTTCATGAAGGCACATACTACAATCCCATGAAGCACTGTGAATTATGTAATCGAATACAAAACTATGGAAATATATAAAACTATTGATTTTAGGTTGTTGATTATAAGAATAGAAACAATATAGATTACGTTTACTGCTAAATATTCTGATATACACTAATATAGAAGTAGCTTGAAGGTGCAGGGAAACTGACTCGTTTACATCATTCAGAGTCATCATGGGAGTGGGCGGTCGCTTCCAGGCTTATTTCGCAGCCTTTGTTGGCCACAGTTCTCTGATTGGTGAAGCTTTCTCTGCTGGACCATGGGCAATGTAGTTGTTCAACAGGAATTCCACTATTGAAAATACTTTTTAAACAATAAAGTTTAAATAAGGCAATTGAGTAGCTTCAATGGAAGCATAAACCATAGGTCTGTTTAACTTATAAACTCCTTTAAAGGTTTATAAGTTAGCATTAAAAATCAATTAGTCTATTGAAGAAATTCGATTCTTCCTTCTGGAAACAGACTTTTGCGCTCTATTTGGTATACACCTTCAATACTATCCTTAAGCATTGCTATTTGTGAAATGCTCCATAAAAGCTTTCTTTAGTGTGTAGGTGCTTTACTCGCAAAGTTCGAGTTTGCTGTCGAATCCAACAAAATGTAAAAATGCTCCATTCTTCAAAAAAGTCATCATTACCATGTGACAGTTTCTCAAAACAATTCATGCTAAAATGTCCCAATCAATCTGTTAAGATCAGGCTGAAATGATCAGGGATTTTGTTAAAAAGAAACTTGAGCAGCTTGTTTCTAATGTTGGGAATCATCACAAGGATATGCAGATCAGCAGGTGCTACACACAGACAGGACAGCACAATGTTTGGTCGTTTTTCCCTATTTTACTCTTATCTAGGGCTGGGAGATAAAAAAATCTGCGATATCGATAATAAGCTTTTGAGTATTTTTCGATATTTTGTCCATGTTCTACATCTAGATGTTCAGGTACGTGTCGCTAAAAACGTAAGCAGCCGGCTTTCTCAGAATACATGAAGTTGCTAATGTTAGCTGTCTTTCTAATGATTAGGCTACACGCCGGTCACCGCGGTCGATTGATTCCATCCGGACTGAAAGACATCATGATGATGATCGTCTTCTCATCGTCTCTAGTGAGCAACGTGACAAAACAACAGTGCTGTGTACACCAGCCCTGATCTTTCTGTGCTGTATTCTTTAATATTTTTGTCTAGCACTGAACAGGCTTAATGTATGCCCTGTCCTGCTCCGCACGTGTCATCTATTTTCCACGCATGTGAGTTGACATGAGGCACCACATAATTTAACGTGGTACCAAATCACCTTTAGACCATAATGTTTTTTCCTTCTAAATTTAGCTTTATTTATCAGCATGTTATGAGCTTTTAATAATAAACAAAAAGATTTCTGTTCTAAGTTTGTGAAAATTAATCAGATGTAATCATCTCTGGCATGGAAAGACAATAAAATTACTAGTTGGTAGCCTAGTCTTTCTCACTTAATGAAAATATAAAAACGGCCCATTCAGACTTTTAAACTTTTTCACAGGAGATACCCATGAACCCCCCAACAGTATCATTCCTCGGTCACAAGGGCTTCTATGACCCCACACTTGGGTATTTGAATGTAAAGAAATACAAAAAATATATAATTTGAAATTTTCAAATATTCAAACAAATACTGGACTACTTACATTATGCTTCAAAATGAACAGATGATCTTTTAACATTCATATCCAACTGCACTCGATTGATAAACTCTATAAAATATTGTCATATTTTGGTAGAAGATCCCTCAGTCCCCGCTGCTTTGGCTGTCTCTGGGCTCACAATGCAGTTTAGTAGAGACTATTTTGACTGTTTAAGATTTTATTTTTTCTTCTGCCAACTTGGATATTCCAAAAAATGTGCAATATGCAAATGTGAATGTATATTGTGATAAATATATCGAATGAAATTAAATGAAAAAGAATATAGTGATAATACTTTTGGCCATATCGCCCAGCCCTAATCTTATCATAAGATTGTCTGGAGTTTAGGAAAAATAGTTGCTATCCTGCTTTCTCCTTGTAACCTCAACGTGACTAGGCTGGCCACATTTCTGAACTAATGTGGGTGGTTATGTGTCACTGTATTTATCAATCTGATGTCAAAATGTTGCAGACGTTTAGAAAGAAGTTCATTTTTACAGCCTAGTTTCAACAGGCTGTAAATATACATATCTGTCACATAATCTCCCCCTTTCAAGATTCTATCAACCCATAAACTGTCAAAGAGTTTCAATGCATCCTAACCTCTATGTCCCTAAAAGACTTTTGAGTGGTAAACCACATCCACGCCTGCCTCTGATTGACACGAGATTTTCCTCACCCACTACATCTGCAGCGCTCGCGTAAAATCTAATCCGAACAGCACGCGCAAATGTTCTTCTT
Source organism: Moxostoma hubbsi (assembly GCA_032164185.1). Classification (NCBI taxonomy): domain Eukaryota; kingdom Metazoa; phylum Chordata; class Actinopteri; order Cypriniformes; family Catostomidae; genus Moxostoma; species Moxostoma hubbsi. The sequence continues at coordinate 5,362,550 of JAVLUX010000186.1, forward strand.
CATACCCCATCATAAAGTCCTCTGGGATTCCCACTAATAATACAGACAACCAGCTCTAATACAAAATTAGACAGACTGTAATCTCTTAATCTGCGGGACTAGGCTACATTTGCGAAGTGCATACTCAGTATTCAGAAATAAAAAGTTAGGTTCCTAAGTGCCGGTAGGTTATTCTGTAAATGTTGCGTGTATATTAATCATACATTACAGGACATTCATATATAACGCAAACATTATAGGCAAGTTTATAATCGCTTCGTAACCTGCGAACGACAGCAATTATACAATCACGTACGCCAGCCATCCATATTCTCGTCTCTTTTTTAAAGTGAAAGTTAATATGCGGTGGATGTTCATACCTGTGTATCAGAGATGTGCAGAGGCGCGACTCTTGTGCTGTTTTTGAAATATGAACGCTGCGATCTGATGCCTGGTTTCTTTGGCGGATCCACACTCAGAGCCTCCCTGACGTCACTGCGCCTCTAAAGCTCTCCGCCAATCAGATACAAAGGACCGCTGACCCTCAGGTACTGGGGGTGGGGATTATGAAAAACTTATCTGATATCCTCAGTTAGGACGAGCAAGAAAATGCTGCAATGAACATAAATTCTTCCTCGTTCTCCCTCTCTTTCCAGTGAAGTGAAGGTGTGTTTTGTTATTCACCATACATTATGCCCTTATTTGTACACAAACTATTTCAGGACATAGCTCTTGCTTTGAATTGATTAATCAAAACTTTATGACACTTTAGGACGCTTTTTAAAGAATGGTGGATAGTGAATCCCTTCATAGGGTAGTAAAATATGTGACTTAGTTTGTTTTAAATGAATCGCTGTCTTTTTCAAACAGATATTATGAATAAAGGAAATTGTTTGCGGGTAGGCTATTGGGGAATTATCACCCTACGTCACACGACGTCACGCAGGTTCCACTGCGCATGTCGGGAGCAAAAGACCGCCACCGGAAAAATGTTGTGTTGTGCATTGGGATGCCAGAATCGGAAATCTGTAAACAGTGGTCTTAAGTTTTACCGAATACCATAAACTTGCACTCCCTTTAATGCCAACCGCTGACGTCTTTGGTTACAAGCCATCAGAAGAGCCGACTGGAACGAGGACCAAATTAAAAATGCCCGACTCTTTGGTTCACACTTCATATCAGGTAAGTTAAATTAACGTTACATCTCTCGGTTTGGCTTACAACAACCAAATAACGGTAAATAATGAGTTGTACAACACAGAATAAGTACAAGTTTGAGACGAACTTGCTGACTAGCTAACTTGCCTTCAATTTTGTTACATTGTCTTGCTAGTTAGCCTAGAAGCTAAACAATATCTGTTATTTTAATCTCCTATTATCACTGTAAAGCATGCATCAAAATGCAAAGAATGCAACGTTATAGCAAGTAATGTCACATCTTTTTTGTAAAGATAATTTGTTAGACCAGATTGTTTTTATGTCTACCAACCAACTAAACTGTTTTCGACTGACTGTTTGCTCTCATCTCTGAGTATCAGATTTAAGAGGAAAAGAAAAGGGGATGAACCCACCCACAGACCACCAGATGATGTACAGCAGTCCAAAGTTACTGACAAGATAGCATCAGCAGGAGCTTGCCTGTCCTCAGATGACTGCGGAATGTAGCCTGTTGCTTGTCCTTGCACTGGTAAGAACTTCTAATATCTTAACTAATGGCAGTCATTATTAGGATGAATCGGGTCATCCTGTTTATATATTGTTCAATACAGCAGAACTGTGTTGTGAATGAAGTTGAACATTATTCTGTTTAGCACATGCTGTTTGAAAACATCTTATCAAATAATAGAGAAAAGCTAAACTAAAACAAGTGACCGTGTATTTTTTATAAATCAATTACAATCTAATCTCTATTTCAGAAGCCACAGTCCCAAAGGTTCTCCATGATGATCTGAAACACAAGTACAGCCAACTTTCTACAGAGTGTGACAACCTGCGTTTGGACATTAACAAACTGAAATCTGAGAATGAGGAACTAAAGGCAACACTCAGAAAAACACCATTTTCCTTTAGCTCTATCAAAAGCAAAGCAGTGCATGTTCTGTTTTTCCACAGGTCTGACCAGTGTCATTTTTGAGTGGTTGATTCACAAACTTAAAGACAGTGTAGAGGTTGTGCGTAGCTCTATGAACCTGGAGGATCATCTATTAGTCACCCTAATGAAACTAAGATTAGGGCTCAGCAACAAGGATATTGCTTTCAGATTTAATGTCACAGAATGTGACATATCTAAAATTTTGAGAAGTTGGCTCCCTGCTATGTCTGTGGCTTTAAAGCCTCTCATCAAGTGGCCAAGCAAGCATGCAATATTAAAGAAAATGCCAAAATGTTTTAAACCTAAATATAAACGTTGCAGGTACATTATTGACTGTACAGAAATTTTGATCAACAGACCCACAAATTTAATCTCCAGAGCCCAGACATACTCTACTTATAAAAGCCACAACACTGTTAAGTATTTGGTTGGCATGTCACCTGCAGGAGCCATTACTTTTCTGTCGGCAGGTTGGGGCGGGCGTGTTTCGGATAAACAAATTACAGCGGAGTCTGGATTTTATGACCTTCTAGAGCATAATGATGAGATACTAGCAGATTGTGGTTTTACCATTAGAGATGAGCTTGCCACCCGTGGTGCCACCCTTAGGATCCCTCACTTTACCAAAGGAAAGAAGCAGCTCTCTGCTCAAGAAGTGGACATATCAAGGCGTTTGTCTAATGTGAGAATACACATTGAAAGAGTAATAGGTAGATGGAAAAATTTCAAAATCCTGACAACTGTTATTCCACTCACACAGGTTGACCTCTTAGATGATATAGTGATTGTGTGTGGAGCATTAACAAACCTTTGTAAATGTGTAGTCCCAAGAAGATAGCATGATTTAGATTCATTCTTTATGTAACTGTTTATTGTAATAAAAATAACTTATTGCACATTTAAGTGTTTTAATGTAAAATACTAGTACTGTATTAAATAATTGTCTTCGAAGTAGATTTCATTCTGAGTTGTTTTTTTTTTTTTGCACTGTTCACAATACTAATCTACAAGCTTTCTTCTTACTCTGGCACATGTGTAGTGGAAATGGTTCTTTTGAACTTGGTAGTCATGAAATTATATGTCTTGGACATGACCACACAGAACGAAGTTGTACGCATCAAAAGACTTGTACGCTTTTAACTTCTCCCGGGTATATACACTTGGAGTGTCGATCAGGTAATTATATATTTCTGGCCACTGGATGCTTGGCCATTTCGTTTCATCGTTTAACCATTGACAAGCTGCTATGGCAAACGGATCTGTAAGACGTATCCCACTCACTAACGTCAATTTCGTAGAATAACAGTGCTTATCGCTGGGTGACAAGCTGTTGTAATATGCTGAGAACATTTATAAAATTAAATATAAACTCAAATATATATATATAAAAAGGTTTTAAATCGAACTATTTTGTATTATCGTATCCGTGTAATTCTCAGCTGTTAAGGCTATCTCTTCCGGGTTTTCTGCAACCGCGATGCGCGCGCATCCCGAATGTTTACAAACCTGTAATTGGTCTATATGTCTCAACAAAAGAAACTTTTCAGATATGACAGTTTTACTGGTTATCCCATTCCCCATCGTGTGGTTGACACATGAAAAAAGTCGACACCTGCTGGTTAAAGCTAGTACAACTTAAACTATCTTAAAGGAATATTCCGGGTTCAATACAAGTTAAACTCAATGGAAAGGTTGTGTGGCATAATGCTGATTTCCACAAAAATAATTTTTACTCGTACCTCCTTTTCTAAATAAATAGCAAATATCGATGTTACAGTGAGGCACTTACAACGGAAGTAAATGGGGCCAATTTTTGGAGGGTTTCAAGGCAGACATGTGAATCTTGTAATTTAATAAAAGCTGTTATATTAATTCTTGTTGAAACTTGTGTATTATTTTAACTGTAAAGTTGTTTAATTTGACGTTTTATAGTTTTAGGGTTTACAACCTCTTGTCATCATGGCAACAAAGTTGTATAATTGTATATACCTTTACACAGAAAAGGTTAGTAAGCGATGTTATTACACTAAAATCATGTTAGCATTTATATTGGTCACATACATTTGAAACAGTGAATATTTTAACATTTACAGATTGGCCCCATTCATGTTAGTGCCACTTCTGCCTACATTTTTGCTTTTTTCTTTAAAGAAAAGGAGGGATGAGTTGAATAATTATTTATTTTTGAAAATCAACATTATGCCACAAATGCTGTCGATTGAGCTTAAATTGTATTGATCCTGGAATACTCCTTTAATTATTCTCATTTATTACACACACATTACTTTAAACCTTTTTCTCTGGATAGATGCAGGGACTGGGGGGACTGGTCAGGGTTGAAGGAAAGCTGAACGCAACAAAATACAAAGATGTCCTTAATGAAACTCTGGTCCAGAGCACTCAGGACCTCAAAATGGGCTGAAGATTCATCTTCCAATGGGACAATGACCCTAAGTGTATAGGTAGCCAGCTGGTAATTATCTGTGCAGTGAGTAAACCTCTCTCCCCTGGCCTCAAGAGGTCCACTAGCGACTGGCACTAGAGGTTGTAGCCTATAACCTTCTCATTAGCGCTCCTTCCTCCCATGCCTGTAACACCGGTTTGAGTCCCGTTCGGAGCGGGTCGAGCAGGACTGGTTGCAGTGGTGCCGTGACCCGGATGTGAGTGAGGTTTAGGGGGTGAGTGTAACGGTAGCCAGCTGGAAAGTAGCCGTGCAGTATGTAAACCTCAATACCCTAACCTCAAGAGGCACACTAGAAAACAAAATGTGAATAATAAATAAGGTTTTAATAATAAAAATAAAGGGGTCTGAATATCAGAATGCACTGTACATACTGGTAAAGACCATGGTTTTTGAATATGTACCAGGGGTGTGCCATTTGTAGTTCCCTGTTGAATGTTTGTTACATCATGGGCGAATTTCAATGAAAGTGAGCATCCCAATGTACCATTCGCTAACGGCCTTGTGAAAGGATTTGTGATTCGTGATGGATTCGTTATAGTATAACGACCCGTCGCAAAAATTACGTTTGGAATTCGCTTAGTGTCGATAGGTTTATTATGATCGTGTGTCATACTTGTCGCTGAGCACATAGAGGTCGCTGTGCACAAGTTGTACAAACAGCAGAGACACAGGCAGTTGCCTGGGTGACGCTGAAGCTGTGCTCTGCTGTTTCCTGTGCTGTGTGTCACCCAAAACAAGTTTGAAACAGACAAATCACCGTGCTTGAGGAAAACGCACTTGCTTGTAGTTTAACCTCTGCAGACGGATTGAATACCAGTCGCTATGTGATACAGAGAGGATTGTTATTAGGAGGATCATGGAAAATTATCTTTTTGTGAGAGTTGTGGGAAAGGGGAGCTATGGCGAGGTGACCCTGGTCAGACACAAATCAGACCGTAAACAGGTAGAGTGATGATTACGTCTGCGTTGGTTAACACTTGAGTAGAGTAAAGTGCAAACCTGTTGCTAATCAGTAACACACTCGTTTATATATTTAACCAATAGCCAGCCTGAACTGAATCCTTGTGTGTTACGGTTAACTACACGTTTGTAATCTCAGTTAATGTGTTTTTGTTTTACAGCTGACAGATTGCCACATCTACCAAAATGTGTGATTTATGTATTTTTTATATATATGCTTTTTTTTTTAGGAAGAGCATTGAGGTTTCATGTCATATTCCTTATAGTTAAACACTGTAAAATGATACAAAGTTGTTTGGCAAAGATCAGTAGTTCAGATCAGAAGTTCAAGTGAATTAAATTTTGAATACAGTGGCAAGAAAAAGTATGTGAACCCTTTTGAATTAGCGTGTTTTCTGCTTTTAAGGTAATAAAATGTGATCTCATCTTCATCAAAGTCACAAGTATTGACAAACACAATGTGCTCAAGCTAACAACACACAAACAAATATAATCTTTCATGTCTTTATTGAACACATCCCTTTAAACATTTACAGTGGAATGTACATTTTTTACCTTGGATTTAATAACTGGTTGATCCTCCTTTGGCAGCCATATTAGACCTGCACAAAGTTCAGAAGGAATTTTGGACCATTCTTAAGAACTGAACTGCTTCAGCTCAGCCATATTCTTAGGATGTCTGGTGTGAACTTTTGAGGTCAATACACAGCATCTCTATAAGGTTTGGCTCTGACTGGGCCACTCCAAAAGGTGGATTTTCTTTTTTAAGCCATTCTGTAGTGGATTTACTTAGATGTTTAGGGTCATTTTCCTGCTGCATCACCCAACTTCTACTGATCTTCTGCTGGCGCACAGACACCCTGACATTATCCTGGAAGATATTTTGACGAACTAATTTTCCACTTGATTATAGCAAGCGTTCCAGGCCCAGAAGCAGCAAAGCAGCCCCAAATCATGATGCTCCCTCCAACGTACTTCACCGTTGAGATAATATTTTAATGTTGGCATGGGGTGACCTTTTTAAGCTATACGTAGTGCTGCGTGTTCTTTCCAAGCAATCCAAACTTAGTTGCATAAGTCCACAAAATATATTCCCTGTAGAATTGTGGAAGGTCAAGATGGTTTTTGGCCAACTTCAGGCATGCAGCAACGTTTTTGTTAGAAAGTAGTGGCTTCCTGAGTGGTGTCTTGCCATGAACATCATGCCTGTTTAATGTTTTCTGCATAGTAGACTCATGTATAGAGATGTTAGCCAGTTCCAGTTACCTCATTAAGCATTCTGCGGTGTGCCATATGAGTCATCTTGGCTGGACGGCCACTTCTAGGGAGAGAAGCCACAGTACTAAATCATCTTAATTTATGGACAATTTGTCTAACTGTGCACAGATGAATGTCTAAGCTCTTTTAGATTCCTTTGTAACCCTTTCCAGCTTTATGCAAAGCAACAATTCTTGATCATAGGTCTTTTTAGATCTCTTTTTTTGTGAGTCATGGTCGATGTCAGCAGATGCTTCTTGTGAATGGCAAACTCAAAATGTTTGAGTGGTTTTTATAAGTCAAAGTAGCTCTAACCCACACCTCCAATCTCGTTTTATTAATTGGATACCAGGTTTGCCAACTCCTGACTCTAATTAGCTTTTGTTGATGTCATTAGCCTAGGGGTTCACATACTTTTTCCCGCCTACACTATGAATATATAATAAAGATCAAACCAGATTTGAAGACAAATTTATACTTAAAGCTGCATTACGTAATTTTTGCTCTTTAGTGACATCTGTGGTTGAAACTTAAAATTGCAAGCAGTTTGCAGAAGAATACATTACGTCTGTCATGTTTCGGCACTACTCTTGTGGCGGATGGATCTCCCAATTTGTGCTTAACTGGACATTGTCTGTGTGTGATCATGACTGGAGCCAGAGTCATAACATGTTATTTTCATGTTGATATTCTTATACAATTAAACATTTGAAACTTAATTATTGCTTTGATGAAGATAAACAACACTCTTATTTACATATTTGAATTCATTTTACATTAAATAACTTTTCTGACATTACACTCAAAGCACTTTTTAAAAAAAGAACAGGGGACTCTACTCAGCTACCACCAGTATATCTTAATATGGTTATTCAAGTATTTTATCTACTATTATTGTTTGAATTGAACTACAATTTTAAATTTTAGAGGTTAAACTCGTGATATGGCTGATACGAGTTCAATAGAAGAGTTTATTATTTTTATACTATATTGTCCAGCCTCAGTTACTACAATAGCATGTCTATGCAATGTACACAATAACACCATGAATTAAAAACATGAAATGAGTATTCAGTAATGATGGGGATAAAATATATTCTGTTAAACTAAAAAATTATATGCTTAAATATGCAATATAACAATTACAAAAAGTCCATTTCAGAAGTCATACATTTTAAACATGTCACAGTAACTTCACCTGACAACATGGATACATCACGATTGCTTAACACACATGTAATGTTCGATTCATAAAAACATGACAAGCAATATAAGCTTCAACAACCCTACCAAAAAACATATCCAAGCATTATAGCAGGTAAAAAGTAAACCGATAAACATCCATCTAGACTGAAATGATGCTGAACTGTGTGAGTGTTACTGAACTGAGAGGAACAGCATAGTTCGTTTCTCAAGGAACTCTTGAGTAGAGCCGCTACTCCTCCACATTGAGAGGAGCCAGTTGAGGTGGTTCAGGCATCTGGTAAGGATGCCCCCTGGGTGCCTCCCGTTGGAGGTGTTCCAGGCATGGCCAACTGGGACAAGACCCCGAGGTTGGCCCAGGACCCGCTGGAGAGATTATATCTCCCAGTTAGCCTGGGTGCGGCTGGGTATCTGCCAGGTTGAGCTGGAGGAAGTTGCAGGGGACAGGGTTGTCTGGGCCTCTCTGCTCTCCTTATTGCCACCGTGACCCTAATGGACAAAGCAGTGAGAAAATGTATCGATATGTCAAGCAGTGATAGGGGTGTGACACACTTTATACCTATACCTATTTGAAAACTATTTGAAACAATATTATTCTTTAATAATTATACATGCTGTTTTTATGAGCATTCTCATGGAATATCTGTACTTTTAAAAAAAAGTCTGTCTGTCTAACTATCTATCTACATGTTATTTGTCAAATGCCAATAATTCATGCAATCATTTAATATGTTATCGTTTAAAGTTTCCACTAATTCATGAAATGTAGATGCACCTTTGAGCATGTATGATGGCTTAGCATTATTTTATATCTTTCAACCTGTCTTCTATAGCAGGGCATACAGTGGAATTAAAATGTGGAATTTTGAATTCATATGTATCCTTTGTTTATGTGCAAAGTTATAGCATTACATCTTGTATTGTTTTGGCAGTATGTGATCAAGAAGCTGAACCTGAGAACATCTTCTAAGCGTGAACGGAGATCCGCGGAACAGGAAGCCCAGCTCCTCTCACAGCTCAAGCACCCTAATATTGTCACATACCGGGAATCATGGGAAGGCAAGGACTGTCAACTATATATAGTGATGGGTTTTTGTGAGGGAGGAGATCTATACCACAGACTCAAACAGCAGAAGGGAGAACTGCTGCCGGAGAGACAGGTGGTCGAGTGGTTTGTCCAAATCACCATGGCTCTTCAGGTAAGCATCCTCCATCCATCCATACAAGACCAGACCAGATTTTAAAAAGCCAAACTTTGTTTAAATTTCAGACTTTTTTCTGCTGAATGCTTAAGCCATATAAAATACAGTATTGTTCTTGTAATCTGCAGTATTTACATGAGAAGCACATCCTTCATCGAGACCTAAAAACTCAGAACATCTTCTTGACCAAGACCAACATAATCAAAGTGGGTGATCTGGGCATTGCACGGGTTTTAGAGAATCAGAATGATATGGCCAGCACTTTAATCGGCACACCTTATTACATGAGTCCAGAGCTATTCTCCAACAAACCTTACAACTACAAGGTACTATGTGTAGACACAATACACAATCACAGACTAAATGGGTACATTTCATGAAATTTCTCAAGAACATATCGGGGTCATATTTTATCCCAAAACCAAAATATTATTAGGACAGTTGTGATATTATTTCATGCCAATTAGGCAAATTTTCTTCCCCAACTCTGATCACCGTAATGCAAAAAAGTATCATTATTATCACTGTAATGCAAAAAAAATATATTTTTATTTCCCCAGATTTAATCTTTTATGTTTAAAATGATCAATCAAGGACTGTTGTCATTATTTATGTTTGTTCATTTTAGTTGCATGTTCATTTGTATTTACAGTCAGATGTTTGGGCATTAGGATGCTGTGTGTACGAGATGTCCACACTAAAACATGCCTTCAATGCAAAAGACATGAACTCACTGGTGTATCGGATTGTAGAAGGGAAGGTATTGGAAGATATTTGTCATGTCTGTCATTGAACTGTAAATATTTGCATGCATCAGAAATCTAAAGAGGCTTGCTTATATGTCAGTTATTATTTAATCCTCATATTATCTACATTAAAAAATATATATTATTTGCATTTCAGTTATTTGTTTTATTGTGTAGTGTATTTGTTTTGTTGTATATTTTTTATAAAATGTATGTTTTAAGGTATTATTTTGCTTTGTCCAGCTGCCCCAGATGCCGAGTAAGTACAACCCCCGGTTGGGAGAGCTGATCAAACGGATGCTTTGTAAGAAACCAGAGGACAGGCCAGATGTCAAACACATCCTGCGACAGCCATACATCAAGCAGCAGATCTCTGTGTTTCTGGAAGCCACAAAAGAGTTTGTGCACTCATAGAATAGCTGGAAATACTACTGAATGTCTATGTCTCCTTATAATTCCAATAAAATGCTTCACTAGCTGTAGAAACAAAAAGTTCTCAAAGATTCTGTGTCCGAAATTACAGGAAAACTGCCAAATCACGGAAAACTGCAGTAAACATCAAACCAAACAGCTCCGGCTCAGATGCATCAACCAAACCAAATCATGAGAGTCAGCTACATTGTCCCAACTCTGACTCAAGAAGTCGAGGAAAAAAGGTAAAATGAAATGGGAATTCCAGAAACCTATCAAGTAGGTATAGCTGCAGGCTGGAGATCTACAAATGGGGGCGTAATATCCAAAAGATGGAGGGATTAATCCAGAAGGGGCGGGGCTGAAGTTGACATTTAATATAGATGGTTACATTTTTTTCTACCAAAATCTCAGAAAATTGGCTGGGAACAAATATAGTAATTTCTAAAAGTTAGAATGATGTCTAGACCCCTGTGTGTGTGTGTCCATAGTTTATCTGTTTTGCTTAACACAATATATTTCACAGGTTGAAGGGAGCCACTTAGATCAACAAAAACTTTGCAATGGTGCTTTGGACAACGTATCTCATAACTCACACTTGCCCCCCAAATCTCCTAGTCGAGACATCCTCAACTCAACAGGTCACTCTATAGCAACTATTAGCAACATAGACATTGAAGTCCAACCCCAAGACCAGGAACAGATGCTCAAAAAAGCCAAACCACCTTACCCAAATCCCAACAATAACAAACCACCATCTGCGAGCAAGAGGATAGAAAGAGAGGAGAAAGAAGATCCTAGTGCTCCTCAGGCACACCCTACAAAACAGGTGTTGGGTGTCGGCAAGGCAGAGGATAATATGACAGCGAATGGATTGATATCACAAAGCTCAGCCACATCCATATTTTCAGACCGACCCAAGTATCTAAAAGAGAATAAGACTCCTGATGGTAGCATGGAACTCAAGGACGACACTATGAAACTACTGCGGGAGACAGCAATAGATCATGTTCTTCACAAGCCTTTTGAACTAACTCGTAATGCTGAGACAAAAACAGTGAGCGAAAGAGCTTCAGCAGCTGTTGATGAAAATCATATCATAAGCATCCAGAAAGTTGCTGCTGGAAGTTCAATGGAGGAGTTTGAGGTATGTTACTGTGGTTATTCGGATTCAGATGCAAAAATGTATCCCTAAAACCTTAAACTTATAGTTTAGGTTTGTGAACTTTTGACTTTTGATTATGATCTCACAGGTGCCAAAAGAAACATTCTCAAGAATAAATGACTCTTCATTGTTTTTCTTGTCATTAAAGTCAATGTATGTAATGTCTGTCCATTTACAGGAAAGTCTAGACTCCACAGAGAAACTACTTAAGCCTGTTCCTGTTGTTTTGATGGTAAAATACTGGCATTTTAGTGGCATCAAGTACAAATTACTTTTGTTTAATCTTTTAACTATAATTTAAACCAATTTAAAGATTTTTTTGTAATTACGTTTAGGAGGAACCCTATTTAGATTCCTCTGCAGATCATTGCAAAGCAGTCCTTCAGCCTTCTTCCTCTTCCTCTGAACCGTCCATGTCACGTCAGCGCAGACAAAGAAAGAAGGACAAGTCCCTTGATGACCAGAATAAAGTGAGTTGTGTGGACACTGAAATTTCTCAAATAGATATATAATTTTTAAACCATCGTTGTTCAAATATGTATTTATCTCATCTGATCAATACAGGCCCTCAAACTGACATTTTATGTTGTCACCCACGTTCTCATATACAGTGTATATACTAATATACTCCGATCAGCCAAGACAATAAAACCACCTGCCTTATATTGTGTAGGTCCCCCCTCGTGCCACCAAAACAGTGCCAACCCGCATCTCAGAATAGCATTCTGAGATGCTATTCTTCTCGCCACAATTTACAGAGCAGTTGTCTGAGTTATCGTAGACTTTGTCAGTTCGAACCATTCTGGCCATTCTCTGTTGACCTCTCTCATCAACAAGGTGTTTTCATCCGCAAACAGATGAACTGCCTCTCACTGGAGGTTTTTTGTTTTTGGCAGCATTTAGTATAAATTCTAGAGACGGTTTTGTGTGAAAATCCCAGGAGATCAGCAGTTACAGAAATACTCAAACCAGCCCGTCTGGCACCAACAATCATGCCACAGTCTACATTTTTTCCCCATTCTGATGGTTGATGTGAACATTAACTGAAGCTACTGACCCGTATCTACATGATTTTATGCACTGCACTGTTGCCACATGATTGGCTGATTAGATAATTGCATGGATGATTGTTAGTGCCAGATGGGCTGGTTTGAGTATTTCTGTAACTGTGCTGTTTTGGTGGCATGTGGGGGACCTACACAAAATTAGGCAGGTGGTTTTAATATTGCGGCTGATTGGTGAAAGTCACACTTGAAATCTTTGATCATTGCATCAGAAAACAAAATATCAAACCAGGTGTTATCTACAAATGCAAGACATTTTCTCAGAACTAACTTCACTTTTGACCAATTGGTCTCAAGGTGATTTGTCTGTGATTGTATTAACTCTCATAAATTGTTCTGGTGATTTTTTTTTTACCCATTTTAATTTTGATTCTATCAAATAAAAATCAACAAATCAGACACAACGCAGAACACAATCACACAAAAAATAAGGAGTGAAACCACAAAGCAGAACACACATAGGATGTTTTTACTATATTAGTAAGGATATCTCATAGACTTCCATTGATTTCATATCAGGCTAATTATATTTTTTTATTTCCCAACTCTACCTCTCAGTCTAACATCACACAAATATGTGCACATCACTTGATTTGAAGATCAGCATCATCTACCTATCAGCATCATAAACCTGTCCACACATACCCATCACCACATTATACAGGTCTAAAGGGGGTCGCACACCAGACACATCTGACGGACAACATGGCACGTTTTAAAAATCAAAACAATTGTTTTCAATGAATGTCGGCGGCGCCCAGCTACGACTCCAGAGGCACCTCGAATTTCTGCTGCACCACAGAGTGCAACTCTCATAGTTTATAGATTATCTTCTCTAGCCATCGCTGGATGATATATTGTGTTTATGTATCTTTCATATAGCCTACACTAGTGGTTCCCAACCCTACACATTTTGTTTATCTCCCTAATCATACACACCTGATTCAACTGATTAGCTCTTTAGTAGAGACTCTTCAACCTGAATTGGAGAAGGGAAAAACCTTGGTAACTTTTGTGTGTACTGTCTGTCACTTGCACCGTATCAATGTGCCCTGAGATTAATACCTGTGCCGTGTCCTACCCGCGGTGTGGCATGGTGCTTCTTGTCCTGTGTGTGTCTGCCTTAAGTCTGAGTCTGACCCTGGGTGACAAAGTTTATTCCAGAATGTTGATTTTTGTCTTTTTTTTTGTAGCACAGTCAAATTTGACTGTGGCAACCTGGTCAGATTTGAGAGCAAATTGGAGCATCAGTGTAAAATCTGACATTTCAACACAAGAGGTTAAAAAAATGCTACAATTTGACAAAAAAAGACACTTCCCTTTTTCAGGACACTGTATTTTAAAGATAATTTTGTTAAAATCCAAATAACTTTACAGTTCTTTATTGTAAAGGGTTTAAACCATGTTTTCCATGCTTGTTCAATGAACCATAAACAATGAATGAACGTGCACCTGTGGAATGGTCATTAAGACACTAACAGCTTACAGACAATACACATAAACAATATACATATATTTACAATGTTAAATTTGCTGAAGATAAAAGCAGCTGAAAGTGAGGACTTTTCTTTTTTGAGTTTATATTCAATTTGTAACATTTTATAACATTGGCTTTTAGAGGTCATCCAATGCATGCAGCCCTGAAGCCATCTACTGGCCATAGTTGTTATTTTTTGTAACAGTTAAATGTAACTGTTTTTTTTTTTCAGATTTCACCAGAGACCCCCAATGCTTGACATATTTTGATGTTTATGAAATATAAGGTTTTTATTGGAGTAAAGATAACATAAAATGTGCTTATGCTATATGAAAATTAATGGTGTAATTTAGAGGTAAATAAGGTCTAAATACCATAAATTCCCCACCAAAAATGCTCAACTTTAGTGTTTTTACTTTAATGAAATTAGTGTTATTAAATATCTTTAAAAAAAAAACCAATTACATTACACATGTATGTTTGCATCAGTAGTGACCTGCAAACAACTTAAGTGTGACTCACAAACGAACAATGCAAAAAGGTTAAGTCAATTCCCCACAAGTTCACACAGCTATCAGAATATCCATAGGTGTAGTTCATGACGTTAAATATGTGTATATGACATTCCACTTAAGTTTGACAACCAGAAAGATTCCAAATACTTTTTTGTCTTCTTTTTTTAACAGTAGATCTATTGTTTTATCATTTGTAACCAAACAAACCTATTTTTATGGAATATTTGCTTGGAAATATTGCGTTTGTGATCAAAGGTTGTGTTGGTAAGTGTCCAAATTATTTTTGGGGCCACTGTAATCAAATTAAATGCCTGACAAAACGAAAATGTTTTGACTTCTTCCTGATATCATTAATACTGCCTGGCACTGGTCTTGCTCACTAAAGTATTTTGATTTATCAGGTCAAAGCAGTGCCCAGGCCTTTGCCGCCTCTTCTTGAAGATGCCTTATCAGGGATCAGTGGGCAAAAAGCCAATTCTGAGAAAAACAAATCCACCAGTCTCTCATCCTCTACCAAGAACGCAGCAGAGGAACAGGTTACACTGTATAGAATACTGTAGATTAGACCACTTTAGACAATGTGATGTTGTCTTATTACATCTAATCTGTGTATTTCCAGTTTTGTGCCAGTAAATCATTATCTTTATATTTTTACATGCTTCTTGCTTTTTCTAACAGATATTGCTTTACTTCCAGAATCGTCCACTATCAGCCAGGGAAAGGAGAAGAGTAAAACAATTGGAGGAGAACTCAAGACAACAAGGTTTGGGGATTTATTTGAGTGTTGTTAAATTGTGCGTAGAATCTTCCTTGTGTTTTTTTGACACTTGTTTTTTTTCCGGGGGGTTGCAAGAATTTTGGCTTAATTAAAAATGCTTCACTTGATCTCATACCCCTTTAAAAAGAAGCGAACTGAGACTTCTCGGTAGGTGGTCTGATTATGATGCGCTTAATATGTTGTGTTTAATTTATGCACCACCAAATAGAATTAAAGGTGCACTCATTAATTTTTTCTAAAAACTATTGATTTTAAATGATACTGTAGCCACGCAGTTGGGTGTCAGTGTAAGTCCAAGATGACACAAAGACAGAAGTTACTGAATGCATCTTTAAGATAATTATGACTTTTCAATAGGTTCCCCGAACACTCCCCCATCTACCATTTGCCAAACAAACAGATAGTCCCACCCCAAACCCACATCACTGGTTGACCCAAAGTTGCCCAAATTTGGAATGCTCAAACAAACAGAGCAATGTTTTGATAACGCCATAGTGTTTACACTTCGGAAGAAAATCACCAGTAATGGATTATTTATATGGTAATCCATACATTAAACTTGAATAGGGGAAGGTATTTTAAAGTTGAAAAATGTGCACTCTTATCTTTTAAGTCTGTGATGTTCTTCACTTAAAACAGGACACAAACCATGTCAGATTCTTTTGATTTATTTATTTTAAAGTTGCACTCAGTAATTTTTCATTTATGATGTCTTGGACTTGCACTGACACCTAGGGGCCTGGATGCAGCATCATTCAAACGCATCAGTTTTCAATTACTTTCTACAATTGCCATTGTAGAAATTCACCATTCACAGTTAGCCATGAGTGAAAATGTCCAATAATAGGGTGGTTAATGAAATTAAGCCAGTAGTATTTGGCTGGTCATGTGATCCTAACATGGTAGCCCCCATAAATGAACCCTCTCCATGCAGAATAAAAGGTCTTTTATAAGGTAATATATATGACGAGTATTCCTCTCATGTAATTGGCCATTAATTTTTACATATGTTAAATAATTACTATTAATTTCTCTAGGAATAAAACTTTTTTATTGAGGAAAAAAATTACAGGGCACCTTAAAAATTCAAAATAATGGCCATACCAAGGTAATGATAATATGATAAGGTAGAGATGAGTCACAGAATCTGGATTTTTTTTTTTAATCAATGTCACACAGACTCAAAAAAGGTCCTCTTAATATTTTTGGTAAAAATTAATACTCTAATGTTTTCTGGACCATCTTTCAACAGGCCGTCAAATTGAAGACATTGTAACAGAATTATATTACTATTGTATAATAATAATATTAATAAGGCAAATTGAAATTATCTAGATATTACAAGATCTGAGTCCACTTTTAGGGCCAGAGAAAATGTGAATGCTTTTTAGAAAAAAATTACGTTTTGGTCCACTTAAAGTGTTTTGAGAGGACTGAAGTGTGAAAACTGTTCTGGTGGATCAAAGTAAGATGTTTCTGCATGTGCCCATTAGAATACATAGGGGCTCTAGAGTGTTCATTGCGATCAAAGCACACAGGTGTTGCATCCATGAATTTGGATGAAAAGGTTTTGAATTGTTTCATTGTATATGACTACTTAGATTCTTTGCTCTTCTTTGAATCTTTGAAGCGTGTGCGGTAAGAATGGTACCCTATGATGTCCCCTCATTAGGCAGTAAGCAGAAAGATCAACTAGACTGCCCAAGCCATGCCAGCACAACCATGGAAACAAAAAAGGTATGTCTGATTCTTGCACTCTGACTCGGGACAGACCGTCAAAATACTTACATTATGGGACTGTTTCAGACAAAATCCTCACTCAAAGTACGAAAATGCACCCATCACCACACATCAAATGTAAACACATTTATTCAACTTATTCATCACAAAGCAAATGCAATATATAATATGCTATCTTAATATGCAAAATGAGTGGGAAAGATCTTGACTACTTGATCAAAAAGGACCTTACCTGAACTGCAGTGGTTGTCTGTGTGTATCAGGAGAGGAAGTCCTTATGGAGACAGTCTGATGAAGATGAATGTAGCTCCTCAACCAGCTCCACTGAGCGGTCAGAAGGAGATTACCGAGAACAGTAAGATCTCCCTCTCATAGACCCCAGTCACACACAAAAAATGGTCCCCCCTGCTACCCGCTTTTTTTTTGTGGTAATCGCTGCTGAATACTTTTAACTTAACTTGTATTGAATCTGTAATATAATTTAATTGTGTCTTGAGTGTATGTGCAAGTGGCCTTGAATCAGATTGTTTGTTTCATTTTTTACAGAAAGTGCGAGACCATTGAGATGCAAGACTTGGTGCAAATGATGACACAGACATTACACATGGATGCCAGAGACGTATCCTATGAGCCTGATGGACCAAAAGGGCACTCTACTCCACTGCCTGAGTTCAGGTTAAACAGGAAGTACAGGGATACTCTGATGCTTCATGGGAAGGCCAGAGAGGGTCAGGGAGACTTGCAGATCAGTGACTTTCCATTAGGTTGGTAATTCCAGATAATTTTTTGTGTTGTGGTTGCTCTAACATTCTTCCAAATAACTAGTCTGCCAGTTCTCTTAAACTCTGCAAAGGTTTAATAGTTTAACAATTCATATATTAAATGTGAATTTAGGCAATATATTATCAAGGAATACACTTTTAGTTGTATTTATTTTTGATTGCTCTAGTTTGTTGGCATGACATGTTCAGTTTTCTCATTTAGATGATAGCGCAGGTCCAGCAAAGATCAGGAGAGTGATTGAGCACTTGCGTACAGATGTAGTTAAAGGACTTGGCGTGAAGCTGTTGGACAGAGTCCTGGACATCATGCAGAAAGAAGATGAAGACAAGAGAGAGGCAAGCTAACGTATATATGTTAAACGAAATATATAGAACACATTCATGTAAATGTGGGTTATCTTATGTTAATGCAGGGGTTTTCAAATGTTTTGATGCCAAGGACCCCCAAATATGATTGTGAGAGACACCATATCTGAGAATTTTCATTTTATATTATAAAAAGATGTTGTTGCTAAATTAAGTAATAAATAATTGGCTTGTATATTGTCATTGTACAGAAGTCAAATTAATTATTACCAATTTGGAATGCCGAATTCCCGCTACTTAGTAGGTCCTCATGGTAGCGTAGTTACTCACCTCAGTCCAGGTGGCAGAGGACAAGTCTCAGTTGCCTCCGCTTCTGAGACCGTCAATCCGCACATATTGACACTGCAGAGACTCCGCATATGGAGGGTCGTGCTACTCTCTGTGATCCACGCACAACTTATCGCATGCCCTATTGAGAGCGAGAACCACTAATTGTGTCCACGAGGTGGTTACCCCATGTGACTCTACCCTCCCTAGCAACCGGGCCAATGTGGTTGCTTAGGAGACCTGGAGTCCAGTTGGATTCGAACTCAGAACTCGGCGTAGTCGAGTCAATGCTCGCTGAGCTACCCCAGGCCCCTGAAAATATTTATGTTCACAATATGAAAGTATATGTAGTTCACAATTTTTTGTAAAATTTTTTGGGCTTTTCCACTGCACGGTACAACTCTACTCAACTCGACTCTGCTCGCTTTTTGGGGGTTTTCCATTGTGGAGACTACTTGGTACCTGATACTTTTTTAGTACCACCTCAGTAGAGGTTCCAAGCGAGCCGAGCCGATACTAATGGTACTTTTGCAATGCATGTTATGGTTCGACTCGTCTCAACACTACTCGCTTTACGTTTGAGCTTGCATTTCCACTGCAGTGTAGTGCCATCTCAACGTGGGTGGGATTATAGGCTGATCGTCATAACAAAATGTACCATCCTCTCTCCCTCCCATTGCTCGCCGGTTTAGATAGCGTCCATTTGGTCGAACAACTTCAACTTTTCCTTGATGGTTCTGTAGTCACTGTTGGTAGGTCCGGTGGTAGCCGTGTGTGGCCAAAAGATGAGACACTTCCTGAGAGACATTTTCGTTTCGCTCATCGCTAACAAGTGGACCGTCTACACCTAGTTTATTGACCACGGTGTGGTTTTGCACACACCATTTCTTTTTTCACAATTTGTAAGTCACATGAACAAATTATACTGTTATCACTGTTGCTAACTTTAAAACTAGTGTGTCAGAAATCCAGTGTTGGTAGTGACGAGTCTCCCTGACCAATCAGTGATCTGCAGGATTTTGACGTCACATTTTGTATCGGCTTGGCACGCTTGGAACCTTGACCGAGGTGGTACTAAAAAAGTATCAGGTTCAGGTACTATCCACAGTGGAAACCCCAAAAAAGCAAGCAGTGTTGAGTTGAATGCAGTTTTATCATGCAGTGGCAAAGCCCCCATAAATGTGACGTCAAATCCTACAGATCACTGATTGGTATTGATACTGATAGCAGTATCATTTGTTCACGTGACTTTGGAATTATGAAAAGAAATGGCCACTCTGTGGTCAATAAACGAAGTGCAGATGGTCCACACGTTAGTGATGATCGAAACATTAAAGTCTCTCAGGAAGTGTCTCAGCTGTAGGCTGCACACAGCTACATCCATCTCAGTATAGGGAAATGTAAAAAAAAACAAAAAAAAAAAACTTAAAAGTGACTATATAACCATCAAGGAAAAGTGGAAGTGGTACTACCAAATGGACGCTAAACCGGCGAGCGATGGAAGGTGGTACATGGAAGGTGGTACATTTTGCTATGTTAACTCTATGCTCTGCTTAAAAGCTTCACTTTATTTAGTTGACCAGCTACTGGAAGCTTGCTTCTAAAACAACCAGGCCAATTTAACTTGTGTAAAATCACCATGCAACAACAGCTTTATGCAGCATAATGAGCTAGTAGCTAACAGCTAGCGGTTGTGTTATTGTTTTGGTCAGTTTGTGTTGTTTATGATGATGTCACGGCAGTAGAGACGGCGCAACTATGCCGATCATCCCACCCACGTTGAGGTGCACTAAACTGCAGTGGAAATGCAAGCTCATAAATGTAAAGCGAGTAGAGTTGAGGCAAGTCGAACCGTAACGTGCAGTGGAAAAGTGCCAAATGTGTCTTTTTCTGTTAATGCTAGATGTTTAATTCAGATTTATTACAACCCTTATTTCTTACGAATAAATAATGTTTTGTTTCTTCGTAATATATGAATTCATATGCATTTTTGTTTTTATTTAAAAACCATACATCACTATTAATCTCACGATTTATAACAAAACTGTAATAATGTAAAACAGGTTGACATTTTTACACTTTTTTTACAGACCCCTTAGCATCCCCCAGAGGTCCCCGGACACCAGTTAAAATAAAACCCTGCATTAATGCACTCATTGTTCTTATGTGAATTCCATGGCACATTCTATATGAGTCAGTTTTGCAGCTTAGTTTTCTTTAAGGGATAGTTTATGCAAAAATATGAATTCTCTCATTGTTTACTCACTATCATGTCATCCCAGATGTGAATGAATTTTTATCTTCTACTGAACACAAACGAAGATTGTTAGAAGAATATCTCATCTCTGTAGTTCCTTTCAATGCAAGTGAAATGTGGCCAGACAGTTGAAGCTCCAAAAATCACAAAGTAAGCATAAAGTAATCCAAGCAGTTTAATTTATGTCTTCTGAAGCACTTTGGTTGAGGAAAAAGATCAGTATATGGGACTATAAAAAAAAAGAAAAAAATATTGATCTGTTGCTCACAAACACCTATTATATTGCTTCTGAAGACATAAGCACTGCAGTCGTATAGATTACTTTATTCTTTATGCGATATTTGGAGCTTGAAAGGTCTGGTCACCATTCCCTTGTATGGACCTACAGAGCTGACATTTTCTTCTAAAAATCTTCATTTGTGTTCTGCAGAAAAAATAAAGTCATACACAACTGGGATGGCAAGAGGGTGAGTAAATGATAAGAGAATTTTCCTTTTTGGGTGAACTGTCCCTTTAAATGACATGGTTGATGTTTATGTCAAACTCTTTCAAAAGGGATCATATGTCTTAACTGTTTCTAGACAAGTCTGCATTTTGAATTTATACTTGTTATTTGCTGCTTAGTAACTAATTTAATGACGTTTATAAAATGGTCTAATTTTTTTTTTTCTTTATGCAGCACCTATTGCAGCAGCAAATGGGAGAGGAGAAATATACGTTGTATGCAGTGAAAGTACGACAGCTACAGTTCTTTGAGGATGTCGCGTTTAAAGATTGAGCCAGATGCAGATGAGGGATCCACTATCAAACACTTATGTCAATTCTGCTGATGGACAATAGACTTTACAGAAAGACACTCTTGATTGAAGCCTCTTATCAATAATTACTGTTACAATTTTAACCCATTTTACACGTATAGTGATGGGAGTCAAATGCTAGATGTGCAAAAGTGCTGATGTTATTATGCACCTTTCAAATCCACACAAGCATAAACATTTTTAGAATCTTTTACTTCTATTAAAAATGTTAATATATGCAATGTAGATAGGAAACTTGAACCCAATCACAAAACATTTTTTTTCCCCTATTTATGGACAAACTGTAAATGTATACAAGTATGGATCAGTAAGGAATGATTTATAATAAATTACATTTTTAGGTAATTATGTGCTTTTTCACAAAATAACCTGTTGGTTTTCCAGTCAAATCCAGTCAAACAAATAAGTGCCACAAAATGTACCAATCACAAAAATGGACCTCTTTATTACGTATTGGAAAAGTTCGAACAATGACGAAATGACTGAATTTTCATGTAGGTTTTGTATGTTTCTAATCTAGATCCATAATGGTTTGCTTTGCCAAATCCAAATTAAATGCTTCTGTGAATCACTTGTGCTTTTTCTTCTTTATGTTCTCTTGAGGTTTGTCACGGTTCTCTCCAGATGTCTCAGGTATGGCTGGCTGCCAATGGAGAGGATTTCTCCTGTACATCGGCCAGGGAGGCAGAGTGAGCTGAGGAAGAGAATGCAGACATAACTCACATACATGAGGGATTTGTTTTGTATTGCAACTTAGAGATAGATCACCCCAAGATTTAAATTCACCTATCATTTACTCACCCTCATGCCATCCGAGATGTGTAAGGCTTTCTTCTGCTGAACTCAACCGAAGATTTTTAGAAGAGTACCTCAGCTCTGTATGTCCATACATTGCAAATGAATGATGACCAAAAGTTTGAAACACATAAAGGCAGTATAAAGGTAATCCATAAGACTCAGTTGGTTAAATCCATGTCTTAAGCGATCCAAATGATTTTGGGTGAGAAAAGACCAAAATATAACTTTTCCCCAATATAAACCTTGACATCAGCAGTCTTCTTGGTGATCATGGTTAAATCCATGTCTCTTGAAGCGATCCAAATGGTTTTGTGTGAGAAGTTCAAGTTTGATTAAACTTCCTAGTGCCATTTAGCATTCTGCATACTCTTGTAACCATTTGGATCGCTTCAAGAGACATGGATTTAACTGCTGGAGATTTATGGATTATTTTTATGCTCCCTTTATGTGCTTCAAAATTTTGGTCACCATTTACTTGCATTGTGTGGACCTATAGAGAGGAGATATTCTTCAAAAAAATCTTTGACTTTTTTTCTTATGCTGAACACAAACACAATCAGGGATGGCTTGACAGTGAGTGAATTAGAGAATTTCATTTTTGGGCGAACTATTCCTTTAAAAGCAGTTATTACGACATACCAAACAGGATACTGCGAATCCAGCCAACATTATGTATACTGTCCAACCGAACTGATGAATAAATAAGCCATAGATGAATCCGATCACCTGCAAGGTAAAGAGATGGGGCAGGTCAGAGGTGAGATAATGCTATGATGGATGTAAAGCTGATGGTGTTGTGTGACACAATTACTTACTGCTGCCACTAGAATGATTCCTTGGAAAATTTGCTCTGCAAGTTTCTGTCCTTTATAGTCCTGCAAAATAATCAGAATAAATATGATTTTATATGGAATATACACCATGCCAGATGGGCTGGTTTTAGTATTTCTGTAACTGCTGATCTCCCTGGGATTTTCACACACAACCATCTAGAATTTACTGCCAAATACAAAAAACATCCAGTGAGGGGCAGAAACACCTTGTTGATGAGAGAGGTCAACAGAGAATGTCCAGACTGATTCAAACTGACAAAGTCTACAGTAACTCAGATAACCGCTCTGCACAATTGTGGCCAGAAGAATGGCATCTCTGAATGCTATTCTGAGATCCGAGTTGGCACTGTTTTGGTGGCACGAGGGGTACCTACACAATATTAGGCAAGTGGTTTTAATGTTGTGGCTGATCAGTGTATACTCCATGTTGCTCTAAGCCCTCCGATAAATCAAAATCCGCTTTATTACCAAGTATGCTTTACACATACAAGGATTTTTTTCATGGTGCTTCCAGTGCACAAGAATACAAAATAATTACAAATTGAATATAAAGTAGAATACGCAATAAGACAAATGTGTGTGTGTGTGTGTGTGTGTGTGTGTGTATATATATATATATATATATATATATATATATATATATATACACACACACACATAAAAGCAAAACTCAATACAAATCTGTTATATGCAGTGGAAGGGACTGTATGGCAGAAAAATTTGGATAAATATAAAAAGACTAGACGGTGAATTGTACATAATTATTGTCATGAGATGGATAGCCTGAGGGAATAAACCGTTCCTGTGCCTGACGGTTCTGGGTAGGGTTGCACCAGCTGTGCGTAAATTTTCACGTAAGTTAGGACGTAAAGTTCACACCAAGGGCTTTTAACTAGTTAGTTTGTAACCAAGTCGGTGCTTAATTTAGTTGCACCACCTGTTCTTAAGGCAAAACTTAACTAGTAGGTCTTAAACTCTCCGTAAAGTAACGCATAGTCGCATATTATGACGTTTACCTGTATTTATCCAATAAACAGCCTTCATATTTAAACACAGAAGTGTTAAAAATCCATGAACTTCAATTTGGTCTTGTTATGGTTGATGATCTCTTAACTGTCAGCTGTAATAAATTGAATCCCTTTAAAACAATAAATTCATTAATAATAATACAACAGGCTGGAAAAACAGACATTTGTTCATTTTAATATCTTATATATATATATATAAATATAAAAAAAAGCATGTTTTAACTTGACACCGGGCGATGCACCCTGAAAACTGCAGTTAGGTCGGTTTCATGCTGAAGAGACGCTAAAGTACATTTTTCGCTCTCTCTTAAATGTCAACATCATGATGCATCTTGAAATGATTGATGCCTGTCATGCAAAACATGAGATCATTGAGGTCATAAAATTTCAGTCTGCTTTTTTATTCCATCTGTTACTCCTGGTCGGAAGCTTCCGTAAATATTTAGTTTATACATGGGGTTACGTTATACGTAGGTTTAATTGTGCAACGCTCAAATATTTAGTAGTGCGTAAATTGTGACGTAGTGCCCATTTACGCCACAACTAGGCTAAGTTTTAATTTACGCGCAGTTGGTGCAACCGGCCCCTGATCTCTGAAGTGTCGGCCAGAAAAGCAACAGTTCAAAAAGTTGGGCAGGGTGAGTGGGATCCAGACT
This sequence comes from Moxostoma hubbsi, assembly GCA_032164185.1. NCBI lineage: Eukaryota > Metazoa > Chordata > Actinopteri > Cypriniformes > Catostomidae > Moxostoma > Moxostoma hubbsi. The sequence goes on from JAVLUX010000186.1 coordinate 5,387,408, forward strand.
GATTTTTTTCCAGCTTTTTTTCCTCACTGGAATTGCGCAGTTCTTGAAAGCAGGGCGGGGGGCAACCAATAATCCTCTCAATCGTCCTTTGTAGTATTCTGATATCCGATTTCGTAGCTGCATCAAACCAGACAGTTAATGAAGTGCCAGACTCAATGACTGCTGAGTAGAACTGTATCAGCAGCACCTGTGGCTGGTTGAACCCACATTGACTCCATCAACCTGAATCTCAGTTTGAAGGAGTCAATGTCTCCCACTTCAGGTCCTGTAAGATGGTACTGCCCAGGAACCTGAATGACTCCAATGATTCACTTTTTGATTTCCTGTACTAACTTGTATTGTTAGCTTTACAAAGTTTAGTGGTTTCTCAAATACGCAAATGATTTATCTTGGAGTAAATGTCATATTAGTCAAATACAGAGGACACTATAATAAATCTTGAAGTTGCAGCTTTTAACAGGACCACTTTAGGCAAGTTAAATGGCTCAGTGCATGTACTTAACGGAATGCGTCTTTTACGACATATTCTGACATAAATATACAGACATTTACAATGATTAGGATTTGACTTGACAAAGCCGCTGTGCACACACTACATGTAAACATTTTATGAGTATCTTTTTTGTTGGTGTGATCAATATAATGACTGCAGCTTATGCAATTAAGATAAATAAATGTATTGCAGTTTACATTTTCAAAAGTATTTGCAGGACCATCGCTAATGCGTCAGCATCTGCCAACATATGTCAAGATGTTGACTAGTGCTATTAATTTTATTGTCTAGCTACTCTTTAAAAACGTAAATCTTACCATATGGGTTGGAATGGATTTAAACATGGAAAGCATTCTAAAACCGCAAAACAAAGCAGATATGTGTTCTTTTCTCTTCTATGCAGATGAGTTTTCCTGTTTTAAATGTGTTCGTAGAGTTCTGCAGGACCCCTTTCCAAGAAACTCTAAACGGGCTAAAATGCGCTTAATCTGCGCAGAACAGAGCACGTTGAGGAAATTCCTCCAGTGATTGCATTTGCAATTATTCAGTTTCAAGTATTAACAAAATAAGAACTCGTCCCATTTTAATACACTAATACTTTACTAGAAAATTACTTTTTATTTATTTATTTGTGTATTTTTTTTTTTTTTTATGTCAGGCAATAATCTAGATGCCATTTTCAGGCCATATATGGTCATGGGCATGTGCAATGACGTCATCAGGCGCGGAATTAATTCGATCTGTAGATCATATTATCTGAAATTGTCATCCGCCTCATGATCATATGTTTTCTATGATTACAGTGTATAGATCAGTGAATGATTGCGCCGTGGCATGCTCACTGTCCTCCCAGAAGACTAGGGCTGAAGGGTACCTGGACTCGTTGATTTTGAGTTGGCGTTTTGGATGAATAGCCAAAGAGGGGTCAAGGCAATATAAGAAATAAGGTCTGCATACCTGACATTTTTAGGCTTTTGCTCACTTGTTAAATTTCATTTAGTTTGAAGCTGTATAAATTCCATATATGCAGATATTTTGTACTTATAAAATTATTATACGTCAACAATACAAATTTACTTGTTTTCAGATTGTAATTAAATACATATTTCTGAATATTTCCTTACAGTTTACAAATGTTTCTCGGGTTATTTTCTTACTTTAATTCAGAATTGCACTAGAACTGAAGTTTATGCAAAACTGCAATGACCGTCCGGCGAGGTGAATATACTTGAAATACCAATGAAGCATGTTTGCCTGAACTTGTTTTTTCTTCGGATTAAAATTTTTTGTTGATATTTTCTGTTTCTATTCATATATATTGTGGCAGCGGGGGCGTGGTCAAGCGCGGAGAGGGAAAGCGGTAAGGGCGCTTGCACCTGAGCTAAATTATGTCTAACACCTGTCTCTAATTTCAGTGAGTACGGGGAGACCGGCATAAAAGAGCCTGAATGCCCCCAGTTCAAGAGAGAGCTGCCAGTCCAGTGTTGGCAAGAGAGAGTGAATCAATTGTTAGATGAAAGAGTTTATGTTTAGCACATGCACATTTTTGCACTACCCATGTCTGAAGCCCGGAATTAAAGAGCCTTACCTTTGTGTCGAACCCTGCTCCCGTGTCCTCCTTCCTGTCTTGTGAACTTGATCTGTTCTACAATTATGTGAAGCTTTTAGGAAATTAGCCAGTTAACTTCTGATCGGCTCATTGGAGTCAATTGGAGTTGTACCTGTGGATGTATTTTAAGGCCTACCTTCAAACTCAGTGCCTCTTTGCTTGACATCATGGAAAAATCAAAACGAATCAGCCAAGACCTCAGAAAAAAAATTGTGGACTGCCAGAAGTCTGGTTCATCCTTGGGAGAAATTTCCAAATGTCTGAAGATACCACATTCATCTGTACAAACAATAGTACGCAAGTATAAACACCATGGGACCACACAGCCATCAAACTGCTCAGGAGGGAGATTCTATGTCCTAGAGATGAACGTAGTTTGGTGCGACAAGTGCAAATCAATCCCAGAACGACAGCAAAGGACCTTGTGAAGATACTGGAGGAAACAGGTAGACAAGTATCCATATCCACAGTAAAACGAGTCCTATATTGACATAACCTGAAAGGCTGCTCAGCAAGGAAGCAGCCACTGTTCCAAAACCACCATAAAAAAGCCAGACTACAGTTTGCAAGTGCACATGGGGAAAAAGATCTTACATTTTGTAAAACTTTTTTTTTAACTGTTTGGCTATAATGAACATTGTTCTGTTTGGAGGAAAAAGGGTGAAGCCTGCAAGCCAAAGACCACCATCCCAATGATACTGCCATTTGAGACTGATTTCCTATTTCATCGTAAAGTCATCAGGACAGGCGATGAGATTCCACTGCTCCAGAGGAAAGACTGGGCACTGTGCTACCTGCCATGAACAGCATCTACTGCAACACCAAAGCCAACATAGTGTTCAATATCATAACTCTAAACAAATCTGTGGGTTATCTCAGGTACTTTATGATTCACATTGAAATGATTGAAAAGAATATTGTGTTTCATTTATGATGATCATGAAATGTGTTTAAATCTTGTTTCAGAACATGACTGAGTAAGACTGAAATTAAACATAAGATTATTGTATTTGATCCGAAGATCCTTGCAGGGAAGATTTCTGATGATCCTCAGAAGGTCGAGGCAGTGAAGCCGGTAATCATGAATGACTTTTATATGATGTTTTGCAAATGTGACCTATGTATCATAACAAAGATTTGTTTGTGTCTTATTTTCTTAGTTGACCTTTGCCAGATTCTACATGCCATTTTTCTTGCCTGATGCAGAGAAGGCAATTTACCTAGATGATGACATAATTGTACAAGGTTAAGTGTTTAGTTTTGTTTCATAGTTACATAACCACAGTGATAGGATCTCTGAGCCGAAAAAAGTGATTTTGTTGGGGAATACAGCTAGGGCCCGAAGACCTGGGCCCGGTTGTTCAAAAGGTTTGATCCGGATCAAAACCAAGATTGGATTACGTGATCTAATCCGATTATGTAATCCGTTTTTTCTTTTGAAAAACCCATTTTCAAGATTTGATCCAATCCGTTATCCAAAATCCAAGTGGATTACTTTTGAACAACTGGGCCCAGGAGTCAAGGTTTTAATCAATTAGTTGAAGTTTTTAAAGAAGAACGTTTTTTGGCAGAAGTCAGCATTACAAAAAACTCACTTCATAGAAACCCATGAAAAATTACGAACTGTACACAGGTCCAAAAACATCAATACATTTAGTCAGATACAGCATTAAGTTGATGTCAATACTATAGTCTTCTAGGATTCTGATTGGTTACAAGCATAGATAACTATAGAACACTTCTGAACATGGTCATCTTTTATATCGTTTATCTCATTAAATATTTGCATGATGCTTTAGTTCTGTATATAGGGTCCAATGGTCTTAATCGGGTCATAGGTCATGGACAGTCCTCTCTTTTATGTATAGATGCACCGATTGCATTTTTTTTTTTGGCTGATTCCGATTTCTTTGCAAGTGTGACCTGCCAATACCGATTTTTTCAGATTTTCTTTCTAAGAACTATTACTGACCGAATATACAAACAAAATCTACCTTTCTTCAATGCAAAAATTCTTAAACATTACAATTTCCCCCAAACTGCATTAAGTTACAGGATCTTCTCTCACTTAAACAACTCTCAAAATAAAGTGATCTGTGACTGGAAAGAGGTAGAAACAATAATTAACTGCAAATGCTTTATATAACAAAACAGATGTCATTTTCCACTATTTTTATAAATTGATCTTTTTCTCTTTTTTACTCGTCTAACAGAACAATTCCAAAGATTACAAGCCTATGAACAAAACTGAAGTGTCCAATACGCTCAACATTGACATTAAGCGTAGGCTATGTTAGATGTCCAAATATCAGTTGTAAAATGGATTACTGCTTCGTGATCGGCTTGTAGGCCTACCTGTCAACACTCCCGTTTTTCCCGGGAGTCTCCCGTATTTCACACCCATCTCCCGCCCCCCCCTCCCGTTTTGTTATTTCTCCCGAGAAACTCTCATAATTTGTATTGCCCAAACCACGTTTTATGAATAATCACATCGACGTATTAATCCAAGGTTGTCCAGTTGCCAGATATTGTATGAAACGCATCCAAATCACACAATCGACACATCATACAAATTTCAACTCATTTGTGACGTCAACCTGGCAACCAAAACCCAGCCGCTCTGTTGAAATCTGCATCTGGGAAAAAAAAATAATAAATAATAATTATATGTATACACATGAAAATTTAACAACAGCTAGACGGAAGAATTTAATATCCCGAAGCCTTATCGATAATACCCGCGCCTTTTGCAATGTGTGTCGCGCTGATTTTAATATCGGACACGGTGGGAGAACTTGTGTTACTCAGCACATTAAATCACAACGGCACAATTTGTATGTATTTAGCCTGTCTCTGCCATCCAGCACCCCCCTTCCCTTCCCGGATTTGTGTACCAAAATGTTGACAGGTATGCTTGTAAGGAAATTGATCAGATTTCTGAACCCTCTGTCCTCAACTATGAAGAACAGCTGGTCATCCAGGACCATGAATTCCATATTTTTCCGGTCCCTGGCCGGTAGATCGGTGCATCTCTACTTTTATGGTTATCCATAGGTCTCTGATGTCCAGTTGTCCAACTCTAGACTGCTATTCTAACTCCACTGGACTCCTGAAACAAAAATACTTTGTAGAAACACACACACAGATTCTCCTATTCAGGGTTGGATACTGGCCTTATCCTGTTGGAACTTAAAACATAGTGATAACTGTACTTTCTCTCAGGAGAGCTGAAGTAGTGTTCTTGTTAAATTGGCAGAAACATTCATAATCAATTGTATGTTGTTAGGTCATGAAGACACTAGAGAAGTGCCCTACATGACCTAGGCTTCTTAGTCTGCAGACACGGTGTCGCTGGTATCAAACTGCTTGTACGAGCATGAAACCACAGAGAACATATTTTAAGAGACTATAATAATTAATCAATTACTCACAAGAATATGATATGTATGTTTTAAAGTTGTATACATAATTATCTAATAAGAATACTAATTAGTTCACTAAAATCATTCAGTTAATCACATTAGGTTAAATGCTGATCAGTTTAGATTTAATTCACTCAAATAATATAGATGTATTGAAGAAGAGGAGGTGGTGATTCAGGCATCCACCTCTTCACACTCATTATCATGAAAACTTATTTTTGTTATTTCTGCGACTATGAATGGGTTGCTGACATGAAATTCCTATTTGTGTATCAGGGGATATTCAGGAGCTTTTTGACACCAATCTTAGATTTGGACAAGCAGCTGCCTCCTCCAAAGGCATTGTCAGAGGAGCTGGAAATCAGGTATGATTATTCTGCACTGATTTCACTTGATTGAATTATTTCAGAAAGGTTTCTTGGATATATATTAGATACCTGTTTTTAATACATTTGCATTTTGCCCAATACAGAACAGCTATATTGGCTTTCTGGACTTCAAAAAAGAGGCAATCAAGAAGCTTGGAATGAGAGCAAACACTCATTCAATCCTGGAGTGGAAAAGCAGAATATCACCAGCCAGCTTGAGTTCTGGATGGAGCACAATGCAAAGTTATTTTAAGGCACATTTTACTTCTATGACATGCTTTAATAATATATTAATAGATATAACAACAAAAACGTTTTAAAGGAAAGGTTACCCCACCAATGAAAATTGTTATAAATTACTCACCCTCATGTCAATCCAATCCCATAGGACCTTTCTTATGCAGAACACAATAGGAAAAATATACATGTTTTTGTGGTTGCAGTTGATAGTGACTCACTTTAAAGCTTAAAATAGGACCTAAAAGTATCATAATCCATGCATCTTGTGCATCATATTACAAGTTCTCTGAAAGCATTTCATAGGTTTTGGTGAGAAATAACCCGAAATATAAGTTGTTTTTCACAGTGGCACACATACACGTGAGAACTGGAGTTTTATTTTAGCGGAAAGAAAACTGTGCAAGTTCTCGCATGGCTATGAAGATTTTCACTGAAAATGTTTACTAAATGTAGTTGGTTTTTTTTTCACCAAGACCTATCGTATATATTCAGTAGAGTTGAAATATGACACTTATGATACTTATGGGCCATATTTCCTCATTTACCCTCATGCAATCCCATATGTGAATGACTTTCCTCTGCTAAACACAAATTAAGATTTTTAGAAGAGTATTTCAGATCTGTTGGACCATACAATGCAAGTGAATGGGTACCAGAACATTGAAGGTCAAAACCACAATGGCAACATAAAAGTAATCCATAAGACTCCAGTGGTTAAATCTATATCTTCAGTCGCGATATGATAGGTGTGGGTGAGAAATAGTTTTTGTCATTTTTACTATCAATTGGTACTTTCACATTCTTTGTCTTTTGTTTGGTCTATTCACATTCTTCATGCATACAGTATCTCACAAAAGTGAGTATATCCCTCACATTTTGTAAATATTTGATTATAACATTTTATAATGTATAAAGAGTATAATGTAACGTGGGGCATCCTCAAATGGAAGGTGGAGGAGCACAAGGTCTCTAACATCCACTAGCTCCGCGATGTTGTCATGGAGTGGAAGAGGACTCCAGTGGCAACCTGTGAAGCTCTGGTGAACTCCATGCCCAAGAGGGTTAAAGCAGTGCTGGAAAATAATAGTGGCCACACAAAATATTGACACTTTGGGCCCAATTTGGACATTTACACTTAGGGGTGTACTCACTTTTGTTGCCGGCGGTTTAGACATTAATGGCTGTGTGTTGAGTTATTTTGAGGGGACAGCAAATTTATACTGTTATACAAGCTGTATACTCACTATACATTGTAGCAAAGTGTCATTTCTTCAGTGTTGTCACGTGAAAAGATATAATCAAATATGTGAGGGGTGTACTCACTTTTGTGAGATACTGTATGTGGAAGGGAGGAGAATTTATAGTAAACTTCACACTTGTTAGCTTCCTTTATCAGTGCTGAAAAGCTATTCAGCCTGATAAAAGCTGTTCAGCATACCAATCTTCATATTGGTAAAGCCTGCTCCTTAGACAGTTGTTTCCAATGTTTACTCTTAGTTTAAAATCCTCTTTTTGGTTAAGGTCTGGGCCTCTGTGGACCCTGTTAATGCCTTTCTGTTGTTTTTATTTTTCCCGCCCCTTACTCTTGGAAGGACTTTTACAGTAAGACTTTAGCAGACAGCATCACAAAACCACCTTTCCTCATTGTATTCTACAAGCACCACTCAAGCATCGATCCCATGTGGCATGTCCGACACCTTGGTAAAGACGTTTTTTTGACCCTCTAGTGTTCAGTAACACAGGACACAAATGTAATTCAAGAGCATGTGAAATACTACATTGCATTATTCCTAACCTTGCCTTGCAATCTAAATCACAAGCAAATAGAGACTTGAGATAAATAGAGACATTTGAGACAAATAAAGACTTGCATTAAATTAGTAAAAAAAAAAAAAAAAAAGATTTTGTAAAAGAAAAAGATTTTAAAGGTGCAAATAATTTTTTTGTTTCACTGGCTGATATGACTGTGGATTTTGGACTTTATATACTAACATCTATTGATGTGGATGCAGCATCACACAAATGTTTTCAGCTTCATGATGACATTTTAGAAATATCATAATTTGCAGGCATATTTGTGCCCCATGATTAAATGATTCCACAACTGAAAGTATACAATAATACAGGTGCTGGTCATATAATTAGAATATCATCAAAAAGTTGATTTATTTCAGTAATTCCATTCAAAAAGTGAAACTTGGCTATTATATTCATTCATTACACACAGACTGATATACCTGTATTTCAAATGTTTATTTCATTTAATTGTGATGATTAAAACTGACAACTAATAACAATCCCAAATTCAGTCTCTCTGAAAATTAGAATATTACTTAAGACCAATACAAAAAAAGGATTTTTAGAAATGTTGGCCAACTGAAAAGTATGAACATGAAAAGTATGAGCATGTACAGCACTCAATACTTAGTTGGGGCTCCTTTTGCCTGAATTACTGCAGCAATGCGGCGTTGCATGGAGTCGATCAGTCTGTGGCACTGCTCAGGTGTTATGAGAACCCAGGTTGCTCTGACAGTGGCCTTCAGCTCTTCTGCATTGTTGGGTCTGGCATATCGCATCTTCCTCTTCACAATACCCCATAGATTTTCTATAGGGTTAAGGTCAGGCGAGTTTGCTGGCCAATTAAGAACAGGGATACCATAGTCCTTAAACCAGGTACTGGTAGCTTTGGCACTGTGTGCAGGTGCCAATCCTGTTGGAAAATGAAATCTGCATCTCCATAAAATTGGTCAGCAGCAGGAAGCATGAAGTGCTCTAAAACTTCCTGGTAGACGGCTGCGTTGACCTTGGACCTCAGAAAACACAGTGGACCAACACCAGCAGATGACATGGCACCCCAAATCATCACTGACTGTGGAAACTTTACACTGGACTTCAAGCAACGTGGATTCTGTGCCTCTCCTCTCTTCCTCCAGACTCTGGGACCTTGATTTCCAAAGGAAATGCAAAATTTACTTTCATCAGAGAACATAACTTTGGACCACTCAGCAGCAGTCCAGTCCTTTTTTGTCTTTAGCCCAGGCGAGACACTTCTGACGCTGTGTCTTGTTCAAGAGTGGCTTGACACAAGGAATGCGACAGCTGAAACCCATGTCTTGCATATGTCTGTGTGTGGTGGTTCTTGAAGCACTGACTCCAGCTGCAGTCCACTCTTTGTGAATCTCCCCCACATTTTTGAATGGGTTTTGTTTCACAATCCTCTCCAGGGTGCGGTTATCCCTATTGCTTGTACACTTTTTTTCTACCACATCTTTTCTTCCCTTCGCCTCTCTATTAATGTGCTTGGACACAGAGCTCTGTGAACAGCCAGCCTCTTTAGCAATGACCTTTTGTGTCTTGCCCTCCTTGTGCAAGATGTCAGTGGTCGTCTTTTGGACAGCTGTCAAGTCAGCAGTCTTCCCCATGATTGTGTAGCCTACAGAACTAGACTGAGAGACCATTTAAAGGCCTTTGCAGGTGTTTTGAGTTAATTAGCTGATTAGAGTGTGGCACCAGGTGTCTTCAATATTGAACCTTTTCACAATATTCTAATTTTCTGAGATACTGATTTTGGGGTTTTCATTAGTTGTCAGTTATAATCATCAAAATTAAAAGGAATGAACACTTGAAATATATCAGTATGTGTGGAATGAATGTATACATTATACAAGTTTCACTTTTTGAATGGAATTACTGAAATAAATCAACTTTTTGATGATATTCTAATTATATGACCAGCACCTGTATTGTAATATTTAGATACATTAATATTCAGCTTGTAATGTGATCTCAACATAGTCTCCACCAAGAGAGGGACCACGCTTTTGTTGAATAAAATGGGTTTTTCTAGGACACCGATGTGATCTAGTGTCTCCCATATGACACATTAGCCAACCTCATTCCAACAATTGTATCTGAAATAATGGACATTCACACACCGTAGGTGATTGTAAAGCATTCAACTCCCATTTGTAAGGTGAGATCTTCACAAAGTTTTGCTAGTTGCCATATTTACTTTTAATTACGATGGTTTTGTCAGACCAGCATCATGGCTAGGCAATTTCGCACCTTTCACTACTTAGGGCAAATATTAAGTGTTCAACACTCCACTATTGACGTTGAAGAAGTACATAATTTGTGTACTCGCACTACAAAATGGCGTGGAATATTTCAGAAGTGTGCGATTTGGGTCGAAGCTCCAGTCTTCATCTTATGTCATTGTACATCACTTTGAACATGTTTGTCAAAAGTAGTATTCATTAATGTAATTTCTTGAAGTGTAAAACTTTAATGTAACATGAAATGTATCATTTTCCAAAAATGTAGAGAAATATTTTTCAAATCAAATTCTCAGTTCCTAATAGTTGTTGTTTTGATATGTTTCAAGGGGCAACTGGAGCAGGAAATCCGTGTTCTCCTCAGTTCGTGAGGGCTGCCAAACTTCTCCATTTGAATATATATTATAAACCATGGGGCAGGACCTCCCCTTTCTCTTATATTTCGGACAGGTGGTACATTCCAGATCCCACTGGTAAATTCCACCCAATCCGGAGACACGTGAAGGACAAATAGACTCTGGTTTGAATTTCATAAAAACATTTTTGACCTGTTGTTAATGTGATAACTGCTTTGATGGAGTAAATATTTGTAAAACACATTTTACTTTCTGGCAAAACATGGACCCTTCATAAGGTTCTTGCTAGATCAGGATCAAACCTATCAATACTCAAATTACTGGGACTAACATTGAAACAACAAAGGCCAGGATGCAACATTTAGCACCAATGCACTACCTCAGCATTCGCTGTCTAATTGTAAAGTTATAACTATTACATTTTATGTGTTATGTCCATGGTATGGTCCCATTTCAGTGGAAAACTGTGGACCCACTACTAGGTCAATATTTCAGTTTAATTTCATCAGATATTTACCGAGGCTAACACTGCCTACCATTCCCTTTGGTGTTTCACAGAGGAAAGGTAGTCATATGGGTTTAAAACAACATGACATTAGTAAATTGTCAATTTAAATTTGAGTAAACTATGTCTTCAACACATAAACCTGTGAAATTTTAAAATGTATAATCCAGTATTTGATACCACTTTTACCACTTATTTTTTTGTATGGTCAAATTTGTTTACATTTGCATTCTGTTGTACTCTATACATATCTATAGATGCATGTTTTTTGTTTTATGATTATGCTTCACTGGTTACATAACCTCAGCAAGTCTTGTTGGTCCTTCATAAGCTTTAGCTGAGGGGAAAGTGTCAATTTGTACATTGAAATAGTTCTAACAGAAACTATAAAATAAATTTTGATATACATTTCTTATACGATGCGTGAATATGGAATTACATTGTCAAATGACTGAAATCTCAAATATCAGATGGAACAATCATATTGTTTTAATACATATAGACACAAAATTAGGATTAACATCAGCAGACCCTTATGTAAATACAGAGATCCTATAATATGCACTCAAACTGGGTGCTGTCCCAGAACCTGTTACCTTTCAGTCCATGTTAATCTGTAAACACATAGAACACAAACACTGTGCCAAAAACAAATCTCTGCTCATTGGATCCCTGCTGCTACCATTTTACACAAAGTCTGTATTGAAATCATATGCATCATCATTGTTGTAGTTCTGTTGAATTGAAGTCAGGTCTGTGTAGATGGGGATAAACTTTACTGTTTTTGCTGATTTGTCTGTAGGAGATAAGAAAAAAAATCAGAGACTTGACACTAAAAAAGAGTTAAAAGGTAATATCAATACAACATACCTTTGCTCTTCTGTGTTAATTGACATATCTTTGTCACCATTGTGGAAATGGGATTTTCAAACTCCGGCTTGAAAATAAAGAGTTCCAATCAACATTTTAACATCATAGTCAGTTACTGTATTGAGGTATTCATGCACATTATATATAACATATCAGTCCAACGGTGCAGCCATTTGAAGTTAATGATCACCAACTATGATGTTAAATACAATCATCAGATAATTGATTGCAAAGAAACTGTTATTGAAGGATGGGGCAGTTAAAAACACTTGAAACCGGTTGCAAAAACTGTAAACAATTTCATTCATGAATATTTAAAATGTCATAACTGTTTGATGGTTTATGGTGCTGCTGTCCTTGAGTGAACAATTAATATTTTTGGATGCAATGTTTGGATTCAATTTATTTCAAACTGACTGGCTCTTTCTACAATCTCAAAACACATTTTACGCATTCCTATCAGTCAAATGCTCCATCAGAATTTCCTCTAGCTCTCCTATTGTCTGAGGGTCATTTTTGACCCGAGACAAGTATAGAATACGTTATAAATACTGCATAGTTTTTGGTAATGGAACCAAAAGTTGGAATTTTGTCAAGACCATCAAAACAAACAAAATAAATAAATAAATATATATATATATATATATATATATATATACACATATATATATATATATATATATATATATATATATATATATATATATTTGTATACAAATGTTTAAAGAGATATAACTTAACACAAAATGTTCATTTCATTGTCTTAAACCTTCTGTGGTCTTGCAGGTCATTTTGACCAGATTTTAAAATGGTTTAAAAGGTCAATATTTCACCTTCTGACTTTCTGGATGTTATTCATTATAATAAATACGTTTACTAACATGTTTTATATGAAAGTGTACAATATGGTAATAGACTTACTGAATATTTTATCCCAAAACATTAGATGGCAGAAAGAAACCTAAACCCCTGTATCACTGCAACAAATAGTTTGACATTAGGGGGAAGGAATGCATTTGTTACCTTGGATGGGTAAAGTGAGCCCATTCTAACTGATGGAAAAGGCAATATGTAGTTATTTGTCAAGTAGGCATGAATTAAATGATTTTCTACTAGTACAGCAAATCAGAAATTGTTGTAATATAGATAGATATTTTACAATGTCAAAAGTGATTGAAATATCATGGCATTTTTAAAACCGATTTTCATTAAGGGGGGTCTTTAGTGCCATTGTACACTAATTAAGAATTTATGTATTTTGAATGGTTTTCAATACGGGACAAAAGGAGGGTGCAGTATCATAAGACAATTGGAGGGATAGCATGCAGGTGCCCCAACACGCATTGCATATGTACAGTGGGACAGCACACTTACAATGTATTGCCCAAGCATTTGTGTCTGCACACTTGCATACAATATGTTTGCACTGAGTTAGACTCAAGCTAGTAGAACTCTGTCAGAGTTGGATTAGAAAATCAAAGACATCTGTAAATAACAGACTCACCATTTCTCATAGTCTAAGATAACTGAAGGTCCTCCAGAAGAAAAATGTGTCTTTACAGAGCATTTATAGTTCTCATACGAATACGAAGTACCTCCTCCGTGTTGGCGGTCATGTCCATCACCTTCGCATCAGTGGTTGTTGTTGACGTCGTCTCTTTAGGCAGCTCACTGTCATCGAGCACACCAGCAGTGAAGCCCTTTGAGTTAAAACTTATACTGCTTGCTAAATTTGGAAATCGCACACCTGACAACAGATACATTTTCATGAATATACATAAAAATGCATTTTTATTTTCTGATGTGTTCAATAAAACGAAAAAATTAATACTATAGGAAGATTTGAGATAGAAATCGATTCAGTAAGATCTGAGACATACCTTTGATAACATCCTCATTGCCTTTCCTCACTTTGTCCATATCCAAACCTGATTGCAGATCGGTCACCTTGGCATCAGAGAGGAAAGAGGGGAGGCCCTGTTGCTCTGGAACTCTGCTGTGATAACTCAGTTTAGCCCTAAAACAAAATGACCGGAAGAACAATTCTGCAATTAAGGGCAACAAATGTAGAGGGATTGTGCAGTAAAAAGATCTTAGGGCAGCATAGCCTGCTATAAGAGCTCCCGACTGTTACACAGATTTTCACAATTTCAAACCAAGTGAATTGAGTCACTGATTATATGCAGGGATATGGATTATATCTATATGGCACTAACAATCACACAATCTCTGAAAACTATATACGTTTTCTTTTATTAAGCTTTTACATATTTTGAAAATATGGGCATTACAACTTTGACAAGTTACAATTGTGCAGTAACTTCCAGGATATTGCAGCAACCAGGAAAACAATCTCATCTGACTACGTAGCATAATAATTCATACGATTTTCCTCAGAACTCGCCAGATCATACACTGTTGTACCACTGCATCTGTATGATTGATTATAAACTGACTGACTCCAATTGGCAAGGGCTCATGACCTCATTACCTCATACCCTTACAGAGATATTTCACCATTAAATCATTTGAAATTATGACTACGGTCCAAAACGAACCCTGTCCAGTTGTTGAGGAATGTTGTAGCTGCCAGCTCTGTGTTCGGTACTCCACCTTTCTGCAGGAAGCCTCGTTTCTTGGCAAATGTGGTCAAGAACTCCAAAGAGTTTCTGTAGTCTGGGACATTATATTGCAGCATTATCTGAAATAGACATATGAAAATCTATGTAAAACTAAGTAAAAGGAATGTTATGCATTTAATTTAAGTTGCACTATATAGATACCATCTGCAACATGATGGCAATTACCATAGAAAATAATTAAGATCTGTCCATCTGTTTGCAAAAGCAAGCAAAATCTGTGTCTACGGTAATGCACTTAAGAAGAGCATAATATAAAATATAGTAAAACAATTATTACAATAAATATTATTTATTTTAAACCAACTGGAAAGCAATACTCTTTGTAAATGCATTCCAAAGAATGTTTGCTTGTTTTTACAAACAGATGGATATATGGTGTAACAGGAGACGGCAACCTTTTTGATATGTTGTGCCATTTTATATTTGTAAGTTTTTCGCACCTGCATTCCAATCTACATCTTAATGTAATCCTTCCACGTGATCGTGCAGATGAATGGGAGGCTAAACACTATTAAAGTAGGGCTGCCCCCTGATATTCGACCAAAGGTTAGTCGATGAGAAGAGTCTTGGTCGACCAAGTTTTGAATACAATACAATTTCTGTTAGTAACATGTCTGTGAAACTTGTTCAGTTTATGTCTTAGTTGTTGAATCTTTTTATGCTCATACAAATATTTACACATGTTAAGATTGCTGAAAATAAAAGCAGTTGAAAGAGTTTATAAATGGCCATGTCAGACATTGCTACAAACTTTTCTTCCGTTTATTTGAAAAATCCAACCAAATCAGCCAAGCTTTCTGTAACGCATAAAGGTGAACGTAGTCACGTCATGGGGGCCTCTATGGTGTACCGGCCAATGGGCCTCTCAGGTCTTAATCAGTTCTTGGGTGTACCTACATGGTGGGTTGGAAATCAAGGATTAATAGTGGCGTTTTCCTTATTACATCACATTTTCTGAAAGCAAAAAGAAACAAATAAAACACAGAATGTAAGCAGTCATTCACACAGCCTGACCGAAGCAAAGCGAGCGCATTTACTCGTGTGATTAACCGAAGGTGTAGTGCTGCCAGCTCGTGATGCACAAATGGTTTGCACGCACTGCATGAGTCTGTTGGGTATACTGCAGTCTAGTCACATTTTAACTTTTTGTTTAGCAACCCATTCAGCTCATGAAAACATGCTGCATGATCATGATGGAGGATTACATCAAGCTGTAGAATGGAATGCAGGTGCGGAATTTATACAAATAAAACAGTCAACTCCTCTCTCGCCATTGCTGGTGTGCCAGTGATTACCCCTCCGCGTGCCAATGCTGGCACACATGCCATAGGTTGCAGGCCCCTGGTCTAAGTAAAATAAAGGATGGATGTGTAAATGTGGACTGAAATGTAAAAAACATTCTTCTCCTTACATGCTGCTGATTGCACTGTTTGAGTAAAGTCCTGACTGCTTCCAGAGGACTCTCTTCTTTCTCCTCCACCTGCAGGCTCCTGAGGGCCATAATATCTCCTGAGTTACAAGGGGCTGCCACGATCCCTGGGCTGTCAATCATCTTCACTCTCTTAGAAATATGCACTTCCTGCATACATCTGTATGGAAAGTGGAAGACTGTTTTGAGGGCAGTATCACAGTGCAATAAGTACATACAATGCAGTGGAATTTGAAGTTCAGTGTTGGATTGATTGAAGACTTCATGTCATGGTCAGATCAATACAGTTCATCATGCTTCAAATTCATGTCAACAGGCAGACCAGGCTGAGAGGTAACTAACCTCAAGCGATTAGAACAATGTGACAAAAAACAAGCAAGTCATACCTAAATGTTTAAATAAAATGAATTACCATCTATTTGCATTAGTTTATATCCAGTCATGTTTATGCTTTAGCCAGCTAAGTATTTAAAGGTGTTGAGAGATTTGAGAAAAATATCTTCATGCAGTCAAGACAAATGTATAAACGAATCATAAACGCATCTAATTTTAATAAATGTTTTATCCTCACAGTAATACGTAGTTGTAATTTTGATTAGATAATCATCAAGTGATCCGTGTGTGTGTTTGCGACGAGTTTTTGGGAGAACTTAAACGAGCGTAACAGTGCAAAATACAAACAAAAATATCACTGAATCTTATAGAAGCGTTAAAAAAAGCATAAGACATTGCAATTCACTAGTTTGCCCTAGTTTCACATTAAAGACCCCTCACCATAAGTGAAGTGATCAACCACTTGAAGACGTGCAATAGCTCTGTGAATCACAAAAGGCTGTGTTTAAGTAAATATATAAAATGCACGCACATTGGGCGTCACCAGCACGTCAGTGAATGCTGCTGCTCGTTTACACACACTCGTGGCTATTTTTAGCCTTCACGGCGGTGCGCAATATTTGAGCGCTACTCATGAACAACATCTCAGATGTAGATGCTCAGCTGTTTGGTTCACTTATAATATGCATTTAGAACGGCACTGAAAGTGCATTTGACCAGAATTTGAATAAGAAGCAAATTAAACTACTGTGAACTTGCCTACAAACAGACACATACAGGACTTCCTGTAGAGTTTGGATGGAATGTCAAATTTAAAAGCGCAAGGGTTTAAAAAGTGCACAATTTAAATATATTACCGTTGGATTTAAAAAAATATTATTATTATTATTATTGTAATCATTAGTATTTGTTTACAATTTATAACAATATTTAAATTGGATGGATTTAAAAAATAACCGTGTGGAAAAAAAAGTGGACTGATGTCTTACAACTAAAAAAGAAAACTCTAAAATAAAACACTTTTCTATGTTTCTTTTCTACTGAAGACTTGAAGACTGGAATTACTGTTTATTTTGCTGCTACATTATCAAGTATACAGCTGTGGCCAAAAGTATTGTCAGTGACATAAATTTTGTGTTTCGCAAGGTTTTCTGCTTCAGTTGTTATGGTGTTGATTCACATAATTTCTAGATTATTGTTCAGAGTGATCAGATGCATTTTAAGTCATTGCAAAAAGCTTCATTGACCAAAAAAATTAACCCAAAATTTCACAGTTTTTTTGGCCCTGGCACAAAATGACCAGCTAACATCATTTCACTAATATCAGCAGCACCTGGGAAAGTGTGAACAAGTACTAGTCAGGTGAAATCACTCTACCATTTGATTAGATTATAAGAACAGACTGATTGCTATAAAAGGAGGGAAGAAGTGCTTCCGATCATTGTGTTCTTGTTAGCAATGTTACCTCTAAAGAATGACGTGCAGCCATCATCGATTTGCATCAAAATGGTAATGAAGTGGCTCGGAGATAATTACTTTGAAATTTTGGATCCGTGGCCAGGCAACTCCCCAGATCTTAATCCCATTGAGAACATGTGGTCAATCCTCAAAAGGCAAGTGGACAAGCAGAAGCCCACAAATTGTGATCAACTCCGAGCACTAATAAGGCAAGAATGGATCGTCATCAGTCAGGATTTGGCCCAGAAGCTGACATCCAGCATTCCAGAGCGAATTGCAGAAGTTATGAATAACAATGGTCAACACTGTACATATTGACTATTTGCATATATGGAATGTTTTTAGCAATAAAAGTATGAAATAAAATGTATATCATTGTTCTCCAGTATACCATAGAAACATGTTAAAAAATAAATCTACAAAAACTGAAGCAGAAAACTTTATGAAATTTATGTCACTGCCAATACTTTTGAAAATAATATTCATATGAGATATTTGTAAACCAATAAGACGAGAAACATCTGAGATTCAAATGGACCCTAAAGGGAGGGAAATTTGGCTAAAAAATTATGACGATTAATTGTCTGTTTTAGGGCTTTCACGATTAAGTGTCATATAATTTGTCAAATTTCTTATGGTGTGTTTTTTTTTCTTCTGCATGCGTGCTTCATACACTTTAAGAAGTCATTGTTACACATTTAACTTGAAATATATAAATCAAATAATAAAATAGATGTCATTTCCTTTTAAGGCTTTAAAAACTTATGAATGACATGAAAAATAAAGTTTTTTTTTAACTCGATTTATATTTTTATAAAAAATATTAAAAACTATATATTTATATTATTTATATTTTATTATATTAATAGAAAAATATTTCTGTCCTAATTTCACTTTCACATGTTGTTTTAATGCTCTGATTAAACCCACAAGCCCTTATTTGTCATGAAGAAAAACCGTCAAGATTTTGATTCATCGCTCCACAGAAGCGTGCGTTTCCTCTGTGTCACTGCGTATATGAACCAGGAACATTTGCCATTACGCGATCTTTCACTGCCACAGTTTATACTTGTTCATTTACATTTTTGCGGGAGTTTGGTGCAAGCCTCTGCTGACAGTGCACACACTTGAGGCTCTTCTGGACAGGAGATGGTTGACGTCCACACAACTCCACAGTGCGGATCAGTGATGCTCAGACTCAAGAGTTCAACTAAATGACACACAAACGTGCTGTTCGTAGCATTTAAACAGTATATTCGCTTAAAATTCCCTTATTTGGGCATTAAAATGTGAATGGAATTAGAATGCCCAATAATCATGGTTCTCAAATAACCGTGGTTTGATCAGATAACCTCGATCAGATGGTTATTTAATAAATCGCGACAGGCCTATACCTTGTAACGTTCATACAAATTAATCCCACAGGTGGTTACCCTCAATGAAAACCTTCTTTACTGGCAAACAGAAGTTACCATTAAAGTTGTTTTTTTCCATGACTTTTCAGGTCAATGAATTACGTTTCCAGGCTTTCAATGACTATGGGAACACTGTACATGGCAATAAATAAATAAACGGAAAAGCTTTACCTGGTCAATCCTCTCTGAACACCAACATTGCATGCTCTGATTCCTTTCAGACTATTGATGATGCTGCTCTTTCCAACATTAGGGAAACCTGAAGAAGCAACAGTGTAAGGCATCTTAATATTGGATTATTTGTGTTTAAATTATATCATGTAGAGTTGAGTAATGAGTGTCAGCAATGACTTAAACTAAGTTCAGGAATGCTTCGTTTAAGGTCAAAATTCACATTCAACAAATAAATGCTTTTATTACATTGTAGTAATACCTATTTTTGGATGATCCAGTCAAGTGTATTAAATATTTCAAATTATTTATATTCTGCATTTTTATTTTCTCCATGTTACTTCACCCTCTCACATGTAAATATCATAAAAAGTCCTGCACTCTTGTGACTGCAAATTAATTTAATTCTATCTTAATGCAGCAAGTCGCAACATCGCTAAGCAACTTTAAACAACTTAACATTGCTTCTGTTTTACACCCCTTAAAAACTAACTCAACACTTGAAAAAACTAAATTTCTCATCTTAAAATGTTTTGGAAAGTCCCACTCTGTATTTTTGCATTTGTATCAACCACAGTAGAGCAAAATCTCTACCGGTTGACATTTCTTCTTTTGCATGGCATATAGCAACTTACCACCCAGCACTACCATGGTCTATACAATAACAAATCTTACCGACAACACCAACTTTGAGCATGCTCTCATCATCTGTCTTGTTAGCCAAGTCACAAAGTGTCTGTAGGAGAGAATCGCTGCCAAAACATGAAGCTGCTCTGCTGTGATCCAAAACAGCATTAGATACTCTCTGCTTTTTCTGTTGCTGTAAAAGAAAAAAGAATGTCAACTTTCAAGGTCAGCTCCTTGAATTAAGATAACATTTTTAGTCTAGAAAGCCCCACCACTCATACACACCACAGTTCTGTCCTGCAGTTGTGTTGATGCTTTGAAGACAAAAGTTGGGCATTCAGCTTCAAGGTATTTGAGCCATTTCTCTAGGTTCTCTTTAGGAACAAGATCTATAAAAGAAAAATGTTTTTTAAGAATCAATGTATTTGGGTGCCTGGGTAGCTCAGCGAGTAAAAAGACGCTGACTACCACCCCTAGAGTCATGAGTTAGAATCCAGGGCATGCTGAATGACTCCAGCCAGGTCTCCTAAGCAACCAAATTGGCCCGGATGCTAGAGAGGGCAGAATCACATGGGGTAACCTCCTCGTGGTCACTATAATGTGGTTCTCACTCTTGGTGGGGTGCATGGTGTGTTGTGCGTGGATGCCACGGAGAATAGTGTGAAGCCTCCACACACGATATGTCTCTGTGGTAACGCACTCAACAAGCCACGTGATAAGATGCGGGGATTGACAGTCTCAGACACAGAGGCAACTGAGATTGGTCCTCCGCCACCCGGATTGAGGCTAGTCACTAAGCCACCACGAGGACTTAAGAGCACATTGGGAATTGGGCATTCCAAATTGGGGAGAAATAGTGGGATAAAATAAAAAAAAAATTAAAAGTAATCAATGTCAATAAAATGTCTAGTGGTCAAAGGCAATGCAAGGGGGTCAGTACCTATTTTGTTCAATATGAACATTAGTTTTTTCTTTCCCTCATGTTTCAGGATGGTTTCCTCTAGCTGAGGACAGCGACAGCCCAGAGGGTCCCTGGCGTCTAAGACCTCCACTATCACCTCAGAGGCCTCAATCACCTGCAGAAGAATTCAATGGAACTTAAGATCAACCCAGTGAATGATGACTTTGGTCATACCAATTAAAGAACATATTGTAGTAAATATAAAATTTTTGTGCATGTTCTGCTGGTTGTCAGTTTGTCAACTTGCCTTTTTCAGCTCGCAGCATCTAAACATTTTAGAGCTTTTCTCTTTGGCTGCTGTGGCCTTTGCTATTTTAACTTTCTCCCCCTGCAATTGAACAATGTAGCCTGTGAAATCTGAGGTGGATTTTTTTATTTTTCACTGTGTCAGTATTTACACCTTATTTACCTTTTTAGCCTTCTTAGCTGTTGGTTCGGCTTCAGTGCCACCTGCCTCTTTTTCCTTCTTCCTCTTCGCTGCTCTTTCTTCCAGCTTTATAATCCTATTTTGCTCTTTCAAGGCTTCAAGCTATAAGAACCAAATTTGATGATATATTTGTTTAGTGCAAAGATATAACCTGCTGTGCAGTAATTGTCCAGTAACAAAAAAAATTTATGAGGGTCATTATTAAGCAAATTATTACTTTTTATCAAATTTATCGTACCTCCTGTTTCCTCTGTTCAGCTTCTCGAAGCACTTCCTCTTTGAAAGGTGCGCTGTTTGGTACCCCAACATCTTTCTTCGGCTTTCTGCTTATACCTTTTTTCTTAGCCTCTTTCCGTAGTTTACGGTTATGTTCTCGAACCTTGACGTAATAATATATTTATATACCTCAAATGTGCTTTAACAACAACAACAACAATATAAAAATATAAACGAATAAACTATTTATGAATCATCTATTAAAAACCATGTTTACATTGTGCTTAATAGATGTACAGACCTTAGTTTAGTTTAAATATGTGTATTAACATGCCCATGTGTATTTCACTCACAACACATAGAAGAAATAGGCTAATAAAATCACAGGAAATTAAAAGAATATTCTGAATTCAAAACAAGTTAAACTCAATTGGCAGCATTTGTGGCATAATGTTGATTAACACAAAAATTAACGTTGACTAATCTGTTCTTTTCTTTAAAAAATAAATAAATAAAAGGCAAAAATCAAGGTTACAGTGATGACCTTACAATGGAAGTGAATGGGGCCCATTTTTGCAGGGTTCAAAAGCTAGAAATGTGAAGCTAATAGTTTTATAAAAGCACTTACATTCATTCCTCTGTTAAAACTAATGTAATATTTGTGCAATAAAGTTTAAATATTAAAGGTTAGCAAGTGATTTTATCACACTAAAATCAGGTAAACACGCCTATTGTTTATGTATAGTGGCAGATTTTTGGTTTTCTTCAAGAAAAGGAGGGGCAAGTCAAAACATTTTTTTATGTGTAATCAATATTATGCCACCAAAACTGTAGATTGACCTAAACTTGTATTGAACCCGGAATATTCCTTTAAACTGACTAGAAAAAAATAAACATAAAAAAATCGCACTTGGGACTGCCATAATTTACTAAAAAAAAAAAAAAAAAAAACTTACTGATGAAGTACCAAAGTACAGAGACGGTCTCATGGTAATACCACAGTAATTAATGATTACCATATTCGAATGCCAAGTTTTTTAGTTAGTACTCTAAGATGTACCTTCGGACACCATGGAATTACCTTGTTACCATGAAACTTTTGCTTTGTGAAACTAAGCTAATGTGACAACGTTTGATGACAATGGCAATATCTTACCTTCTTCTGTATTTTGAAGCGTTTGGCGCATGATACGCGCTTGCTCGCCTTCCTCAACTCTAAAAGAGAGACACGTGCGAGTTACATATAACATATGCGTGCTCCTGTTAGTTTGTCGTTGCCTTATAACGAATAATTGCACTAATGTCACGCTTTACCTTATGTTAGAGTGATTAAAATGTGTAAATAATTACAGTTATTTTTTAATTTTACTCACTTGGTCTCTTCATATCTCTCGCTGCTACTGCACGAGCTACAATCTCACACAGAGCAGCGCGTGGGCATCTTCCTCACTTCCGCTTCCGCTTTCGCACTGTGAGGGGTTAAATTTTTTCCCTCTCGCTTTCTTAATAAGTCAATCAGCCTCAGTGTTGAATGTGTCTCGTTTCTCAGACAGCTTAGAGAGACAGCTGAGCAGACTCTGACGGTAAGGCCTGCTGCTCGCGCCGATATGTGTATTTGCTGCCATGACTGCTGTTCAAGCTATAATAAAGCTCGCGCATCATCGCGCAGAGTTTTGCACGGCCCAGCTCGCCTCTCAGTGTGTGTGTGTGTGTGTGTGCGCGTGTGTGTGCGTGCCATTGTTTTTATCTGCCTGTGCTGATGTATGTGTCATACAGCTTGCCTGTGCAGTGTGCAGACACATAACGGTCCCACCACCTGACCATCACCATCATCATTGCCCAGCAAACACTGAGCCCCGCATTGATTACCAGACATAATAATACGTTCTTCTGATCACAGGTTCATGCTTTCTCTCATAACATCCATTTTCTCCCCAAACATCAGTTATGTAACGTAGATGCTATTACAACATTATAAGATCTAGTCTGTGCAGTAGATGTTTTCTTTTGTATTGATATATAGCAATCAGCGATTTTTTTTTGTTGTTGCCATGATTCTTGTCCTGTCTGTTTTAAAACTATAGACTGTTATCTTCCTCATAACTAGCACTTCAATGTCTAGACATAACTGTTGCCAATAATTCTGTTAGTAAGCTGGAATCAGCTAGTATTACTGTACTACACGATTACTGTTTATTTATTACTACAAAAGCAATAAAAATATTTAGGCTATAGTGATTGATAATTAATGCATTTGATTTTGGAATAATTTCCAGTTGGTTTCCTCTTACAAAAATGTACAATGGTATCCATAGTTTCCAACAAAATACCTTAGTTATAGGCTTTTGTTACCACTGTAACAAATAATATTGAAATTAATATGGAATCTCCTTCTAATAATGCAAGAAGCATCCAGAATCTTTGAGTCATTTTATTGTATTTCTATTTTACACTGACTGGGCAAAAAAAAAATAGTTGCCGTTTGGATTTACTGTAAATAAGCAGATCCTTAAGAGCCTATGATTGAATCATTATTGCAGTGATGAATATGTTTCTGCTGGCAACAATTCTTCAAACCCTAAGTGTTTATCTTCTCATTTCTTAAACAACCATGTCGGAAGGCATATCCTGTGGTCATGGAAAAGATGTTACTGTGTTTCAGAAGGGGCAAATTCTTGGCCTGCTTCAAGCAAAGAAAACAACTAAGGAGATTTCTGAAATTACTGGAATTGGGTTGAGAACTGTCCAACACATTATTAAAACCTGGAATGATAGTGGTGACCCATCAACTTCGCAGAAGAAATGTGGTCAAAAAAATCTTGAAATGATCATGATCGGAGATCACTAAAACACTTGAAGTCACATCATAAAAAATTGACAGTAGAACTCACGGCTGTGTTTAATAGCGAAAGTAAGAGCATTTGGACTGGATTGGGACTAAACAGCTGTGTGGCCAAAAGAAAGCCACTTGTTAGTGAGGCTAATCTGAAAAACGACTTCAATTTTCCAGGGAGCATAAAGATTGGTCTGTGGAGCAATGGAAAAAGGTCATGTGGTCTGATGAGTCCAGATATTCCAAAGCGATGGTTGCATTAGGGTAAGAAGCGAAGCGCATGAAGTGATGTTCCCGTCATGTGCCCATTGTACAAGCCTCTGGAGGCACTGTTATGATCTGGGGTTGCTTCAGTTGTTCAGGACTAGGCTCAGCATGTTGACCAGGTTATCCCATCAATGGATTTTTGTCTTCCCTGACAGCACAGGCATATTCCAGGATGACAATACCAAGATTCATCAGGCTCAAATTGTGAAAGAGTGGTTCAGGGAGCATGAGGAATCATTTTCACACATGAATTGGTCACCACAGAGTCCTGACCTTAACACTATTGAAAGTGTTTGGGATGTACTGGAGAAGAGTTTACAGAGTGCTTTGACTCTCCCGTTGTCATTACAAGATCTCAGCCAAAAATGTATGCAACTCTGGACGGAAATAAATGTTGCGAAACAATCCCACAATTAATTGCAGGTTATAACCTCAAGGCGTTCCAATGAAATATTAGGGTATGAAACTTTTTTTTGTCTAAGCAGTGTATTTATTTTGTATTACAATGATGGCTCATACCAAGTTTCCACAGATTTGTTGCATTAAGAACTGTTCTAATGATGCTATTTTGGTAGGAACTATTGTTATAATGGTACATTTTATAAAAAAGCAAACTCAGGCAAATGGATGTCTTGATATATTAGTTGCCACTAATTCTGTTAGTAAGCCAGTTTTAACATGTAATATTGTACTGTAAGATTATTCTAACTAGATTACTGTTTATTTGCTACAAAAGCAATAACAGTGGACCGGCTGTATGTAGTAAACGAATGGTTTACTGAATATTAACCTGAATATTGACATCCTTTGTTTGTAAAAGGGCTTTTGCGATGGGCTCCAAACGATGGAGAGCCACGTCTCCATCCAGCAGTGTGAGTGGAGGAGATTTTGAGGACAGCCAGAGCACATCCATACCTTCAACCAGTCGGAAGAGGAGAAGAACCACATACATTCCCACTGTTGACCCTGTGAGTTCAAAACACTTAACATATGTATTTAATGTGAGATACTTAGAGATTGCACATTAACACAGTTTGTCCTCACCCACAATGGTGGATTGATGTTTTAACTGCTCTACTCTAACATTACAAAGTCTAGTTATAAATAATAAAAATGTATTTACTTACGATGTTTCACGTTCCTGTTTGTTTCATCACAGATTGCTGTGTGTCATGAATTGTTCAACACTATCAGAGACTATAAGGATGATCAGGGCAGGATGCTGTGTGAACTGTTTATCAGAGCACCAAAGAGAAGGTAAATTAAAAAACAGGTTTATTTGTTTCAATCTGAAAATTTCTTACACCATTAAAATTTTCTACACCATCATATTTTACCATTAGGATCTAAATATGGACATTTCCCAGTGTAATTTCTTTTTGGTCTAGGTTAGATTTTGTTGAGACCGTTGAAAAACATCCGAAAGGTGCAATTTTTACATCATAATGTATAAAACAAATGGTAACTCCCTCCAGGAACCAGCCGGATTACTATGATGTGGTGTCTCAGCCGATTGACATGATGAAGATCCAGCAGAAGCTGAAGATGGAAGAGTATGATGATGTTGAACATCTCACAGCCGATTTTCAGCTATTATTCAACAATTCCAAGATGTACTACAAAGTATGCTATTACCACAAACAGATCTCAATACAGTTTATAAATATGAACATGAGTAGAAAATTAAAAATACAAATGTGTGATTCTATAATTGTCTCACTATTATATATACATTGTGTGCTTTAATAATTGGAAGTGCTTTATTATCAAAGGGATAGTTCACCCAAAAATGAAAATTCTTTCATCATATACTCACCCTCATGCCATCCCAGATGTGTATGACTTTCATTTTTCTGCTGAACACAATCAAAGATTTTTAGAAGAATATCTCAGCTCTGTAGGTACTTTCAATGCAAGTGAATGGTACCAAAATTTGGAAGCTCCAAAAGGGACAAAAAGGCAGCATAAAAGTAATCCATAAGACTCCAGTGGTTCAATCCATATCTTCAGAAGTGATATGATTAGTGCAGGTGATAAACAGTTCAATATTTAAGTCCTTTTTACTATAAAGCTCCACTTTCACTTCAACATTCTTCTTTTGTTTTTGGTGATTCACATTCTTTGTGCATATCGCCTCCTACTTGGCAGGAAGAAGAATTCTTGGTAAAAAAAGGACTTATATATTGATCTGTTTTTCACCCACATCTATCATATCACTTCCTCTCAAGATATATATTTAACCCCTGGAGTCTTATGGATAACTTTTTTGCTGCCATTATTTGCATTTTTGAGCTTTAAAATATTGGTACACATTCAATTTCATTCTGAGGATCTACAGAGCTGAAATATTCTTTGTTTGTGTTCAGCAGAAGAAAAAAGTCATACGCATCTAGTACGGCATGAGGGTGAGTAAATGATAACAGAAATTTAATTTTTGGGTAAACTATCCCTTTATGCAATATTATACGAACAAGAGTTCTATTGTATTGAATGGGCATGATAATGCAGGTAATCACAGCCAAACTGACATTTAGACCAATATCACGATTAAAAGTGTGATATTACTTATACACAACAGCTCAGCAGACAAGTAAATAATATTCAAAAACTAATGTTTCAAACTAAAATTGCCCAGTTAGTTCTTGTATTTCTTCTCAAGCTTCAAGCACAACTCCACTCTCTGCTTTCATACTCTGGTTTGGAACTAGTGGTGTTTCATTCACAATGAATTTTTGTTTCTTAACAAATCTTTCTCATCCCCTTCCATTGATTCGGTCATGATCATCCCAGTGTTGTTGTCCAAATCACTTAAGTCAAGGACTCTATTGCTCACTCATAACATAACAAATAGTGAAGCATCCTAGTGCCGTTGGACTGTATATCAGCACTCTTGGAACACTGCTCGTCCAATCAGAGGATTTGAGATATTGATTTTTCTTGATTTATTGTTTTAGATCTGACACTGGTCAAGTCTGAAATTTACAGCAAAAATACAACGTTTTTTTTTTTTACAAATAAAAGTGCAGTTTTTCTTGTGCAGCCAGAGACTCCAGAGTACAGAGCAGCATGTAAGCTTTGGGATCTGTATATTCGCACAAAGAATGAGTTTATACAGCGAGGGGACTATGACGAAGATGATGACTATTGTGACGACACACAGGAAAACCCTGGAGTCCTCATTGAAGAGGAGGTCAGAGATGACAAACCCTTCTCCATTTTTCTATGTCATTTTGTGCTTTTTTGAGGATTTTACTTACACCTTAATTTTTAAGACGTACTTTTGGTCACCTACACTGTGAAACATGGTAAATTTAAGGAGTTATTTATACCTGATCTAACCCCATAAAATTTGTTTTGTTGGTGT
Organism: Moxostoma hubbsi; assembly: GCA_032164185.1. Taxonomy (NCBI): domain Eukaryota; kingdom Metazoa; phylum Chordata; class Actinopteri; order Cypriniformes; family Catostomidae; genus Moxostoma; species Moxostoma hubbsi. The sequence continues at coordinate 5,415,469 of JAVLUX010000186.1, forward strand.
AATCTAATATATTCAGATTGATTCAGTGATGGTATTATTTTTGGTATGTGAATAAAACCAATTATTTTATATGTTACTACATGAAGCACATTTTATTTCAGATTGTGAACTTTGAATTATATGTGTCCAGACAAGTTAATTCTGATTTGTTTTGTGTTTCCAGTCTGTTTCAACCCTTAAGGAAGTTCTCGGGCAGCTTCTGGATGCTGTGCTGACTTGCACAGAACACGGACGTCTCATTAGTGAACTGTTCCAGAGGCTTCCCTCTAAAATGGTTTGTGACAGTTATTCCAGATTCTATTTAAAGCCACTGTACAGACCATTGTTTGGACAATGTTTGCTATTTTTATTATTATTATTTTTGAATAATAATTGACCTTCCATTTCAGCAATATCCAGATTATTATGCTATTATTAAAGATCCAATAGATCTGAAGGCCATTGACCAGAGAAGACAGGTATCTTTCACCACTCAAGTATAGCATATGTATTATTGCCATTTATTCTTTATTTTATTTGTAAGTTGTTGTTTTTTGTTTGTTTGTTTGTTTGTTTGTATTCTCAATAGATGGGCTACTACAAAAGTGTAAACCATATGGCAAAAGATATTGACCTGTTAGTCAAAAATGCCAAAACCTACAATGAACCTGGATCACAAGTGTTTAAAGTAATGTATCCCTGGAATGCAACCTCTTTCATATCTTAGACCTGCATTCTTTTGCCTGTTGAATTATGAATATTGTTCATATTTTCAGGATGCAAATACCATCAAAAAGATCTTTGCACAGAGGAAGATGGAACTTGAACATGCTGAACCTGTTAAAACCAGCATCAGGATCAGGTATGTTAACTCAGTGAGGTCTTATAAGTGGTGTGTCATGTAAGTTAGTCATAGATGTAAATGCTATTCATATTATAGGTATTTAATGAATAGTTGACCAAAAAAAATTATATTCTGTCATTTTTTATTCACCTGTATGACTTTCTTTCTTCGGCAGAACACAAAAGTAGATATTTTAAAGGAACACAAAGTGTCATAAAAGTTTTCCACGTGACTCATGCGTCACATTCAAAGTCTTCTTATTGTTTTTTTATGCATCTTGTGACCACACGTAATGAATTTTGATGTTATTGACGTTTTGCCATGTTTGATTTTTGCTCTGTTTACAGGATCTGATCAACGATTTGCTTTGAATTGAGTGCGCATTACTAAAATGTAGGTCTGTTTATCATACAAAGTGATTGTATGCCTTCAGAAGATTTGACTTATGATGCACAAGTCACATGTACTACTTTTATGACACTTTAGTTGTTTTTTTAAGCTTTAAAGTGAGTCACCATCTACTGCTATTGTTATTAACAATTATTAAATGGCTCTCTGCAATACTTTATGTTTGGTTTGGTTCTGATTGGCCAATCATGGAATTCTGCTGTTAAATATCTTTGTGTAATGACCTATTTGCTACATAGCTGTGTAGGGCTGAAACAATTAGTCAAGGTTTTCAAGATCACATTAAACTCTAATGATGACGTGCGAGAGCAGCACTACAGCTCGCTCCTGACTGAGGAGAGGAAGAATTACACAGCTCACAGTCCAGATGCACTCTAAACTTTCACAGCTTCAGGTGATGTAGATCGCAAAGTATGTGGGAATTATAATGCAAAAATACAAAATAAGTAAATGCAGATGCACTCTTGTTATGGAATAAGTGGAGCAGGAGCAAAACTTGCATGTTGAGTGTCTTTAAAGGAAACATCCCAGTGTATCTTAAATGCAGTTATATTTAATGCATTATAGCCTTATTAAAGTTCAAATGATACGGAAGCAGGTCATGTAAATAACTACAAACTCTGAACCTGTAATTTCTCTGTGTGGTCAGCGCCTCTTCTATGAGTTGCGTGAATGTCCCGATCTAAGGGGGAGATATTAAAACTGCACCCGGCTGATGCGCACTCTGGCGCGGGAATGCTCATCCCTCAAGAGTGTGCGCTTGCTGCAGCTAGATTATAACATGATGGCTCGCAATTTATTGAATGATAATATATGTCACTGTGCATTTCTTATTGTGAAGAAAATGTGCAATACGCAGCTTTTTTAATTAGAGTTTGTTTTTTTGTTAGTTAATGATGGATTGAAGTGAACAGCAAGGTGAGAGAGGAAGTATTTATATAATGCAACAAAATATTTTTTTTTGTTTTTTTTGGCTTGTTTTCCAATATAAATATCTAATACTCTTTTAAAACAACATACATTTGCTTTAGCAGCTATACTGAAGAAGAAAAAAAATTGTTATCTGAGAATGTTATAATATTAAAAATACAAATATTTTTAAATATCTAAACATCCTTTAAAAAAAGATGCATTCACCGGAGAAGCATCATATGAAATATCTGAGAAGCTTTTAGAGAATAGATCTTGAATATAAGTATATTGCCTTTACTGCACTCATAGAATTATAACCAAGTGAAAAAAATACACTTATATACAAAATAAACTTAGCATATCTAAATATCTTATATGTAATTATCTTGATATACACTTGATAAAGTTTTTGCAGTGAATTTCTTTACAGAATTAAACTTAATAAAAAGTAGTTTTTCCACTTTAATTCATGTCATTTAGAGGTATTTTTGAAGGATGATTTTGCCCTCTTTACGGTTAGTAAGCACATTTAATACAACCTTTTAAGTCGGGGCACAAACTAAATAATTGGTTAAGAGCTAATGATTAATCGTTGCAATAATAGCTGAATAGTCGAATAATCGTTCTTTTAAAGTTTTGTAGTGATGAGGCGAGAGAGCAGGATCTAAATGCAACTTTTGTTTAATCCATAAAAAAAACAAGAATACCTAGAAGATGATGAAGAAGGTTATATAACTTAACAGTCATCTGTGATAACATGAAAACCTGTAACAAGGAACAAGAACTGACAAAGTGCGAACAAAACTAGAGGGTATTTATACAAACAGCTGCTGATGAGGAAGAGGAGAACAGGTGAGGAAGATGGGGAACAGATGGCTGATGGGGCAGTGCATCATGGGAAATGTAGTTTATGGCAAACTGATGACATAAGACAAAAAAAATATCAAAATAAGAGTCCTTGAGAACGTAACCGTGACACACTCTGACAGTTCTAATAATCGTTAGATAAATAGGTTATCAAAATAATAGTTTGTTGCAGCCCTATAGCTGTGCTTGTTTTATGTCTCTTGTATCACATCACAGTCTCACATAATAAAATAATGTTGACTTAAATCAATATTTCATGCCCATTTATTTATTTAGTAAGTATCCTTTGCTTTGTGGGATCCTGATCATCCTTTCTTGGCATAGTTTGTGATAATGACCATGACTTGTTAAAGCATATTTGACAACTGACAATATAATATCTTTGCTGTGCCACTTCGTATTTACATTTAGTCATTTAGCAGATGCTTTTATCCAAAGCGACTTACAAATGAAGAACATAGCAAGCAATTTGTCATACAAAGTCCAACAACATCTACATTGTTGTACTGCCAAACTCTCAAAGTGACTGGAGTATTATAGGTGCTAACACAGAAGAAAAAAGACAGAGAAGGATTTTTTTGTTTTTGTACAGTAAGTGCAAGTTAAGTTCAATAGTACAACCCCAATTCCGAAAAAGTTGGGACAGTATGAAAAATGCTAATAAAAACAAAAAGGGATGATTTATAAATTATATTCACCCTTTTCTATATTGAATGCACTACAACTACACATTATATGATGTTTTTCCGTGAATTGAACTTTTTTTTCAAAATTTCAAATCAGATGATTGCAACATGCTCCAAAAAAGTTGGGTCATTCAAGTGTTTACCACTGTGTAACATCACCATTTCTTCTAATAACACTTATTAAGCATTTAGGCACTGAAGACACAAGTTTGTCAAGTTTGTTTTAAGTGGAATTTTCCCCCATTCATCCATTTTGTAAGTCTTTAGCTGCATAATTGTACGGGGTCTTTGTTGCCATATGGTGTGATTCATAAAGCGCCACACATTCTCAACTGGAGATGGTCAGGACTGCAGGCAGGCCAATCTGGCACCCACACTCTCTGCTTCATAGCCATGCATTTGTAATCCATGCAGTAGGTGGTTTGAAGTTGTGCTGCTGGAAAATGCAGGGCTGTCCCTGGAAAAGACTGTGGTGGATGGCAGTAGATGTTGCTCCAAAATTTGTACATATCTGTCTGCATTCATAGTGTTCTCACAGATGTGCAAGTTACCCATGTCATGGGCACTGACACACCCCGGACCCATACAGACACTGGCTTTTGGACCTGATGCTGATAACAGCTTGGATGGCCCTTTTCCTCTTTGGCCCGGGTAACACAACAACTTTGTTTTTCAAATACGATTTGAAATGTGGACTCTTCAGACCAAAAAAAAAAAAAAAAACACAGATTCACTATTCTGCTTTCCATCTAAGATGAGACTGATTCCAGAGAGTTGGAAGAGCTTCTGGACAGTGGTGATGTAGGGCTTCTGCTTTGCATAGCAAAGTCTTAACTTGCATCTGGGGATGCAGCGGCGAGTGGTGTTGACTAACAAAGGTTTACTGTAGTTATTCCAAGCCCATGCTCATTATATCTATTACAGATGAATTATGTTTTTTAAGTCAGTGACGTCTGATCGATCGGAGATCACACACATTCAGAAGTGGTTTTCGTTTTGCCCTTTACGCACTGAGATTTGACTATATTCCTTGAATCTTTTAACTACATATTGCACAGTAGAGGGTGAAATGCCTAAAATCCTTCCAATATGTCTTTGGGTAACATTGTTCTCTAAGTGCTGGATTATTTGCTGTAAAATCTGTTGGCAAATTCATAAGTCTCAAATGATCCTGGCTCTTGAAGGACTAGGCTCTTACATATTATGACACAATTGCCTCACCTGTTTAACATCACGATTTTGCATCACCTTGTTATTTTAACCCGTCAAATTTTTATTAGTCTTAAACTGCCCTTCTCAAATTTTTGGAGTGTGTTGCAATCATCTGAATTTAAATTACTGTACATTTTCAAAAAATAATGAAATCCACAAGGAAAAAACATAATATAATGTGTAGTTGTAGTGCTTTCAATATAGCAAAGGGTGAATATAATTTACTAATCACTTTTTGTTTTTATTAGCATTTTTCATACTGTCCCAACTTTTTCAGAATTGGGATTGTAAGTACAATTAGTGTGGATTGGTTAAGTGCTCGTGCAACAGATGTGATTTCAGCTGTTTCTGGAATGTTCAGATGAATCTTTGTGATTGGACCACCAGGCGCCACTCGTTCATAGACCAAAGAGAGCGAGTTGGAGCATAGACCTGGAGAAGTGAATTTAAGTAAGAGGGTGTGATTCCATTGGCTGTCCTGAAGGCTAGAGTCAAAGCCTTGAATTGACATTGCCCTTTTTGGCTGATTGAAGACCAGACCAAAGACTGAAATTTCCAAGATATGAGCTGAGACAGTAGGGTCATCAGGTTGGAAGAACAGGTATTGCTGCATGTCATCAGCGTAGCAGTGGTAGGAAAAGCTATGTGCCTCAATGATTGGTCAGAGTAATGTTGTGTAGGTCCAAGCACTGATCCTAGAGGAACACCAGTGGTCAGCTGATGTGACTTGGATACCTCTCCTCTCCAGGAAGCCTTGAAAGATCTGCCAATGATTTAACCTTTAAAAAAAAAAAAAAATATATATATATATATATATATATATATATATATATATATATACACACAAGCATACACATTTCGATTCTACTTTTTGATGACATGCAGTGTTAACAGTGTTGATGTCATTAAAATCAGATATATTTTTGTGAGCAGGAATAGAAGGTTTGCTCAAGGAGACCGTCTCTCCTCCATCACTACAGCTCTACAGTATGGATCAGAAAGTGAAGAGGACACCAATCTGACTGGTATCTTGGTCATAATGATTTTTAAATGTTAAATTTCACAGGTTGTTGTAGCATCAGACTTAAAGGAATAGTTCACTAAAAAAATTAAATTCTCTCATAATTTAGTCATGTTTTCCCAGATGTGTATGACTTTCTTTCTTCTACTGAATACAATTGAAGATTTTTAGAAGAATATCTCAGCTCTGTAGTTCCTTTCAATGCAAGTGAGGCTCCAAAATCAAAGAAAGGCAGCATAAAAGTAATCCATATGACTCCAGTGGTTTAATATATGTCTTTCGAAGCGATGCAATCACTTTGGATGAGAAACAGATCAATATTTCAATCATTTTTTACTATAAATCTCCACTTAAAATTTCACATTCTGAAATTAAAAAGGACTTATATAGTGATCTGTTTCTGTCAACCACACCTACTCACCTATCATGTCACTTCTAAAGACATGGATTTAACCTCTTGAGTCTTATGGATTACTTTTACACTGCCTTATATGATTTTTGGATCTTGAAAGTCTGGTCACTATTTACTTGCATTGTATTGACCTACAGAGCTGAAATCTTCTTCTAAAAATCTTTGTTTCTGTTCTACAGAAGAAAGAAAGTTATACACATCTGGTATGGCATGAGGGTGAGCAAATGATGAGAGAATTTTAATTTTTGGGGGAAATTTCCCTTTAAAAATCTACAAAATATACTTCCCCAAATTTAAGGTGTGTCTTACTTTGATTTGGTAAACATTTGTGCATTGGCATATATAGTAAATGAATTAGATTTGTTGTATCCATGTCGTCAAGGTTCTGTTCATAATGATGAGGGTGAATCAGAGGCTGAGACTGTCAACTCCAGTGTAGACATGAGCAACCCCATCGTCCAGATGTATGAGACAGTGCGGGGTGGCAGGAACAGCCAGGGGCATCTCTTAGCCGAGCCCTTCTTTCACCTGCCCTCTAGGAAGGACTACCCCGACTACTTCCAGCAAATCAGCCATCCAATCTCCCTCCAGCAGATAAGGTACAACAGAACAACACCAGGCATTGCATGATTAGCAGGATGTTTCGTTTTGAACATGTGCTGTTTTAAAAAAATATTTGACTAAAATTACCCACACTGTTTCAATGCAGGTTTCTTCAGTGATAAACAGAGAGTATGCTTGCTAAACTCTGCTTAAACCCAGATTTGATTAAAATAATAATGTTAATTATTTTATAATAATTTACAAGTAGGTGGCAAAATGTTGGGGTAAACATATGCTTAATTGATCAATTGTTCATTCTGCAGTTTTACCAGGTTGTAAGGCATAACTGATGATAGACTGTTGAATTATTGAAAACGTTTTTCAGGTGTTTGAAGTCACCTAAGCCCCAAGGTTCTGTGTGCATGTGAATGTCTGTGTGTTTCAGATTATATAAAAATACAGTAGTTTGTCATTTTTATCCAATTTGCTTAGCAAATGTCTTTGTTTTTATTTGGTTATTTTGCTATGGCAGGCTGTATGGCTATTTGAAATATCTAAAATAATTTGGCGAAGTAATATAAAACTACTTTATAGTCATGCAGTTACTGAAGCAAAATCAGCACCTTAAAACATCTGTTAACCAATCAGAATCAAGCATTTAACATTGCCCTTGTATAACTCAGATTATTTTATGTCCATGATTTATGTTACTTATTTTTTGTCTCTCTTCAGGGGTAAGATGAAGACTAATGAGTATGAAAGTGTGGAACAGATAGATGCAGATCTTAACCTAATGTTTGAGAATGCAAAGCGCTACAATGATCCCAACACTCATATCTACAAGCGCGTCCTAAAGTTGCAGCACATATTGCAGGTAATACAACTTTGTTTGTGTTCCATTCTGTGCTAATAGCAGATTTAGAGTTACTGTGCCAGGGGGTGTCATATTGGTGGGACGGTTGGGATGATTTTTAGTGCCCTAGATGGACATGTAAGCTAAAATGAAGACTGCTCTTACTTGATAATAAAAGAAGATTTGTATCACCCATTTGTACAGTGTGGCACGTTTGTGTGGATGCGTCATACACCATGCTTGACTGGATCTTGCGAATTACACTAAACAGCATGGCACAGACCGCAAAACCTGTGCAATTCATTTGCATTAAACAGAAAATTTTCTTGCCAATTCACAATGCTATAGTCTAGTTTGTTTTATAGAAACCATAGTTACAGTGACCTACTCAATGATGAGCCATCCATTGTCTAACCTGTGGTACTTCTTAAAAATTAAAAAAGTAAGATTAAGAGCCTGGACCTCCATTAATTATTGATCAAGCTGTCAGATTTACTCCTGAGTAAAAACTGCTAAATTTAAAATCTGTTTTAATACTCTCTTATTGTATGGGAAAAACCTAATTTTGTTTGCCTTTAGATAGGCTATTCCAAGAGATGACTTAAATGAACATTTTAAAATCCAGCATTTCCAGTAGAATCAATGTTCCTATACTTTGTTTTGTACATGATTATTTCTATTAAATGCATTATTTAAATTATTTCAATAAAATATTCAAACTAAAATTTGGGTTTTACATTTGAAATGGAGAGTTCACCCCAAAATTAACAATTTCACATAATTTACTCACCACCATACCATCCCAGATGTGTATGTAACACAAGCAAAGGTTTTTAGAAAAATGTCTCAGCTATGTAGGTCCTTACAATTCAACTGAATGGTAGCTAGAAATCTGAAGGTCCAAAAAGCAAGCATATGGCAGCATATGCTTTTTTCAGCAAGTATGCTACTAGTTTTTTAGATTACATTACACTTTAAAATACACATAATCTGATTCCTGTTATTTTTGACATGATTAAATTATAAAATAATAAAATATTACATGATTAGACAATGGCAATAAATTGTTAATTTGTAATTTTCTGATTTTGTCCCTAAAAGAGCCCTTTAAGAGTCAGAGGATATGAAATACGTGTGGTATAGGGTTTTGTGTCGTAACACTCCCCCCAAAAATGTAGAATTGTACACAAATGTCATAATTGTAATTCATTAAATGTATGCATTCATCTTGTGCTTAGTCTTTTGTTTTTATGTATGAAACAGAATTAAGTTTTCTATTCCAAGATGCTATTTATTTTTGTTGCAAATTCTACAAAATTGTGCAGTTACTTTTCTAAATTTGAATAATTAAAAAGTTTGAAAAGGGTGCTTTTAGCTTATTATTATTATTATTATTAATAAATGTTAGTGGACTTGTGAGTTTCTGCCTTTTTCATCCCTCATGAGTTAGCATTCCTAGTTCCAATCCCATACGGATTTCTTTCTTTCATAGAACACTAAAAGAGATATTTGTTATGGTGTATCGGTTGATCTTTTCCATTGCTATAAATGAGGATTGGAGATTTCAAGCTTCAAAAAAGCATCATAAAAGTAGCTTTGGGTGAGAAAAATAGAAATTTAAGTTGTTACTCCCTGAAGATCTTGCCACTCAAAGCCATTCATTTGCAATGACATGCAAAAGAGCCACTAGTATATTCTTTAAATGTAGTTTCTATTAGGGATGTGCATGAGTAATTGATTAATCGAGTACTCGTTCAACTTTAAAAATTCGATTAGTAAAAACACTACTCGAATATTGCGATTTGAAGTGATTATACTACCTCAGAAGACTTGAATGTATGTTTCTATGAGTGAGTGCAAATGTTTTTTTTGTTTTTTTTTTTCGTTTTTAAATCTAGATTTGGTTGTTTATACATTGTGCTAAAAATTTGAAGGTTGAACTTAAATTAAAAATTTCAATGAATCGATTAATCTAGTACAAAATTACTAGAAATGCCCATCACTAGTTTCTATTAAATTTTGTTTTCAATACTAAAAAGAAAGTCATATTGGTTCAGAATTAGAAAATGGTGAATAAATTATGACAGAATTTTTGGGTGAAATATCCTTGTGTCTCAAGTGTTTGAGAGTATTAAAAAGCAACCTTTGATAGTAATTGTGCTGTATTATTGTGTGTATGTTCAGATAAGGAGGAAAGAACTAATGAGGAGGGATGATGAAGATGGGGACAGTATGCTCTCGTCCACTCTTTCTGATGGAGGCAGCACCAAGCGCAAGAGGTACACCATTAACCTACTTCTTTTGCTAATGATGACTGGGAGTATTTTCAAGTCAAGCATACATCTACAGATATACTGAACTTCTAGTTTTTCATCTCTGCAGCTCTTCTCTAGAACTAGTCTTTGATCACTAAGCCTTCATGAGTATTTCATAGATTCAGCTGTACCACCCATTTTGAAATCTTTTAAGGTTTTTACTGACATAATTTATGTTCTTAATATGGCAGCCATAAGAAGAACACAAAGAAAAACCGTTTGAAGGCTCTGTACGCAGCTGTGGCAGAGGCTCGGGAGATGGGCACATGCCGGAGGCTCTGCGAACTCTTCATGGTAAAGCCTTCGAAGAAAGACTACTCAGACTACTACAAAATCATATCAGAACCAATGGACCTAAGGACCATAGACCACAACATCCGCTCTGACAGGTACCCCAGTGAGGACTCCATGATGGAGGACATGAAGCTGATGTTCCGTAATGCACGTCACTACAATGAAGAAGGCTCACGAGTGAGTGTAAACTGTGGGCTCTATACGTTTCCTGTGACAGCATATGAGGATTATCAATAAACTTTGTAAGACTTTGTAGAGTAACCGTGTATGAAAAGAACCACTGAATTATTTAACTTTGTGAAGCTTTGAACAGAAGCAGTGAGATACAGACTGCAGATATTTTTTCTTGACTTGCATGTTACCTGGTTTGACTCTAGGTTTATAATGATGCCAACGTTTTGGAGAAGATATTAAGAGAAAAACGAAGAGAACTCGGCCCCCCGCCTGATGATGATGACATAATTTCACCCAAGTTGAAAATGAGTATGTCACTTTGTCTTAGTTGTGTTGTCTAGTTCTACACGTGCATTAACATTTGTAGGATGCTCTTTGTAGGACAATGTTTCACCAATGAACTTAAACCAGCAAATATAATCCAGTTTCAATATGAAGTGTGTAATTTTTGCATCACTCATGATTGTTCCCAAACACATCTACCACTCTTTTCCACTCTGCCCAACATATGCTATTGTTTATACAGGCTAGCCAATTCAGTGCTGAACAGCTTATCACAGATAATCCTGCCCCCAGTTTACATTATTGGTTAAACCAGAAGTTTACCTTTTCAGTGTTCCATTGTCATTCCAGGGAAGAGTGGCGTTTCTTCGAAAAAGTCCAAGTATTTGACTCCTCTGCAGCAGAAACTCAATGAGCTCTATGAATCGGTGAAGAACTACACTGACAAACGCGGACGGCGTCTCAGCACAATCTTCCTCCGTCTTCCATCCCGTTCTGAGCTACCTGACTACTACGTGGCCATCAAAAGACCTATAGACATGGAGAAAATTAAAAGCCACATGCTGGCCAACAAGTACCAGGATGTTGACGCCTTGCTGGAGGACTTAGTTTTGATGTTCAACAACGCTTGTACCTACAACGAGCCCGCATCTTTGATCTACAAAGACGCATTGGTGCTTCACAAAGTGCTTTTGGAGACCAGGAGAGACCTAGAGGGAGGCGAAGATGCACATGTCCCAGATGTAGCACGACTCATCCAGGAACTTATTCGCAATCTTTTTGTGTCAGTGCTTGGTCACCAGGATGATGAGGGACGTTGCTATAGTGATTCACTCGCAGAGATTCCAGCTGTTGACCCCAACAACCCCAATAAGCCTCCATTGAACTTTGAGATCATCAGAGCAAACGTGGATAAGGGCCGTTATAGGAGACTGGATGTGTTCCAGGATCAAATGTTTGAAGTCTTGGAGAAAGCCAGACGTCTGCATAGGTGATGTTCTATAACCAATTCCTAATCACCTCTTCTAGAGTTTTAAAGGGATTGTTCACCCCAAAAGGAAATTCTCTCATCATTTACTCACTATCATCCCAGATATAAATTACATTCTTTCTTCTGCAGAACACGAACAAAGATTTTTAGAAGAATATCTAAGCTCTATAGGTCCATACAATGCAAGTGAATGGTGACCAGACATGTAAAGCTCCAAAAATCATATATAGGCAGCATATAAGTAATCCATATGACTCCAGTTGTTAAATATATGTCTGAAGAAGCAATATAATAGGTGTGGGTGTGAAACAGATCAATATTTAAGTCTTTTTTTACCGTAAAGCTCTAGAACGTGAAAGTGGAAATTTATTGTAAAAATAAATGAAATATTGATCTTTTTCTCACCCAAAATTACTGCATCGCTTCAGAAGACATATGGATTACTTCTACTACAACTGGCTGTGCTTTTTGGAGCTTTAAAGTGCTGATCACTATTTACTTGCATTGTATGGACCTACTGTTTGTGTTCAGCAGAAGAAATACAGTCATACACATCTGGGATGGCATGAAAGTGAGTAAATGATGAGAGAATTTTTGGGTGAACTATCCCTTTATATATCTAGAGATAAATATTTTAGTACCACTTTGGGCACAAGAAGCCTCGCTGAACCAGATTTATGTGTATTACAAGTCGCAATTGCGAAGTCAGATACACTGCAGCTTAATATTTTACGTGCTGTTAAGAGGTGGGTAAATCTGAAATAGAAAATAACACATAAATATACTGGTGTGGAAAAGAACCCATTCGGATTTGTGAATGATTTGTGTACAAAACACACTGTAGAAATTAGCTTAAAATGTGTGCAGACTTTATGATCAGAATTTCTGTCTATACAAAGCAGCAAGTATTTGACTTTTTTTTTAATCTAAATAAATAGTTATGTAAGTTCATATGTATTTTACTTGCTACAAAATGCTTCAAACACTTTTGCCAAAGATTTGATGCATTAAACTTTGCCAAACCCATCAACTAGTTCTTCGTTGGAAGAGCTCATTGGAGCTGTCCCATACCTTTTCCAGTAAAAACCTGTGGACTCTGATTCCCAGAAGTTGAGTAGCAGCAAGCCATTCAGATTGACACTGGCATATTCAGCCAGCTCTTGCCTTTTTTTGTGCATAGACATTGTGACTGAGAGGAGGGCACCAGTAATACAAGATGCATCTATTCAGTGAAATGCATTTCACTGCCATGTTTTTGTCCGTTTGATTTGGGGAATATAGGACGGACTCCGAGATCTTTGAGGACTCTGTAGAGATCCAGCAGTTCTTCATCCGAATCAGAGATGAGCTGTGTAAGAACGGAGAGATTCTGCTGACGCCTGCCCTCAGCTACACCACTAAACACTTGCATAGTGATGTGGAGAAGGAAAAGAAAGAGAAGCTGCCTAAAGAGTATGAAGAGGACAAACTCAAGAGAGAGGAAGAGAAGAAAGGTACTGTTCCAGTGATATTCAGGAATGCACTGTATTAATGTGTGTCCTAACAGCAAGACACGTGAATTAGCGTCACACATTATATCAGTTGTGTGGTGCAAATGACTATTCAAGAATCTTTCTGTATTGATCTGCAGAGGCTGAGAAGAGTGAGTCTACAGGTGGTGGATGGAAGGTAACCTTGCAACGCACCTACAGCCAGGACTGCAGTTTCAAAGACAACATGTACCATGTGGGAGACTATGTTTATGTAGAACCCACAGAACCAAAGCTGCAGCCACACATTGTCTGCATAGAGCGCCTTTGGCAGGACGATGCAGGTATTACACTTTAAACTAAGTAAGAAAGCAAATTTTTGCTATGCTGCTATACATTTTAATTATTATATATGTCATTCTCTAACACTTTTGAAAGAGAATGTAGACTTAAATCTTTTTGAACCCTCCTATGGTCTTTGGTCATTTATGGTTTACTTTATCTGAGTGGAACAAGACTTGGTGTCCTTTCCTCCACTTGCCATCTGAACATACAAAATAAAAATGTAGCCATGATTCGTTAAGCCTTAAGTGGTCATAAAAACAAAGCAACAACTTTTGTCTTCGTGGTCAAAATTGACCAACCATTAAAAATTTATGGGAAAGATCATAACAGAGCATTTTTTTAATCTGCCAAATACAAACAGCTCTAAGTTATAAATGTGGCCTTGTCGAGCCTTACTCAGAGTTCATTCTGTACCAGCACCATGGCAAAACACTTTACTGTTAAGATGACCCTGCAGCTATCTACTGTCTATTATTGTCACAACATGATTTTCGAGTCGTTTATATTTTGCATACCAGATGGCAGCAATCTGCCTCCAAAGTATGTCACATTCTCATTTTCTTCATGTTTCAACTTATAGAAATGTAGGTTTCTACTGTTCTAAAGTTTAATAAATGTGCTTATATGCATATTCAAATTTATGGTAAAATTGAGAAACTTAAGTGTAAATAAGATCAAAGTAGCATAAAATCCCAAAAGAAGTGCATAATTGTATTGTTCCCCTTCTGTCACTCTCTCGACGTTGTGTCGAAGGAAGTGACACAAGGGGTCTTCTTGGATGCCGAATCGTACCTCTGAACCTGAGAAAAGGCCAATGTCAAGTTGGCAGACAGAATTTGCATGCCCCGCCCCGGACATATGGGTATAAAGGGAAGCGGGGCAGCGAATGCCTGTCAGAATTTTTCTTCGGAGCCGAATGGTTGTACTTCAAGCAGCTGAATCACACTCCTGTTTTACTCACCTCTATCAGCGAGAAGCATGGCTGTTGGATCCACATTGGATCCTTGCCTCCGGTCCTGCCCGACGAGTTCTGAAGACGCCTCCTTAGGCCTCTTCCTCAGTCTCTATGCCGCCCCCTGCCGGGTGCGTGGAGCAGGGTTAATGCTTCGAGTCTTCTCTCAGCACCGCTATTCTCGGGACACCTGTTGCGCCCAACAGGCTCCCCTGCTCCCCCCGGAGAAAGACCGCCTTCCCCGACTTAGGTTGGGCCCTAGCCGCTTTAAATCCTATGTGAGATACATAGTGAGAGAGAAGGCCGCGGCTGCTGGGCTTGCTTCCATGCTAGCATGTAACACCTTTTTCCCTCAGGGGTGCGGGAAAACCTAAGGTGGGTATGCTAAAACTCTTTGAGGGGGCTTTGGGGACGGGTACGTGCACTTGGTACAGGTGCCTCTAACACACAATAGCCTGCTTTGCCCCTGTTCCGACAGTCAAGTAACACGGTCAGTGCGTGGCATTTTTTTATGGACAGCTTGTGTCACTTCCTTCGACACAACGTCGAGAGAGTGACAGAAGGGGCAATGTCTTGGTTACTGTTGTAACCTCCGTTCTCCGAGGGAGGGAACGAGACGTTGTGTCCCTCCTGCCATGGCACTAGACCAAGCACTGTAAATGGCCGTGCTTCATCCTTTCGGCTCCTCTGTGCAAAATCCTGACTGGCATTCGCTGCCCCGCTTCCCTTTATACCCGTATGTCCGGGGCGGGGCATGCAAATTCTGACTGCCAACTTGACATTGGCCTTTTCTCAGATTCAGAGGTACGATTCGGCGTCCAAGAAGACTCCTTGTGTCACTTCCTTCGACACAATGTCTCGTTCCCTCCCTTGGGGAACGGAGGTTACAACAGTAACCAAGACGTTATTACTTCAGGGAAGTAGAAATGGTTTCATTATCATCATAAAAAAAATTTAAAAAAAGAAAGTTAAACTTTTGCTCTTTTTGGTCCAAATGTTGGGCTAATTTATGAATCCCATAGGAGGGATTCATCCAGTGATTGATTTGATTGACTGTATTCTGCCTTTTTTTTTTTTTTTTTTTAAGGAGAGAAATGGCTTTATGGCTGCTGGTTCTATAGACCCAATGAAACGTTCCATCTCGCTACGCGCAAATTTCTGGAGAAAGAAGTTTTTAAAAGTGACTATTACAACAAAATACCTGTCAGTAAAATACTGGGAAAATGTGTTGTCATGTTTGTGAAGGTAAAACCATTCAGCAATTACTCAGAAACATATATCCCTATAAAGAGAACATATTTTTGTGTTGCTATTAAATTGTAAATCATTATGTATCTGTTTTCATACATTCCTTATTTCAGGAGTATTTCAAGCTTCAGCCTGACACCTTCAGACCTGAAGATGTTTTTGTCTGTGAGTCTCGTTACTCTGCCAAGACCAAGTCCTTCAAAAAGATCAAGATGTGGACGATGCCCCTGAGCTCAGTGAAGTTTGTCCCTCGTGAAATGCCATTGCCTGTGGTCCGTGTGGCCTCTATGTTTGCACCCAAGCAGGATAGTGAAAAGCCTATTGAGGTGGCAGAGGACAGCAAAGCTGGGCCTTCTTTTATCGATAAGGTGAGAGCCAGCTGAATGCTGTCCTGTTTTGTTGCATTTACTGTAAGACAACATCATTCTTTAAGAACTTCATGAACTTTAATTTGTTTACTAGATGTTGTCAGACCATTAAACTTTGTCTTTAGGAGAGAGAGGATGTTCCCATGGATATCAGTAATGGAGAGCCAGGATGTCGGTACTATGAGCAGCTCTGCTACAATGACATGTGGCTGAAAGTGGGAGACTGTGTGTACATCCGCTCCCATGGGCTTGTGCGCAACCGCGTTGGCAGGTGGAGTGCCAATGACAAAACCAAACAGTCGCAGTTTTAAATTCTGTTTTAAAGTCGCAATTTTAAAGTCAACATGAAACCGAAAACTGACATTTACTTTCTCAATACACATTCCTGGTCTTATTGTGCACAATTTATCAGTGCATTTTATTCTTCACTGATCCGTTAAGAAATAAATGTGTTATAAATGTCTTGGTTATTAAAAATTTTCAACCCCTCATCTCCAAACAATTGTCACAATTAGGTATGTGAAGGTATAACATTTTCACATCACAGCTTTAATCACGGTATAAAATACTATCATGGTAATGAATTACATTACAAAACAGGTTGATATTGACACCACCTGTAGGTTTATTGTTGTTCTCTTAACAAGTTTAATGACGTTTTTTCAATAACAAACTGGCCTTTTTAAAATAACAGATAACAAGGAGCTTTGTAAAGAACCCTGAACATTTAAAAAAATTATTGAACGTTGAAATAATAATTTAAAAAAAATAATTATATACAATAAAGAAATTCGTGAAATTTACTGTGTAGTTTTAGTGAACTACTTTTCGGCCACTTGAAAGCAAGCTACACATAATCTGCAAATGGTAACAACAGTTGACTTTCTTTGTCGTCTTAAGCCCTAAGCATACTTCGATTTTGACCGAACGCTCAGCGTCTGCGTAGAGTCGAGAGCGAGCCTGTCAAAGTATACTTAATCTTATTGAACGCATACACAGGTGGTTGGTGCATGTGCACTACGACTGCTATGAGACATCGGAATATTCCTCTTCAGGAGTTTAGACCCATAAAGATGTCTTTATATTCCTTCAGACTTGAGTCATACAGTGTCTTCTGACCTCACACACACGTGATCTGGACGTACGCATCCACTGTTGTTGTTTCCACATTTGTCTCCTATTGTTTCCCCAGGATTACATCTTCTAGTGCTTCTTCTTGTCAGCAATGGCTCAAATGTGAGTGTTGCCACCTTTGGACCCACTAATTAGTGAAAATAATTCCATGCACATCATGCGCGTTTAAAGATGCGCATTTAGAACAATCAGTCAGCACTTGTTCAGTGCTCGAGCACTCTGCTGATGACGAGATTTGCGTTATACATACTGAGCGAAGTATACTTTGGGCTTTAGTTGTAACTTAGATAGTTGTCTATTAGAGTGTTCTCTCAGTTTTCAAAATCAGTTTGGAAAGATGAGCAGAACTGTCACAAATTTATCTCGCTGAATTGCATGGGATGATTGTCCCGCAGATGAGCGAGCATGTTGGAGGTGTTCCTGTGTTTTGCTGCCACTTTACTGCCACATGTTTTACTCAAAGAGAAACCATCTTCAACCAACAATCCCTCTGCATTTTTATGGAACCCAAAATACTTTCACATTTCCGACTTAACCCTTTTAGAGGGCGGATAAAGGGTCGGCTGCGTTCCTCTTTCATCCATGCATCTCGTCCACATTGGATTTGTTTACATCAGAGTGTGCATGCATCATTTATGTTGCATACATGCAGTGTTGTGAATTTTGATTCGTTGATGGAAAAAAACTACTTGTTAATTACCGTGATATACCGTATTACCGTATACCGTTACATGCCTAGTCACAATCGACTGCAAACTCGCATTCAGGCCTGCATTATTTCTGGTATGGACCACCAACTTTTCAAATCCTATCATATCCCATTTGATAGGATCCTATCAAATCCCAAGTCCCGCTCTAAATTATTCACTCGGAAATATGTCACATTACAGAAGTAAAACGGGTTACGAATGCCGTTTCATGTGGACTTTAAGTTAACTTTCAACATTTGAACAAAGGTAGATTAGTTTGATGCATACGTAGCCTTTTTGGTTAGTATATCTCTGTTTGTACATTCTGTAGCTATAAAATGGTAAACAAAATGTAATTCACATTCTGGCTTATGCTGGTCACCAAAAAACTTGTTTATCAGCGAAATTTAGCTGGTGAAGCTGATCGAACAGTTTTGTTTTTTTTTTGGTAATGCTGGTTATCCAAAAAAGTATTGCTGGTTAAGCTAGTCAAAAAGTCTTGCTGGAAAACTAGCACACCAGACTCCCCTGTTGTGGACTAGCATTCAAAACACAACATTTGCTGGTGACTACCTATGCTTTTTGCATCAGGATAACATGTTAGTAACAACAAGATTGTTCTTTATTTACTGTTTGGGACATTGAGTTTCTTGCTTGTGTTTATATTAGATACATCATCATGTGAACTGTTTGATTACTGTGTCTCCTGATATATTTGTGGATTTTTGTTGTAATAGGATAGAGAAGATGTGGGTTCGAGATGGAGCTCCCTACTTCTTCGGGCCCATCTTCATTCACCCTGAAGAGACAGACCATGAACCCACTAAGATGTTCTACAAAAAGGAAGTATTCCTTAGCAACCTGGAAGAATCCTGCCCTATGACATGTATTGCAGGTAACAGTGTTATTCACTTACCTTAAAAGTAAAGGTCCATCTTTAAAATTGCATTATTGTATGGTTTCAAGGACAGGTGAAGGTACTTGATTCAGGCACTCCAGTATTTTGACAGAGTGACATTGATTTATGTACATCGAAATGACATTAAAACATAAAGTAATAGGTTAGTTTGATTAAAACTTTGCATCATATCTTGATTATTTTTATGTATTTTTTTTCTCAGGGAAGTGTACAGTGTCTTCGTTCAAATATTTCCTGTCATGCCGGCCAACCGAAATAACAGAGGACGATGTGTTATTGTGTGAGAGCCGCTACATTGAGAGTGAGAAGCAAATTAAGAAATTCAAAGGCCTGAAGCGTTTCACTCTGTCTGCCAAAGTAGTTGAGGATGAAATCTATTATTTCAGGTAAGTTTACATGTGAGAGTAAATTTTTTGTGACTTGTTATGTGTCCAAAGATGAGATCAATGCAATCCATTTGTTATTAAATAATCTTTTAATTCTTTTAATAAAAAAAATATTTTAATATCCTTTGTCAATTATCAAAATGTTATATCATGCTTAGCAAGGATGTGGTAAAGAAGCCTTTCAACTCAAAACACTTCTGTGAAACACCGCTATTCTAAAGAGACAGTACTGTTTTAACACATAAATACTTGTGAATAGTAAAAATTGTGCATGTCAACAATAAACATTTTTAAATATATATACAGTACAGTGCAAAAGTTTTAGGCACTTGAAAAATGTTGCTTAGTGAGGATGTCATCAAAAATAATGCCATCATTTTCATTTATCAATTAACCTCATACAAAGTCCATGCTTCTGTCTCTTGAGACTGACACGTTGTTCAGTGGGGGGCTTTGTGGGGGCCATGACATCTGTGTCAGGGCTCCCTGTTCTTCTATTCTAATATATTCTATTTGCAAATGTAATGTTTAGGAGTCTTAACATTTAGATTTCCTATTGATACACTAAATATGAAAGTATAAATAACCATCTTAGGACAAATGATTTGTGATATATATATATGCAATATAATACATGCAACATGATTTTGTACTTTTAAAAATGTGGCCAAAATAATGAAAAATTTATTATCAAATATAACGTGTAAAATGTATATTTTTGTAATGTTCCTAGTTAGGTCTCCTGTATAATTAATAGCATTACCTGTGAAAGAATTTCTTTCATATATTTTCATATATTTTTGCTATTGACATGAAATGTTCACCAGATGTTGGTAACAACCCAAGTAATCCATACATACAAAGAAACCAAAACAAATGAGCTCAGCAAATTAAGTTATGCGTAATAATGTGAAATGACACAGGGAAAAAGTATTGAACACATGAAGAAAGGGAGGTGCAAAAAGGCATGGAAAGCCAAGACAACAGCTGAAACGTTATACACTTGGAGTCCATCTCAATGAGCTCCCTATTTAGGGCACTAATCAGAGAGCCTGCCATTTCTAGTCTCAATCACAAAATTGTTCCAGTGCACTGTAATGTTTGCTCCCTAAAAATTCCCTGAATGCAATGTAAAAAGCAGGGAGCATTATTGCTCACTATGTTCCCTCACTTGAAATGTCATTATGTCTTCTGAAGTCTCTTAAGCCTTATTTTCTCTCAAATAGAGATGTTGTTTATAATGTCTTTCACCCATAATTATCATAAAAGGGAAACAATCTTTTAAATATTAGAGTTGTTTGAAGAACTTTAAAAATAATCTCCTTTATGGGGGGCCTGGGGTAGCTCAGCGAGTATTGACGCTGACTACCACTCCTGGAGTCACGAGTTCGAATCCAGGGTGTGCTGAGTGACTCCAGCCAGGTCTCCTAAGCAACCAAATTGGCCCAGTTGCTAGGGAGGGAAGAGTAATAATAACACTGTACATTTGAATTTCCACACCAAAAATGCATGACACCTAGGTAGGAATGGCATTCTACTCTTATTATTTTTGCAATAGGCAGAAGTATTAAGAATAGTATGGGCAGTATGCCATTCTGAACTCAGCAAGTGGCATTTATACAGCTATTTTGTTGATTAATACCAGCTTTGTTTTAATGCACAAGCTCATAATTGCATCGTAGGTGATTGAGTCATCAGTGTCCCAATGTTCAGTGGATCAACACCCTTGTCAGTGCTGAATTCATGTTAATGATATACTGATTCATGATGTAAGGAGCTAGGGAGCTGATTGAGACGCTCATCCAGAGTCCTCAGCATCAATGCAAAACAGAACTGACCTTCTGGATGGCATTAACTGAAAGATGCAACTAAAGCCGGGCTCTCACTAAAGGTTTTTTTGGCCAGATTTTGCTGTCACAGATTTTGCTGCCAAATCGGTACTCCCTACGGTCGGCAATGCTCATTAAGTATGAGCAGTTCATAGACATGATCAGAGCCAGTCTTGAGCAGTCACAGAAGCTGGGATATTTTCATGCCATGATTGATATTATTTCCACAGAATCTTGTAGTGTGAGCGATGAAGGGACAAACTGCTCCAGCCTTTATCATGCATCGTTATGTACAAGAATGGAAAGCCACAATTTGATCATAATTATGCTTTATTGCAATAAACTAACAATAATTTTTAACAAATAAATATATGGTCTGCACACTCTACTTGACATTGTTTTGTTTTATACCTCCAACCTCCAGTTTTTCCAAAAACAGACACAAGCAGCCTGCCCACGTCTTTCCAAATGTTGTTGCTGCCATATTTCGTTTTTTCATTTCTTCTTTTGTTTGTCTGAGAAAATAAGTGCACAGACAACTTTTGGACAGCAAGCTGATCGTGACCCTCCATTCCTGGATAAATCTCGGGATCACTGTAATTTGTCACTTAAATGTATGTGAGAAAACAATGTTTTACTGTTGGGCGGGGTTGCCTCTTGGTCAAAGATCTTGTAGTTTGTGCACCTTGTCTGCATTCTGTTGTGTAGTATTAGCTCTACTAAGTCAAGAAGACAACAGATAACAACAAACTTTGTTGCATAATGTGAGCAGTAATGCGATTCAGGTAGTCTGACAGTCGGGTAGCGAGAGCCCGGCTTAAAAGAAACACAACCAGGGGAATCCTAATATAAAGGCAGACAGGACCAGACACAAGAAAGGAGGAACAAAAACAGGGGAATATGAAGAGTGGGAAATCAGGATGACAAACTAGGAGGGCAGGTGAAACCAAATAACTGATAATAGGCAGAGACAGAGGAACAGACCATGCAAGTAAACACATAGGAAAACCGAAACAAACCAAAAGCATTTCATAAAACAGAACCAAAATAAACTGTGATGACAGCATCCTAGCACTTAAAAGTCTCATGGCTTCGGAATAAAGCTTTGGACGTCATGAACCATCTGTTTATGGCATAACAAAAACAGCTCTGATTCAGTGGGCCCTATTTTAAGAGCACTAGCGCTAAGCTATGCTTTAAGACATAAGCACAAAGTCAGTGGGCATGGCCATGAAGTTTTGCATGCACCAAGTCTAGGTGCAAGTGGAATTGGCTAAATTATGTGAGCAAATCGCTAATGGGGTGGGTCAAATCTGAGGTTCTTCTCCAGTAATTGATTCCTCAAGCACCAGCAATGTAAACAAAGACAGCACATTCATAAGAAGTTGGTAGTGTAATAATTGACTGTATGAAATAATTAGAAGAATAGAAATATGGATTTACTTCTTGTGTGCATTAAAGAAAGAATGTCAGGCATATTTTTATGATAGTGACACACCTTTTATGCACATGGAAAATGTGGTTCTTGTCAGGATTTGGATTTACACTCTGGTAAATTATAGAGAATGTAAGTACCGTATTATGAATCATTTCCATCTACTGACACAAATCATGGCTAGTATTAACAGTGACTTTATCATAACGCATTTCAATTCTACAGGTCGATTTTGATTTAGAAACATTACATTAATTTATTTAAACACAAACAAAAATCAAATTACACTTCAAAAGACACTAAAATATATTTTAAAATAACTAAGAGCTCCAAAAAAATCATACCAAATCCAAACCTTTTACTCACTCCAACATCTTCCATCGGCTATGACAATAGGTGGAAATATACCAATACAAATTTGATCATAAATACATGATGATAATATATATATATATATATATATATATATATATATATATATATATATATATATATACTCAATAATTTAAAAAAAACTTGAAATATAGTTTAACACAAATCTAACACACATTTGTTTTTTCATAAAATGTCTATAGTCAGGGACATAATTTATTTTAATTATTTTCATAATTTATTGCTATATTTAAAAATCCCAGTTTGCATCTCTGAGATTTGACTTTCTGTTATCCCATCAGAAAGCTCATAGTGCCTCAGAAAGAGCCGTCTCCACTGCTGGATAAGAAGATTCACGAGTTGGAGGCCAAGTTTGCGGACATGACAGATGAAGACCTGGAGGATTTGGGTGAGGATGATGATGGCTGTGATGCTCACAGCATGCCGCAGCTACATACTCCGCTGACCAGTGACATGGACATGCTACATTACACACCAGCACAGGTATGCAGTCTGCTGTTGTCACATGAGAATAAAGGTCTTTTGTGTTCAAGAGCGAAAAAAACCCAAAACAGGTCATAAATTGTCTATATTTGTCATTAATTTACCCTCCATGCTTTATCCATCGAAAACAACAGATCTCAGAAGGGGTGGCAATAATAGTTAATTTAGTTAAGAGGTTAAGATAAGAGGTTGTCATTGTAGTATTCTGTATATGGTTGTATTTAATTTGTATTTCGTTCAGTAATGGATTAATGTGTAGGAGCTCTTGGCATTTTTGTGTGCAATATAAATCAGATGCGTGTGCCCATGGGCCAAGACTAGATAATCAATGTATAATTATGTGCCACAGTCTACTCCAAAGTCAATTAAGGGGCTGTCGAAGAAGGAAGGGGCAAAGAGGAAGATCAACATGAGTGGGTACATCCTCTTTAGCAGTGAGATGAGAGCTATCATTAAGGCCCAGCACCCTGACTTCTCCTTTGGAGAGCTCAGTCGTCTGGTGGGCACAGAGTGGAGAAACTTGGAGGCCACCAAGAAAGCTGAGTATGAAGGTGAAGTAACAAAGTTTACATCACACTATCCTTCGCTATACATACACTCACTGAGTACTTTATTAGAAACACCTGTGCGCCTGCTTATTCATGTGATTATCTATTCTGCCAATCAGAAATACTGTATATTTATCAGCAACCTATCAAATCTGTATGAATTGTGAGGTGTCTATTTTCATGAGGATTTACAATTGTTCTCTACATTGCTAAATCACATTAGAGAGGGAATTCAACAGCAAGAGGATGTCACAAATAAAAAAACAAAAACAAATATCTGAGCATGGCTGACGTTATGAGAGGTGCGGTCGGTCTGCGCGCGTTCATACACAGCACATGTGCGCTCCCACGTGGTCTGTGAATCAAACATGCCCGCTAATAATCTTATTTGAGAGTTACTCAACATGGCGCAAATCTGTCCAATCTCTTGAATAGCTCATCAGAGATTTGTACTCATCATGACAACAGTATTTACAGGAAATCATAACAGTTTTTCCTGCAGTGACGGCATTGAGATGGCTTCACACAAATGCTATTTAGTGATCTACTATGCTAAGGGTTTGAAAAAATCGTAATGACATGTTTTGGATACATCGCTCTTGTTTTTTAACACATCTCTGGTGTGTGATGTTGATGTTTGTTATTTGACAATAACAGTGACAACAGAAATTATCTATATCAGAAAATCTAACTGTTACACCCCTAATGTTTTAAAATGACATTTTTAATGAGAATTGTGAAACTCCAAAAAGCATATAAAGGCAGCATAAAATGAATCATTAAGACTCCAATGGTTGAATCTGTGTCTTCAGAAGTTATATGATAGGCCTTTCATAGCCTTTCTGTCAGCTTGAACCAGTCTGGCCATTCTCTGTTGACGTTTCTCATCAACAAGGAGTCTCCGTCAGCAGAACTGCCGCTCACTAGATGTTTTTTGCTTTTGGCACCATTCTGAGCAAACACTAGAGCAGGGCTACTCAACTTCAAAAGGGTCAGGGGCCACAAAGCTGGATACCTGTACCCTCGAGGGCTGCACTACAATTGTTTTGATTTTTTTATATATATATATATATATATATATATATACTGGCGGACAAAAGTTTGGAATAATGTACAGATAATGTACAGATTTTGCTCTTATGGAAAGAAATCGGTACTTTTCACCAAAGTGGGATTCCTCTTATCACAATGTATAGTCAGGACATTAATAACATGAAAAATTACTATTACAATTTGAAATAAAATGTTCAGAACTTCTTAAACTACTACAAAGAGTTTTCATCAAAACATCCTCCTCGTGCAACAATATCAGCTTTGGGGTCCTTGGCATTCTAGCTGTCAGTTTGTCCAGATACTCTGGTGACATTTCACCCCACACTTCCTGTAGCACATGCCATAGATGTGGCTGTCTTGTCGGGAACTTCTCTCGCACCTTACAGTCTAGCTGATCCCACAAAAGCTCAATGGGGTTAAAATCATAACACTCTTTTCCAATTATCTGTTGTCCAATGTCTGTTTCTTTGCCCACTCAAACTTTCCATAAGGCCTGCACCTCTGAGTCTTCTCTTTACTGTTGTCCATGAAACTGGTGTTGAGCAGGTAGAATTCAATGAAGCTGTCTTTCTCAAACTAGAGACTCTGATGTACTTATCCTCTTGTTTAGTTGTTCATCTGGCATTTCACATCTCTTTCTGTTCTTATTAGAGCCAGTTGTCCTTTGTCTTTGAAGACTGTAGTGTACACCTTTGTATGAAATCTTCAGTTTTGTGGCAATAGCCTTCATTCCTCAAAACAATGATTGACTGACAAGTTTCTAGAGAAAGCCATTTCTGTTTTGCCATTTTTGGTCTAATATTGACCTTAAGAAATGCCAATCTATTGAATACTGCGGCAACACAAAAACAAACACAAAGACAATGTTAAGCTTAATTTAACGAACCAAATAGCTTTTAACTGTGTTTGATATAATGGCAAGTGATTTTCTTGTACCAAATTAGCAATATAGCATGATTACTCAAGGATAAGGTGTTGAAGTAATGGCTGGAAATAGGGCCTGTCTAGATTTTATCAATAATTATTAATCAACCATTATGGGGAGGCAGTGTCTCAGGTGGTAGAGTGGGTTTTCCACTAATCGCAGGGTTGGTGGATCAGTTCCCGGCCCATATGACTCCACATACTGAAGTGTCCTTGGGCAAGACACTGGACCCCAAGTTGCTCCCAATGGCAAGCTAGCACCTTGCATGGCAGCTCTACCGTCATTGGTATGTGAATGTGTGTTTCAATGGGTGAGTGAGACGCAGTGTAAAAGGCGCTATATAAGTGCAGACCATTTACCATTTATCAATAGTGATGGTGCTGGTTTTTACATCAGTAATGTACTGACTATACTTTGTGGTCAGTTGAATGCCACTTTGGTGAATTAAAGTAACAATTTTCTTCCGAAACAGCAAAATCTGTACATTATTCAAAATTTTTGGCTCCCAGTGTGTGTGTATATATATATATATATATATATATATATATATATATATAGAGAGAGAGAGAGAGAGAGAGAGAGAGAGAGAGAGAGAGAGAGAGAGAGAGAGAGATAATCTTACAAATTATGACAGCAACTCAGATAACCACTCTGTATAATTGTAGTGAGCAGAATAGCATCTCAGAATGCACAACGCATCGAACCTCGAGGTGGATCGGCAACAAAAGCAGAAGACCATGCTGGGAAATTTATGAGGACCATAGTGTTTCTAATAAATTGCTCAATAAAGTACTATTGTCTGTAAATCATAAATGGAAACTGATGCATTGAATACAAGGTCTTGAGGTTCTCCATGTAACATAAAATAATTGTTTTTGACTTTGTTGTCTATCCAGAGCGGGCAGCTAAGGTAGCGGAGCAGCAAGAGCGAGAAAGGGCGGCACACCAGCAGATCTCCTCAAGAGCAGGTACTCCAGTAGAGGCGCTCATGGGGGTGGTACCGCCCCTGACCCCAATGGGGATGCTTAGCCACAGCATGACGCCTATGGCAGGTAACCCCTCTTAGGTGGACACACCTTTCTGGTGCCACACAGAGCTGCAATAAGAAGCCTAACTGCAAACATACTCATCTCCAATGCACTTTTTATCTTAATCAAATTCATTTGATTTCTTTCTGCCATGTTTTGGTCTTTGTAATTCCAAAACTAATTTTTTTTTTATCAGAATACATATGATTTGGAATGCATCATGCTTTTGTCACCCTTGCACATTGCATGGATTTTAATCATTAAAATAAACCAAATATATTCCTATAGGATTTTTATAGGAATATACATTTGAAGTCAGAAGTTTACATACACCTTAGCCAAATACATTTAAACTAATTTTTCACAATTCCTGACATTTAATCGTATAAAACATTCCCTGTCTTTTGTCAGTTAGGATCACTGCTTTATTTTAAGAATGTGAAATATCAGAATAATAGTAAAGATAAGTATTTATTTCAGCTTTTAATTTCTTTCCTTACATCCTAGTGGGTCAGAAGTTTACATAGACTTTATTAGTAATTGGTAGCATTGCATTTAAATTGTTTAACTTGGGTCAAACGCTTTGACTAACCACAAGCTTCTCACAATAAGTTGCTGGAATTGTGGCCCATTCCTCCAGACAGAACTGGTGAAACTGAGTCAGGTTTGTAGGTCTCCATGCTTGCACGTGCTTTTTCAGGTCTGCCCACAAATGTTAATTTTTTCGTTATCGGATTGAGGTCAGGGCTTTGTGATGGCCACTCCAATACCATGACTTTGTTGTCCTTAAGCCATTTTACCATAACTTTGGAGGTATGCTTGGGGTCATTGTCTATTTGGAAGACTCATTTGTGACCAAGTTTTAACTTCCTGGCTGATGTCTTGAGATGTTGCTTCAATATATCCACATAATGTTCCTTTCTCATGATGCCATCTATTTTGTGAAGTGCACCAGCCCCTCCTGCAGCAAAGCATCCCCACAACATGATGCTCCCACCCCCATGCTTCACAGTTAGAATGGTGTTCTTCGGCTTTCAAGTCTCACCCTTTTTCCTCCAAACATTACAACAGTTATAATGGCCAAACAGTTAAATTTAGTTTCATCAGAGGAAATCTTTTCAAAAAGTAAGATCTTTTTCCCCATGTGCACTTGGTTTGTAGTCTGGCTTTTTTTATGGTGGTTTCTGAGAAGTGACTTCTTTCTTGCTGAGCAGCCTTTCAGGTTATGTCAATATAGGACTCGTTTTACTGTGATACAGATACTTGTCTGCCTGTTTCCTCCAGCATCTTCACAAGGTCCTTTGCTGTTGTTCTGGGATTGATTTGCACTATTTGTACCAAACTATGTTCATCTCTAGGAGACAGCATGCATCTCCCTCTTGAGCAGTATGATGGCTGCGTGATCCCATTGTGTATATACTTGCAAACTATTGTTTGTACAGATGAATGTGTCACCTTCAGGCATTTGGAAGTCGCTTCCAAGGGTGAACCAGACTTGTGGAGATCGACAAAAAAAACAATTTCTGAGGTCTTGGATGATTTCTTTTGATTTTCCCATGATGTCAGGCAAAGAGGCACTGAGTTTGAAGGTAGGCCTTAAAATACATCCGCAGGTACACCTCCAATTCAGTACACCTCCCATCAAAAGCTAATTGTCTAAAGGATTGACATCATTTTGGGTGCTGCTTAAAGGCACAGTTAACTTGTTTGTAAACTTCTGACCAACTGGAATTGTGATACAGTCAATTAAAAGTGAAAAAATCTGTCTTTAAAATTTTTTGGGAAAAATGACTCATGTCATGCACAAAGTAGCTCAAAACTGTAGTTGCTAATGTTAAATCGGTGGAGTGGTTAAAAAATGAGTTTTAATGATTTCCAAGTGTATGTAAACTTCTTCAAGTCAAGTGGTTGACCATATACAGTTAGTACAGTACACAGCGAAATGAGACAACCTTCCTCCAGAACCATGGTGCTAAATAAAACAACATAGGACAAACCCAGAACCACATGAGACTACAAAAACTAAATAAAATACCTATATAAATTGCACGTGCAAAAAGTATGGGACAGTACAATAAATTACTAACAATGAACAGGACAATAGGCACAGTGAGAGACAGTGCAGCATTCTGACTTCAACTGTGTAGAAAAAAGTAATGTGACTGCCTAAAGAAGCCATTTAAATACATAATGTGCTCAGACAATGTCATGAATGTCAACGCATACCATCTCAAATTGCTCTGGTTATTCTGAAACACCAAAGCCTGTCATCAAAATGAAAGGCTATTATTACCTTCCAGAACTGTCTGATATGCTTTCACTATCTCAGACATAAGGCATCTGCTGCTGAACGCTATTTATTTATTACATTTTATAAAAGAGTCACAGTGGCTTCAACTTCCATTTTCATTTCTATTTTGTGCCAGTTTCCTCATACTGTAAGTGACGATTTTGTTCTCTTAAGCACATGGTGTGTAAATGCTTCTTTATTTGCGATATTCAGATTTTTCTAAATAAAATACATTCGTAACTTGAATGGAAACATAACTATAATTAGTTGCATGATATACTGATGCATGCATGTGTTGTATCGCCACCTTCCTCCTCTCCCTCCAAAGGCATGATGGTTAGCTACGAGCCGCCTATGCATCCCTTTCAGGGCCCTGTCAATGGCATGATTAACATGGCCGGCATGATTCCACATCTCATGGGGATGCCTGCTTTACCCCACCACTTCCCATGGGGTATGCCTGGTATGCCGTTTCTCGGTAAGGACCACTTCACAGCCACACGTCCCCACTTGCAGTTGCTTCCTGTCTGCCTCTCGAAATCCTAACAAGAGGGGCTACCTGTACCATAGGCTCAGGGTTTCAATTGTGTAACCAGTCTGCCCTGGCCATATCAAATCCAATTAAAGAGACTCCCAAGTAATCTGACTTCTCACCAGAAAACTGTCTCCTAACATTGTATTTGTTGATAAAGACACCTCAGTAGAATGACTTGGCTTGCACTTAAAACCCCAAGATATTGTTTAATAAGCACAGCCGTGTGTTCTGTGTTGACGTATTTTCTTATTGATGTTGGGGTGGGTCATATTGTAACAATTAATGTATCCTTTTTTCATTTAGACAATAGCATTTATCTCAGTAGATACACATGAAAAGAACTTAAAGAGCTCAGGGTATCAGTGAAGTGTAGAAGTGTCCTGTCACAGTGTATGCTGGTACCTCTTTCACAGGTATGAATGGAATGGCCCCAGGTTCTACAGGAAACACTTATGGGACTCAGGTAATACTGACATATTTATTATAATGCTAAATGCTTATGGATTATTCCATGTCAAATCAACCAAATTTCAGAAATTTCACCTATGATTTTGGAGCAAAGCTACAATCTTGGTGGCCGTGGAATTGTCATTATTTTATTTTTACACAGAGGTTGGTAGGTCTATTACTCTTACTATAATCAGTTGACATCAAGCACCCCTTGTTTCATGCCAAAGGTAAGTAAACAAATGGGAAAAACACTTTTTGTGTTGTTTTTACAAAGTTGGAGTGCCTATAACTCCAAAAGTATTAAAGATACATCTAACATCAAACTGAAGAGCCACATGTCACATATTCTTAATAATGGTGTATTTTTGGACTCTCGAAAATCAAGATTTTAATGTGATTAAATAAAGGTACATTTCTAGTTTCACCAGAATTTGTACTTTTGTTAGACAAGAAAACTTGTCATATTGTACCATGTGACCCACATTTGGTTTTCAACAATTTAAAATGGGTAAAATTTAAATAGTTTTCAGATGGAGCCACACTGAGAGCCACATATCTCTGGGATTTAACCATATAGAGCCTTAAATAATCCAGATACAAAAAAGAAAGCTTGTTCTGAAACTCGAAAAACAACACAAAAAAAAAATTTGTTTTTCATTTTTGTACTCACAGCATTGGCATATAATGCAACAAGCGGTGCTGAAGTCAGCTGATATTAATAATGGACCTATCTATCTTGGTGTAAAAATAAAATACTGCCACCTTAATCTTTAACCAGAAAAAAAAAATAAATAATAATAAAAAAAAAAAAAAAAATTATATATATATATATATATATATATATAATTTGAGCCCAGACTTGAGTTTACACGGAATGGCCCTCATGAACTTTAATGTTTGGGTAAAAAGGTGGGTGTCATGTGGCTTTATATTTAAAGTGTGCTACTCTAGGAACCTGATGCTTGTGGCCCTGGTATTAACTTGCACCTCAAATGTGATTCATGTGACCACTTGTGATCAGATTTCATCGATAAGTTACAAAATGGTGGAAAAGTAACACATACCAACTCACCTCAACTCTCTCTCTTTCTTATTCAGTCACATGGAGCTCACTGAAATAACAATAGGAATATTGCCTGAGCATAAAGAATTGTAAAAAAGTGATTTAGGAAGCGATAGAAAGTAATAGAGAAACCTTACCTTGTGGAAAGTTGGTGATTGTGTATATATCCCCTTAAAGCTTTCTGTAGAACGAGTATGTCCATATGCGTTTAATAAAATCAGACAGTTGTGCAACTGCTTTCTGTATTTATTAGCCTTTTTTGTAGGGAAAATTGTTTGGTGACAGAATAATATGGATAGGCGTTTGTGATGATATGCAGCTGAGTGTGATGAAGACATTCAGATCAGCTTGAGATCGTGTCAGTTCTTCAGTAAAATAAAAAGGCTCCTTGGTCACTTGAGGAGAACACAAGTGCCTGCCTTGGTGACAGAATGTTTTTTCTAACATGTTGGATAATTTTTTCCATTGCTGGAACCATTTAATCAGCAGGGAGTCTCGACGGTCAATTGATTAACATCCTCCCACTGGCAGACTCTAAAGGCGGTCACACACCAGACAACAAGTGCCACACCGCGTCACGGGTAGGACACGGCATAGGTATGAAACACAGGGAATGTCGATGTGGTTCAGGTGGCAAACAGTTCACGCAAAAGTTAACAAGGTTTTTCCCTTCACTTTGAATGAACAAAGTGATGTTGATGAGTTTGCTGGTTAGTTTATGAAACTGGTGTTATTGCGCAAATGGAACTATTAATGTTAATTATGCAATTTATCTATACATCTCACAATACATTGTGTAGGCTCTATGAAAGAAACGTATACACAATATATCATCCAGTAATGACAAGAGTAAATAATCTATGTTCTTTGATAATGATTTGTGTCCAATTTAATAGAAAACTATGCAAGTTGCTCTCCGTGGTGCAGCAGAAATTTGAGCCACCTCCGTAGCTGGGCGTACATTCGTAGAAAACGGCTTTCAAATTTTAGAACATGCCATGTCGTCCACCAGACACGTCCTGTGTGCAACCCCCTTAATGCATGCATCATCTCCCTCCATCTGGCCAGCAATTATATTAATGAAGCTAACACCTGAAAATCACTTGATAAATTGGCTAGTAGGCAAGTAGGCAGTCCTTTGCTGTTATTCGCAATGCATCAGGATGCATTAACGTTTACACTAATGTGAATTGGTCACATGCATGTCAGACTATCTTCAAATGTGGTTTCAGTAATCATCACAAAGCATTTTTAACCCAATTTATACCCATCTTTAGCACTTACCACTTGTGATTGCATCACCCAAGATGAATATAGGGAAATACCAGGTGCAAACGGGGCTTCTAAGTTAGAATTCCTGCTGGGACACTAAAGCAAATAGGGTTTTGAATAGAAAATTGACTATTTTTAATTTCTTTGTCGTTGCATGGAAACACTGTGCTTGAAGTTGTAAAACTTCAGAACCTTTGTAATGCTCTTCCATTAAAAGGGGTCATGATGTGCTTTTAAAAAAAAAAAAAGAGTCCAATGATAATATTATAAAATATTTTTTTGCACCAAAACAGTCACTATTTAGTAATATATGATAATTTTCCACCCTGTTTTTGACCCTCTGTCTAAAACGCTCGGTTTTGGCCTCAGCGCCTCCATAAAACTTCAAATTAAATGCCCACTGTTATGATTGCTAACATTATTTAGCCCCTCAAATTCAGCAAACTCAGAGAATGAACCTTGACATTGTAAAACAAAATTAAAGAGTTTACACATAACACACATCCAACACACTGCATCTTTAATATATTAAACTGTTCATCTCAAGCACAACTGTTAACACAGGGCACCATAAACTATCAAACAGTCATGAAATTTGAAATATTCATGAATGAAATGGTTTAAGTGTTTTGTAACTGCACTGTTCTTCAATAACAATTCCTTTGCAAAGCTTGAATCGTATTTGGACTGTTCACCAGCAATCCATGCTGACATGAGCCAAAAAAACACATCATAGTCCAAAGAATGGTGAAATTACGCATACACATACTGAAGGCGCAATGAGGTGCACATCACTGGAAACACACTGAAATGGTCAAAGACGTCCATTGTCAAAGATATCCTATGTTTACATACACCAACAATTAAAAATTGCGCAGGTGGCCGAAAGAACGTATCCAAGACAGAGGCAGCAGCTGAATGACAGAGAAGAGAATTTCTTCTCCCTCTCAGAGTTTTAACTTGACACCACATCTCAAAAGTGGCTAAATATGTGGCAGCGGTCAAAGAGTCTGTGTAGTTCATGTTTACATACAAAATAATTACAAATAATCCAGATGGATGAATCCTCGAGGGTCAGACATGTGAACAGCGAGCTCTGCACACTTTGCTAGTTTTAATTATTTTTCTGTCATAACCGGTGAGATTTGTTACACTCTGCTAAATACTGTTCTAAGAAGTCAACATGTCAAAGAATTCTAAATCCTCGGGCTCTGGAGATACTCTGGAGTACTACAGACCAGTGGCCTTAACTTCTGTTGTCATGAAAATCTTTGAGTGATTTGTACTCATTTAATCTCTTCAGTCTGTCTGGACACCTATGAATTTGCTTATAAGGCTAACAGGTCTGTGGACGATAATGTGGCACTGTGTCTTCATTCTATCTTGTAACATCTAGTAGCTCCGGGCTCCTATGCAAGGGTTCTCTTTGTGGACTATAGCTCTACATTTAATGCAATTGTCCTGGTTAAACCTTTTAATAAATTAGGGTAATTCTCCCTTGCCCTTTGGATTCTGAACTTCCAGCAAAACAGATCACAAGTAGTGTAAATTAATAACAAGTTCACGAGCTCAGTGTCTATAAGTATGGGTGCTCCCCAAGGCTGTGTCCTGTCACCTTTACTATATTCTATATACACTAATGATTGTATCTCACACTGTGATTTTTAAAATTTTCAAGTTTGCAGATGACGCAACATTGATCTGTTTTATAACAGATAATAATGAATCAGACTACAGGAGGGAGTTGTCCTACACTTATTGAATGGTGTTGTACTCATAATCTAAAAAATCTTAAAAACAAAGGAAATGGGACATGATTTCCGGTGGCAACAAAATGCTGTTCTGCCATTAACCATCTATGGCCAGGATATTGAAAATGTACAAAGCTTCAAGTTCCTGGGAATTACTATCTCTGCTTCTCTGAAATGGGATGATAACCTTACAGGCATTATCAAAAAAGCCCATCAAAGACTTTTCTTTTTAAGAATGCTAAAAAAGTTTGGTGTATCAAAAGATGGTATGTCCAATTTTTATAGAGCAGTGATAGAAAGCGTATTAACTTTATCACAGTGTGGTTCGGCAACTCCAAAGCTCAGCAGAAAAGGCAGATCGGTGGCATAGTACGATCTGCCTCAAAAATGATTGGTCATGATCTTCCTGCTATTTCTGATATTTATGTGTCACGTATGCAAAGTAAAGGAATGAAAATCTTGAAAGATCCCACACATCCTGCTAAGTGCCTGTTAACTCCTTTACCTTAAGGTAGACGCCTCAGGGCAATTAAAGCTAAGTCCACACGCTTCCTAAATAGTACTTACTGTAGGATTGTTCATGTTATTAAATCCTACAGGACTCGCGCATCTGTACCATATAACATACAATGATGGGCTGTTTTATTATGTTGTATCCAGTGGTGCATGATGTTGATTTGCTATTGCACTTATGATGATATTCTCAGTTTTATTTTTTCTTCTCTTTATTGTATGTTATTATTGTGAGCTCACCAGGACAGTACAGTATCTCACAAAAGTGAGTACACCCCTCACATTTTTGTAAATATCTGATTATATCTTTTCATGTGACAATACTGAAGAAATGACACTTTGCCAAAATGTAAAGTAGTGAGTGTACAGCTTGTATAACAGTGTAAATTGGCTGTCCCCTCAAAATAGCCAATTAGCCATTTTCCCTCCCCGGTGTTATGTGACTCGTTAATGTTACAAGGTCTCAGGTGTGAATGGGGAGCAGGCGTGTTAAATTTGGTGTCATCGTTCGCACACTCCCTCATACTGGTCACTGGAAGTTCAACATGTCACCTCATGGCAAAGAACTCTTGAGGATCTGAAAAAAAGAATTGTTGCTCTACATAAAGATGGCCTAGGCTATAAGAAGATTTCAAAGACCCTGTCACTGAGCTGCAGCACGGTGGCCAAGACCAAACAGCGGTTTAACAGGACAGGTTCCACTCAGAACAGGCCTCGCCATGGTCGACAAAAGAAGTTGAGTGCACGTGCTCAGTGTCATATCCAGGGTTGAATATGAGGTTGAAGGGGTGGGGTGGTCAGCCTGTCAGTGCTCTGACCATACGCCGCACACTGCATCAAATTGGTCATCCCAGAAGGAAGCCTCTTCTAAAGATGATGCACAAGAAAGCCTGCAAACAGTTTGCTGAAGACAAGCAGACTAATGGCATGGATTACTGGAACCATGTCCTGTGGTCTGATGAGACCAAGATAAACTTATTTGGTTCAGATGGTGTCAAGCGTGTGTGGTGGCAACCTGGTGAGGAGTACAAAGACAAGTGTGTCTTGCCTATAGGCAAGTATGGTGTTGGGAGTGTCATGGTCTGGGGCTGAATGAGTGCTGCCGGCACTGGGGAGCTACAGTTCATTGAGGGAACCATGAATGCCAACATGCACTGTGACATACTGAAGCAGAGCATGATCCCCTCCCTTCGGAGACTGGGCCGCAGGGCAGTATTCCAGCATGATAACAACCCCAAACACACCTCCAAGACGACCACTGCCTTGCTAAAGAAGCTGAGGGTGAAGGTTATGGACTGGCCAAGCATGTCTTCAGACCTAAACCCTATTGAGTATTTGTGGGGCATCCTCAAACGGAAGGTGGAGGAGCACTTGGTCTCTAACGTCCACCAGCTCCGTGATGTTGTCATGGAGGAGTGGAAGAGGACTCCAGTGGCAACCTGTGAAGCTCTGGTGAACTCCATGCCCGAGAGGGTTAAAGCAGTGCTGGAAAATAATGGTGGCCACACAAAAGATTTACACTTTGGGCCCAATTTGGACATTTTCATTTAGGGGTGTACTCACTTTTGTTGCCAGCGGTTTAGACATTAATGGCTGTGTGTTGCGTTATTTTGAGGGGACAGCAAATTTGCACTGTTATACAAGCTGTACACTCACTACTTTACATTGTAGCAAAGTGTCATTTCTTCAGTGTTGTCACATAAAAAGATATAATCAAATATTTACAAAAATGTGAGGGGTGTACTCACTTTTGTGAGATACAGTAAGGATTGATTGATTGATATTAAAAGACACTTACGTGCTCAAGCTGATACCCCAGACAGGGCCACAGACCAGGAACTCGGTTTGGACAGTGCTACGGAAGACATTTAGCATTGTCTGGCGATTGTTTGGAATTCCTGAGCAAGAGGAAGGATATTCTTTCCAAGTCTGCTCGAAATAACATGCCATAAGCTAGAAATCGAGCAAGCTCATAGAGTTCTGGCTCGGAGATCGGCTGAGGGAGACAGGTCCTGATCTATTCTGGACAAATGTCTGAGATCTTGTGTTACACGAGGAGCAAAGCAAGGCTTTCTTGGAAGAACCACAACATTTTCTTGTTCCCAGACTTTGTGAATTCGACAAGAGAGAAACGTGATCGATTCAAGGAATGCAAGAAACTCATACATTAACAGAAGATTGCTTTTGCACTAATGTTTCCGGCCAAATTGAGAATAGTTACTGAGGATGGCCGCAAAATATTTACATGCTCACAGCAAGCATTGTCTTTCATAGAGACATTGGGGTGAGTAAGCGAAGTGAGTAAGGTGTTTTTCATGCTGCCCCCAAGTGAGCTTGACTCATTGAACATACACTTGACTGTCTGAGGAAGCTGGGTGCCTTTTTTGTATCTTTTTGTGATGGCTCCGCCTAGCGGCTGGAGTTTATTCTGTGGAATAACACTCCTTCTGGACAACTGTGGATGAATCTGCATATTTCTTGTGTTTAAGCCTCCTTTTGGCTGGAGATTGTTTTGTGGAGTATTTTTTGGACATTGGAAGGATTAGGTCATCTGCTGCACTCATGAACAGCCGGCTCACTGAACATTTGTTTGACTGTTCGAGGAAACTGAACAGATTTTTTTCTAAAAAAAATTTCTGGTTCCGCTAGCTAGTTTTGTGAAGGAACACACCTTCGAGACAGTTTTGTTAATGAATCTACAGGTTCTTTGTGTTTATTCTGCCTATATGCTGGATTCTGTATTATAGATTTTCTTCTGTTATGTAATTCTGTCTCACAAAATGTGTACAGAAGCACCGGACTTGAGCAATCCAATGGCAAAGTTGTCGTGGAGGTTTTCATAGGCGTGCATGGACTGCTTGAGTTTAGAGGGATGGATGACGATTGGCTCTGTCGTGCACAGGGTTAATGTGCACATTTTTCTTTGTTTGGTTCAGGGGGAAGTTCGGGGTTTGACTGTTGCACTAATGTTGGAATATGGTCTTTATATTTTATTTTTGACACACAATCTATTTTTTCTAATATGTCAAAATGTCAAATGTTAATATAAGTGGATTGTCACTCTCCACGTGGAATGTGAATGGGTTGGGGCATCCCATAAAAAGAAGGAAGGTTACTTCTTTTCTTAAATGTAAGAAATATGATATTGCGTTTCTTAAGAAACACATCTGTGTTGAACATCAGTTAAGATGGAATTCCAGGGACCAGTTTATGGCAGGGCCTCTCTCTAACTGCCATGTAGTTAACATCAGTTAAGATGGTGTAAAGGGATTAATGGAAAGGAGGAGGCAAGAACCGGCTTTACGATATAAATAATAGTTTAATGAAGAACTAAACAAAAAGACAAACACACAAAGGTGTCAGACAGCTGCCCGTGAATCACTCTCTCTGTCCCACTGAAGTCTCCAGGTGGCCTTTATCCCTCTCTGAGGTTGATTAGCCTGATTAGGGGCCAGGTGTGTAGCATCACGGAGCTCCGTCCTCCGCCCTGTCACAGATGGCATTTCAGGGACCAGTTTATGGCAGGGCCCCTCTCTAACTGCCGATGTGGAAGATGTGCCACACTGTGATTGGATCCTTGGTGAATGAACATAAATGTTCAGCAACATCAGATAAGATGCAAAGACAACAGCCAGACACCTCTTACAGGGCAGGGAGGAGGACCTTCTGCACCAACCACCACCAAGGAGAGGACTTCTCATTGGACTACAGGTTGACTTTAACTCAAACTCAATCCTAAGGTTTAGGCAAGAGCTGCCATAAATTCCTTCAGGACCTCCCAGATGCAGCAGCGGAGGGCCACAGAGATCTATTCATACCTATGCGTGGAGGCCTTAAATTAATATTAACTGCAACACATCCATTCCATCTTTATGCATTAATGTTAATGATTAATGACTGTTAACTCAGTTCACAGGACATACCTATTAACAGATAAACTAATGCATGGAGGATGACTTAACCGTTTCTTATTGTGTTTGGTCTCTGTTCCATACGATGCCTTTATTAATTTTAAAAGGGTTTGGTAAAGAGATGATGCATGGGTAAAACCTTAAAGACACTGTTTAAACAATGTACTTTATGCTATGCAAATGAGCTCCACATTAGGGTGGACAACACCGTGGCTACTTCAGACACCAGTGGCAAATCACACTCCAAGATCGTCAAGGCACCTAATTTCAATCTCGTCCTCATCAGAAAGGGATAAATATGTCCCTCGGGTAGACACACCCTTGTCCTGCATTTCCAACTTGATGGGCAAGGAGACATTAGCAGACACACCATGTCCTGTGTTTTTGACCTGACGAGGAAAGAGGGTACAAGATAGTTGAGGTTAAGCTTTTGTAAGCAAAACCTTTTATATTGCTTTATTGCTATTTTGCTGCACTCAAGCTGAAAAAGGGCCCCAGCATTGAGGGACCTTATCTGACCCTTACAGCCCCTCCAGAAGTGCAGCCCAGTCCACAAAGGACCTTGTTGCCTGTCCAACACGGCTCTTCAGTGACACAGTCAGCCTGCAAAGGACCCTGTGAAGATTCAACTGACCCAGCTGCCCACTCCACTCTTTAAACACACTCTTGGCGCAACCAAAGTTCAGCATCCTCCAGCCCAGCATGGCGACGACTACTGGATTGCAACTCTGTACCCTTCCCACTACACATTACCCACATTGCCAGTGGAAGACGTCTCTACTGCCAGACTGATCACCCGACTGTGTGGAACATAAATAAAAACTTACCAAACATCTTTTTAGAGACCTTGGTATTAGTTTATACCTGCAGCATGTTTTTCTAACTTGCTTAGATAACAGTTACCTGGGGTCAGCTTGTTACAAATAATAGGTATATTATTTGTTTAAGGATAAATAAGCATTATTTATCACTATTTTGCCATAGCCATCAGGTGGTTTCCCATAAGGAGCATTCCCATACAATTCTTTCCGATTGCTACATTCAGTTCGACAGCATTGCATTTATCCATTCTGTGTTCAAATATTATTATTTTTTTTATTGTTTAATTCAGTACTTTTCTTTTTGGTTATTAGTTTATTATCCTTTAGCAGTGCATATTCATTATTAGCATTATTAATCATTGTGGTATTTTCTCTTGCATATCTATTGTTAATAAATTTAATACATTTTATTAGAACTGTGTCTTCATTGTGTTGATGATCAAAGACTCAATTAGTTGTCCAGACTCCTTCAGATAAATTAGCTGACCAACTTCCTCTAGTTTACATTAATTCTAAATTATCAAACAGCTCTTTTGGGAGTGTTCTTAAATTGTTAAGATAGTATTCTTTACTGGTGCCCCATATTAAAAAGGGGGAGGGGTTATCTGATACACTCGTAACCACACCTTAAGTGACACGTGATCAAAAATCACTACATCATCTGTGAATTAAGTAGAAACCACTACGAATCTTTCGTAAAAATGAAAAATTGGGGAAGATATGTGGTGGACATATTTTCTTTAGTGCTGGCTCAAGTAAGAGCAGTGGTGGTAAATTTCGTTTCGTCAGGGTACACGGTTATGCTGCATTCCATTCAAGTTGGATGTGGGATATTCCTTCTTGATATTTCCGATATCATAAATACATTCCATTCCCTGATATTCGGAAGATGACATTTAAGGAAACAAAACTGTAATGCTCCTGTTAGCTTAGCAGGGGTTTGACTCTCATTAGAGATGTCTCGTAGCAACCCAACTGTTAAACAATGGTGCAGTGCTAGCATTCAGAATCAGAATTAGCTTTATTCCCATGTATGCTTAAACATACACATAATTTGTCTTGGTGACAGGAGCTTCCAGTGCACAACATTACAAAAAACAATACAAAAACAGCAGCAAGACAGATAATAATAAAAAAAATAATTATACATATATACACACAGACACACACCTTCATACATACACACATACACATATGTAGTGCAAATCCAATACAAACCCATTATATAAAGTTTTATAAAACTAAAATAAAGTATTTTTTAAATACAAAAATACAGTATGATATGTACATTGCAATGAATGTAATGGCAGAAGAGGATTTGTTGGATAATATAAATAAACTTTGTATTGCACATAATTATTGCTCAATGGGGCGGCTTTAACTCTTTATGAGATGGATAGCCTGAGGGAAATACTGTTCCTGTGCCTGACGGTTCTGGGGCTCAGAGCTCTGAAGCGTCGGCCAGAAGGCAACAGTTCAAAAAGGTAGTGGGCTGGTGAGTGGGATCCAGAGTGATTTTTAAAGCTTTTTTCCTCACTCTGGAAGTGTATAGTTCTTGAAGAGGGGGCAGGGGGCAACCAATAATCTTGTCAGCAGATCCTCCATAGTCTTCTGATGTCTGATTTCGTAACTGCTCCAAACCAGACAGTTATTGAAGTGTAGAGGACAGACTCAATGAGTGCTGAGTAGAACTGTATCAACAGCGCCTGTGGCAGGTTGAAGTTTCTCAGCTGGTGAAGGAAGTACAACCTCTGCTGGGCCTTTTTCACAATGGAGTCAGTGTGTATCTCCCACTTCAGGTCCTGTGAGACGGTAGTGCCCACAAACCTGAATGACTCCACTGCTGCCACAGTGCTGTTCATAATGGTGAGGGGGATCAGTGTTGGGGTGTTGCTCTAAAAGTCCACAATAATCTTCACTGTTATGAGCGTGTTCAGCTCAGGTTGTTATGATTGCACCAGTGATCCAGACGTTCAACCTCCTTTCTGTATACAGACTCATCGTCATCTTATATGAGGCCGATGACATCGGTGTCATCTGCAAACTTCAGGAGCTTGACAGAGAGGTCCTTGGTGGTGCAGTCATTGGTGTAGAGGGAGAAGAGTTCATCAGTCCATAAGATATATATATATATATATATATGTCCCTCATTCATCTGTTGTTGGTTGTTCAGTTGGAAACATCTTAGTCTCAGATCACACCATGGTGAGTTTAGAGGTGTTCCTACATATGGTGAAAAAGAAATCATATAGTTGCCGCTTTAATGTAGCCCTTTTGCAAAGTCCCGATTTCCAACAAATGTTAAAGGCTGACATCAATGTTTTTATAGAGACCAACTGGTCCTAAGTATCCTCTGTGAGCGTGTCTCGGGAAGCACTTATGGTGGTTCTTAGGGGTCGGATCATACATTATGCCTCATTCATCAAAATGTCCAAAGGCCCAAAGCACGAGAATTCGTAGAGTTGGAAATTCCCTTAAAAGTGCTGAGGCAGAGCTGAAGCACCGAATGTCATCTGATGGCCTCAGAGAATTGACCCGATTGAAATACAGACATAAAACTATTTTTTATTTTGTGTATGTGTATTTTGGTTATTCAGGGCAAGACAGTCATACTTTGAGTCAGGGAACAAAGCGTGGAAGCTTTTGGCTAGATATATAAAACAGAGAGTCTTTTTCTACCATTCCCTCAGCGAAATCTGCTGGTGGTGAAATTTTTACCTCAGCCATTGATATTAATAATGCTTTTAAAGAATTCTATCTTCATCTCTATAGTTCCATGTCTTTATCTACTGATTTTTGCGGAATTTTATGGAACCATTAGAACTCCCTAAACTGACAACTTAGCAAAAAAATGATCTTGATTCTGAGATTACCTTGGATGAGCTTGGTGAGGTAATTAAGGCCTTGACTACAGGCAAGGCTCCGGGGCCAGATGAATTTGCCGCTGAATTTTTTAAATCTTATGCTACAGAACTGACTCCACTTTTGTTAGAAGTTTATACAGAATCATTAAATAATGGAAAGCTTCTGCCAACCATGACACAAGCCCGGATCAGCCTGAATCTTCCATCTGAGAGAGTCCCTCCCTGGTTTGGTATTGAACAGTAAGTTCTTGACCCTATTTCACCATTGCAAAGCCTTTCTATCAAACTAACCGGAGAAGTTAAGTTACACCCTGTTATCTCGCATTTGCATGCGGTATGGACAAAAGTGTTCAGAGTGTTTAACTCAGACATTTATTTAAATATTGCCTCATGCATATGGCAGAACCCAAAATTATGTATTAATATGTCCCCTTTCTGCTAGTCAGAGTGGATTGTGAGGGAGGTTAATACACTCAGTGACCTATATGAGAGTGGAGTGTTGAGATCTTTTGAAAATTTGTGATTTCCAGATCTGAGTTTTATAGGTTTTACAACTTTGCCACCTGCTCTGTACTATTTTTGGGAGTAGCACAACATGGCGAGAACCGGCTTGACAATATAAATAAGGTTTTAATAGTGAACTTAATACAAAGGGCACAAACACATGATGACGGACATGTCCGTAAATGATCTCTCTCTCCTCGCACCACCGTCCACCATCGGCCTTTATCCCTCTCGGAAGCTTGATTAGCCTGATACGGGACCGGGTGTGTATCAGCACGACCCGGCCCCGCCCTGCTGCAATGTTTTTAGAGTACAGTTACCTCTTGTGTCTACAGTAAATTTCAAGGAAAATTTAATTCTCTATTTTATGACCCCTTTAAATATTGCTTAACATTTTGCTTTTCACTTTAAGTGAGCTGATCTAAATCAGAGATTATGTATTTCTATAGATTGGTGTAATTAAACCAGGCCAACAGGCCCCCCCACCATACCCGGGGCAGATTGGACAGCCCGCCATGCAGCAGCCCTCTGCTCCCATATTTGTGGATC
Source organism: Moxostoma hubbsi (assembly GCA_032164185.1). Classification (NCBI taxonomy): domain Eukaryota; kingdom Metazoa; phylum Chordata; class Actinopteri; order Cypriniformes; family Catostomidae; genus Moxostoma; species Moxostoma hubbsi. Next base: position 5,458,989 of record JAVLUX010000186.1, read on the forward strand.
CACCACCCAAAGCCCAGCGCCTTCTACATTCAGAGGCATATTTGAAGTATATCGAAGGACTCAGTGCTGAGTCAACTACAGTCAGCAAGTGGGACCAGACACTCGCGGGTGAATGAGTTACCAAATTTACTGCATGTTATGTATTAAGCTAGTGGTTGAGTGTTTTTAAATGGCAAGGCCAATATTTAGAGAGCAGGGTAACTGAGGGCTGATATAATGCCAATATACAGTATGCTAAAAATGATATAATACAATGTAATGTTAGCAAATAGTACATACAAAAATTTTCGAATTAAACAAATATTTATTTTATACAATGTTTATTAAAACATTAGTTTGTAGAATCCACAGTGTTTATAATGCACTTATGAACATTTTGGAATTTTTTATATCTTGTATTAGTGAATATGTATATGTCTCCCCAGCTCGCAGGAAAGATGTGCGCCTTACAAAAGAGCAGGAGAGTCGTCTGCCCTCTCATTGGCTGAAGAGTAAGGGAGCTCACAAGACCATGGCTGATGCTCTGTGGCGACTGCGGGACCTAATGCTACAAGACACACTTAACATTCAACAGACTTATAACATCTGAACCATTCCTTCTTATTCTCATACAAGGAGATGAGCCGTTCTTAGAGTTTCAGTGTGGTTATGATATAAAGTTCTGTTTAGGGTTTTGTAATGCTAAATATATTCTGTTGGCTTTGTTAGTGGTTTTGCCATTTTATTTTTCTTGAAAGCACTGTCAATTGGCTGATTTTGTATGTTCGCTGTTAAATGTTTTTAGACTGATTTAAACATTTTCATAAAATGTTGAACTTTAAAGTGTTGAACTTAATGTTTGTGCATTGCAAGTTGTGACAGGATTACATTGTGTTGTAAGATTGTTCTAAAAGAATGTAGAAATGGCCATTTTGGTCTTGTCTTGGTTCGGAAGATGGTGTTTAAAAAAAACAAGCCTATTTTTCACTTGTATTAGCTAAATGTCAGTTTGGAATGGACACCATTTGCATATTGTTTCAATAAACTAATAGTAACACTACATAACTTTGTTGACCTAGCAAAGAAACTCTAACAAGAAATTTGGTTTCCGGTCAAAATACCATGTAACACGACACTGGACTGGACTGGACTGGACAGGGGAAGCAGGACACGATAACAGGATGGTGAACTCAAAGGTATGGTTTTTAATTTCTCTAAAGCAAAAGTACAGCACTGAACATAAACTATTTATAATAAACACAGGATCTCTCTATAAACATAAACTCTTTGGGGGCTTCAGTTGCCAACACTAGACTGGCTTCTCTCTCCACTGGCGTTGTTGTGGCTCTTATATGCCGCTCTCCCCGTGCTCACTGAAATTAGAGACAGGTGTTAGACATATTTTAGCTCAGGTGCAAGCGCCCTTACCGCTCCCCCTCTCCGGACGGGCGCTTGACCACGCCCCCGCTGCCACATACCCCCACCGCCCGACTCAGGCCGGGGCGTCATCCGGCCTGCCTACCACTCCCCCCCATTTCTGGAAAGGAAGTCGGCGACATCCATCTGCACCCCCGGTCTGTGGACCAGCAGAGGGTGAAGGCCCGCCCCAGCAGGTAGTAGCGGAGTGTGAGGACCGCCCACTTGATGGCTAGACACTCCTTCTCCAAGGTGCTATACTTCGTTTCCCTCAGTGAGAGCTTCCTGCTGATGTATAGCACTGGGTGCTCCTCCTCCTCCACCACCTGCGAGAGTACGGCCCCCAGCCCTCTGTCTGAAGCGTCCGTCTGTAATAGAAAAGGGAGAGAGAAGTTAGGGGAATACAAGAGCGGCCCCCCACAGAGTGCGGCTTTAATTTGTGAGAACGCCTGCTGGCACTGTTCCGACCATTGGACCGGATCTGGAGCCCCCTTTTTAGTGAGGTCAGTCAGCGGGCTGGTGACGTCCGAATAATTAGGTACGAACCTTCTGTAGTAGCCAGCCAGCCCCAGGAACTGCCTCACCCCCTTTTTGGTCTTGGGCCTAGGGCAAGTCGCAATTGCCGCGGTTTTATCAATTTGGGGCCGCACCTGGCCATGGCCCAAGTGGAACCCCAGATACCGTACCTCCACACGCCCAACCGCGCACTTCTTAGGGTTTGCAGTGAGCCCCGCCCGCCGCAGCGACTTCAGGACCGCCCTCAGATGTCGCTGCCAGTCATTACTATAGATAATAATATCGTCTATGTAGGCAGCGGCGTAAGCAGAGTGCGGCCGGAGGACACGGTCCATCAAACGCTGGAACGTGGCTGGGGCCCCGAACAAACCGAACGGAAGTGTCACAAATTGGTGTAATCCGAACGGCGTGGTGAAGGCTGTTTTTTCGCGGGATATTGGTGTCAAGGGGATCTGCCAATAACCCTTTGTTAAATCCAATGTCGAATAAAAGCGAGCAGTACCTAACCGATCGAGCAGTTCATCAACGCGGGGCATTGGATACGCGTCAAATTTAGACACCGCGTTGACTTTTCTATAATCCACACAGAACCGCACCGACCCGTCACTCTTGGGAACAAGAACGACTGGGCTGGACCAGTCGCTGTGGGATTCTTCTATTACTCCCATATCAAGCATGGCATCTAATTCGTCCCAGACAATTTTCTTTCTATGCTCGGGGAGGCGGTAAGGGCGGCAACGAACGACCGCCCCTGGCTCGGTCTCGATATGGTGCTGGATGAGGTTCGTGCGACCCGGCAGGGGAGAAAACACGTCCGCAAACTCCTTCTGCAACCTGGCAACCTCTGCTCGTTGGCACGGGGAGAGGTGGTCTCCACAAATGACCGGGGTATTGAAGTCTGGATTTGGATTTACCTCTGGTCCGAGCTCCGCTCTCTCCGGGACCACCGTAGCCAACAATACAGGGACCGCCTCCCTCCACAATTTAAGGAGGTTGAGGTGGTAGATTTGACGCGCATTCCCTCTGTCGGTTCGCCTAACTTCATAATCGAGATCCCCCACTCGTCGTGTGACCTCAAAGGGCCCTTGCCACTTGGCGAGTAATTTGGAGCTCGATGTGGGAAGCAATACAAGAACTTTATCTCCCGGTGCAAATTCCCTCAGCCACGTTCCCCTGTCGTACAGCCGGCATTGACGTTCTTGGGCCCGGAGCAAATTCTCCTGTGTTAGTTTCCCCAAAGTGTGGAGTTTTGCTCGGAGGTCAAGAACGTATTGAATTTCATTTTTGCTATTTGTAGGTCCCTCCTCCCAACCTTCTCGTAAAACATCTAAGATGCTGCGCGGGCATCGCCCGTACAATAGCTCAAATGGGGAGAAGCCGGTTGAGGCTTGCGGGACCTCTCGCACTGCAAACAACAGGGGATCGATCCATCTGTCCCAGTTTTTAGCATCCTCGTGCACGAACTTACGAATCATGTTTTTGAGGGTTTTGTTAAAGCGTTTCACTAGGCCATCTGTCTGCGGATGATACACGCTAGTGCGAATCGATTTAATGCCCAATAGATCGTAAAGTTCGCGAAGTGTGCGTGACATAAACGTTGTGCCTTGATCGGTGAGGATTTCTTTTGGAATTCCCACCCGGGAGATTATTTTGAAAAGTGCCCCAGCAACACTACGTGCTGAAATGTTGCTTAGAGGCACTGCTTCCGGATATCGCGTTGCGTAATCCACTAGGACTAACACAAAACGATGTCCGCGTGCTGTCCGCTCTAATGGCCCGACGAGGTCCATTCCAATTCTCTCGAAGGGGACCTCGATCAACGGAAGAGGGCGCAATGGCGCTTTTGGGGTGGCCGGTGGGTTTACCAGCTGGCATTCGCGGCACGTCACACACCACCTGCGGACGTCGCCGCTAATGCCCGGCCAATAAAACCGGGCTATTAGGCGGAGAAGTGTCTTTCTTTCCCCTAGATGACCCGCCATGGGATTATAATGAGCCGCTTGGAATAACATTTCCCGGCGGCTCCGTGGAATCAAAAGCTGTGTCCTATTTTCTTTAGTTTGAGTGTCCTGCGTCACTCTATACAGTCGGTCATTTATAATTGAGAAATAGGGGTATGCGAGTGCGATGTCTGGCTGAAGACGCTGACCATCGATCACTTTTACCTGACCAAAGGCATGTTTGAGGGTTTCGTCCCGCGACTGCTCCAAAGGGAAATCCTCGTCAGGGAATTCCCTGCGAAGAGGAGGGGCGGAAGCCTCGCCCCTCTCCTCGTCATCCCGATCTGGAGCAGCCGAGGACGGCCCCGGCTCCGCCTCCCCTGTCAGAGCATCGCACATCGCACATCTCCCTACTTTAGTGCAGGACCCATCCGTACAAACTCCCCCTAACACATCTTTAAACGCTGGCCAATCGGTTCCCAAAATCAGAGGATGGGTGAGGCGGGGACTAACCGCTGCCTCTACTCTATGCTTTTTTCCCCGGAATTTCACTAACAAGGTCATCATCGGGTACTTGTGAATATCCCCATGCACACACCTCACCCTCACCCGTCTAGCTATGCCCAAAGCCCCAGGTTGAACCAAGCGTTGATGGATGGTGGTCTGATTACAACCGGTATCCAGCCATGCTTGGTGTGTACCCCCCTGGATTCTTACCGGAATCCGGTACGCTCCAGCCCGATCGGGGGCAGCATGCGGTGGATTGGAGACCCGAACCACCGTCCCCACTTCCATCATCGGACACTGATCGCGGAAGTGGCCCGGGTCCCCGCACCTCCAACAGGCTGGCCCAGGCGCCACACCCGTACCTGCGTCGGCGGACGCCCCCACCTGAGGGGGAGAGCGGCTGAATGTGGCGGGGGGGGGGTGTGCGATGCCACCGTGGGTCTCTGCCAGGCTCCTCGCCTGCGGGGGGCAGGAACGGACCCTGGAAGGAAGACAGAGCGAGAGGGGGGAGGGGGATGGGGAAGAGCGGAAAAAAACACAGGGGAAGGGGAGGGAGAAAGAGAGGGCTCATCCGCCCTCGGGATCGCCGCCATGTGGTCCTCCACCAGCTGCACGGCTGCCTCCAGCGACGTCGGGCGGTGGCACTGGACCCACTCCGCCGTTCTCCTGGGTAGTCGCTGGGTGAATTGCTCCAGCACCACCTGATTGATGAGACCCTCGACGCCGCGGTCCCCCACTAGCAGCCACCTCCGGCAGGCATCACGGAGCTGCTGAGCAAACGCGAACAGGCGGTCGGCTTTGTCCAGCTTCATGGCCCGGAAGAGCTGGCGATTCTCCTCGGGGCTCCGACCAACCCGTTGCATGATGGCTCTCCTCAGATCGGGGTAGGCCAGGAGGTTCGCTGTCGGCAGTTGTTGAGCCGCGAGTTGGGCTTCCCCGGACAATAATGGTATGAGGCGGGCTGCCCATTGGTCGCGCGGCCAGGCCCAGATCTCTGCCGTGCGCTCAAACAAATCGAGGAAAGCCTCTGGGTCGTCCGTCGCCCCCATTTTCTGTAACATGGGAGGGGGCAACGGAGAATGATTGTCCGGGGTCGCGGCTGTGGCGGGAGCGACCTCCCGGCTGAGGAGGCTCCGGATGGCAAGTCGGTCCTCTGCTTGAGCCCGCATGATCTCAAAGAACCGTCGATCCTGGTCCTCTCGGAGCTCAAGCAGGGAGTGCTGGTGGCTTTGATGGAGTGTAGCGAGGGACTGGAGGACTTCGGTCAGCTGGGAGGACTCTACGGGGCGACCTTCCATGACTAAATCCCCGGGTTTCGGCACCAATGTAACACGACACTGGACTGGACTGGACAGGGGAAGCAGGACACGATAACGGGATGGTGAACTCAAAGGTATGGTTTTTAATTTCTCTAAAGCAAAAGTACAGCACTGAACATAAACTATTTATAATAAACACAGGATCTCTCTATAAAAATAAACTCTTTGGGGGCTTCAGTTGCCAACACTAGACTGGCTTCTCTCTCCACTGGCGTTGTTGTGGCTCTTATATGCCGCTCTCCCCGTGCTCACTGAAATTAGAGACAGGTGTTAGACATATTTTAGCTCAGGTGCAAGCGCCCTTACCGCTCCCCCTCTCCGGACGGGCGCTTGACCACGCCCCCGCTGCCACATACCAGTTCCAGTTTCCAAAAACGTGGTGATGATAATTGTATTTTGTTGTAAGTGTGGTAACTTGCTTTGGCCACTACTGTCCTCAAAAATTAATTAGGCCTAAATCAAGAAATTAAATAATATTACAGATGGATATACATGGCAATGACGCTAACCGGTTCGGGTAGCACAGTCAGCGCTGGATGAATTAAAGCACTACCATGTGTGAATAAGTACATATATAACCAACTAACCAAATGGGTAGTGGAGACTTAAATAAAGTGATCGCTAACTGCGGTGTTTGGGATGAACATCTATAAATAAGCTGGTCGTAAGCAGCCGAATACACAGTTTACCTTTCCTTCACAGTAAGCACCTGAAAAGAGAGAGGAGACATCCAGGTTGTAAAAATCCAGGTTGCCCAACCTGCAGCTAGGCAGATATCTTCAAGGAAAACACCATTAGACAATGCCCATGAAGATGCCATGCCTCTAGTGGAGTGAGATTTTACTTAAATATGACATTGTATGCATTGCGAGTCATACTCGGGTGCAATGGCATTGACTGTCTAATGTGAAAACCTTTGTTTGGAGACAGCCAAACCTTTAAAGCAACCTGTGACACAGATAAAGAGCTGATCTAAAAGCCACATTTGCCTCGTGTGATCGATATATTAATGCTGTGCTCTTACAGGACACGGTGTGTGTTGCCTCTCTGCATTGTTCTAAGCAAAAAGGGGGGGGGGGGGGGGGGGGGGGGGGGGCCTGAAGGATAATAACCTGCACTTTGAAGGGAGTGGTCAAAACTTTCGGCACATAGCCTTTCCTGGCTTTAAGAATGGCTTTTGATAAGCCTGGTCCAAACTCTTATCAGGTATCATTGACCGACAGCACTTAAATTTCCCCAACACAATTTCTGAAGCCAAAGCGAGAAGCAGCACAGTCTTTAATGAGTTCTGTAAACTCACTGATAATAGCTCTAATGGCAGGCCTGTGTGTGCTTTAAAACAAGTGGCAAGTCACAAACTGGCACGGTGGTGGGGAGAGATGACCTGAACTGCCTCGCGCCACGTAAGGATTTCAAAGTCAAAGAGTGTCTGCCTATTGATAGATCGCACATTGGGATATGTCTGGTTGCTATGGCAGCAACACACACTTTGAGCATAGATGGGTGAGACCTGCATCTAAATGTTGTTGTAGAAAGTATATGCTGTACGGGGCATTGTACAGGGTCCTCGTACCAAGAGAAACACCAATCAGCGAACACTTACCATTTCAAAATGTATAAATATCTTGTTGAATTGGCTCTGGCTGGTAATATGGTGTTAAGCACCGGTTGCGAAAGCCCATGTGCATTAGTCGGTGAAGTACAACACTTGGTGAAGTGGACAGGAGGGAATGCATCCTTGCATCCCCACTGGCCATTTGTGGACTACAGCGTGCAGGCCCAGCGGGGCATGAGTTAGGCAATACCACAGGTGACAGTATGTTGTCTCCCATGATGCAAATAGATATATTTCGGCTTCCCTGAATTGATCCCATATCATCAGAACTGTCGGAGGACAAAGTCTCCATTCTCCTTTCAAAACGGCCTGTCACAAGAGCAAATCTGTGCTTCTGTTCAGGTGAACCGGAACGTGTCCGCACGTATTGATGGATGTTTCTCGCACCAGAGGAGGATCTGGCAAGTTCATCAATGGACATTATGTAGGCCACGACCGCGTGTTGTCAAATCTAATCAGAACATGAAACCCCTAGACGGCTGGTTCGAAAGTCATTAATACTAGAAATAAACAGAGAAGTTCCAGATAATTTTTTTTTGTGACAGGTCACTTGACACATCCGTCATGACCACTTTGCTTCTATACACTTGACCGAGTGCCACGTCCATTTAATAGAATGTGGGCTTTTAAAATGGTTAACGCGGCTACACAGCGGCGTGTCATCACAAGATGTAAGCGATCATGTCGCCATGAATGATGGTGTACGGTATCTTCAATCTGAGCCATCACTGAAGTGGTCTCATCTGCAGTAGTCCCAGTGGAGTGACCGCTTTTTTTTTGCAGAGGCCATGAGCCCAAGGGCTCATTGAAAAAGCTTCAATGGAAATGTTTTTCCCAGCTTCAAAATGTTCAAACACCGTTGAACGAAATTGATGCATTCTTCCATCAGGTGGCAACCAGTCATAATTCATAACGTGATGAACGTGTGTAACATTTTTGAGTAATCATTTTGAACAGAAACCTCAAGAGTGCTCAGTTCAAGCATCTCTGAACCAAAATGGGATGTAATCATCCGTCCTGTTTGGCAACAAAAAACAAAATTGCGGCTGTGGAACTCTGAGGCACACCGACACGATGAATAATGTTTTTGGGTTTTTTTTAAGGCTTAAACAAGAAATCTTCAGGCATCACCGCTTCATACTGTTTTCCCGCCCAGAGGGGGAAATAATGGTAAATGTCTCACCTGAGCATGTACATCTCCACTAATGTATCCCTGACATAAACCAGGTCGAGAGCAAAGCATTTGAGTATTTACTCGCTCGCAATAACACAATCTCAACGAGCACTTCGTGCAAGGCAGGGATAATGTTAGATACATAGCGCCCCTCTAATCATAAACTCCGCCGAACATGATCACATCATGCATGCTGCACATCACGGGCGTACTGGGTAGGCGAAGCCTCTATAGCCTCTCTGTGCTCTATATCCCATCCTCACACAGTCCCTCGGGAGCTGTAGAAGGAGTATGGCAGGGGGAAAGGGGACCAGCTTCGGCTTTTCGGCTAAAGCGAAAGGTGAGAATAGCATTTATAATTTTTATGCACCTACCAAAAATGCAATGAAACTCTGCAAGCAATTTGTCAGCATGGGCTCTGCCCAGGTAATCACATCACTTTTGTTGAACGGGCGAAGACCCCTGATGTAGAGGTGAGGAGAAACCCAAGGCAAAAACCGGCGATAAATCCTCCTTAAATCTCCATGGTTTATTCCCCATCCTCACATACCTCCCTTGTGTGGTTCCTCGGAAGCAACAGGAGGAGTATAGCGAGAGAAGTGGGGGATGTCTTTGGCTTTCAGAACGAAAAATGAGCCGAGAGCCAGCATCTTTTGAGATTCACAGTGAACACAATCAGCCTCAATGAGCACCGCTGTATATAAAACAGTGCTCACGCCTGCCAGACAGGGTTTTGATGTGCTTATCGAAACATTTGTAAAACGCCATCTTTGTAAAGACATCGTTAAGCAAACGGCTCTTTTACAATTGTGTACAGTATACAAATACTCATTCAAATACAATCAGGCTGTAGCGCTTATGTTACATGCTTACAGAAAATCCAATCCAACCTGATAATTCAAAGGATACTTTCCATAGAAGCCCATCTTTTTGAATATGTTCACTGTGAAGAAGTGAAAACGGTGAAGATGTCTCGCCTGTCCGCTGTCCCACAGAAAGGAAATTCTACACACTGCCATTCAACGGTGAATGTAGTAAACCAGGATCGCTGGAGCATCACAGGGGGTAGAAGAAAACTGCTGAGAGAGGTGCAGATCTTGATGGCAGTCTTGTAGAGAGAAATTACATTTCTGTGCTGAGTACCAGAGAGAGATTATCAGCATCCTGAAGGAGACAATTCTAAGGCTGTAGTGCAATGCACCGCTGTTATTTGCACCAAATGATGCGTGCGAGGGAGGCGGAGCGCAAAGTGCTATCTGGCCATTAAAATTGGCAAGATTATAAAGAGTATCAGAGATTGGCAATGCCTGCAGGGATACCCCCACAGTGTCAGCTATGACGCAGCATTCATGACTGAATTGAAAGGGAACAAAAGTTTTCGTTGTACATTTTTGTATAGTCCCACAAATCCAGTTTGAAATAAATATTTTCATAATATATAATAGTATTTAAAGGGCGTTATTTAAAATATATTTGTATTTATAAAAAAAAAAAACTAAAAATTTTCATAGCAAGAAAAAATAATACCTATCAGTGCACTTGCTCGTTTGAAGATTGAAGTTCGTTGTCCGCCATGATTGTGTCGTCACGACGAGGGAATGAATGAAGCGTCATCCTTTAGCAGCAGCTCCTGCAGCGCTAGGCCTTACTGCATGCGCGCACGCAGACAGTGACAAGGCAAATCATTACAAATATTTTACACTATACCCACCAAATCACAATAAATAGACACAAGACAATGTGGAGCACCGGAGCGGCAAGTTTTGTGCTAATATCCTGTTTTGTCTGCGCTTCGCTGTGTGCGGACGGGCTGGTGAATGAGGAGGTGAAGCGCGCGGTGGATCTGAGTACTCACCTCGCGAAGATCTCGGCGGAGATTCAGCTTGCGAATTATGGACACTCGCGCGTGCAGAGCTTCACGCTCGCGCTGGAGCCCGAGCTCGTGCCGCACCTCGCCTTCATCGGTGCATCTGTGAGTAAACATAATTTAAAAACGGAATAATAATAAGAAATAAGTGCAAGTTAGAAGGGAGTGATAGCCAGGTGATATTAAATTAATTAACTCCGACTATCTTTCCCCCCCCCCCCCCCCCCGCATTGTGAATATATATAATTAGGTCTTTTTTCTTTTCTTTTTTGAGTAGAGGGACAATAGAAGGTGCAACTTTTGCATGTACTATATCTTATGCTAGCTGCATGTAATTTGTATATTTGCACACGTTATTGTTTTTGTTTTTTTTTACAAATGTTGTCTTAAACAGCATGGTTATGATACAATCTCGGTTCAAATTAATTTTTCACATTAATTATAATGTAATGCACTGGGCATAATTTATGTGCTCTGTGTAGTTGTTAGCATTAGCAATGTGTGTGCAGCGCACTTCCGCTTTGCTCTGTCAGTGCCAGCGTGACACGTAAGCGCAGGAGGCTGGATTCACTTCCGTGCTATATAACTACAACAAATTTTAATGTTTCCAGTAAATAGTTCAAACTGTAATTCGTTGTGATTTCCCTGCCTTTATTAATAGGTCTTTTCCTTTGATTAAATGAGTACATAAGAGCTCATGTGCACTTTAGTTGGCTTTTCTAGATGCTATTACCTGTAGACAAATGTTTTGTTTAGCAGGCATTAAATTTAAGTTTATTGACTGACCCTATTTTTTATTAAAATGTTTTTAAAAAACACGTATCCTCACTAGGTAAAAGGAGAGGATGAGGAGGATGAAGCCCTTGAGCTGAAAGAGACCACGATCCATGGACAAAGGTAAACACTGGAGAAAGTATCGGGTCTGCAGGGAGTAACTGCAAAGGCAGACACTCATTGAGCTTTCACATAGACACTGCTTCTGCTGCTTAAGGGATACAGATTTTTTCAAAGTAATTTCTGGGTTACAAGATTGTGTGTTTCCTTTAAAAATGGCCATAATGTATGAGAATTATAAGAAACTTGATGATTTGAAATCTAATTTCCTTTAGAAGGGAGACCACATTTTCATCTAAATGAAAGTAATTTACATGATACCCAATTACCAAAGTGTAGACTATAAACTAATCTTTAACCATTTCAATTAAGTTAGACTTGAATAGAAAGTGCAGTTTGTGTGCCTTGTCACTAAGTGTGTAACTTGCATCAAGTCTTAACGTCTTTTTTAAAAATAATGGTGTTAGTTGTTTATGCGATTTATTTTATGTAGCTTCTTAAAAGCCTTTATTGCAAATGTCATGTTGATTGACACCGATCAGCCACAACATTAAAACCACCTGCCAAATATTGTGTAGGTCCCCCTCGTGCCACCAAAGAGCAGTTATCTGAGTTACCGTAGACATGGTTACTTTAAACCAGTCTGACCATTCTCTGTTGACCTCTAATTAACAAAGCATTTGTCCACAGAACTGCTGCTCACTGGATGTGTTATGATTTTGGCACATTTGGAGTAAATTCTAGAGGAGATTCAAGAGTAAATTTAAATCTCAGGAGATCAGCAGTTGCAGAAATACTCAAACCAGCCCATCTGGTGACAAATCATCCATGCAATTATCTAATCAGCCAATCGTGTGGCATTAGTGCATAAAATAATGCAGATACAGGTCAGGAGCTTCAGTTAATGTTCACATCAATCATCAGAATGGGGGGGTGATCACAGTGATTTAGATCATGACATGATTGTTGGTGCGAGACATGCTGATTTGAGTTTCTGATCAGTATTGCTGATCTCCTGGGATTTTCACACACAGCAGTCTCTAAAGTTTACTCCGAATGGTGCCAAAAACAAAAAACATCCAGTGAGCAGCTGTTATGTGGGTGGAAATGCCTTTTTGATGAGAGAGGTCAACAGAGAATGGTCAGACTGGTTTGAAGTGACCAAGTCTATGGTAACTCGGATAACCGCTCAGTACAATTTACATTTATGCATTTGGCAGACGCTTTTATCCAAAGCGACTTACAGTGCATTTATTACAGGGACAATCCCCTGGAGCAACCTGGAGTTAAGTGCCTTGCTCAAGGACACAATGGTGGTGGCTGTGGGGATCGAACCAGCGACCCTCTGATTACCAGTTATGTGCTTTAGCCCACTACGCCTACAATTGTGGGTCAAATGCTATTTTGAGATGTGGGTTGGCGCTGTTTTGATGGCATGCGGGGGATCTACACAATATTAGGCAGGTGGTTTTAATGTTGTGGCCAATCGGTGTATACATTTACAGTGAATTTTTACAGTATTTTCTGGCGAGTTCAAAGACACACATCAAACATAGGTTTGGTGACGAAACTCTACTTGCAGTGTCACATATAGTACTATACTGTGCCGTGCTGCCTACACATTCAACATGCTTGCTTTGAATCTTTATTATGGGCACTAAAATTAAACTTGCATGTCACTTGCATGCTGCAGAAGCAATATGTGTGTGTAATGGGCTTCAGAATAGAGTATATGAGAGTTGCTCCTATATATATGGGTTAGAGCAGCACAGTGCTTGCATTTCCTTTTCTTTGAGATGCTCAAACTTGTGTGTCTTCCTCCTCGCAGTGGTCAATTTTTTGAGGCAAAGTTGCCGTCTCCTCTCGCTGCGGGGAGTAAACTGCGGGTGAAGGTTGAGACGGTCTTCAGCCACGTGCTGAAGCCCTTCCCAACTCACATCACACAGGATGAGAGGCAACTCGTTGTCTTCCAGGGGAACCATTACCTGTACTCCCCATACCTCACTCGCTCCCAGACCACACGTGTACGCCTGGCCTCCAAAACCGTAGAGACCTACACTAAGCTGGGCAACCCCACCAAGAGTGACGAGGCTATTGAGTATGGACCATTCAAAGATGTACCTCCATTCAGCCAGGTGCCTGACCTCTGTACAATATTGTCACATTAATGGAGTGAAAAGGCAGTGTTTATTCCAGCTTTTTACCCCAAACTAACTTGTTGAAAATTGGTTTCTGGTTTGGATAGGATGTTATGAGGATCCACTATGAAAACAACACACCATTCCTAACCATCAGCAGCATCACCCGCACTATTGAGGTCTCTCATTGGGGTAACATCGCTGTGGAGGAAACCATCGACTTGAGACACACTGGTGCCTACCTAAAGGGGCCTTTCTCCCGCTATGACTACCAGAGACAGTCCGATAGTGGCATTTCCTCTGTCAAATCATTCAAGGTGAAGGTTTCATTCTTAAAAAAAAATTAATATAGAAAGCCAGTAGGCTTTAGTTTCATCACAGCCATGAAATGATCATGTTTTACAAATATATGACTGATAATATTATAAGTAAACTTCAAGGGACATATTAAAATAATAATAATAAAAGGCATGTCATGACCCCTTTAAAGTATCTCAAAGGGACTGCTGGTTCATCATCACTGACGGCACATTTTCACTGGCACGTGGAGAGTAAAATGTGCATTTTTTTTATTCATTTTAAGTGAGAATCCACCTTGCAAGCATTGTGCTTGGCCTCCATTGTAATGAATTAAAAACGCCCAATTTGCTTCACTCACCATGTGCCAGTGGATACGTACATTAAGTGATGAAGTTTGTGTTTGCTGTTCTTCAACTCAGTCTATTTTGTCCTCCCATAGACTATCCTTCCAGCCTCTGCTCAGGATGTGTACTACCGCGACGAGATCGGAAACATCTCTACTTCTCACCTGCAAGTTCTTGAAGATTCTGTAGAAGTTGAAATTCGGCCTCGTTTCCCATTGTTCGGTGGCTGGAAAACACACTACATAATTGGTTACAATCTTCCCAGCTACGAGTATCTTTACAACTTGGGTACGTAGCTAAGAAAATAAAATATCCTTTGTCAACTTCCAGGTCAATAATTTGCCACAAAGTTACTGGTAATTAATTATATTACAATGTTTTACAATCCTTTAGGTGATCAGTATGCCCTGAAGATGCGTCTGGTAGATCATGTCTACGATGACCAGGTCATTGATCAGCTAACTGTGAAGCTGATCCTTCCTGAAGGAGCTAGGTGAGCATCTAACACCGATTTGCACTAGCATCAACTCTTCTCAGAATGAAATGTATTTTCATATAGATTGACCACATCCCCAATGTTCTCCTCAGAAATATCCACATGGACACTCCCTACCCCATCAGCCGCAGTCCAGATGAACTGCATTATACTTACCTGGACACCTTTGGCAGACCTGTGCTCGTTGCCACAAAGAACAATCTTGTGGAGCAGCATATTCAGGATGTTGTGGTAAGGCTGAATAACAATCAGAGTCTGATTGGGTCTTTTAAAAAGTCAAGAATCTGGTTGAGTTGTTAAATGGTTTTGATATATGTGTCTTTAACAAGTTTCTGCTCGCTAGGTTCACTACACATTTAATAAGATCCTGATGCTGCAGGAGCCATTGCTGGTGGTGGGAGCTTTCTACATCCTCTTCTTCACGGTGATCATCTATGTGCGCCTTGACTTCTCCATCACAAAGGTATATCTCAAAGTCAATGGAATGTGTATTTATTTGGTTTATTGCTCACAAATTTGTAAGTGTTCTCTTACTGTTGCTGAAATCTTTCTCTCTGAATGTGTATTGCTTTGTTTTTTTTCCTTCAGGATCCAGCAGCAGAGGTGCGCATGAAGGTGGCTTCCATCACCGAGCAGGTCTTGACTCTGGTGAACAAGCGTCTAGGTCTGTACCGCCACATGGATGAAGTTGTGAACCGCTACAAGCAGTCCCGAGATACCGGCGCTCTAAACAGTGGCCGCAAGACCTTGGAGGCCGAACACCGCACCCTCACCAATGACATCAACGCATTACAGGGCCGGCTCAAAGCAGAGGGCTCTGATCTGGCTGAAAAGGTATATGTTGGAAGTGTAGTGTTTCCTCAGAGATTTTGTGTTTGCAGCGAGGGGCAACCCCTCAAACCCAGTCACGCCCCCATTTGAACGAAACAGTCTTTACTGATTTTACTAGATTATCTAACCTTACAAGCTTGTATTTTTAACATTGCTTTCAAAAATTACACATAAAACAGTAAAGTTTTTGCCTAATTTCTAACTTAAATTATTTTAAATTACTTAATAAAATTAAGATTGACTTAAAGGAATAGTCCACCCAAAAATGTTAAATTATCTCATCATTTACTCTCTCATACCATCCCAGTTGTGTATGACTTTTTTTCTGCATAACACAAACGAAGATTTTTAAATATATCAGCTCTGTAGGTCCATAATTTCAAGCTCCAAAAAGTACATAAAGTTAGCATAAAAGTAATCCATTCTGAAGTGATCCAATTGATTTGGGTGAGGACAGATCAAGGTATGATTATGATTCCAAGCTTGATTCCACTTCCTAGAGCTTGACTCATGCGCAGAGCACTATAGGAAGTGCAATCGAGCTTGAAACCATGATCGCCAAGGAGACTACAGATGTCAAGATTTAGTGTGAAAAAGTTGTTACATTTTGCCTTGTTCTCTCCCTAAACTGATTGGATCGCTTCAGAAGATATTGATTTAACCACTGGAGTCTTGTGGATTAATTATGTACTTTTTGGAGCTTCAAAGATTTGGATCCCATTCACTTGCATTGTATGGACCTACAGAGCTTAGATATTCTTCTAAAAAATCTTAGTTTGTGTTCTGCAGAAAAAGTCATACACATTTGGGATGGTGCGTAAGGGTGAGTAAATGAGTGAATTTAAATTTTTGGGTGAACTAACCCTTTTTTTGTATGTGCAGTCAGTGAGGAAAAAAAGATTTAGCAGTGGTGCTGTGCAGGAAATACTTGTGCAGTGGATATTATAGAGGAGGTAAATCCTTCGAAATGAGCTGGTTTTCTGATTATCTATCTTCCCCCTTGCAGGTGGGAGAGATCCAGAAGCTGGATGGCCAACTGAAGGATCTGGTGTGCCGTTCCTGTCAGGAGGCCGAGAGGCTGGTGGCTGGAAAGGTGAAGAAGGATGCCTACATCGACTCTGATAAAAATCTGGCAAGCAAAAGGCACGAGCTGGTTGGCCGCATTGACAGTCTGCTGGACGCCTTGTAAATCAAATATCAGATGTCCAGTCTTCAGTAAGGCCATGAAACACCGCCCTCCCAAACTGTCACACATACTCAGTGGACTGACAGATCAGTAGTGTACACACATACATTATGCATCATTCTGTGAACAACATGTTGATGCCTTTGTGGGACATGAAGTGAAATTTTTTTTATTTTATTTTTTTTGCTGGATGTGTGTGATTGTGAAAGAGAGAGTTTCATGTGTTTATTCGGATGCAGATTTTGTTTATTTACATTTTTCAAGTTGCTGAATGTCAGATGCAGTTTTCAGTCTCATGGTCCAGCAAACCAGGTTTGGGGTCAGGTGTGAATTAAAAATTAGTTCCATAACATTAATGTAAAACACCTGAAAAACATCTTTGCACTTAATGTTTCTTCCCCGTCCTAAATCAAAAAAAATATTGAACATCTGATTTTGTAATTGTCACCACTCACTACAGATTTGTGCATGTTTGCCAGTGGGCTTTGATTTATCATTTTTTTTATGATTTTTGTAAATGATGTACTTCAGTTCCATGAATGGAGTGAGATTGATTTTTGTAAGGGTAAATAAATGTGAGATTTTGCTGGTGTGTGAAACATTTTCAATCCATGAAAAAATAAACAAGGTGTCTAAAAAAATAGCGCTGGTCCAAAACTGTTCCCTTTTTCCATCAATGCAGTGGCAAACATTTTAATTTTGTCTTGGCTTTCTTTAGTTTAGACCTCTTTGCAGAATAGATGACTAAACTTAGTTGAGCTATGACTCTTTTTAAGGGGAGGTACTACTACAGGTTTTTATTTTATTATTTTACCCCACCATAGCACAGAAAATAATTAGGCATTTAAAAAATTATGCCTATTTAACTGTATTACCTCACTGTAATGAGCTTGTATGTTATGACCAGAAGAGGGCACTATTACGTTATAGACATAAACGTATTGTAGAGTCACCTCATAGGTCTTTTTAAACCATTATCTTTGTTGTAATTTATCCCCTCTGCTAGATTAAGTAAATATGAATGAAACTATGTCTAAAAATCACCATAAGTTTGTAGCAATGTTTGACTGTTTTGATCCGTAAATTCAGGGGAGGTGAAGTGTCTGTTTATCATTAATGCATTTTTTTTTTTTTGGTAGCTTCACGTGATAAACAACTTTAAATTTCCAAACTTTGACATATATTAGTATTCTGCAGTCTACCTTGCTTGCCTTCAAGGTTCATCAACGCAGGACTTTTATAGTGTCCCTTATACCATTCCCAGCCAAACCCAAGAGGCTAGTACAGGCCAACCTGAGGTCATCACTTTCATTTTACATTTACATTTATGCATTTGGCAGACGCTTTTACCCAAAGCGACTTACGGTGCACTTATTACAGGGACAATCCCCTGGAGCAACCTGGAGTTAAGTGCCTTGCACAAGGACACAATGGTGGTGGTGGCTGTGGGGATCGAACAAGCGACCTTCTGATTACCAGTTATGGGCTTTATCCCACTACAACACCCACCTTATGAGGTCACCAGAAGGCCATTTCCTGTGCCACAATAATAAGAGTCAATCTCATCTCCATGATAATGCAGACATATTGTATATGCTGTACAATAATCATTTTAAAAATACACACTGGAGGGAAATCAAGACAATGTCTTTTAGCAATGATGCTTGGGGTGGCGAGACTGTACAATGGCAAGCATTCTGTGTGTTTGTGGTTAGTCTTTTGCACCCAAGGTTGGGAAACCCTCTGAAACCTTTATTCTCACACATTTGCAGACAAAGTGCTAACAAAATGGCTTTTGTTAAAGTGAGGGGTATATGTTAATGTGCATCAGAAACATTTTGAGAATAGTTATGTTTAAAGAATAAAGCTATATGCTTGTAGTAGGCTACTCATGCTGTAGTTAATAGTTATAGCATTTGTCAGCACACTATTTTGGGTCATAATAAAGTGTGTATACACGTATATTATTAACAGATTTATAAAACTAAGGCATGCATCACTATTACTGTTGCACATACTTATGCTTAAAGGGATAGTTCACCCAAAAATTTAAATTCTCATAATTTACTCACCCTCACGCACCCATACAATGCAAGTACATGTTGATCAGGCCTTTAAAGCTCTATTTCAAGCTCGATTACACTTCCTAGTGCTTGACGAATAAACAGAGCACTAGATGGCGCTATAAGAAGTGTAAACGAGTTTGAACTCTTGATCGCCAAGAGAATGATGTCAAGATGTACAGTACAGTGAAAATTTTTGTTCTGTTCTCAACCAAAACCAACTGGATCGCTTCAGAAGACATTGAATAAAACACTGGAGTTTTGATGATTTATGTTTATGCTGACTTTATCTCCTTTCTGGAGCTTCAAAGGCCTGAGCACCATTCACTTGCATTTTTTGACCAATTGGTGTGCGAGAAGGCAGGACTTACAAACACGGGTTAAAGCAATGCAAATATGCACACACACATAATGAAGTATTAGACCAGATTCACACCATAATGCAACTAAAGTCGAATTGGATATTTTCGCAAATTTAGAAATCCCGGCCAGACGCTTTTTTTTAAGGTCCGAAAAAGAGGACATGTCCGGGAAAAAGAGGATGTAAATTAACCCTAGGCATGAACCACTCACATTTTCTTCAGAAAATGTAAAAAGTTAGTTTGTTTTTAGTAATCTTTAACCCTAGAATGCATATGCAACCTTACCTCCCCTAAAATATATGTGGGTAAAAAACAAAAAAAACCCAGGTGAAATGTAGATGCTTATTCTTTATAAAACAACTTATTTTTACAATGAAAATTAACTGTAATGATGATTTTATCAATAATTTACATTTGAAGTGGCTGATATATATTTGATTAATTTATGAAGAGTTTGAAACAAATTGAAAATGAAGCAGGACTTTTTGGTGACAGTTTAAAAAAGGTTCTATAACAGAAGTATGGTAAATTTTCATGTTTGGTTGTAAAATAAAAAATGTCATAACCCTACCCATACAAACATACAATATGAATGGACTAGGTTAGAATTGTTTTCCACAGAATATTACTTTATGTCGCTATATTTGTTGTTCAGAGTGGTGAGGAGTAAAAAAGTTGCAGGTTCAAACACACTAAGAAGTGGCCATGGAACTATTACTATTGTGTACTTGCCTTGAACTAGGCATCTAACCACAGGTTGCTCAATGGGGACTGTCCCTGTAACAGGTGTAAGGTCATGTATAAAAGCATGGGCTGAATGGCAACTTGCTACACTTGCATTATACACATATGAATACATAACATATATTTTATTACATTACAAAGAGGAAAAAGTTTAAACAGTCAATATATTAAGAGTAATACCAGTGTTAAATGCAGTGAACACCAAAGAAGACATACACTATATGGGTTAAATACGACCTATATATGAATTCTAGGGGTAGTGATGTAAATATTTCTATAATTTACATTTTTTTTATACTTAATGTTAAAAGTCCATTCACATGGTCAAAGACACCTTAACTGAGGAAATACCTGGATTGGCAAATCAAAAGAGAGCTTAAAGTAAAAAATTATAGTCGAAAAATTAGACAGCTGTGCAATTTAGCCCCACATATGCATTCTAGGTTTAAGAAACTACTTTTCAACTTGATTTTAACACTATGCCAAATGTCATATATTTGATATTAATAAGTCCACGTGTGTATGCATGTTGAGGTTTGCCTTGATTTCACTGCAAGCTGATTGGTTGATAAGGACTGGTCTGAAGTTCGTTATGGGTGATGCCCTACTCATATAGCTTTCTCTGGAACATACAGTCAGCTCCTGCCAAAGCTGCGGTTTAGCTGTTGACCAAACCGGAGCTTACATTCTGTTTGAGCCGGAATCTACCAGCAGTACTGTATCCTGATGTGGTGTACTATGAAAGCTGAGATGTGGAAAAAGAGGTATATGTAAGGGTGTGGGGGGAGGTTGGAGGAGAATCATGTGGCTGTACACACACACACACACACACACACACACACACACACACTTCCCAAGCTGAGTTGTTAAATGACAGCTTTGGCAGAAAGCTCAAGAAGCTATGAAGAATCCAACACCAAACAAAGACTCTAACTTGGCCAGTGTTCATTAGCGATAGAGCGCTAACAATAGCGGCGAGTGTGAGGTGGTCTCAGGCCTCAGGACTGTACTGACCCACCGTTGATTGATTGTACCGGCCCAGGCTCACCTGCAGCCCCTACAAGCACACACACACACACACACACACACGCACACACACCCTGACAGACTGCAGAGAGACCCGTCAGTGTCAGAGAACAATATCCTGCACTGTGCAGCTTGCAACTGAGAACGCTCATAAATCACCACGGTGACAGAGACACCGCCCTCACTGTCCACACACCACGAAACACACATGCAACAAAACATACACACACACTCTGTCAGAAAACCTCAAGCTGTGCAACTACATGAAAGGAGCATTTTTGAAAGGTTACATTGTGGCACCTGACTTGGGGTGGCAAAAAATATTAAACTTAGTTGTTTTTCACAAAAGAAGAACTGTGGCAGGTTTTAATGATGTAACTATAAAACCGATAGTTCAGATCATGGATGCTGATAGGTCGATTCAAAGTTCCAGCCAAGCTAAAGTACACAGTTATCACAAAAGGCTAAATATTAATCAGAAACTTGATGAATTTGCTAAACAAAATAACATTTAAATTATTTTTTTCCCTTCGTATTTTTATTTACGTACACCTTTAGTAGTAGATGCCCCTTAAGTAGTAGTAGACCCATAGTCTAACAGGAAATAGACAATTCATCCAGTGGAAGTCAGTTGGCCTCCCCTTAACAGGTAAATGCATGACCCCTGAACATGCACACATGAAGAGGCCCGGAGGCCTGAGGCCCCTCAGAACAACTATTTTATCAAACACACTTTATTCTCATCTTTTTTCTTTAATAAAGACAAAATCCAGCTGCAGCTCACTTTACATTTATATATTCTTTATTTTTCCCTAGACATCTTTCCAAAAAAATGAACAAATAAATATTAATTTTCAAGTTCAAATTCATATATATATATATATATATATATATATATATATATATATATATATATATATATATATATATATATATATATATATATTAGGGCTGTCGATTTAACGATTTAAAATTTATGGAATTAATCGCCATAATAAGGAAGATTCCTGAGAAATGCAAGCTTGTAGTACCACCTGTTTACTCCAGAGGGCAGCAAGTGAAATTTCAGCTGTATAAGCAACACGCAGTTTAGACAGTGAAGAAAACACTTCAGTAGGCAGTGTCACTACTCGATCCACAAACATGCATTACATTCTTGCGTTCAAAACACTCGAAGGAGAAGATTGAGTATTAAACTATATTTAACTTGACACAGTGACCTAAACATTTTATGTTTATGATGCAACACACCCGAGAAATCTGACGTAGGTGTAAATTGATGGGCCCTTAAACAAGCCCTCATAATAAATCTCCATCATTTTTAAATATTTAAAGATAACTATGTATAATTATATATTGATATAAAGATGTATAATCATTATATATTGAGTTATTGTTATATGAGGGGCTTTCTCAGCAAATATTTGTACTATATATATATATATATATATATATATATATATATATATATATAGGCCTATATTTTTTTATTTTGTAATTTTTTATTATTATTATTATTATTATTATTATTATTTTTATTATTTTCTTTGAAGGCATAAATCCAACTTTAAATTCTGACAAGCTGTGTTTGAGGCCTATTGTCAAATGCAGATTTGTTTACAAATGCAGGGTTGCAATTTCAGTACCATATTAAAGAATGTAGCCATTAGCAAAATGTAATGTAATGTGAGAGTTTTGAGATTAAATCAAAAGCCATTTTAAAAGAATAAAAGAAATCTCAATATGTGTAAATGTGATCATTATACAGCAGAAGGATGTCATATAATTAAATAATACTGTCACGTTCGCGCCACAGAACGAATGAGAGGCTCTGCTCTATCATCTCCTTCACTCAACCAGGCAAACAGGCGTGCACACAAACACACACACACACACACAAAAACGCAACACACACTACTAATGCTTGATTTTCATGCAGTGTGTCCAATAGTATCCATCTGCAGAGTCACAGAGCAGTGTGTTTAGTGTATAAACAACTGTGAACTCTTAAATTATATTTTTCACCGTTGTAGCTTGGAGATTCCAACTTGCGAGTCACGGGAAGCTTAATATAATGAATCCTTCAAAAATATGCTAACTTCAAAGGTCTTTAAAAATAAAAGTCCAGCTGAAATGAGAGCTCTATTCAACTGGATTTGTGAAATTGAAGAGATTACGACAGAAATATATTACTAGTGTAATATTTAAAGTAGTCGCAATAGTACTCATAATAACAATAATATAATATGAAATGGTTATATTTTTAGAATTATTATCTGTAAGCAATATCACAAAAGCAAGTGTACTGAATATCACCAAGCTCTGTTGTGCATCTTTTTTGTTTTTTACCAAAAAAATAAAAATAAATGTGTTGTTGAAAATGATTATATTTTCATTTGATTAAAGCTGTACGTATTTGATTAAACACAAATTGACCATAACATCTAATTAAATCAATTAACATGGAATCCAGAAATATTAAAGGGAAAAAGCATAATTTGTGTCTATAAGATTTTATGCAGTTCTTTTTGTCAAGTAATGAGTTTGTATTATCAAGTAGTATCGAATAAGTATCGATACCAAGGTACCAGGGCTGGTATTTTACAGAAGCAAAAACTTTGGTATCGGAGGAAGCCTAAATCCAGATAAACGGTCACCTGTGACAGATGTGTCTAGAAG
The DNA here is from genome assembly GCA_032164185.1 of Moxostoma hubbsi. Taxonomy (NCBI): domain Eukaryota; kingdom Metazoa; phylum Chordata; class Actinopteri; order Cypriniformes; family Catostomidae; genus Moxostoma; species Moxostoma hubbsi. The sequence continues at coordinate 5,482,325 of JAVLUX010000186.1, forward strand.
GGAACCCTCAATTTGCGATATAGGGGCAATATTTAACCCCTGGATTTTGGTCGCCCTTAATTTCTGACCCTGGTCCACACTAATGTTTTAATTTGACAATGCATTGATTTTGCTACATCATCCACACTAGAACATATTTTCCTCTATCGAAAATTGAGCATTTCAAAAACATTCTACATTACCACATACTTTGGAAAACAAAGTTAGAAACTGAAAATAGAGTTTTCAAAACATTTATTTATTGCCCCGACAAAACATTTATTTAAATGGCTATGGTGGTGCGATGAACACCCTTTTGTGTTAAGCAAGTGTTGCAACAATGGAGGCTGAGAAGGCCATTCTTTGCATTCTTTTTGAAGATTATTTAATACTACAAAATACACTCGATGTTACAGTCACTGACCTTGCCGTCCATAATAGCAGAAAACATCCCAATCGAGTTAAGGGATATGTGGAAACTGTGGTTCCTAATTCTGGTGATCTAAAATTTGCCTCGCATTTCAGGATGACAAGGCAAACATTTCTTCTTGTTGCATACACCAAGCTGCAGTGGACACATCTGTAAAGGACTTTAGTTGGATCCATTGTGCGCACTGCCTTTTTAATATGGCGGGGTTTATATACACTTTGCTACTGATTGGGTAACACCTCTGACACACCCAATAAACAAGAGAAAACGTACCTCAAAGCCTGTTGCACACAGTTTCGAGGAAACATATTCAACCCGGAAACTGTAACAAAACAGTGCAGATTGAACGTGCCCCTGTTTACACCTGGACATTTAAATGCATCTCCTGTGACTACTTGTGTTCGGTTTTGGAGGGGAGGGTCTCTGTTTCATGACAAGATAGATCAATCACTATGCCAGTGTGTTACTGTACGATATTAAAGCACAACAAAGTCAGAAAAGACAAAGAAAATGCGTTCAGATTTAATTTAAGCACAAATGCAACGTGTCAAGAAGAATTATCCAATATTTTAGTATGTCACCTGTATTAAAGGAGCTTAAGGTGATCTCACATCTGTGTTTATATCAGTCACAAAAAAGAAGATCCGTGAAGCTCTCGTGTTTGTGTGTGTATCCGCTGTTCAACATTTTCAGATCAGATGGTTATTTCCTTTTAAAGCTGCTCATAACCGGCAAAGTTTAAACTCTTGTTTTAGTGCAGCAGTTGATTGACAGGTGAGGGGTCATGCTTCACTGCTGCTGGGACGCATACAGGACGGATTAGCATTTACACCCCAAATGTGATGTGGTCACATGATTTTTGACCACAATCATTTGAGGTTTTTGTTATCCGATCACAAAATATTTTAGACCCCGTTTAGACCTGTATTTAGGGCTGAACACGTGATCGGATCACCTGAAACACATCTTAATACCAGGTGGAAACAGGGTCAAGAGTTCCCTTTTAGACATGACAATGATGACCAAATTGCTACATGGCAACCATAAACAGCCTACAGGCTAATAAACAACACTCACTAAGCACTTTATTAGGAACACCTGTACACCTACTAATTCATGCAATAATCAGCCAATTATGTTCACATGAAAAATTTCTGTGATTTCCACCATAGCATGATTGTTGGTGACAGATGGGCTGTTGTGCGTGAAAATCCCAGGAGATCAGCAGTTACAGAAATACTCAAAATAGTCTATTCAGAATAGTGCCAAAAACAAAACAAAAAAACATCTTGTGAGTGGCAGTTCTCCAGATGGAGAAGTCAATGGAGAATGGCCAGACTGGTTCGAGCTGACAGAAAAGCTATAGTAGCTCAGATAACCACTCTGTACAATTGCAGTGAACAGCATAGCATCTCAGAATGCACAACACATCGAACCTTGAGGCGGATGGGCTACAACAGCAGATCACGTTACGCACTTTATTAGGACCATAGTGTTCCTAATAAAGAGCACAGTGAGTGTATATTTGACAGATTCATTGTTTATTATTGCTAATAAATTTAACCTTTAATGAATATTGGTTTCATATCAATTTGAATCGATCTGCTTAGAAGACAAGCATTAGGGTTGCATTGTTTAGGGTGCTGGTCCTCCAGCATGGGATGCTGGTGTGCTGGTGTTCCCACCAGGCTTTTCAAACTAGCTTAACCAGCTTCATCAGAAAAAAACATGCTGCTTAACCAGTTAGTTTTTGCTGCTGAAAAGCATAGCTATGCGGGTTCACCAGCTAGACCAGCACCAAACCTGCACTAGCCAGCATAAACCAGCCTAAACCAGCATGGGAATTGCATGCTGGTTAAGCTGCTCTTTTTTATCTGCATTTAAGGGGTCCTGAGAAGAAACACCCCTTACTCTATATTAGCTTCTGTTGCACGGCTTCGAATGGCTCACTGCTTAGCGTATCTCAGTCCACACTAGTGTATGTGAGAGAGAGGCTGGGCACTGCCTTGTCCGGTGGCAGAGCTGACAGAGCTTTAGTAAGAGAGAGAGAGAGAGAGAGAGAGAGAGAGAGAGGGAGAGAGAGAGCAGGATGAAAGGTGAATGGTGCCTTACGCAGGTGGCAGGTGTGATCACAGCGGTAAAAGACGAGGGACGGCAGGAACGGAGGGACACAAAGGACCAGTCTGTTTCTCGCTTACAGCTGCAGGGGGTGGCGATGAGTCTGGCTGACAGATAGACAGACACGACAAAGAGGGGAGGGAAAAGACATTGAGAGAAGGAAAGATGGAAGAAAAACTCTGACGGTGATACTTCAAACGGCGGATTGGTTCCAAGGTGCCGAGAGACACATTCTTTCTAAAAGAGGGTGGGGGTAGGCAGAAGAAAGAGGAAGATTGGAAAACAGTAATGCTGCTTTTTGTGCAAGTGTGTGTGCCTATTGATGTTCAGCAGAAAATATTTATTTGCCCAGTGGTCCCAAAAATATTTGGACACTGAATTCACACTTAAAATGTCTGAATGTCATTGCATTAGATAACAAAATATTAAAACAAGTAGCATCTGCAAAACAAATAATTCTAGACCTGTTCTCAGAACTTTTTTTTAGCTATTTTGCAACTTTTAACCAACCGGTCCCAAGGTCTTTTTAGTGGATGTAAGAAGTCAGTTTTCCTCTCAGCAGAATATTGTCTTTCTTTAAAATAAATGCCAAATGATTTGATATTTTGTAATGCAATGACATGCATACAGTTTTAAATACTGTTCAGGTGTGCAAATAATTTTTAGGGCCACTGTATGTGAACTGTGGATATAAATGTTATAACAGACTGTTTAGCCAAAGATGAAGAACTTATATTCAAACGAAAGGGAGAAATTGAAACACCCAATATGGCAGGTGTAGTAACGGAAGTCTCAACTTTAGTTATATCCAGTGTTAGGTAAGTTACTCAAAAAGTAACTCTGAAATTGTAATTTGAATATGTTACTGATTACTTCTTTGAAAAGGTAATCATATTACTAATGACTTCACATTTAAGTTACTCTCCAAAACACTTTCCCATTCAGAAAAATCAAAATAATGTCTATATTTCCTCCATGTTCATTGTTGCATACAAGTCATCGAACAGCAACACACATCACTCCCTCACTATAAACGTTAGTGATTCTTCAGCTGTCATATAAACTTGAACGGATGCACATATGCACATAATTAATGTTTTAAATGTATTCTACATATTAACATTTTTCTTAATAATTATGTATAATGTACTTAAAAGTAAATAAATTAATTGAAAGTCAGTAAATATAATCTGATTACAAGAATAAAAAAATGTAAGGCGAAGATGTTACACTACTTCATTTGACTAAAAAAAATTTGACTACAGTAAATAATTACTTTATAATCAGATCGGTTATATCTAAATGCCTAATTCGTCATATGAAGTGCATATTTTACTTGAAATTGTTGTTAGTTATGTTATACAAGAAGATGTGTGTTGATCATATTCTTATCTCCATCTTGTTTGTATTACTGTCCTGATCTCCAGCTCAAGACCCCATGATCTCTGCCACATGGCATCCCTTCAAAGCTCCTTCACCCTGGGCTCTATGAAGGAGTCAGCCATCCTGATTCATCTCTGGAGGAAGCATGTATTGGATCCCTGTCTAATGTTTTTTCATGAGTGTGTGTGTTATTCTTTGCCTCAGCATGACTCCAAATGTAGTTTCAACCCAGCTCCCTGTAAAAATACTCATACAAGAGTCCAACCATTTCAGGACGCAACACACACACACACACACACACACACACACACACAAACACACACACAAATATACAGATATGCCGACGTATTTGTTCAAATTTTAATTCACAAACATAACCATCTGTCTAACCTTAAACCACACATACACAAAAACTTAGAGTGATTGGAAGTGCGAGGTCACTTCCCATTGGCCATAAGTCTAACCCTCTGTTTTCCAGGGCAGCTTTTTCCCCTACTCAGCTGCTGATAGGAAAATTAGATAGGCCGCTGAGCTCAGCACAGACCAAAGACTTTTTCTTTTCATGTCCCCTGACACTTCAAAATATCTTTCCATGTCCACCCTTCATACTTTCACTTGCACTCTTTCTCTTTCCCCTGCCACATTTTTCTGTTCTGTCTCGCAGCATTAACTATTTGCCCTCTACCTGTCAGAGTGGAACGTGAAGGTGAGGCCAGGTGTGCTGCCCAAAACACATAATGAAGGCTGAGTTTCAGAGCAGTTAGACAGACAGGAAGTGACCTCCTTTCCCAGCTGCTTCCCATGTCGCTCTTTATTTACCCGTCTGGCAACCCAAGTGTCTGACCGCAAGACCTGATGTCCTCTAACATCTGAAGTTCACTTCCACCTGCACCAGTTCGGGACCACACATCTCTCTCTTTGAAACTCGACAAGGCGTACAGGAGCTTGTATAGAAACTCATATTATGATTTCATTAGCTGTTCTTAATCATCTATTTTGTTTTTCATTTTATGTTTTTGAGGCAATAGTATTTGTTGTTCTTGTTTGATCACTCTCATCCCAGGGGACACTTTTAATTCTCAGAGATTGTCCTTACATAGTTCAGAAGACTTGAAGGAATACAACGGATTTGAAACAAGTTAGCTCAATCAACATTATTTTGGTATAATGTTGATTTCCACCATGGCTGGACTGGTAATCTGGCATACTGGCGCACTTTTGGGACGATCTGGGGCGGACTGGCCATCGGGAGAACCGAGTGGGCCGGTGGGTCGTCCGTGAAACTGGATATAATTGGCTAAAATGACCCGCCACATTATGCAGAATGAACCTCAAAACGCTGCTGCGATATGCAGAAAAGGACAGCGAACAACTCCCCCCACCCCCACCCCCCATCCCCATAGCAAGTTGCTATGTAAAATCCCGGGCCAATTTCTCTTCCCAATCCAGCCCTGATTACCACAAAAATAATTTTGATTAGTTCCCCTTTTTCTTTTAAAAAGGGAAAAATAGAGGTTACAGTGAGGCACTTACAATAGAAGTGAAAGGGGCCAATTTTTGGAGGGTTTATAGACAGCAATGTAAAACTTATAATTTTATAAAAGCACTTACATTAATTATTTTGTTAAAACTTGTATTATTGTATTATGGAAATGACTATACAGAAAAGGTTAGTAAGCGATTTTATCAAACTAAAATCATGTTACTACACATAAAATGTATGTCTTGTGTCTATACTTTTGAAACAGTGATTATTTTAACATTTACGGATTGGCCATAAATTCACTTCTACTGTAAGTGCCTCACTGTAACCCATTTGTTTTTCTTGTTGTTTTTTTTTAGAAAGGAAAATGGGCCAACTCAAATTATATATTTGTGGCAATCAATATTATACTGAGAATTAGGACTTCACTTCCTGTTGCTGCTGGCGCCTAGCTCTAGTCTGTGTTTGTAGCCTGCTAGCATTTTTAGCATCTCTTTCTCTTACAGCGTTACTGTGTGCATTTTACAGCACGTACCCATTTTTCCTCTGTGTTACACAGATTATTGCATTGATCACTAAAAATTGTTTATCAAGAACAACATAACAACAAACAATTGTGTGAGGGGATTCACATCGATCTCAAACCCTCTCCGCTCAGGAACAACCAACAACAACAAACAATTGCGGTGAGTCATGGCATCCACTCATATTATTGCTTCCTGCATTACATGCCACATGTTTACTATAGCTTCTTCCGTCAGCAGTGATGGATTCACATGTGATAAATGTAAGGAATTAGTCAGGCTGACGAAGAAGGTTAATGAATTAGAGACTCGCATCTGAACGGTAGTGGAGGTCAGTGAGAAAGAGAAGCTGCTAGATACTGTTTTGGAAGCGGGTAAAACAGCGAGCAAAACATAAACTTTGGGCCAAGCTGAAGACGGGTGTTTGGGTGACATCTCGATGGCATACTCGCTCAGCAAAGTGACAACACTCTCCCGTTCCTGTTAGGGTTTCAAAATTATTCTCCCCACTTAGTGATGCACCCACTGAGAATCTTGTTGAAAGAACCTTTGTCAAAGGTGATTCTATTGTAAGGAACGTGTAAATAGAGACTCCAGCCATCATTGTTAAATGTATTTTGTGTTCCAGAGCATCTGACATCAGATTTATATTTACATGTGCTGGCTAATGCTAAACGTAGATTTTCTATAATTGTTATTCATGTCAGCACTAACAATGTCTGGCTTTGCCAGTCAAAGATCACTAGAGAGGTGTGTGAACTTGCAAAAACTATGTCAAACACTGAAATATGCTCTGGCCCCCTCCTGCTAATCATGGTAATGAGGTTTATAGTAGACTAGTGTTTGGGGTAGACCTGACCCGCTAAAGAGAGACGTACTCCATCCCTCCAAGGAAGGTGCCAATGTCCTCTCTAGTAATTTGACTCATAGTCTTAATAGTGATAGTATTTGACTAACTGGGGCCCAGGTCAGGAAGCAGAGAAACTAGCTAATCCGAACATCTGCTAGCTGCCATGAGATGTCACACAGGTCACATAAACTACAACACATAGAGACTGTATCACTTAGATATCCTACAGAGGCTGTGTCTGTTTGCCGAACTACCAAACACAATACCCTCTCTAAATCATTTTATTGAATGATTGAATTGAATTTTTTTTATTAAGGTCAAAATTGAAGATAAATATCATATAAAGATGGGGATACTAAAAATTAGATATCTTCCAACCACAGTACTAATTGTAAATCAAATTATTACAGATCATATTTGGGATGTGCTCTGTTTGACTGAAACCTAGCTTAAACCGGATAAATATATTTGTTTAAATGATCTACTCCCCCATCTTATTGTTATAAAAATGAGCCTCGTCTGAAGTGTCAAGGACGAGGTGTTGCTACAAATTATAGTGACATTTTTGGTGTTACTCAGAGGACAGACTATAAGTCCTTTGAAATAATAATGCTTAATTTAACTGTCAGATATAAATAAAAAACCTCTGTTGTCTTTTGACCTTTCTACAGTATATAAATCACCTGGGCCCTATTCTAATTTCCTTGGTGAATTTGCTAATATTCTATCAGATCTAGGAGTTACTGTAGAGCTTTAATTGTTGGTGACTTCAACATTCACATAGATCATGAAAATGACACATTGGGATTAGCATTTATCAATATCCTCAACTTGCTTGAAGTCAGACAAAATGTGATAGGAACAACTCATCTCCATAATCATATGCTAGATTTAATTCATATGGAGTTGATGTTCATACTAGAGGTCAACCGATATAGGATTTTGCCGATACCGCTAACTACGTTGGAAAGACAAGCCGATAACCGATTAATCGTCCGATAGTTTTTAAAATTGATACTGAATGAAAAAACAACATTTAAATTAGGGATGCACCAATACCCCTTATTCTCTTCCGATACCGGAAATCTCAGTATTGGCCAATACCGATCCTGAACCGATACCAGTGTTGTTTTGTTGCATAATCAGTTTAGAATATCTTTACATTATTATAAGCCATCCACGCAGTTCAGAGTTCACCAAGCTCGAATTTTGGTATGCAGCATAGTATGAAATTTCTTCGCAAGAGCTTGTGTTTCCGGTCTCCTGAAGTGTAGTGTGTCTGCCCCTTAAGAAGAACTGAAAACAGAAACAAAAGAGGCAGTACTTGACATACTGAACAATAAGAGTATACAGTTATAAATGTGGATAGCAAAGATTTGATAATTGGGTCATGGAAATTTTTTATTATAAATGTTTGGATTTCAGACTGGTAAATCTGAGCAGTTTGTGACATTGTTGCAGACAATTCTGAGATAACTATGTACACTCACTGAGTACTTTATTAGGAACACTGTGGTTCAAATAAAGTGCCAGATGAAGTATTTTGCTGTTGTAGCCCATCTGCCTCAAGGGTTGACGCGTTGTGCATTCTGAGATGTGATTCTGCTCCCTACAATTGTACAGAATGGTTATCTGAGTTACCGTAGCCTTTCTGTCAGCTCAAACCAGTCTGGCCATTCTTCATTGACCTCTCTTATCAACAAGGCATTCCTGTCTGAAGATCTGCTGCTCACTGGATGTTTTTTGTTTTTGGCACCATTCTGAGTAAACTGTAGAGACTGTTGTGTGTGAAAATCCCAGGAGATCAGAAGTTACAGAAATACTCAAACCAGCCTGTCTGGCACCAACAATCATGCCATGGTCGAAATCACTGATATCACATTTCCCCCCCATTCTGATGGTTGATGTGAACATTAACTGAAGCTCCTGAATAATTTTATGCATTGCTGCCATACGATTGGCTAATTAGTTCATCACATGAAACAGTACAGTAGGTGTACAGATGTTCCTAATTAAGAGCTCAGTAAGTGTATAAACATCTATGAAGCAGGAGATTTAAAGCTCCATTTGCTCTCCATTCATGTTCATTGATGTTTAGAAGAAACAACAGAGATATTTAAGAATTCTACTTTGTAGGCCGATTGACAAAGGTGGGCTAGGCCTACCCAAGATTTTGTTTTATTATTATGCATTCGGTCTCAGACATTTGGCTTATTGGACACTTCCACCTGAGAGAGCCCCTCTCTGGTTTTGTATCAGACAGGAAGTTCTTGCCCCTATTTTGCCATTGAAAAGCATTTCTATCAAACTAATCAGAGAAGTTAAGTTACACCCCGTTATCTTGCATTTGCACTCGATATGGACAAAAGTGTCCAGTGTGTTTAATTCTGACATTTATTTAAATGTTGCCTCAAGCATATGTCTGAACCCAAGTCCCCTTTCTGCTGGTCAGAGTGGATTATGAGGGAGGTTAATATACAAAAGTGACCAATATGAGAGTGGAGTGTTGAAATCCCTTGAAAATTTGGTTCAACATTTTGGGATTACCAGATCTCAGTTCATTAGGTATTTACAACTATGCCACCTGCTCTGTACCATTTTTGGGAGTAGCATACACCCCCCTAAAGCAGCAGATACTCTTGGAATTGTGATTACTGCTTTTGGAAAAGGTCATGAGGCATCAGGGTATTACTCCCTGCTAATTCAGAGTCTGGGGGATGGAGCTTTAACTTCTATCAATAGATTATGGGAGAAAGATATAAACTTGGTATTAGAGGAGGGAGTGTGGGCTAAGATTAAAAAAAAAAGTCACATCTGTATCTAGAGATGCAAGGGTGTGCCTTAAGCAATTCAAGATTTTACTTAGATTCTATTGGACACCCTCTAGATTGTATAGGCTCGGTCATAAAGACACACACACCTGCTGGCAATGCCAGTCAGAAGATGAAGACACAACCCAAGTTTTTTGGTGGTGTGTTAAGATCCAAGAATTTTGGTTGAAGGTTCAGAGTTTTATGTGTGACGTATTAGGCACTCAAATTTAATTTTGCCCCAGACTCTGTATTTTAGGCAATGGGACGGTCATCAATATAGGTGATAAACACATACAAAATTGGGTTGAAGGTAGAAGGCTGGGGATCTGGGATTTGTTTGATGGGAAATGGGGCAGCTATTTGGCGTTTTTTTAAGGTTCTCGGGGAAGGGCAGTGGAGAGAGAAGTATAGTTTTAAATGTGTGTGATAATTTTTATAGATATATTCCTTTTTTCCCTTTTTGTTCCTGTGTATACTTATATGTGTCCACAGGGATGTTTGTTGAGGGTCGGGTTGGGAATTGGGGAGGGGTAATAGTGGGGTTAAATGTTGATTATATGTATATATATATATTTAGCTTTTTTTATCTGTATGAATCAATAAAAAAAATTAATCATAAAAAATAATAATTCTTCTTTGTGTTTTTCTCTCCTATGGGAGTTAGCAGAAATTTTGAAATGGTACACCTGACCAAATCAGTACAGTACTTGTAGTGCTATAAAGAGGTCATGATAATAGTATAAGTAGTCACTAGTCGTAGCTGAATTGGAATTGGAAACAGAACAATGCTGTGGAAAGCCATGAGAATTTAGGACAAAAAAAATCAAGTTTTGTAGGAGGAATGCTGGGGTAAGCTGGACATGCAGTATGACTGGACGGCTTGGTGAAGGGAAGAGAACCCACAGGCTGGATCCAGTTAAGAGGAATATCAGGAAACTCCCCCCTCCTCACCCAGGACCACCCCTCCCAGCTCCCTCTTCCTGCCAAAACTCAGCACACTTCCTCTGCAGCGATTGGGATTCCCACCTGGGACATTCCATCCATGATTTGTGCCTGGTGCTCTCCCTCTCGCTCTCGCTCTCTCTCTCTCTCTCTCCCTCTCTCTCTCTCTCTCTCTCTCTCTCTCTCTTTATTTTATTTTTCTTTTTATTTACAAAATGTACATATTACAGATGTCCGCTCTAAATGAAGGTATCCCTTTTGTGGTCAAAGTAATTCCATGTTTTTGCCAACATCTCAAAGCCCTTGTGGGGGAGTTTGTTATTTTGCACTCTGACCACTAGAGGTCACTATATCACAAAGCAAAATGGTGCATCGCATGTTATCAGTTACGATATAGTTTGTTAGATGGAGTATCAGGGACGCGCTGTGCTGTCATTCCATTCACTGCGTGCTACTTGTGTTTTTCCAACACAAAACAAGTGGCTCTCCACGTACTGATAATGAAGATAGTTCCTGTCCCCTCAGATCTCGCAAAAAGCTAAGAAAAAAAACATTATCTTATTGAAATTAGCTCAATGAAATGACAGAGGAGTGAATGGTACATGCGCATGAATGTGCAGGGACTCATAAGAAGGCTGAAAATACCAGGTTTCATGACTTTGTGTTTGACCTTTTCGGAAAACGAGCTAATCCTGGGGTATAATAGACTCTGCTACAGATATGGAAAACGGCTGCTCCGTTATCTGAGTTGCCGTGGAGACCATCAGAGAGCACGCGCCCGGTGAAGATGCCGCCTTATTAAAAGGGGAGCTTGTGTATATTGGAAAAAGGGGCTTTTTGTCATAAGTGTCACTCACATTCACGGCGTTCCCCTTTCGATTGTAAATGGAAACCTGTCTCTTTTCTCAAAAATAACAAAATTCACTCCTGAGTACGGTTAAGCAGAAATTCATTTTTGAGCACAGAATGGACCTATCAGTAATCTGTAGGCCTACAGCCCAACGTCCTTTCCCAACTAGAGCTAATCACATCAGCCTTTCCATAATTAACTGCACATACTGTATGCTCATTTAGTGAAACAATACATAAGCCTCATGTATGCATGGATAAAAGCTTTTAGAAACTAGGTAAATAAACAAACTATAGGCTACTAGTAAGAGAGTCAATGTAAAGGGTTCAGTTCAAGTCTTCTGTCAGCGAAAGAAATGATCAGAATTTAAATGCATTTTAAATGCATCTGATGCATTATGACGTCCACACATTCACGACACATAATTTAATAAATTAACTTAAGCCGAAGTCAACATTATGAAACAGGATCACTGCTGTTTTGAAGCCTAATGGACGGGTTGATAAAGGCTATGCAATTACAAAACATCAAACAGACGGCTTCTCCACTCCTGAACTTTAGCTAAAATTGAACTGGTGAGATATAGTGTATAGAGTTTAAAGCATTACTTAGATAAAACTACTTTATTTTTAATATCTTGGGAAATTATTAAAGGAATATTCTGGGTTCAATACAAGTTAAGCTCAATTTTAAGCTCAATATTGATAACCTCAAAATAAAATAAAAAATAGTTTACAGGTAGGCACTAATAATGGAAGTGAATGGGTTGTATAATTGAATTTAACTTAACGTAGAAAAGGTTAGAAAGCGATTTTATCACACTAAATCATATTAACACGCACATTGTTCACGACTTTAAAAACCATAACTATTAGCCTTCACGGTCTGGCCCCATTGACTTCAATTTGAGGTGCCTCACTGTAACCATTTTTTTTATTATTATTATTTTTTAAAGAAAAAGAGTGACAAATCGAAATAAAATTTTTGTGGTGAATAATATTAGGCTATGCCACTAATGCTGTCAACTGAGCTTAACTTTTATTGAACCATTACAATATTAATTTAAAGGTTATTATAAATGGTTAATTAAAGGGATTTGTAGTGTACAGAAAAGTAGCCTAAATGTAACGTGAAGACACTTTCAGCTTTATATCCGTAAAATGCCAAGTGTTTTCAGCTGTATGTCTTTCATTTAATTGATCGGACTATTGATTTTATTCCCCATATGATAGGCTACTGCTGATGTCAACTAGATAAAGAGGACAAAACACGTGTTTGGATGAAACGAGCTAATTTCTCAACTAATTCAACACGTTACTGATCTAATGACAAGACAGAATAATCACACAGATACCCATCAACAGTACTATAATATAAATGATAATGGCTGTATTGATATGTTAAACGTGTATACCCAGGTCCGTCCACTGCTCAAAACACCAGCTAATATTGGCCTGAACACGTTAAATGTGTAAATATTTCTCCTTCGGGTAGCCTATCTGTCTCTATCACCCCCATGCGATCTTCCCCCTCAAATGATGCATTAGATGCAGTGAATGTATTTGTTGTGGCGGTTTGAAAAGGCGCCGATAATCTGGGGGAGAGAGATAAGGAACACCAATTTATTCAGCGCCACTTTGGACCCTGTTTCCAGCCTCGCTCGGTCCTGACATCTCCGAGCGGTAAACTGATAACGATTAGGCCATTTATTATCTTCACAAAGAACAAAGATTGCCTCACGCCGATGAAATATTACCCCCGGTAATAATCGGAAAGAGAGGGCCCTGGCATCTGATGCATGCATATATAAATAATAACGTTAGAGCTCTGTTCAAAAAAAGCTATAGAAATGATGAGAATAATACTCTATAAGAAAAGAAAAAAAGAAAACTATAAAAATACTTATTTTACCTAAATGTGCCTATTTAAAAAAATAAACAGGCTAATAATAATAATAATAATAATAACTTTCAATTTTATGATGCTGCCAAAAACGATGTGTTATCAAAATGAATTAATAACTGTCTATAGTTATTAGAATAACTATACTAACTATTTAGAATACATTACTCATTATGGCATAGCCTAAACTAGTTTTTGAGGATAAATTAGTCACATTCTAGCACTCTGACGCAGTGAGAACTCCGACTCACAGACAGCTCTGCACGCGCTGCTTCTTTGATGGACAACGTGAAATGGAAATGTCACCGTGTCTGTCACAATGTGCACTGCTGGAAAGGAGCAGGCGAGCTTAGTAGCCCGCCTTTATTAGTCTAAAGTGTTTTTTTTAATGCGCTGGAGATGCAAGCTTGTGACTGATAAGCCCTTATCTCGCACACATCATGAGTGAGTATCTTCTGCTAGTTAGATTGCAAAGCTCCTGTAAGCCCAGCACCTAGTAGGCTACTTTAACGCCTTAACATGATAATAGAAGCATTAATTATTACACACAAACTAAATGTTATATAACACTTTTAGATTCAAAATAATACTAATTATATAATATTAATAATAAACATTATATAACATTATTATTAGGCTATTATTGTTGTTGTTATTATTATTATTATACAGTCGTAACACAATTAGCCTTTTTATTTTGTATATACTTTTTCTTTGTTTTCCATAAATGATGTTGTCAAACTGTTCATTTAACACCCTTATTAACCTTAATTTAACATTTTATATAGAATTGTTCATAGAAACGTCTTATGCATCGTTACAGGCATGCATATATTCAAAACAAAGTACTTATTTCATAGTAGAAAGAATATTATCTTGTGAAAATTATTTGAATAAAATGTGGTTATAGGCTTCAACAAGACATGCTGACTCAGGCATGTCTTGAAATCATCCACATATTGTTTTTTTTTCTTTCTTATAACTGATGCACTTAAATAGCAATTGTTAAATATTATTAACGATTAATTTTTCTTGTCCAGAGAGAAAGTTTCAAACACTTGCCGGATATCCAGTCACCGATTAGTCAAACACTTGTATCTCTCTTTAATCTGTTATTCCATTCTTATTGATAAGTACAAGACAAAGTGGAAAAACAAGGAGTTTGTAGAATTTTGATTTTTATCATATGGCTAATCCTTGGCCAAACTAGGCCCGCTATTTCAGAACTCTGGTAGGCTATTAAGATACTGTTTTGAATCCCTCCCCGCTCCTGGTCTCTTGAATGAAAACAAAACAATAGCTGGCAATGGACATTGTCATTTTGATCATTCTATATGATGAAATTAATTCTGTCAGAGTTCACTCCTCTCGCGCTGTCTTTGTGCGCGTGCACTCGTGGGGGAACCCGGGCGCGAGAGGCTGGAACTGCACCTGCCCTTACTGATCCGCAGCACGCGAGCCCACGGTCTCGTGCCAGAGATTTATCGAGGCTTTGCATGTTTTAAAAGTTGGTGTTATGTATGAGAGAGAGTTAAAACTGGGTGGGTTGGGGGAGGCAGGGTCGACCGCAACTTCAAAACATTTTATAGACAAGATCGGGCAGAAATAGAATTAATTAATATGGGAAGCCTAAAGGCGTCTCATATTAAAAGTAGCGAAATATTTACATATTCAAAACAGTCACGCAAACACATCTGCAAAAGCAGTGATTAAATGAGGAGGGTGCCATTTTTAACGTGCACACCACAATCCAGCATTACTGCTACACCCTAAGCTAACTATTTAGAGCAGTTGCCATTTATAATTATTTACGGCAATTTAACAATTTATCTTCCCAATCTCAAAAAAGAAATCCAATTCCAATTCTTGGACATAGGTACAAATCTTCACAATAAACCGTCTATGCTTTCAGGGAGGTCACAGAGTTGTAGCAAACTCATTTTGACCGATTTAAAGACTGCGTGTTGTTTCGCAATTAATTGAGTTTCAGCTTCAGCATAGCTTTTAACCATCAAGGCACGACCCGGAAGACCAGATTGGCTGACGCACGGCTTCGTTGTAGCAGCCCACTTTGTGCCTAAAGTTTCCCTGTTTCCAGAGGGAGAGAGAGAGAGACATTGCAAGTCACCGAGGACAGACCATCAGCGAAAGCATTCTGGAAGGGCGCTGAATATATGAGAAGGTTGGCATTGCCAGCTAGAGTGGATTTTGAGAGAAGGCGACGACTGTGCTCGGAGCTTCATTGTTTCGCAAAGCACAACGAATCACCTTTACTCTTCCCTCAAAGAAGGAGCCACATTTGGCCCCAGGACACATTTCTCTCTGGAGCGAAATGTCAGGAGGAGAGAGCATAATCATAAACACTGGTAAGATGCGTTTTGTGCAGACTATCATTCGACACAGTGAGCGCAAAGTCGAGTAATACGGACAGATTATTCACGCGTTTTATCGAGGTATTTATGTAAAGGATTGTTAGCCCCGAATGGGATGATTATGATGTTTTATGTGGCTCATTCATATTTCTTTTAAAATATGAGCATTGTTTGTTTTTATTTTATTGCCGTTGTAAATGGTTAATAGTAAAACACTAAATAAAATTAATTAATTGTATTGATTTAACGAAACTGAACGCTTATTAAGCTTATTAACAGCAAAAATAATACTAATAATCACATTTTAATATTATTTGTATTATTATGTTATTATTATATTAATACATCGTTCTATCATGTTAAAATTAAAAAAGTCGTTTAATGTTTTGTATGACTGCACGGACTAACAATAGGCAAAAATTGTTACACGTTTTTCATATTGGACTTTTCAATAAAACGAAATCTTTAAATAGATATCCAGATTTCAGCTATGATTTTTTTTTTTTTTTTTATGTCGCCTATCTATTTACTTATTTAAAAAAAATATAAAAATGCTTTTAAAATGTTTGGGAAATACTGAAATATTTCGTCTTTGTAGCTAATAGATTTTAAAATAAATGCTAAAAAACAAAATGCAATGCCACAAACGAAAATTACGAATGCCACTACTCATTCCACAATGTGTGCAGAATACATACGGCATACAATATAATATAAATAAATGCTGAAATGTAAGCCTTTGTGATGATGTGACTTTAATATTCAGCATATCTAACGACCTCAAGAACACAAAGGCTACATGTTACGAACATTTAAAGTAGACTCATTTTCAGCAACATCCTGCTTTCCAAATAAAAACGACGTTTCTCTCTAATGATTATAAATGGGAAAGAGGAGAAGCGTGTTGAGGAATTAACTGTTTCAAGAATACCGCAAGGACGACCTACATTAGCCCACCTGTACTGTTTATTTAAATCATTGACTCCAAGAGCTGTCAACCACAAAAAGAGGGCGGGCGCGCTGTTATCACCCTTCAGATTTATGACTGCCACTGTGCCACAGGATCATTTTCCGACTAAACTAAGGACATCACTCAGAGCAAGACTTTTTTACCCAGTAAGTCAGCATGCAAAACCTATTACAACAAACAAAAAACAAAACATCACTTGCTGGTAATGCAAAGAATGGCTTGCTTTAAAATAATGTGAATTGTTGCTTTAAATGAAAAGAGGATGAAACGCTCTGCTACCAATCCCTGTTATCCATGCTTCAGCAGAGGACAGGGGCCTTGTGACTTTGCCTGTGCTTGTGTCTGCCCCCGAGTGCCCTGTCACAATCTAATTACCCGTGAGTAAAGGACAATACCGCTTCAGCTGGTCTGTGTCATTCCCCCTATATCCCAGTGCCTGCTTATCTTCACAGACCCTTCTGTGCCGCTCTCTGCCCCCTCCTGCCCTCTTTTAACCCAACGGAGAATGATAAATGTGCGGTGAGGGAACGAACGGGCAAACCCATTTCACAGCACCTGTTTATTAAGGGATTGATTACCTCCTTTTTCGCAGAGCTTTCTTTCACCGATTTGTCCAAGCTTTCTCCATTATTTTTTTAGACGCAATTAAATCAAAGCGAAGTAATGTGGCATCACAAACGTGATGTCACTGTCATACATGGTTAAACCACAACGTGTGTTAAGGTCTATTTTCATACATGCACATATATTCATAAGCGCGTACATTTAAAGAGGAGTGTAGTCAACTGTATCATCATGGCCGCTTGGGTTAGAACCCCCAAAAGACAGAACCCTGAAGTAATAACCCCAATCAAAAATGCCAAGTCCCTATAAGAAGACAGTCCCTTTTATTTCAGCATTGCGACCAACTGGATTACCACAGGCATTTGGTTCAGGAATTCTCAAATGAATATTTAGTCATGCAGGTGTACGGATCCAAGGGCCGTCATTAGCATTAAAGGAATATCTCGGGCTCACTACAAGTTAAGCTCAATCGACAGCATTTTTTAATTAAAAAAATTCGATAAAAGCACAAAAATGGTTCATTCTTCTGTTACAATTCATGTATTATTTGAGCTGAAGTAATAAGTTATTTAAATCATCAGTGTTAGTCATTTTAGGATTTGTTGACATTACATCGTCATGGCAACGAAGTTGTAAAATTGGATATATCTTTACACAGAAGAGGTTAGTAAGTGATTACACTAAAATCACGTTAACACGTATAATGGTGTCTTGTTGCTATACTTTTGAAACAGGTAGTATTTTAAAATGAACGGCCTCGTTCACTTCCATTGTAAGTGTCACACTGGAACCCAGATGTTTTTAAAAAAAGGAGGGGCAAGTCAAAATACATTTTTGTGGTAACAATATTATGCCACAATGATGTTGATTGAGCTTAACTTGTCTTGAATCCAGAATATTCATTAAGGCCTGGTTGTGATGCACAATAGCGTGTAATGTTTCTCATCTACAATTTCTGAATTATTATATAGCTTTCAATCTGCTATAAAGCCACTATGACTACGCGAACTACCATTTTTAGAAGCTGTAGGCATATATATATATATATATATATATATATATATCAGCTTCCACTTATTTCTGAATAATCCGATATTGTAGCTACCTTATTCGATGTAGGCCTAAGTTTGTAAAATGCATGATTACACAGCAAAAACCGAGAGTCATATTATACTGTACATTTGAATTTGTTCGCTTCAGGCTGCCATGTCTCTTTGTGCTGTGTAGGGCCCCTGACCAGAATCCAGTGTATTAAATTATTTTGTATTTGCCAATTTTGCAAAGTCGTTGTAGCACGTCAAAATAATCTCTCCCTCTCTCTTCTTTATTTTTTACCGAAATTCTGTGACGTCAAGTCACGGCGTCAGATTGGCGGCCGGTAGGGCCTCTGAGCTCGCGCTTCAATTATTTCCTGTCAATCATTATTGCTTCAGAGTAGCGCACGCTGACTAAAATCCTCCTACTTTAAATAAAAACATTATCAGAGAGAATGTACATTTGTTTCGAATCAGGTATAAATCTATTAAAAAAATTAACTAAAATAAATATTTTTTCTGTTGTAACTCATTTGTCACAGGCCTGCAAGTGTTAACTCTATTAAGAAAATAACCTGCTAGAGAGTGATAAACTATCCGCAGCACCCCGATGGTCAAGTTTATCCTGTGTTTCACAAAAAGTGATCTCTTTGATTGATCCGTCCAAACAAGCTAGTTGAATGAATAATTAATACACACAAAGCGTTGCTACAAGTTATAGGCCAAAGGTAGCAGGAAGCAGCTTTCCACGAGCGTATGTAGGCCTATACATATACTTGGGCCAAATATTTAAAGAAAAATGATCCATCCGAAGATATTCAAGAGCGTAAAACACTGTAAAACAAAACATCTCATAGCCTACACAAGACATATTTTAAAGGCATCATTTAAGATTCTCGTATTAAAGTATGTATCGTTGCATGACAATAGCAGGGGTGAAATTAGGTATAAGTTTGGTCAGTATTTGACATTGAGATGCCACCTGAAATCACCATATTTGCAATTACCGTTTATTAAGACAAAATAATTTAAAAACCTAATATTTTTGTTGTTGTTGTTGTTGTTGTTCTTGTTTTTTGCACGTAACAGACACGCATAATTAATTCTAGGGGTTAAAACTGTAACAGTTTAGTAAACCCTGTGACCAACCTGAATCCACAGTTTATCTAAACGCTTATCAAGCTAATTGGCGACGTTCTGTCTTTCTGCCTGCGGTGGGCACGTCTGCTGCTTGTTTTACCACGAGATAATTGTAAGCAAGAATCAACGAAGCTGCCCTAATGGCCACCAATTGTCTCTATTTGGACCTGCCCACGCGACCTCTCGGCACCACCGATAAACAGGCCCACTATTAATATGCAAAGTTTGATCGCTTGGATCAGCATACAAAGACAGTGTTTTCACAAGAAGAATGTGGCGACAACTAATTAAAAACAATTAGACGCACGAGAACAAAAGGCCCCAATTTAGAGACCATAAAATACACCTCTCCAATTAATGCCTGAGGTTCTAGGAATTGTTTTTGTTTGCATTAGGTAGGCCTATATATTGCGTTTGACACTTCAGTGTTACAGGTTTTGTTGTTTTAAGCAAATGTTAATAGTCACGCAACAGGTCCTTCTTTTGTATAAACCAATCATATAAATAAATTAGTTAGAAAAGTTAATAATCATCCGCAATAGACCATTTATGCATCAATAGAGAAAATTTAAGATTTTGTATTCATTAATTTCAGAGCAAATACAATGAGCACATCATCGAATGTATTTTTATGGTTTATCTAAATGTATAATAATAATTAGTATTATTATTGCTGTTGTTGTTCAACGCAAAAGACAAATCCCTTCAATAATTTTTGTCAAACGATCTGAAGAGCCGTAGGCCATTAAGACCATTAAGACTTCAGACTCGCGTTCTTAATTTCAGGACCTTCTGCGCTGTTAGTCTTTGAGTAAAAAGACGACATTATCAGACATAATCAACGTGAAGCTCTAATAAAGGTAAAAGATTTCAATAAATTGCTCCGCTGAATGATGAGCCTCTCAGCTCTCTCTTGATAGTCGCCGTGGCAGATTGGAAAGCATGAAGTCCGAGCCAATGGCGGTGAGCGCGATCTACTATTGGTTAAGAGAAAGATCACTGCCAACCCGTGACTCCGCCCATGTTAGTAAGATATGGAATCTACTGGCGCCAGTTCCGACAGTACACAGGCACAATTCATTAATGAAACTTCGCTCCGCTTCAGACAACCGCAGAGTTCTTAGGGAGAGCTTTAACAATTGGCCTGCAGACAGTGCAAGCAGTGCCGAATTACGAATGTCAACAGACATCTTGAGGATTAACATTCTTTGAAAAGGACTAACACGGGATAAAATAAACAGTGGATTGAAGTGCTGAAATGCTACTTTGCGCAGTAAGTATCCGTCGATGGCTGTTTTAAATTGAGTGCGGTTCAGCATGCAATGCAGTTGTTAAATTTACAGGTTGTCAGGTTTACACTCTTTTGTGTGTTAAAGTGAGATGATTATGTTTTACGAATTTATTAGATATTTTCACGATCCTTAGATCTATCAAAAGCACTCTCGTACGGTACTTAAAAGTTAAAACCTATACTAAATAATTTATTATTCTTTTGCAGGTGTTCCTGAGGATTGTTGAAAGAAAAGAAGAAGGACGTATATTCCCCAAAATTAAGGGCATTTGCAGAAAGTGAATAGGGCATAACCAACAGAAGTTTTTTCCCCCCTTTTCTTTTTTTTTTTTAAGTTAAATACAGTAGGCTAATTACAATTTTTTTTAACAATCTACGGTACCATAGTGGTCTTCTGGGGTCTGTTAGAATCCAATACGTTTTTAGTAGCATCTAGCAAACGTTTCGAAACATTTTCTAAGAAAGGGCCCTTTAGACATGGAGGTTGCGGCCGATCAGTCTCGGTGGATGGCCCATCATCACGCGGTACTCAACGGCCAGCACCCAGAGTCCCATCACCACGGGCTTACACACAATTACATGGAGCCCATGGCGCCTCTTCTGCCCCCGGACGAGGTGGATGTGTTCTTGAATCACTTGGACTCGCAGGGCAACCCCTACTACTCCAACTCTCGGGCCAGAGTCTCTTACGGACAAGCGCACGGTAGGGTGCTGCTTTAAGTCTAATTTAATCTCATTTGAAGGACCATTTTTCTTTGATGGTATATAACACTTTTCCATATCTCATGTAAATATTTCAGGAAATATTATATTGCAGTAAATTGCATGACATGTTTTGGTCGCAGTTTACAGTTCATGTTACTGTTTATTTATTTAGGTACATGGTGATACTAATACACTGATATAAAATATTTAAATATTTGTGTAGCTGCTTCAAATAATACTCTTAGGCTACTACAAATTCCAATAAATTAGGCTTTTGGTAAACACTAATGTAAAATCGAGAGAAATAGACTGTTTAGTTTCCTTGGTTGTTTGTAACTGTTGTTTGGCCCTGATGACTCTGTTTATGCCTATTTTTAGTCAGTTGCTGTTAGTGTATGTGGGTAAAATTGAAAGACGTATGTGTTATTTACTCTCGCTGGCTGTAAGGTGAACCGTGTGGCCTATAAAGGCGGGTCTGTGTCCCATGGTTGAGACGTCTTGATTATTTTACAACGTTTATGTTAACAGTATCTCATTGTAAATACACGCTTATACACGCATGTTTGTTGTGTGCAAAACCATCAACGCTGTGTAAACAATTAGGCGAGCAAAGGGATGACAATAGTGTATTCGGAAATTTTTGATATCATATTTCTGTACTGCGTGGACTGTCATCTCCACGAGGTATGTGTTGAAATGTAAGGATAAGAAGAAAGAGAAAATGTCCAGCGAATGACTTGATGAGGAAATGGAAGTTCGTGTCAGGGAAAGAGAGAGAGAGAGAGAGAGAGAGAGAGAGAGAGAGAGCGTGTGTGTTGGGGGGGTTTCAAGGCACTTCCCGGATGCCAAATCATAACGAAAAAATCCTGATTTACTTCTTTGTTTAAGTGTCTAATTTGTGCGAAGAACATCCTGTAGCGAGAATGCTTTCTAGGTTAACAATCCGTTAAGTTATAGGCTAGTGTTTCGCCTTTGTGAGCAAATTTTACGTCTCTATTTCTTAGGGAATAAAGTGCGTTTTTATTGCGAAAATCACGTCGAGACTGAACAAAAATATTAAGCGCTCGCTATCTATTTGAACAAAGACTAGACTGAAGGTTAAATCTGCATTGTTTTATCAGTGTTGCATAATTTACATTTAGGACACTTTTATTTGCCCTCAATGTCGAGTTTGTATTGTTCGAGTACAGAGTCAACAGGTGAGAGTCAGACTTGTTTGAAATGTCGTAGGCTGGTGCTTTAGCATAAAAAGTTATTTCAAAGGAAATACAATATGTTTTGTCATGTCGAATTGGGCTTTATGTTTGTTTCTGTCCTCTATTTCTCAGCTCGTCTTACGGGAAGTCAGGTCTGCCGACCACACCTCATACACAGTCCCGGTATTCCGTGGCTGGACAGCGGGAAGGCAGCGCTCTCCGCCGCCCACCACAACGCCTGGGCGGTCAGTCACTTCAGCAAGCCCGGCCTACACCACGCTAGCGCCGGTTATCCGTGCAGCAGCAGCTCCAGCACCGCTCCCGTTTCCTCCCTCACATCCGCAACCCACTCCAGTCCGCACCCCCTCTATAATTTCCCCCCAACCCCTCCGAAAGACGTCTCACCCGACCCTGGTCCTTCTTCCCCGACATCCACCACTACAAGAATGGACGAAAAGGAGTGCATTAAGTACCATGTGTCCATAGCTGATGGGATGAAAATGGAGGGATGTAGCCCTCTCCGGGGAAGCCTTGCAATGAGTGCCCAAACACCGTCCACGCATCATCCCATCCCAACCTACCCGACATACTCTCTACCCACGCCGCACGAGTACGGCGGCGGTCTGTTTCACCCGGGTACTCTCCTCAGTGGATCAGCTTCCAGTTTCGCACCTAAATGTAAAAGCAAGACGCGATCGTGCTCAGGTGAGTTTCATAAGTTCTGAATCAGTGTTATTTTAGTTAACAGGCCTATTTAGAGACACTCGCACTGGGTTAAGAGAGGAATTTTTTCAACAAAGCCATTGTAAGTAATTTTTTTGTACATGTATTATTTACATTTTAAATGCACAATTAGTGAGGATATGGGGATTTGTTTATTGTATAGCATTTAAAAATTATTTGGCCAAATACACAGGCATTCCCAGTGTTTTATTGGTGCAGAAATAGTTGTTTAGTCTCCTTCAGTATTTTTCCCAGTGCACGATCACATCTTTTCTTCTCAACGTTTTTAGTCTTAACGGGAGTTTTACTTATATATTTATCTATGATGAGTTCGACCGTCAATTTAGCAATCTCACTCGAAGCAATTCTAGACATCAAAGATTATGTTATGACTTTTTTTAGTACCAGCACTTTAAATAAATAATTTCGATAAGAGAATACTTTCGAACAATTAATGATTCAGATATAAGAAACACCATCCTATAACGTATCAGTGATGTTTTAATGACCTGATTAACATTATATATATACACACACACGCACAACACACACAAATAAATGTGGAGGGGAAGTTTTTGGCGAGGTTGCAGTCGTTATCAATTAATACACGTCTTTACAAAGATTAGACTTTTATTTTATTTATTTATTTTTTGCTTGTTGGTCCATTAATATGAATGATTTCATTTGTTGGCGGGTCTACTTCTTGCCTCACGCCATGTTTTCCTTTAAATTGAGCCTTTATTGCGTTTAAAACTACGATGAGTCACGACGCGCTGGCTCCAGTCATATCCTGTATACCTTCTGCTGAGCAAATCACGACATGCTCCCCACTCCGCCCTCCCACGACCCCAATACAAACAAAATCCCGGCGGGACAAGCCTTTACAGGCGACAGGACCCTGCTGTTTTTGTGCACGACCTCAGCCTGTTGCACTGCTCAAGAACAAGTATTATTATTAATAATATAATTGTTACTTATAACACTACATCACAGAGACAATCTAATACAGATAACTATAGAATGTGCTCTACAAATGAATTACATATTAAGTAGCTACACAATGTTCATTATTATTGCTCATTACTTATGTAGCAATACAATAACACAAATAGCTACTGTAATGCAAAATGTGGCTTTATAATATATTTTATTGTAAAAATATTTTAGCTAACATCTAAATTTGGCAAAACTATATTTGCAATAGTATTACAAGAAAAAGTTTGTTGGAGAAAGGAACATTTTTGAAGGCTTCATGATGAATGCTAACAGCATAGCAAATTAGAATTGATTTTAGCTGGAGTTATCTAAAGTATAAACAATCAAGCCAATCTTACAAGATGAGCACTGAAAGAAAATATTTATCTAAACAATTAAAAAAAATCAGAAATGACAAAGTTTCATCCATAAAGAAATTATAAATATAATTGCAAATATAATGATTTGAAAATAACACTCAATATTACTATTAATTTAGGCAAACCTTTATTAACTGAAATCATTAATGCCACACCTTTGTGTCTCAGGGATATTTTCACACAACGTTCCCAGCACCAAGTTTCAATACAGTCAGAACATGAGCAATACTGAAAACGACTGCATCACATTCACTTTATAAGATTGTCCATTGTCCAGGGTTGATTCTTTTCTCTGGTCAGTGTGGGACAGCAACTGTCTCACATTATAATGTAAATAATAGAGATGCTCGGGGGAGAAAGGAGGAAAATTATTTAAATTATAGCACCAGGCCCTTTCCAGCAGGTTAGAAGGCTTTACCCTGGAGTGACACCTGAGAATAGGACAAGCTTGGACACCAAGGGTGGTTGATAAAGATGAGTGGGTGTGTAAAACATGCAGTTAACTCACATTCTTAATCACTGCTCTGTCCTTAAGTTGTCTTGAAAATGCTGTAGCAAAATGGAATAATGTTTGGTGTTAAGTGACAACATTGTGAATGCTTTCTGTAATAGATAAGTAAAAAGGTTTATATGTAAGTTTATATATAAGAGCACAACTGCACAACTGCTCACATTATCATGCTGTGTGAAACATATTATTTCATACACAAAGACATGCACATGTAATGCAATGCTGTTTTTGAACTGGCATCCAGCACAGATGAGAAATTCCAATGACATTACCGTCAATGTGAAAGTAATAATAGATGTTGCTAATTAAGGTTTTTCTTTTCTTTGTTCATTCTGTGCCTATTCATGACCCAATATAACTATTGTAAATGGAGTTTGAACCTCTTAATTATATAAATTTCCCTTTGCTTTTCTTCACTTGAATTCTGCACAGAGGGGCGTGAGTGTGTGAACTGCGGAGCCACCTCCACCCCACTGTGGCGGCGGGATGGAACGGGCCACTACCTCTGCAACGCGTGTGGCTTGTATCACAAGATGAACGGCCAGAACCGGCCCCTCATCAAGCCAAAGCGCAGACTGGTGAGTAGATAGACTTCCAGAATTCCCTCAATTCCAATCACAATTAGAAAGAGGGCTAAATATGAGTACAGAGCAGAGAGCCTGAGCACAATTCCAGGAAAGTTATATTTTCCCTATAATCTTCCTGGAATTGTTTGTCGCCCTCACCCCCTGGTGATCCCCTACTCTGCCTGTTACAATTCTGCTACTATTGCTATTGTTACTGCTATCATTATTGCTTCTAGTTCTGATAGCGTCACTGATACCAATGCCCATGCCGGTACAATTATTACTACTCCACACTGAGTGAAAAACAGCATGCTTATCGACCTGTTGTCACACCAGTGCCTGAGCGCATCTGTTTGTTGGAGCTTGCTGTACTTTTTCTGGGGGCGTTTAGAAAGCCACATGTCCTTGGTTTTGTTTTGCAAGGCTTGTGTATGATTCTGGTTGCATTTTAGACCCACTGCCAGCTTATGATTCTCTCATTTCATCTCCATAGGATAAGAGTAATATATGATTTTTGCTTGTTTGATTTTTCCTTGATTATTTTTTTTTTTATCTTGATAACTTTTTGTATTGAGATGATTGATAGAAAACAAAACAAGTGTATAGTTTTAAATTCCACTGTTTGTTTTTGTGTTTTACCCATTGAGAGATCAAAAATTAAGATATGTGAAAAGCCAAACTTGATTACTTTTGTTATTATTGTGCAATTTTTCATATACAGCTTCACTCTATGCATTTAGTAATATATAAACCTGATAAATAGTTGGAGATAAATGCTGAGACCCTAGGCTAGAGGAATTCATTTGATTTAAAAGGTGACAATTTATCAAAAATCAACATTCTATGAAAACATCTGACTCTTAAAGAACATAAGAATGATAATTTTGCAGACTGTAGCAACATTTTCTTTTCACATAATCTTATTTTTTATATTTTATTGGGTGAAACTCTATCTCTTTTACTCTGTTACAGAGTCATTTCTCACTTTATGTGATGTAATATTATCATAGAGATTAGTTTGAAAACCCAACAATGTGTATAATTGAGTGAGACTGTCTTTTTCTATCAGCCATGTGTCATAATTTAATTTTCACTAGGCTAAGTGACCATCAGAGTGTAAATATAAGTGTCTCAGAGGGAATCTTATTTTCACTTTTGTAAAGGAGACACTTTCATAGCACGAGAACAACGAACCTTATACAGAATAAAAAATATAGAGTGACATATTCAAAGAGGATTTGAAAGAAGATTGAATTGTTAGACTTTAATAACCAATTATGATGTTTATTATCTTTATTATTTTTAGTAGTTGTAGTTGTAACACAGCTGTTCCAACATTTCAGTTTTTCTTTTCTTTTTACTTTTTTGTTGTTTTTTCTTTCTTTCTTTCTTTCTTTCTTTCTTTCTTTCTTTCTTTCTTTCTTTCTTTCTTTCTATATGTTCTCATGAAGAAAAAAGGCCACAGGGTTTTCCATGGAGTCAATGTGCTGGCCCATGCTTTTGCATTTTGGTCTGAAGTGTTTTCAGAGCGCTGTTCAAAGGCCATCCAGTTGTTTCCTATCCGGATATCTGCCCGGGCCCGATAAGGAAGCCAGGCTCCCGGGTGTTTCCGTCTTTAACAAACCCGGCTGAATTTTCTCTGGCCTCGGCAGGCCAAAATGACATCTACTGTAAAGCGATTATCAGAGCACTATGTGTGAAGGGGCTGGGGCAGGGATTGGAAAATAAATGGATTCATACTCTTTGCTCTCTTGTTTGTCATGCTCGACTGGCGCTGAGCTGGAGTATCGGAATGTGTTTTTGTTGTCGTCTGCGTTTTGTTTAATTTTACTCTTGCCAGCGTTTTTATTTAGAGCCTCGGTTTTGCAAAAGTTTTATAGGAATAGCTAATTATGTAAATGCATAGGCTACAATATATAGTTCGGACTGCTGGTGAATTACGTTGTAGCCTATGCTATAAATGTTTCTCATTATGTGTGAAAACTTGATACGTAATGGGTAAAAACGAACAGAGAATTTATTAACCTTTGCAGCTGCCCCTCCCACTAAAGTGTTTGAGTCCCAACATCAAGGCGAGTAATGTATCGAAACGTAATACATTAACGTTCTGTCAAATATATTTTACGAACTGTGGCAGAATGTATTAGAAGCAGGAAAAAACAAAAAAACAACGATTTCATTATTGGGCACAGTTTTTTTCCTAATCAAAGCACAAATTGGAAAATTGAATTTACCTTGTTTAAATGCACAGAATCTATTTAATTAGCCCAAACACTGAGGCGACTCCCTTAAATAGATTTCATATGTTCAGAACGCATTTGCTTTAATGTTATTTGGGGATAGTTTTGAAATGCTGTCTAGTGGAGAGTACACACTGCAACAGTGAGTCATAATATTCGTCACTCCATCAGATTCTTGTCATGAATGCATTTAGGCTACTTCAAACCAAAACCCATGTAATCCCTGTTTGATATTGTGGAGAACAGAAACTGAGAAATTAAGGTCCATTCGACAATAATATTAAAGAAAACGAAACAAGAAAAAAAAAAAAAACATATTTGATTAACAAGCCATAAGCAAGATAGGCCACAATGTTGCATCTTGGCCAATCACTGTCTTCTATTTTACGACTTCAAACGCGACGTGTCCAATCAGAATTCAGGCCTACAGTTGGAAATGTCCGTTTTATAGGCTAATGCAACTCTTAAAAAGTGCAAGGGGGACTTATAAAGAAACTGAAAATATTTCTAAAATATCTACGAATTTAATACCAACAGAAACATCATAGATATTTTACTTTTGTACACAGTATTTATATTCTGTCATTCTTGTCTTTATACAGTCTGCTGCAAGGCGAGCCGGCACCTGCTGCGCGAACTGCCAGACAACCACGACCACCCTGTGGCGGCGCAACGGGAACGGTGACCCGGTGTGCAACGCCTGCGGGCTCTACTACAAACTTCACAACGTAAGAATTAAGAGCCGCAAACATTGAAAGTGACAGAAAAGTGGTCAAGTGGGCGGACAGCTCGTATGGATTTAAAACAGGGAAGAGTGAGTCCGGGTCGCAAAGCCGACTTTCCCTGTCAACCAGAACCCCTTGGCCGTTTTTCTTTTTAGATTAATCCAGCTTTGTTTCAGAGGAGGGCGTTATTCCCAGGAGGGACGCCAGGGCGGGTCTGCCATTCAAGATACGGCGTCAGTTATATCAATTCGGAGTTGTCTGGAACTAGCCTTTTAAATGTAAAGCTTGGCTGCGATCTCTATTTATCCGATGAATAAATACATTTCACATTAATGAAACAAGCGAAACAATGAAAAAAAAGAGAAAACGGTATTTCGTGACAGCTGAGCTGGTGAATGTGTTTTTCCTACTTGAAATTCAGCCCTAAATAGATAGCTAATATAGGCAACAGTATGCACTTTGTTGAATAATTTGTATAATATAGACTATAACATGTATACATAAATAGATGTTTATATAGCATCAAAACGTATGATCAAATAATAAAGTGATTATAATAAAGTGTTATCTAAATGTTTCTAAAGGAAATGTAAGGAAATATATTTTTTTGGAATAAATGTAATTTCCCACTTTGGCAAGCATAGGAACACTGTTGCAGCCTTTTTATAACTGCTGATGTGAAATCACCTCTCTGTTGCTATCATCATTAACCTATCATATCTCTCTTTCCCTGTAGGTCAACAGGCCACTTACCATGAAAAAAGAGGGCATCCAAACACGTAACCGCAAGATGTCCAGCAAGTCCAAGAGGAGTAAGCGATCCGGTGAGGGTTTCGAAGAGTTTTCCAAGTGCATGCAGGACAAGACCTCTCCGTTTGGCAGTGCCAGTGCTCTGGCAAGCCACATGCCACATATGGGCCACCTGCCACCTTTCAGCCATTCCGGGCACATGCTGCCCACACCGACTCCCATACACCCAACGTTCAGTCACCCTCACCATTCCACCCGCTCTCCTGTCTGGGCCGAACCTCACTGAAGTCCCACATTCTCACAGCATCCCCTCTACAGAGGCCTTGCATTAGCTTCTCCATACCGAACATCCCCATGCACCCCCTCCCCTCCTGTCAAGAAATCTTCCACATGGCGAGGGATGCGAAGAGGTTTGCGTTGGGTTAGTTCCTGGTTGGACACTGCTGAGGAAGGTGTCATCACATCAACGACCACGTCAACTTGTATAGAGGACGGTTTTACGCATTTAAAAACACCTTCTAATGGCTCACAAGATGCTGAGGATGCTCATAGACAGAGCAGAGGGTGAGACAGAGCTTTGTTTGCTTTTAGCTTCTCACTTTGGTACTGTCCTGAAAGAGAGGATGTGTTTTTACAGAATCATTGTGTGGCAGTTCTATTGAGGAAAGTCATTTCTGGACTTCTTAGATTTGGCTCTCTACAAGGACTCACTCTTACTGACTGTGTACATGAAGAGTCAAAGAGAGAGAGAGAGAGAGAGAGAGAGAGAGAGAGGGAGAGAGGGAGAGAGGGAGAGAGAGACAGAAAAGAGAGAGAACATTAACTTTATCCCCTTAACATGCTGGAATACACCCCCTTGGGCATGACTGCCTCTGAATGGACTCTATGGATACGACTTAAAAACAAACAAATGTTTATAAAGGTTAATTGTTATTATCGTTATTGTTATAATTGTTATTATGATAATTTATTTTCACTCTATCTCTTTTTTCGCTTTCCTCAGAGCACATTGTTATATTATAAATATTATTTGATTGTTATTGATGAAAATGAGCTGTACATTTTTATCATTTTCCATTACACAAATAAAGGAAATAAAGTTTTAATACTTAATAATTTCAATTAATCATTTGAGTACTTCCTTGCTAATGTTATGTGAAAGTAATGTTGATTTTACAGTCGCTACTCACTTTAATGGAGATGTTTCTGTGGCTTAAGACCGGTTTGATCATATATGTTTGCGACTCGAGGGCATTATATTTCCCCGCAGTCACTGTAGTTTAATATGAGAAACATACACAAATGCCAAAACATGCATGAGGCCAAACACAAACACACCCAAGCACTCAGATACGCTGCTGTTCTATATACTAAGTGTCAAATGGAATTTCATGTAGACATCTCTGAGCTCTTAAATTTAAGCAATATCAGATGCACACGCTAAGGGCCTAAAGTGGAGTTACCTTTGCTAAGACGGCAGCTGGTGAAGAAGGGGAATTCTGAGGCATATAAGCCCCTGGGTGCTTCGGTCTGACCCAGACAACGGGACAACCCCAAAACACTGGTTGAGAAGGGGGTTCCAACCGCACATAAATAACGGCATACACAGAGCCATTTACTGTACAGTACATAGTTAGAAGGATGAATCTGATGTCCTAGCATCCTCCTTTTCATCTGACCTACTCAACCCTCCACATTTTGCTTGTCCGTCTGGAGCTAAATGAAAAAGTTAGCAAAAGGACAGTGGGTTTTTGGTGGGAGAGAGAAATAAGAGAGAAAATAGAGAGAGGGAGATGAGGAAGGAAAGGCAATCAGTCCAGTCCATGAACAAACACGTGGGTGGCAGTTTGGAGCCTTCTCCCACAGATGTGCTTGCAGCTGAGGGTTGCAGGAAACAGCTCTTAACCCGGTCTCATTTTCAAGCTATTTAACCCAGTGCAGCGACTGAGGAAACCATCAACCCAGCCAGCAGTTAATGAGAGAGACCCAACAACAGTGCAGTCCATGCCGAGGAGGGCCGATTTCAGGTCAACAGTGACTCTTGCACAAGTGCAGATGTCTGTCCCCTATCTAAACAATTACATACCCCTTTATTCTATTCTTATCCATGATGACTCATTTTTAGTAAGTTTTCTTAAAGTTATGTCTTTTATGGTCAACATTGACCCTATTGACTTTATTAAAACATATTCCTTGCATTACTCCAAAATGAAAAACAAACAAACAAAACAAACTTTTGTCTTTTATTGCCCTAAAAAGGCAAAAATCTGAAATTGAGAGAAATGGCTTCAAAGTTTTTTGATTGCTCAGCCAAATGTGGATTATCAAAGCCATCCGTCATGAGACAGATTTAGTCATAGAGAACCTTTTTCACTTCTAACTCAATATTCACCAAATTTGTAGTTACTTCGTTTTGCTATTGCATTAAAGAGCGGCCTTTCTCCAAATGTATAACTTAATCAATCCATATTTTTACAAACTGAAATGGGTAATATTCTTCTTGACTTCAGGTTGACACTAAGCCTCATTCATCTTAATATAGCGAACATTTTATGTAAGCCTACAAGTTTTAAAAGCCTATTAAATAAACTTTTATTTTAAAAATAAATTGTTTTGAGTTTGTTTATTTGATAATCAATGAACCAACCTACAGTACATTTGTCAGCAAAAACTATATATAAAAAAAACAAGCTATGGTATTAATAGTGAAATTAATTTAACAGTGACAGTCAGCAGAATGCTTACATATAACCAGAACTTCTGATGGAGGTTAAATAATTATTATCAGGATTGGTATTGGCCAATTAGATGACAAGATAATGGGTAATCGGTATCAGCTATAAAAATCCTGATCAGAGCATTCTCGTCATCTCTAAACTTTTTATCTTAATAACAGTGGCAAAAGACAAAACAAATATTAATGTTTCTAATTTTGGTCAAGAAATCGGAGAAGAAAAATAAGAGAAATGAACAGATCATTTTCATAAGTCTTTAATTAAAACCACAATATTTTGATCAGAACAAAAAGACTCATTTATGCAAGATCTGTTTGTAGTAATAGTCCATGACTATAACTGTTGAGCTGCATTCCTGCTGTGTGCTTGCCCGTTAGAGATGCCACTGGGCTTTTCTGTTTCTGTGAGTGGAGGTATGTGTGTGTGTGTGTGTGTGTGTGTGTTGTTCTCTTTGGCCACGCTCCCAGTACATGAAACATCCAAAAGACTCAAACATGGCCCTCCAGATGGAACGAGCGGTCTTCCCCAAAATAATAATGGGATGAGTCTGCGTCAGAGAGACGGGCGAGGGAAAAAGAGATGCTTTATTCAGTGTGGAGGTTGTGGCACTGTGGATTACTCATGTGGTTCCTTGTCCTCTCCCTCCTCATGTGTTTGTATATGGTGTAAGGGGTTTGTTCTTATGTGTCCTAACTGTAAACACTGTTATAAATTATACACAATATAATGCCTATTTTTTTAATTAGTAAGTAAAACAGTATGCATTATGCAACAATAAAGGTTTCAAACAATTATGTGTGAGTGGCATCCAGTTATCATCTTGGAAATAAATGACAAACTTCAGGAATGAAACTCAGAATTTTGATAACCGATTGGTTCTTTGAAATTGTTATATGTTTGCCAGTCAACTCGCTCACATGTGATATGTCTAGACATTTGACTCACATGCTGTTAGCCAATTGGTCCTTTGACGTGATAGGGTAGCCAATCAACTTGCGTTCTCTCTCTTTGCCTAATTGAAAATGCTATTTGCTCAGGTGGTTGCTGGGGCTTTTTCTTCAACCAGCTTGTACGGTAAGGTCTGCTTTGGACATGAAACATAGACACGCATCTTTATGAAGGTAATCCATAACCAAATCAGGCAATGGTACACATTATTATCTTGGGTCCTTAGTTATTTTCAGGTCCAAGTGCACATTATGAGTCAGGCCAATATCAGTTTAAGCCATTCCACCAAGCAGGCCAAGGCACACATGAGATTTTGTTAATAAGCGTTATGCAATTCGGCCAAGCAGTCCAAGGAACAACTAGCTAGCATACTCTCGTTGTACATGGCACTTCAGAGCATCAGCAATGCACAAGTCTTGGCGATAGATCGGCTTGTTTGGAGGAGTTATGTTTTGTGTTTGTGTAAAGCGTTTGTGTAGCTTCCCTGCTTTGCTGGGGGTTTGTATTCATATCTGTGTATGTTCTAGCAGTAGCTAGTCTTTGTGCTTACTGTGCAGCAACAACATAGCAGATCTAGTCCGCCAAGACCAATATCCTCTAAATATGTCATACCCACATTAACATGCTAAATCTTTCAGTTGTCATCACTTAAATTTGGATATTAAAGCATAAATATGATTTCTGAATTTAATTTAGTCTTAACATTCATCAGTCCAATCAAATATGGAGTGTAAATGGTAAAAATTGTAATTGCAGCTGTAGTTACTTCTGGTTCATTTGTCACTGTAAATGGAACGACAAGGCTTTGTTGTATACTGCCAATTTTGATAAATGTAGTAGTTCGGTTGTTCTATGCATACAGAAGATTTGCAAACTAACCACAAGTATACATACTACATCTTGCAGAAATATCAAGAATATTAAATTAGTATGCTATACCGAACATAGCCTATTGCCTTTATATGTCATATACTGTTTATGGCTGCAAACCATCATGAGGCAACATACCACTTAAGATCAATGTGACACATGGAGGCAAGGTAAAAAGTTATATCCATGAAGAGGATTCTACAATAATAACAATATTTTACTTCTAAATGAAGGTTCCTAAATTATGGCTAGAAAGACGGTGGATCTTTTAACAGTATGGTTATATACTACAGCAGAATGAAAGCATGGAGACTTATGACTAAGGCTTTTGAAACAGCATGGTGGCCTTTTCATCTCCAAGTCGTGAGAGCTTTATGAGCTACAATCAAGACGAGTCTCCTCTTCATTTTATCCTCTCATCCTTTCCTTCCCCTCTCCCTTCATCTCCCTCTTTTGCCCTCCCTCACTCCCTTCATGTATTTGTTTATGTATTAAATTGAATTAAAGGAATCAAAAGGTGGCGGGGCCGTGTGCACACAGACTCGAGTTATGGAGCTAAAGATGAAAGCTTAAAGGAGCGAGGAGAGCAGTTCAACCGCAGGTCTCGAGCAATGTGCAGGGTCAGACGCCTGACCTCATCTAAACATGCTTCAACTAAACACGCCTTGCCCTCCCTTTTGCTTTTGTTCTTTCTCATTTCTTCTGTCTCTCTTTCTATTTGTCCCTATTTTTCCCTCTGCCAAGGAAATAAGGTATTATATCTTACAAAGAGCGAAGGAATTCTGCTCATTTCTAAGGCACATTTATTGTATTCTCTCTGGATCAATAAGAAGTTTGGTAATACATTACAATAAACATGTATACTCTAACATTAACATAATAGTTAACATGAACCAACAACAATTTACAATACTTGAATGCATTTATTAATATTGTTTAATGAAAATTTCTACATATTCTTATACCTTTTTTAACTAACAAAAACAAATTAATGCTGTAAAAAATATTGTTCATTGTTAGTTCATGATGCCTAATGCATTAACTATTGTTAATGTAGAGAATTATTGTAAAGTAGTATAACAAGTATTTATTTGTTTAGTATTTTTTTATAGAACGGTGTCATTTGTATTAATTTTGGCATACAATATGTATTGCGCTACAGTTAAAATTGTTCAACAACACTGCCCTTGTCAGAAACTAGCATATTTGCTTTAGATTTAACAAATTTTACTAGATTTAACCAAAAAAACAACAACCAAAAAAACACACACACATTGAAATGACCCTGGACTCCTCCGCTTTTGATTTCTAGACAGATAGATGCTAGAGATAAAGAGAGACAGAAAGGACAACCTCTTCACTCTTGGGTTCTCGGTTGGAACTTTTGCAAATGTCAAACGGCACTTTCTGACAACAGTGGGGCATCCTGGATCACACACTCATACAAACACACACACAGGCAAATCATACATTGCATTAGTTAGGTATTATTAGCTGAACTTCCTCTTTCATGTCAGTCAGAAATTCATAGAAATATGGTCCCTTGGTAATGAAATACCAGGCAAAGGGTGGAGTAACAGTAACCATGTTCAATAGCTTGAGAAAAGTAAGTAGGAGGGTTCAGCATTTATAGCATGTGCTCTTTCATTGACCCCCCCCCCCCCGCCCCCCATGAGTTCTCACTTTAATAATACATGCAGTTTCATTAACTGGCTCATTTTTAGCAATTGGAGGATGCCAGTTACTCAAACAAGGGGCCAGGACGAAGCCATGGGAAAGACTGCTGCTATACCCAACACACTCTCATAATAATAATATATCCCTATAGCAACATTTTACCTGCACCACCACGTTACTCTTGGTAAATTCAGACTGATTTCACAGTGAAATCGGAAACAGTAGCTTCAGTATCTTGAGTTTTCTTTAGCTAAAATCGGTCTGTGTATTCCGAAATTCAGAACACTGCCCCCAGTGACCAAAGTGGTAAGTGTTGTTGGGCGTTTGGGCACTTGTGAGCTATATGTCAAAAGTGTGTTGTCAAGTGAGTTGTTTTCAGCTGTACAGGCTTAATACAGTATACATTATAAACTGTACAACCAACCCAAATCCAAAACCTAAACCAAACCATCAGTGGAGTAAAAATGTAATGTTAGTGGGAAAAATGCAATCTTTGAATAGCCCTTGTCACAGATTATGTAAACGCATTTCATTCCTGGTTTCATAGTGGAATCTGAACCAGGGTCTCCCATGCTGCTGACACAACACGCTTACGGTCGTGCCACAAGGGAAGGTAAGCACATTGGAGCCGATGCAAAAATGTCTGATAGGAGATGGCACATATCAGTGAGCTGGCATAATGTGAGCAATCCTCGGGTACTGGAACTCTCAGAAACAACATGCTGACTTCCTTTCTGATCATGTTGGTTATTTGCAGTCACCACTAAAACGTCATCTTTAGTCCATAATTTAAATGACACTCTGATGCCGTATTCATCTAAGATTTTACATTTTGAAAGATTTTATTTGGATTTGGCAGATACTTTTATCCAATGCGACTTACAGTGCATTTAAGTTATACATTTGATCACATTGTGTGTTCCCTGGGAATCAAACATTGGTGTTGCTAGCGCAATGCTCTACCAGTTGAACTACAGGAACCCCAGGCTACATTTTTTAAATGAAATGATTTGAAAATTCAGTCATCATTTACTCATTTTAAAATGACACAAAGGGAGTTTTTAGAATGTCAGAGTTGCGGCTCAAAAATTTATTGAAATTTTCATAAAATGTATCTCTATTTGTGAGCCCTTTTCTGGTTTTTCAAGGTTTTGTGATGGCTTTATGTAAGAAACATATCAACATTTTACGTATATTATGTATTTAAGTATATATGATGATTGATCCCATTCGCCATAATGATAAAATCCTGCTCTCATTTAACTTTCAATAATTTTTATCTTTTTTTTTTTTTTTTTTTTTAATAAATAATTGTAACTGTACTTTTATCTGCTTGTTATGTCTTTTACATTGTTGAAAAGTTGTTAAGTTTAGAAGTAAGGTTGGGCTTAGGTTCTCCAAAATATCTATATAAATAGATCTATAGTGTAATGTAAATACAACTATTGTAACTGTAAATGTACATTTACATTTACTCGTTTAGCAAATTATTTATCCAAAGTGCCTTTCAAAATGAGGAAGGATACAATATAAGTGATTAATCTTAAAATACAGTAAAATAAAACATGCTGCAATACAATGTTTCAATTATATTAGAAAAGTACGAGCCAATAGATTAGAGTGCAAACAATAAAGATACATCTAAAGATACAACTTTTCTATGAACACTTAACCCTACACTATATACCTGTATATAGTGTAGGGTTAAGTGTTCATAGAAAAGTTGTATCTTTAGATGTTTTTTGCAGACAGGGAAGGAGTCTGCTGCACGGATGGTGTTGGGCAGTTCATTCCACAATCAAAGTACAGTGAAGCCGAAACATGTTTTATGTTATTAAAAAGTGGTTAGGATTAGGGCTGGGGGTTGGAATAGGGGTTGTAATATATCAGTATGATAGTATAATGTAATTAATCTAATACATTTATCAGTATAATAAAAACTTACAAAAATACCCTGATATTCCAGCGCCTATGATGGATTAACAGAATGACTGTGAAGTTTTCATGGTGAAGGCCAAGAGTTGCGACAATGATGCCTCGCTTTTAAGAATGCCCGTCTTACTCTTTACTGTTATTCCTCTTTAGTTTTCTGCCAATGCATAATGCAATTGTTTAAAACCTGAAGAAAGGGAGAAAGGGAAAGGAAGTATGGCTGTTCAATTCAGTCAAAAGAGCCTATCCCCAAGTCTTTAAGATATTCCTTGACCGTAAATATGACCCGGTCCCCCCCTTCATTGTAAGTCCATTTTTTTTTACCCATTTTTTCATTCCCCAAGCAAAAATCTAATCACCTAAGAAACAGCACACTTCTTCTTTATCATAAGTGGTGCAGGGTGGGTCAAACACCAAATACTTGTTCAAATCCCTAATTCTAAGTATATGAGCAATAATAATAGTGATACATGCCTCAATAAACACCTCAAAAATGGTGAAAACTAAAATCCCCCAGGCAAAGGTGAAAACAACTGCAGTTGCTTCCAACAAATATTTTCCAAGAACAAATGAGATGCATGTTCAACCTTCCATCTAAGTTTCACTTTGATTTAACTTTCTCTTTTTTTCTCTCACTTTCTGTTAAGTGCTCTTTGATTCATACTGTATGACTCCTGTTCATACCAAACCACCATACAACCAACAAACTTTAACTCAATACTGCTGGTCTTGACTTGAGCCCTACATAGACCCAATTCCTTTAAACAAACACACACACACACACACACACACACACACACACACACACGTGCGCGCACACACACACGTGCGCACACACAATCTCACAAAACAGGAAGTGAAAACATTAAGGAGGAAATATTTGAATTGTATTATTAGGTCTGATTAAGACCAAAAATCTGTCAAAATAGTGAAAAAGGGAGAAAGAGAACCATTATTTTTAAATGGTCCATAGTTGACTGCTTGTCACACTTGGTAATGCATGGCTGCTTTACAAAAACAATACATCTGTACTGTGTTTCATTTTTCTGTACAGTTCAGAAAGACAAATGGTGAAAGAGAAACATGTGCATAGAGAAGTGAAAAAGACAAAAAGGAATAGAGAGAAAGGGCTTCAGCTGAGTACTCGTGGTTAAAGACTACATTTATTGCTTCTTGTGGTTTTCATATTGGGGAGAATTATGTTTAGATTCTGAGTACACTGTATACTTTTTGAATGTTCAAGGAAGCCCTCTAAAGTAATATTTCCCATGAAAAATTCCTTACGTCAGTTTAACACATTTCGTAAATCTATAATTATTGTGAACATGTTACTCAAACCTTCAAGATATACAGTGTGATGTTCACGTGAAGTTATGTACTGCTGTGAACTATACACTAGTTTAATACTTAAAGTCAATATGAAACAGTGTTCGCAACACATTTTACTTATGATATGTGATGTTTTCAACTCGGTTTCATGACAAATCGTAATAAAAGTAAGAGATGGCAAAATCGTACTAAATCATACAAGTTGGCTCGTACAAAAACATGCAACTTTTACTCAGAAATAGTTAGAAAAATAAAAAAAAACAATGAAAATGTGGCACGGTGGAGGGCGGGACCTGGGCGTGATTACGCATGCCCGGTCCCGTATTAGGCTAATTAAGCGGTCAAGAGGGATAAAGGCCACTCGCGGACGGCGATGCAAGAGAGAGAGAGATCGTTCACGGACATGTCCGTCGTCTTATGTGTTTGTATTATGAGTTTCCCATTAAGTTATATGTCAAGCCGGTTTCTCGCCTCTTCCTTGCCCGTGACCTTGATCTGTGTTACAGAACAATATTATTACGATTTTTCCTAATTTTAACTCCTTACCCAAACCCTAAACCTAAAAATTGTTGGATTTTACCATCCCATGTGAATTATAATATAGAAGTCATGAGACTGTGTTGGATGTTTTTCAGAGGAAAAATGGATATTAATTGTGAAAGTTGTCTCTTGGTGCTTCTTAAAGTGATAGTTCACCAAAAAATAAAAAAATCTCTCACTATTTACTCATCCTCATGGCATCCCAGATGTGTTTTCTTCCGCTGAACACAAAATAAGATTTTAAGAAGAATATCTCAGCTTTGTTGGTCCTTTAAATGCAAGTAAATGTGGCCAATCTGAAGGTCCCAAAAGCAGATTAAAGTCAAGTCAAATTTTAATTTGTATAGTACCTTTCACAACACACATAGTCACAAAGCAGCTTTACAAACGCCAGTGATTAAATCCATATATTCAAAAGCAATATGATAAGTATGGGTGAGAAACAGATCAAAATGTAAGTCCTTGTTTACTTTAAATCTTCATTTTATATTCTTAAAAAATACAGTATATACTGTATATATGCTTTGGTGTTCCGCAGAAGAAAGTAAGTCATATAGAGCTGGTCAGGTTGTAGTCCAAATAGAGAATGGGTTCCCTCTGGATTTTACTAAAGGTTTTTTTTTTTAACTTAAAACAAGTTCTGTGGTCAACATTACTTGACGATACATGGACATTTAAAAATTCATGTTTGAAGTATGAAAGTTTGTAATATATGATGTAGAACAAAACGTCACAAATCACAGACCTTATTTTACTCATAAGTTGAAAAACCTCATTATAAAAGCCCATTTGGAAATCTAGAGGGAACCCAAGGTGAATTAGCCTTCCAGATTTGCCTAGCAATTGACCTCCCAGCTGAACAGCTCTATAGGTTTGGAACAACATGAGAGATAAAATAATGAAAGAATTTTAATTTTTGGGTGAACTATTCCTTTAAGAAGGTAAACAGGGTCGATTTTTGACAATGTGTTTAGTAAGAAACCCCTTACAGCACAGCCCTGTCTTTGAGTATGAATACAGTCTAAAGAGGGAGGGTGTGGTCCCAGTTAAGATTGTGCCCTGTGAGAAAATGGGTCGGGCTTTCCACCTGGGACAGGAGCATTGTGTCCTCTCTCACCCACAAAAGCCTGAACTGGAACTTCACATTGTAGAGAGCTACTAGAAGCTTTATGCTAAGCTTTATGAAACAGCAAGCATCATCATTTGGCTACTTGTTGACTCAAGCATTATACATAGTGGTAATCACATAGATGACTATTTTTAGAACAAGTGAGCTAAAACAAGTGACAGAATTCAGATGCTGATTTCATTACCAATGCACAAAAATTCAACACAGAGATGCTCTGAAGACGGCTGCATAAACAATGCTGCAATTTTGTCAGCTTTGTGGATTCTTGAATGTTATGGTGATACAATAAACCTCATGATTGTTAGTTTGTCGTGTTTGATTTATCTGCTCACAATCGCTTAAACTCGCTGTCAAACAAATGTCAACACAAATGTTTGTCTTACAAACATGCATTACTTTCATGGAGTTGCTTCTATTGAGTTGGCCTTAGTTCTCTCAAGCTAACACTGTAGAAATTAATAAGGTTTCTGTTAGTGTTATGCTCAGTAGCCCTATCCACATTGCAAAACATGCTGAACACAAAACATCATTTGTTAACTTTAAGTCAGAGTGCACTGTGAGTATTAAATAGCAAAATGTACTGTAACTGAATTAAATTTGGACAAATCTCTAAAGTGGCTGACCCCCCAAATAATGAACTAGATATGGCAGATGAAGATGGATATGGCCCACTCTCTCTGCTAAGCAAACTAGCATAAAATATTTTTCAATATGTGTGCACATTCATATACACTCACTTAGCACTTTATTTTGAACACTATGATCCTAATAAAGTGCCTGACGTTGTCTGCTGTTGTTGCCCATCCACCTCAAGGTCCGATGTGTTGTGCATTCAGAGATGCTATTCTGCTCACTACAATGTAGCTTGAACCAGTCTGGACATTCTCCAATGACCTCTCTAATCAACAAGGCACAAGGCACAAGGCACATATCGCTCCCAGAACTGTTCTTCTAAATTGTTTTGTCTGCGTGCTCTAAACCACAAGTTTTTTATTTATTAAAAGAGTAACAGTGGCTAGAGATTCTCCGGAAGTGAACATGTTGTTCTTTTGAACATGTGATGGAAACACAGCTATTTTCGCGCATTGTTTTCGCGATAATATGGATTTTTCACATATATTAAATTCGCGACTTGGATGGAAATATATTTTGAACACATGGGATGGAAATGCGGCTTTCCCTTCTGTCACTCACTCAATGTTATGTCAATGTAGTGACATTAGGGGTCGCTTTTGAGAGCCCTGAAACACCTCAATCTTTGAGAAAAGGCCAATGGGAATTGCCGAGTGGAATTTGCATGCCACTCCCACGGACATACGGGTATAAAAGGAGAAGGAATGCCCAATCTTATTAAAATGTTTTCTTCGGAGCCGAGTGTTTGTGTATCGGCAAGCTGAATACTACTGCTGTTCCATTTACCACTGGAAGAAGCGTATGCTGTTGGATATACGGCGCATTCCAGTGGCTGGGCGCTACTAAGAGAGTATATTTCCTCTTTAAGAGCAAACACATTGACGTGAACGTCTTTATAAAGATGCATCTTTATAAAGATGCCTTTCCGTATTTGTGTGATTCCTTGATGCGGTCGTTACCTCTCTGCCTCCGACGGCCGCGGGCGCAGCCTCAAATGTCTGGACA
Organism: Moxostoma hubbsi; assembly: GCA_032164185.1. NCBI lineage: Eukaryota > Metazoa > Chordata > Actinopteri > Cypriniformes > Catostomidae > Moxostoma > Moxostoma hubbsi. Next base: position 5,524,539 of record JAVLUX010000186.1, read on the forward strand.
GCTATCACACTGAGGCCTCATTTGTGAATGGTTCATGTTCTCATTGCGAGAATATGACCATGGCAATGTTGCGGTCGCGGCTTTCCTTCTTCCAGGGGAAAGTCAATCCAGCCGCCCCCCGTGCTGCGCCTTCTACCTATGGGTACAAGGCCGGCCTGGCTGATGCTGGAGGAGATTTGGGGTGATCAATGGGCGCAGTCTCGCCGGGTATATCCCCGCCGACTTCCCATTCCCCAGCACGCTCGTTTGCCCCCGTTTAGTTTCCGAGATGAGACAAGCTCGCCTCATGGCCAGCTTAAAATCTCTTTCAGGGTTCGCAAGCAGGATGAGTTCTCGATAGCTGCATTGGAGAGTGCACTGGCGATGTCAGATGGCGAGGACTCCAATGGGCTGCCATCTTCGGGTCTACCTGCCCAGTCTGAGGCCAACGCAGAGCTGACCGCTATGCTTGCCCGGGCCACTGCTAGTATCGGGTTGCACTGGAAAACTCCGTCCTCTGCTGAGCCCTCGCGGCTAGATGATTTGTTCCTGGGTTCAGGGCGCCCCACATCCCTTCCTTCCAGGAAGTGCACAACGAACTGAAAAAGTCCTGGAAGGCACCTTTTGTTGTCCGAAACCGACTTCCAGGTTTGTTTGCTCTAACTACCCTCGACGGCGCAGAGCGAGCACTCGGACAGGCGATGTCCACCTCAGCGCAGCCACCTCGGGTCGAAGCAATGCTCCTTGATGTGGGGTTGTCTAAAATCGCAAGGCCCCAGCCCCATGTACATCAGACACGATCGTCCCCTAAGTGCACCTCACCCGGAGCATGGATGCGTGGCTAACACTTTCCAACCCATCGTGGTGGCTGGCCAGGACCATCCGACACAGCTAGGCGATTCAGTTCACCAGGCACCCGCCCCAGTTCAGCACCATCTGCTTCACTTCAGTGCAGGGTGAGAACGCAGCCACTCTGCATGTGGAGATTGCAACCATTCTTTCCAAGGGCGCGATGGAGCCTTTCCCTCCAGCCAAGATGAGGAAAGGGTTCTACAGCCCTTACTTCATCATGCCAAAGAAAGGCTGTGGGATGCGGCCATTCTTGGACCTGCGAGTTCTAAACCGGGCTTTACACAGTCTCCCATTAAAGATACTGAAGCAGAAACACATTTTGATATCCGTCCGGCATCAAGATTGACCTAATTGTAATGCAATATGTAGCACGTAAAACACATTTGAAGTGTGTCCGGCATCAAGATTGGTTTGCGATGGACACGTACATTCATGTCTCGGTTTTACCTCGACACAGACCCTTCCTACAGTTTGCTTTCAACGGCCGGGCGTCTCAGTACAAGGTACTCCCCTTCGGCCTGTCCCTGTCCCCTCACGTCTTCATGAAAGTCGAAGAGGCAGCTCTTGCCCAGTTAAGGGAAGTGGGCGTCTGCATACTCAACTACCTCGATGACTGGCTTATTCTAGAAGACTCTTGAGAGTGACTGTGCGCGCACAGAGACCAGGTGCTCATGCACCTCAGCCGTTTAGGGCTTCGGGTCAACTGGGAAAAGAGCAGCTGTCCCTGGTTCAGAGCATTTAATTTCTTGGCATGGAGTTAGACTCGGTATCGATGATTGTGCGCCTCTCAAGCGAGAGCACGCAGTCAGTGCTGTTGAAATACTGGCTTTTCCGATAACAATGATACAGCCAGAATATTCTACTTTGAAGTTTCCATTCTTGGCTGGAAATTCTGTTTAAGTTTTGGCCTGTGTGATCCCGCCCACTGCCCACTTACCAATAGTATTTCGACACTGCCGGGTTGCCAGATTAGAAGTGTGCAGGCAAACAACACTGCATACTGCAGCCATGGAAGCCAGCATACGAGCTGGATCAGAGATAACAGATTCCACCCGACCTAAAAAGCTTCACCATCCATCTAAAGCCACCATGACCAGAGGTGTAGCAAAACGAGGATAAATATTGGAGATACCTTTGGAAGATGGAGATAGCTTAAAGCCCAGAAATCCTTTAAAAGGGATGCTGAGTTGGCTAATTTGCATGTCCACATTCTGGCAAATCGAATGAGCATTGAGTCTGGGGTGGGGCAGACAATATTTTTAATTTGGACAGCAGTACCCATTTCAAACACTTGCTGTCAACCTTACATATAACACCTTTAAGGTTAGTGCTCTATGGATTTTTGAATGAATAAAACCTATCTACCTAACCTAAACCTTCAGTCAGAACTAATAAAAAGTAATAAAAAGAAAATCTGAAATGTTTTGAAATGAACAAAACCGATATCCCTACCCTAAATCTGATACTTAAACCCAACCGATAATGTAAAAAAAGGAAATGTGAGGTGAACAAAACAGACATCTCTTCTCTAATCCTAACCAATAGTGTCATAAAAGCAAATGTGAGATGAATAACACAATAACTGAAGCAGCCACATCATTTCATGGTGCTTGTATGACATTTTCGGCTCACGTGTTGATACCCCTCGAACACCAGAATTCCAAATCCAACACTATTAGTTGCACCACTTCGTAAGTTAGTCACCTTTGAAAATGCTTGTATATGCAGTTTGTTATGTAATACAAGCGTTAAAACGTATCGTGATTCAAATCATGCAGTACTGTAAAAACAGAGCAAAAAAAACGTGTTTATGAAGTGATAATCTGCCGTTACCTGTGAATTGTATAAAAGTGAAAAAAAGTATTTTTTTATTGCGGCATCTCTAGTGTTTATTTCACCAAAAAACAAGTGATACTGTAACAGTATAAAGATGGGCAAGGAGAACATGGCAGAAAATTTATAATATATAAATCTGCAATAAACTGAATGGCATCTAAGCTAATATTATTCTATTTCTTTCCATGTCTCAACCTTGGGATTCATACCCTGAAGATACCAGATCCGGCCAGATCCAGCTCCTTTCCTGCTTGCTGTCAGAATCCATTGCTACGTGTCGCTGAGTGATGACGACAAACTACAGCCAGTGCTAGCCAGATATCACTTCAGTCTTTTACGATGACATCATGTAATGACTCCTCTGAACTTACTCGAGCAAGCATTATAAAAGAAAATGCCCACCCCATATCTTTTAAAATTTTTCAGATTCCTGTGGAGAAAGTTGCATTTATAGAAGAAACATCATATTTCTTAAGCTTAAGAAGAGAAATAACCTTCCATCTTTTTATGGGGTGCCCCAACCCATTCACATTCCACGTGGAGAGAGAAAATCCACAAAATTTGGTGGAAAATCCACAAAAAAAATAGATTGTGTTTAAAAAACAAGATTATAAAGACCACATTCCAACATATAAGTGCACCCCTCAATACCCTCACATCCCTCAGAACAAAACATACTGAAAAAGGAAAAATGTGTGCATTAATCACATGCACAACAGTGCCAACTGGCATCCATCCCTGCAAACTCAAACACTCCATGCACACCTATGAGAAACCCCGTGACAACCTAGCCGTCAGATTGCCCTAGTCCGGTGTTTCTATAAAAATTTTGTGAGACAGAATTACACAGCAAAAGATAATCAATAAAACAAACACCAGCCAATAGGCAGAATAATCACAAAGAGCGCGTAGTTTCATCCATAAAACTGTCCTGAAGGTGTGTTATTGCAGTTATGGCGTGCAGATTCTTCAAACAGTCAAGCAAATGTTCAGTGAGCTGGTCCACTCAGCTGCAACACGAGTGCAAGCAAATGACCTACTACAATGACTTTGCAAGAAATACTTCACAAAACAAACTCCAGCCACAAGGCGGAACAGCACAAAAAAAAAGCGCAGATTCCCCAAACGGTCAAGCAAATTTTCAGTGAGTCGGTCCACTCGGAAACAACGTTAGTACAACAAGATGACTCACTCCATTGACTTTATTAAGGACATTGCATACTGTGGGCATGCAAATGTTTTACGGTCATTCTTAGCATCTATTCTCAATTTGGCCAGGAATATCAGTGCAAAAGCAACCTTCCGTTGATTTAAACATTTCTTGCATTCCTTGAATCAATCATGTTTCTCTCTTGTCGAGTTCACAATGTCTGGGAACAAGAAAATGCTGTGATTCTTCCAAGAAAGCCTTCCTTTACTTCTTGTCTTGTTACACAAGATCTTTATCGGATGATCTCAGAAATTTGGCAAGAATTGATCGGGGCCTGTGTCCCTTTGAGCTCACTCGATTTCCAGCCTATGGCCTGCTATGTCGAGCAGATTTGGAAAGAGCCCATCCAGGAATTTCACCATATCCTATCCTACTCCCACCGGGACTCCAATGATATGGATGTTATTCTGCCGGCTACGGTTTTCCATATCCTCCAACTTCTCCCAGACACGCTCTAAATGCACCTTGATTGTCAGATTAGCAGATAATTCCCTCTCCGATGACTCCAGGTAATCGAACCATTTCTCTAAATCCCCCACTCTTGTAGCCACATCAGTGAACTTCGCCTCCATGGTGGTGATCGTTCGACGTATCACAACAAGATCCTCCATGTAAGCAACGGTCTTCGTCAACACTGCAGATATGTTCAGCATCTCCCTCTCCATTTCCCCCACCTCCCCGACCAAATCGACTCCCAGGCCTGTGGCCTGATCGGGGGAGTAAGCTTGAACACATAAGTGTCTTTTAATGTCTCCAGAGCCTGAGGATTTTGAATTCTTTGACATATTGTCCTCCTAGAACAGTTATGGAACAGAGTGTATCGAATCTCACATTTAAAAAGTATTAAAACTAGCAAAACTCGCTGTTTACACGTCCAATCCTTGCATGAAGTCAAGTGACTCCCAAGAGCATTGTTAATATCTTACAGTATTATTTTTTTCTCTTTCTATTTTTTATCAACAGTATGTTTTATTTAAAACTGTTTGATTATTGTCATGATGCATCTTCTGTATCTCATATTCGATATCGTTGACTAAATCAAAAAACCATTCATCAACAAATATTTTTGTCAGTATTTTCTTTGACGAGATTAACATGATGGTTAGCATCACAGTTATTAATGATTATGTATGGTATAGTCAACAAAGCGAGGAGTTAAAAGCAACGTATGTGGCAAGCAGTGATTTGCATTTCTCCTGAAAGACCCAATATTGTGGCTAGCATTGAGGCCACTCTCACCTATGAGAGGTAACGTTTAGCAGCTTGAGTAGTATTCTTATGTCCCACCTGAGACGCTCTTGCATTTAATGCATCCTCATGGGACAGACAACATTCAGGGCTTCCTGTTCAGACAAATTCATCCCCACTGTCTGTGCACAAACGGCTACATTCATTCAGCCCTCCATTGACAGAGCAAAGGGGCAACTGCTAATGCCAGAATGGGCTCAGGGGAGTGTTAGTCTGGATGGCCCATCCCCATCTGCACCCCATGTGCTTTCAATGTAAGGTAACAGGAGAGGGTGAATCTAGGCCAGCCTGGCATATTGCCGCAGTTGGGGAAAGGGTAGATAGAGTGGTACGGGACCCTGTTTCTGTCCCCAAGAGTGCTTAGTGGCACCATGGTTCATCCGGAAAAAGAGCGCCAATTTTTGCAGAGACCTCAGAAAGCTTTCTTTCAACAATTCACTGTGGGTATAAAAAAGAAGGGAGTGAAAGCTTTTATTTTAAGAACTGTCTTTTGGAGTAGAATACATTGGCAGGGTAGATCTATTTGGACTGAATAATGCTGAGTAATTGTGTGGAGAACTGAAAAACTGTGTTTGATTGGAGTGCCCTGGAGCTTATAAGCCTTCTGGCCAGGCCTCATTTAATCGAGCTTTGGCTCTTCAGCCATGCAGAAGCGCAAAGCAACACAGGTGAAGGCTCTCCAGACAAAACCGAACATTGCTTTTCCATAATTCTGCTATTTGTTGTGTCTAAGAGTCTGTGCTGTCTCGACACCCCAATGTACAAAGTAGAGGCACCATAACTAATCTAACTAAACATACAGCTTTGTAGATTCAGATAATCTTTGCAGATTTACAAAAATAAAAAAAACTAACTAAACACATACTGAAGAAAAAAAATTCCAGATGGGAGTCTTCACATTTGGCTTTCAGCAAGGTGACATACATGGCTGTATCTCCTTCCAGAGCAAGAGCATGGTTATGACTCTAACATTCTCTAGGGCCATGTGCATATGTTTGCTAGGCTGGCAGACGCCAGTCTCTGTGAGATTAGAGCACTAATCAGTGATGCTGAGGGTGCTGGAAAGGCTCTATCTCACAGGGAAATCGCTACGAGAACCTGTCTGCTCTCTCATTCGCTCAGTGGGATGTTGCAACTCCAGCATCTAGTGGGCCTTATCTCCACAAAGCAGAATTTGATATGCATCTGTGAAATGGTCGGAAATGACAGTCTCCAAAAAACGACATGATGAGTCAAACAGTATGTCTCAACATCACCTCTTTTTCTCTTTTTTTGCTCATCCCTTTGCTCTCTATCTTATTCTGCACAATGTTGATTGCTTTTAACATCTAGTACCTGATTCTGGAGGGAAATATACAGCAAGCAAATTATCATTCCAGAATACATAAAAATGGTGTCTGTGCATGGATATGTGTGTTTGTGCTCTAAAATTATATGTAGAGCACATTAAGATTGGAATCAGTCAGTGGCTATCCTTTTCTCCAACATGAACATCGCCACTGATAAGAGTTTGTAGTTGTCAGCATGACACACTACCGGCACAAGGGTACTGAATCGCGGTTGGGAGTGTGTTATGTGGTGTGCATGGGCCTCTATCGAAGTACTATCTTAAATGATGGGGTGGGGATTTAAGATATGCAGCATATATCAGAAGTGTGATATGAAGAGATGAGAGGTTTGCATGGGAGCAAGTGTGATAGTTTAAAATACCAAAGAATGCACATTTATTCATGCATATCAGGCTGTACTCCTCTCATGGGTCCATCATCAAAGAAGGGCAGAAGGGAAACAGGGCAACTCCGACTTGCCCTGGAGCACCTTCTATAAAAGAAGATTTTTTTTTACATAACCATGGTGTAACAGGAGCTCCCTAAACACGAGGAAACAAGATCATTTTACTACTCTCCACCCTCCCACAGCATGAACTCTGGGAGCCACGAGCAAAGTTGCCCTGTGGTAAAATCCCAACTACCCCTGCTTTAGCCATGACATCACAGGCCACGGAGGTTGTTGAGGAGCGTGCATAATGCCACTGGTTGCACAGTTGATATGCCATTAGAGGTCGACTGGAGAGAGGGAGAGACAGACAGACAGAAGCTTGGCAGGAGAACAAAACTGTAAGGAATCCAAGCAAGCAAGAGAGTGATCAAAAGAAGAAAGAGAAGAACAGTGGAGGCTAGAGGACTTGCTGAATAAGAGTGGCTTCATGTTGATTCATTTCCTCTTGAACTAGTTGTTGTCTTGTATACACTGGTAAAAATGTTCACTACATGTATGCAGATGCATAATCACTAAGCCCAGGGTTGAAACCCATCAATGAAACCCTGATTCATTGAAGCACACTGGTACACTCTGTATTTTTGTATTTTATTTATAGTCATATAATCCTGTGTTCTGTGTTCCACAGAAGACCGAAAATCATATGGATTTAGAACAACATGAGTGTGAGTAAACAACAACAGAATTCTCATTTTTATGCAAAACATCTCTTTAAATTGTTGATAGGCCTGTAAGTGAATCAAAGACAAAAACTTTCTTCACAAATAAACTCTTTCACCTCTTACCGATTCCGAAGAAACACACTTAAACACAGCATGGCATTGTCCCCTTTTAGAGTCCAATTAAAACATCACATACACACACACACACCAATGTCAGACCCATTTCACAGTGCATCCTCAACCTCCTCTGTGTGTGGCTGGGGGGCAGCGATCACTCTATTGCTATGTAAACACTGGGACAAAAGCTCACACCCTCCATCTGATTAATGGACTAAGAACATTGAACATGACAACACAGCCAGGGCTGCAATATCCAGCATAACACACTGCAAAAAAACTGCTCTGTTTTTTCCTGTCTCTCTCACTCTCTCTATTTGCTGGATTGGCATTCATTGAGAAAAGCTAAACTGGAGTGTTCAGATGAACAGGCGAGCACTCCAATTTAGCTTTTAGACAGACATATAGACAGAAAGACAAATAGATAGATAGATAGATAGATAGATAGATAGATAGATAGATAGATAGATAGATAGATAGATTTTACCTAGATGAGTATCTAGTACATCAATAATGTAAAAAACTTAAAATAAAAAGCACAGCTTCTATAATATGATTGCTATACAAAGTGACACTTGCATTTTTTTTATTTATTATACCTATTTGAATAGTTACTAATGTGGTATTTCTAATACCATTCTAATTTCTAATAAAGCAATTTTGCACAACAAGATTTTTACTCTCCACTAGAATACAATCATGTACTAATTTTTAATTTGTGAATATCTGCTTGGTCTTCAAAGATATAGTTCACCCAAAAATTAAAAATCTCTCATCATTTACTCATTGCCATCCCAGATGTGTGTGACTTTCTTTCTTCTGTTGAACACAAGCAAAGATTTTTAGAAGAATATTTAAACTCTGCAGGTCCTCACAATGCAAGTGAATAGGGACCAAAAAGCTCCAAAATGCACATAAAGGCAGCATTAAAGTAATCCATAAGACTCCAGTGGTTAAATCTATATTTTCAGAAGTGATATGATAGGTGTGGTGTGGGTGAGAAACAGATCAATATTTAACCATAAATTAATCTCCCTGCCCAGTTGGTGCCAATATTCACAAATAATGCATATCACCAAAAAACCAATGAAGAAGGTTAAAGTGAAAATGAAGATTGATAGTATAAAAGGACTTATATACCCACGCCTATTATATCACTTCTGAAGTCTTATGGATTATGGACATGTGCATTTTGGATGCTCCAAAATTTTGGTACACACTTAACTTTCATGCATTGTATGGACCTACAGAGCTGAGATATTCTTTTAAAAATATTTGTATCAGATGAAGAAAGTAAGTCATACACATCTGGGATGACATGAGGGTGAGTAAAAAATGAAAGAAGTAAAATTTTTGGGTGAACTCTCCTTTTAATGACAAATTGACATCAACTGGGTTTAAAGTTGTAAACAGAATTAGCTGCACTAATAAGCTAGTAAGAAATATGATCAAGTTAGCTCACAATGTAAGTACAAAATAAGCATAGAGTGCAACAATGCATGGCAAAATATTAATTAAGTATTAAGTAGTCTGAAAGTATAACTTAATAATGCCCTTCACAGTGCATCAAGGGAATGTGTGGTCACTGCAGTGTTTGTTTGCCACACCTTGTTGGCTGTGATTAACCAATTGGTGAATCTTTCTCTGCTGGATCATGGATAGTGTAGTTATTCACTAGAAATTCCACTATTAAACACTATTTTTAAACAAGAGAAAACACAGACTGGTGGCCTTAACCAAGGCATATACCATTGATTAACAACCTCACAGCTCACACTAGGTCTGTTTTTAACTTTTTATAAGTTATTATTAAAAGTCAATTCACCTTTAGAGAAACTTAATTGTATTTTTACTTTCTGAACCAGCCTTTATCGCTCTATTGGATGGTCATTTTCAAAGGCAGTAGTAGTAGTATTATTCCAGTACAGCTACCTGTTGCTAAATGTGTGCATCACAGGCTAATCTGTCATTGTGCATTGTGTAAGTGCTGTTCAACAATGTTACAGTAATTAAGGACAGCATCCACATTCTTTTTTTCAACTCTACAGTTATCCTTGAACTCAGAATTTCGTGTTTTGTTGACCATAAACTTACTATTAGCACATATTTAGCATACATTTAACACAACCATATAATTAAGCATTTGCAGTATGCTACTATATTAACTGGAATAGATTCTAGAGGGCAGTTAAAGGTTTTTGCTACAAACTCAGAAAAGTCTTTCTCATTGATGCTTGCTCAATCAGAATGATACAGCAAAGTCTTTTGTTCTAAATTTGTGTTTCAAGCGAATAATAACATGGGGACCTAAAGAAATGTTCTTTCACAAAAGGGCACAAATGTCTCAAACATGCAAACTGAAAGCTTTTCTAAGGTTTTTGTAGAAGATTATATTTTTTTCCAGTAGATACTGACAAAAGATTTCAGCTCACTAATATCATTCAGCACTCACCAAAAGAATTCTGAAAATTCACAAAATAATACATACATCTAATGGAATGATTAAAAACGAGGTTGATATGATTATCAAAATGCACTGGATTTAGTTTTCTCTGTACTATTGTGTATGATTAAGGATGTTGTGCAGTTTTTAATCAGTCATGCTGAGATGCGATTGGGAAATAGTTTTAACAGAACTGTGGTGAATGGTAAACTTTTAACATGTCTGTGCTTCTGCTTTGGGTGCATTTTAAGGACTGGAGACAGGGTAAATATGTTCGGCCATGCGGTCATCGATAAGGTCAATACAAAAGATCGATGAATCTGTCATCATACATTCCAATGTTCCACTTTTAGCCTCCATATTGCATGCAATTTACATTTGCATGTGTGTTTGTGCTCATGCAAGAGATGCAGACCCCTCTGTTGACCGAGACTCCAGACTATTCTGTCTCCACACAGAAACAAGGCCTTTCTGCATGCAGACATGCTTGCACATTTGCAAACACACACTCATCCACTGCCTCAACTCAGATCATGTGTCATCAACATTAATACTCTATTGTTTGAAGTGAAAGAGTTTGGCTGCAAAGTTTATTTGTCATGTGACCCTAGTCAGCACCCCCCCTCCCCCCTCCCGCTGGCGCCTACACGGTTAGTCAGGGGCTGCCATAGGCCATCATGTGATCGGACTGCTATTTGCTAAACGCACACACTTGTTCACTTACAAATCGGGGTACAAAACACACACACACACCAGTCTCTCTTGTTCAATTCATGTACATATTTGCTGGCATGCTGCCTGCTTCTTTCATCAGAGTTGAATCAGAGAGCTAAAACTATAACAATAAATAGCATTATACATCAGAGACTGCTCTCTCTCCCTCTCTCTCTCTCTCCCTCTCTTGCTCTTGCTTTCTGTCAGTTACAGAGTGGTTATCTGAGATACCATAGCCTTTATGTCAGCTCGAACCAATCTAGTCATTCTCCATTAACCTCTCATCAACAAGGCTTTTCTGCACACAGAACTGCCACTCACTAGATGATTTTTTTAGTGACAATCCCAGAAGATTACAGAAATACTCAAACCAGCCTGTCTGGCACCAACAATTTGGCACCAAAAAAAATGTCCCCATTCTGATGGTTGATGTTAAAATTAACTTAAGCTCCTGACCTGTATCTGAATGATTTCATGCACTGCACTGCTGCCACACGATTGGCTGATTAGATAATTGCATAAATAAGTAGGTGTAGGTGTTCCTAATAATGTGCTCAATAGCCGCATTTCGGGCCAAAATTAGGTTGTGCTAGTGCATGCCAGTGTAACCGTTTGCTTCTTCACTCTGCGTTGTGTTGGTTTAAGTGTAAATGTAGTGCTGAAAGAAAGAGACTGGACCATGCACTCTGGGTCTGCATAAAGAATATATTTTTATACAAATCCTCTGCAGCTTCAGCTCACATCAGTTTAATCTCTTCCTTTCGGGAGAGAGAAGAGCAAAAGTACAAGCAAAAGCATACATTGCAACATACCTGAAAAAGCAAAATACTTATGTATGTTAAACATATGGTGATCAACTACCATTAGATAAATGCATCATAAAAAAATATATTTTCAAGAAAGAAAGAAAAACAATATAAACTACCAATCCATACCTGCATAAAGAATATATTTTTGTACAAATCGTCTGCAGCTTCAGCTCACATCAGTTTATACAGTCAACAAAAACAAAACCATTATACGTCACAGACGTATAATTAAACATATTTATGAACAAGAACAATACAAACTGCATAATTTGCATGAGAAAAATATTATTGGCAAAAATAACAAAATAAAATCTAGTGAAATAACATTATCGGTCCTGTTACACCAGGTCCAGTTGCATTCCCACTGTCACTTCCGGGGCTTCATTGTGCCCCCTCTGGGCTTTCTTGTGGTCAACAGCCAATGGCCTTTGGCCCGCCGATTACCCTTGGGCCAAACAAGGCCAACTGGATAGTGAGGCGGGGTCAATTTGAAAGCCGGCGTTTCGCCGAACTTGCCATGTTGTGCATCCAGCACACAACGTTAAAGGTTTGGGAAAATGTTTTAAATTGTGTATACAGTACAAATCCGTAAAAACACACAATAGACAAAAGGTTCTCAAAAAAAGAACTTTCCATGGTTCGAGATCACAGACGATGTGCTGTGACATCGTGCTGCTGTTAGTGGAGAGACCACTCGGGTCACCATAGCAGTTACAGTCAACACTAACTTATCTTGGTAGCAAGCTAATGTTTACATATATAAACTCAGTATTCTAGATAAATAGATAACATTATACATCAGCTTGAGCTTCCCTCTTGTTTGTGAAATGGACGGCGTGTGTGATGTTTGCACCAGGGTAGTGTGTTAAAGGCTGGTTTTATTGCAACGCTGCTGGGCTATTGGCCTGATGGTGGGAACACAGGTCGATTTTGGTATCGCGGCCCGAGGTCTGATGCTATTGGCCCTGGCTGGCCAGTTGATAGTCCTGGCTTGCACTGGCCCCTTAGAGGAAAGAGGCTAATGAGTGTACAGTATACTCTATATGTGTTCTACTGACTAAATCAGAACCCAACAGGCAGAAATTATTGAAGCATTATCCCTCAGCTTTAATACAAATTTGGCAGAAACGTTCAGAAATGTGATCTCATCCAATATAGAAACTCTATTTCTTTTTGGGGTTAATTTGACCCCAAGAGAGAAAAGAAGAGGTAGGCTACAGTGTGTGCACCAATAAGAACATTTTAGCATGTGAAAAATGTATTGAATTTATTCATATTTTATATAACTGGGGTTTCTGAGACCCTAAACATCTAACATTTTGTTATAGAGTTTTATAAAGTTGAAATGTTTCAGTTCTCATAAGATTTGAACCTTTTGAAAAGTCATGAACCTTCAACCTCATTCCTCAATGTTAAAAATATTAAATAAAAAGTGTCTTTGGGTCTCCTAGACCCCAAACAGAACCTGAGGCTTGAATCGTAATACAAGAAGCATTCTTATTATTGTAAATAAGTGTTCTTTTTAAAATGGAGTGATTAATGTGCTTTATGGAAAACGAGGACGAAAAGGCAGAAAGAGAAGACTGTCTCCATGCATTTCTCTCCCTCATTCTGTCTCACCCTTGTTGGCAGTCTGCCAGCCAATGTAACCCAAGACGACATCAGTTTTGCCCTTCCTAGTGAATTTAGAAAGCCATTAGCAACATCAAATCATTACTCTAGGAGAGTGAGTGAAGCAGAGAGAGAGGATGGGGGATTGAGAGAGGAGAAGAAGATCAAGTTTCTTTGTGTTTTCATGTGGCCACTCCATTACAGTAATGTGCTGGGGCCCATTTAACTAATGCAAAAAGGCACACTGATACCCATAATAAACAGTATTACACAGTGAGTTAAAGCCTTGGATAACACAAACAAAAACAATCACCATATACCTACACACACACACACACACACACACACACACACACACACACACACACACACGTTGGTGCAGCTATCATTTTGAGGACTCTCCATAGCATAGACATAATGATTTTTCTACTGACAGATTTTTCTGTCCCTTAACCCTACCCCAAAACTTTTGGCAAAATTAAAAAAAAAAAAAAGTATGTTTTTAAGCAATTTGAATTATGGGAACACTAGAAATGTCATCATAAACCACATTTATAGCATAATACCCTTATAATTATCAGTTTGTAACCTAAAAAAAAATCCTCGTAAACCACCCAAATCCACCCACACACACACAGATTTTATGTTCTCAATTTGAGTCTGCAGTACATCAGCGATTACCAGAGTATAAAACTTTCTCCAAGTTCATTTATAGATGGTGTGTTTACAGAAGTAAAAACAAACTCATAGCTTCATGCACTCAGTACAGGACTTCTTCTAATCATGGTGTATATGAAATTATATTTAGAGAGCTGCTTTGCTCTTCTTTTTGGCAATCAAGACATAATCTAATCACTTATTTCACATATGCAATGTAGATTTCCAAAAGACGTCTAGCCGATTCAAACATCAACAAAATGAACTGCCTTGTGTTCAAAAAGGCCTCCTATGTTAGATTGAACACACACACACACGCACGCACACATGCACGCTCGCATGTACACACATTAAATGTGTGTATTTGAGTATTTAACACTAAAATACTCACACAAACACTAAAACTGTTGTACAAGTAAGGGTTAGGATCAGGGTAAGGGCACAGGCCTGCAAATAAGACAACCCATAGGAAAGAAAAATCACAAATGAGCTATATTTGTTATATTGTTTCGTTTATGATGATTTTAATAAAAAAATAAATAATAAATAATATTCTGACAGAAATAGTCAGAAAAATTTCCCAATGCAAAAATCTAAATGTTCTTATACAGGCTTAATTTTCTTTTTTAATTGGAAAAAATCTATATATTTAGTGGTGCAATATGTAAGAATTTTCATGTAATATTAGCCTTTTTTTTTGCCAATGTGTGAATGGCTTGTAACGCAACTTAAAAAATGTTAGCCTGTAGACTGATTATCATGCGAAGGTCGCTTTTGCCGGGAAAATCCAAAGGATGTGATGTTTATACATGCTCCCGAGATCCTTGCCTCAGACAGTAATAGCTTCTCTTCTGCTATTCAACAACGACAACAAACTGCAACACTAGGTAACATTATCTTAGAGATGGAATCCAGCAAATGTCCGGCTCAAAGCACAACACCGACTCCAACACAAACTCAGAGTAAGCCAAAAAAAATTAAAAATGTATCTACTGAATCCCGTCTGGCTAAGCGGGAACCTGATCGTGGTCAAGCGAAAACTAGAGTGAACATCGGCAGGGCATTTGATTCCTTGAGGGACCTTCATCGGTTTTGGGGATCAAAACTGACCCTGAAACTGGCGTTCTTCTTAATGGAGAAGTAAGCTTACATAACTGTAAAGCATGTGAAATATAGTGCCATAAGTATTGGCTAAAATAAAATAACACATGAAATGATGCTAGAGAATGTTCAAGATAATACAAACAGACCCATTCATTAGTGTAACATAACTTGGTTTTGCAGAACATATATACATTCTAATATTATAAAACAATAGTGCATCGATATATCAAAATGACAGTTGTGATGGAATCACATCAATTCTGAATTGTGTCAACATATTTATAATGTACATTCTATTTTATAACAGATACTGTCATCATCCACCAAATTTAGCTGCTATTGATAAAGCAGGCTAGCCAGCTAACACCGACATATGTTATAGTCAAATATAATATACAGTCTCAATATAAACAATCATAACTATGTCACCTTGATGCTGATGAATCACGTTGTCTCTTTGTACGTTATGTTATTGTTTTGGTCGATACTCACTTGCCGGCTTGCGTCTCTATTGATTGTGTGCACAAGCACGAGCAACAGGTAGCTGACTGCAGATCACTTAACGGCCACAGGTGTCATTTATAACAAGGGTTTCTGAATCTTACATACTACACCTTTAAATATATGTAAAAGTTATTTATAAATTATACATTGAATATTTTTTTAAACATAATAGGATTAATTAATACTTATTTGGCACTACACTTTAACTGCATTTCAACAATTGTCTCATTTGTGTCTCTATGAAACAAAAATTCAATGTCCTGATTTCTGAAACTTCTAAGTTTCTCATCTGGGAAGTAATTAAGAATCTTCAGAGATCTACTTAAATAATGTGACCAAATTGGTCTTCCCTTATTTAATAAAGGCCACTATTAAAACAAGAAAAAAAAAAAGAGCCAGCCAAAATCCCTATACACAGGCTTACACATGCTTTGAGTAAGACATTTTAATTGCATGTGTTAACCTACACACAAACTGAACTGAACTGTTTGTCTTGTTCTCTCTCTGTTTCTGTATCTCATGAAGCCACTGTCACCCCAACGTTAATCCAGTTCAAATGTAAACAGGCTTAAGTCTTCATTCCAAACCTGAACCATATCAAATGTATCAAAGCTAGAGCTCATTGGCGTCCATGGCTACAGAGGGGTCATGGTGCGGCCACACAGGGCCACACACCCGAGTCAATTAACCTCAGAGCCAGTCAGTCTGTCTGTCTGTCCAACACTCAAAGTGAGTGTGTGTGTGTGTGTGTAAACTGGGATTTTAGGGTTTAGGGGCTGTAATTCCTTGTGAACAAATCTGTGTTCCAGTGTGTATGTAAGCAAGCACTAGGTTAATAGGTCATAACATGGTAAAGTGAATATATGTAGTCACATTTTGTGTGTATCGTTTGCCGTGAGGCAGCCCTGTTTATGATTTATCCATTAGATGCACAAACAGCTCTCTCTCTTCATCAAATCACCACCATCACACTCCTGTGTATTTGTGTGTGTGTAACATCTGCAAAGTAATTATTAACTATTATTTTTGGGTTGGGAAGTTTCATTTAAAAATGTATTCCAATACAGATTACATGCTGTAAAATGTCATTTGTAACGTATTACATTAGATAATTTAAGGTCAGTACTATAATCGAAATATATATGGATTACTATTTCAGCACAAAGTTTTTAACTTGCTGACTATAAACAAGAAAATAACAAGCGAAAAAACTGCCATTACAGTAAGACAAAATACACTTATTTTAAAAATACATTCTCTACCTCAGTGGTCGGCAACCTATGGCACGTGTGCCAGCATTGGCACATGGAGGGGTAATCACTGGCACACCAGCAACTGCGAGAGAGGAGTAGACCGTTTTATTTATATAAATTCCGCCCCTGCGTTCCATTCTACATCTTGATGTAATCCTTCCTCATGATACTCAGTGTGTTTTAATGAGCTGAATGGGTGGCTAAACAAAAAGTTAAAATATGTGACGAGACGGCAGTATACCCAACGGACTCCTGCAGCGCGTGCAAGACATTTGTGCATCACCAGCCAACAGCCTTTTACCTTTGGTTAATCACACGAGTAAACATGCCCGCTTAGCTTCGGTCAGGCTGTGTGAATGACTGCTTACATTCCGTGTTTTATTTGTTTCCTTTTGCTTTCAGAACAACATGTGATGTAACAAGGAAAACACCACTTTTAATCCTTGAGATTTCCAACCCAGCATACAGGTACACCATCCTTAAACCATGGTCACATTCAAAATTACATTAAAAGATTAAAAAAGAAAATATAAACCCACATCGTGCGATTCAAAATATAAATTAAACCTGGGAATAAAGTTTTAGGATTTTGCCGGTACAATTAACTGAAAAGGGCTAAATAGTTGATCAGCTTGTGATGCACGAATGGCTTGCACCTGCAGTGCGAGTCTCGTCACACTTTAATAGTGTTTAGCCTCCCATTCAGCTGATGAAAACATGCTACATGATCATGTGGAAGGATTACATCAAGATGTAGATTGGAATGCAGGTGCGAAAAACATAACATAAATAAAATAGCCTGCTCCTCTCTCGCTGTTGCTTCCGCACTAGTGATTACATGAGTACAATGACATAATATAAGAAATATTTAAGATTCCACACAATTTCGTGACCAGTAATCATATAAGCAAATTTGTGACATTAACTGTCAACTCATTTTTTACAAAAGGACAGGTTTTCTTTCATTAAAGCTCTTTCACAAGATGCTCTGTGAAAATTCACATGGCAGAGCTATTAACCAGAAAAATAAAAAATGGCACATGTCAAAAAGGTTGCCGACCCCTGCTGTACATTATGCAGTGCTGGTTCTATAAGAAGGAAAATGTACTTAATACAACAATTCTCATCAAGTATAACATTTTTGCAGTACAACTTTGGCCTAAAAAAAAAAATACAAATAATATATATATATATATATATATATACAAATTGTTATATAATGTGGATTTTCTTGATAGAAATATATAATCGTTCCTGATAACAGGTGCATGTTAAAAGGGCTGGAAATAGCATTTTAGCCCAGCAAAAATGCTAAATGATCACACGATAATATACTCTAGGTTAAGCTGCTCCAAACAAACTTCAAGTGTTTGTAGTAACATACTTCAAGTGTTTGATGTCATTGGGAGAGCTCACAATGACATCTATTCTGATCATATGTGGTTTCTCTCTATTGAGCTCCCAAAGGAAAAGTTTCTCAATGGTCATATCCATCTTTATTAACTCATTACAGTGTGAAAGTGCCCTCTATTTGCTCTTATGAATGCAACACATCATAAGTGTTTCGCCGCTGTTCAAGCGCTCTTTGGATCACATCATTTATATGGACAAATGTATTCCTATGGAACAGAAAAAATATTAAATGAAAAAAATACCAATTAAATGCAAATTAATCTTTTCAGTAATCAAAACACTTTTGAATATAATTGTATTCTGATTACAAATTATTTAAATTGTAACTGTAGTGGAATACATTTACTAATATTTTGTATTTTAAATATGTCATCTTATTACACATAGCTACTCTGTTACTCACCAAACCTGATTATTGCTCATATGGAGGGCATTTGAACAAACTCCTGCCCCTAAGTATTGCATTTCTAGGAAACTAATCTAGGATTATTTTAAGGACTTGGAGCTCATTTGACTTGGGACAGTATAAGTATTCACCTAGCAGCCATCCAGAACACACTAACTACCACATAACGACATGCTAAAAACCACAGAGAACAACTTAGCAACCATATACTGTAGCAATGCTCTGGTAAGAACCCACAACACCCTAGCATTGTGGCTGTGAGGTTTGCATGGGGAAACAGCAATCACATTTTCTTTAAAAATGTTTTAAAAAAAACTAGGTGAATACACCACGGTGTGTGCATTCATTTAAGTATGCTTGTGTGTAAGCTCAAAACCTTTGGACCTTTCTTTTTATCTTCTATTATATATGTATTTTATTAGTTTTTGCTGCATGTTTTTTGTGTGTTTATGTATGATGCATTGGTTACGTATATTGTGTTCGTCTAATGATTGTTTGTGTTTTAAGTGTGCCGTATGTAAAGCTTTCTATATTTTACAGAAGAATTCACATAGTATATGTATGGCATTTTTTGCTATTTTTTGTGTAATGCGTGTTATTTAGGATATGCTGTATAATGTTGTTAGCTTTATCATAAATGTTTCACTTTTCAACATATAGACACTGTAAGTCTTAAAGCAGCCGGTGCTGATATAAACAATCGCGTGATTGTTTTTCACTGTCAGTCTGATAAATTCATCAATGATAAATTGCTGTGATAGGTTTGATGCTCCATCACTGCTGCCTTTGATGTAGCAATCTGCTTTCATGTGTGTAAATAATATCCATTTATGATGCAATTTAATCTGCTTTTGTTTCTGTGTGTTGACAGATATGACGAGGCCTTCCAGTTGAGCTTTACAACATCTCAGAATCTGTTTATTTGAAAAATTTTCATATAGTTAAAATTGTATTTTAACATTAAGTAACAGAAGAGGAGTTTCTTAAACTCTAAAAACTACATATGACTATAAGTTACATATGAATACAGTGGCAAGAAAAAGTATGTAAACTCTTTGAAATTAGCTGTTTTTTTTAAATTTATTATTTAGTCATAAAATGTGATCTCATCTTCATAAGTCACAAGTACAGACAAACACAATATGCTTATGTCTTTATTGAACACATCCAATTAAACATTCACAGTGCTGTGGAAAAACTAAGTGAACCCTTGGATTTAATAACTGATCAATATCCCTTTGGCAGCAATAATCTTAACCAAAAGTTTCCGGTAGCTGCAGATTAGACGTTTGATGGAATTTTGGACCATTCTTCCTTACAGAACAGCATCAGCTCAGTCATATTCTTATGATGTCTGGTGTGAACGGCTCTCTTGAGGTCACAGCATCTCTATTGGGTTAAGGTCTGGGATTTGACTGACTAAACTAGGGAATTAATTTTTCTCTCAATGATGGCAAGTGGTCCAGGCCGAGAATCAGCCCAAAATTATGATTCATCCTCCACTGTACCTCACCGTTGGGATGATGTCTTCATGTTGTTATGCAATGCCCTTTTTTTACACCATCCGTAGTCCTGCATGTTATTCCCAAATCTTAGTTTCATCAATCCACAAAACTTTTTCCCAGTAGCGTTGTGGAGTCTCAAGGTGGTGTTTGGTAAACTTCAGGCATGGATAAATGCTTTTGTTGGAAAGCAGTGGCTTCATTCGTGGTGTTGTGCCATGGACACCATGCCTTTTTAATGTTTTCCAAATAGTAGACTTATGAAAAGAGTTGTAAACCAGTTTCAATGATTACTTCAAGTCTTTAGCTGTTAAGTTTCCTTTTTTTTTTTAAAAAAAATTTGTTTTTACTCATTGAGCATTCTGCGTTGTGTCATTTGAGTCATCTTGGCTGGACGGCCATTTCTAGGAAGAGTAGCCACAGTACTAAATAATTTCCATTTATTGACAATTTGTCAAAATGTGGACAGATGAATATCTAATCTCTTCAAGATAACTTTGTAATTCTTTCCAGCTTTATGCAAAGCTGTCTTTTTAAAATCTCGTTTTAGCAAGGCATGGTCCACATCAGCAGATGCTTCATGTGAATAGCAAACTCAAAATGTTTGAGTGCTTTTTATAAGTCAAAGTCGCTCTAACACACACACCTCAAATCTAGTTTCATTAACTAGATGCCAGGTTTGCCAACTCCTGACGCTAATTAGATTTTGTTGATGTCACTAGCCTAGTTTTGTTGATGTCACATACTTTTTCCAAAATACACTGGGAATGTTTGAATGATGCACTCAATAGGTACAAGTACAATACAGTTGTGGTTTATTATTTAAAACAAGACAAATTTATATATAAATGCAGGTAATTATGCATTGACAGCCATATACTGTACTAAAAGAGTACCACAAAGCAGTCTATGGCACGGTGGAGGGCGGGGCTGGGTCGTGACTCAACACGCCCGGTCCCGTATTAGGCTAATTAAGCCTCCAAGAGGGTTAAAGGCCGATTGCGGACAACGTGCGGGAGAGAGAGATCGTTCACAGACATGTCCGCTGTCTTATGTGTTTGTCTTTTGAGTTCTCCATTGAACCTATTATTTTATATGTCAAGCCAGTTTCTCGCCTCTTCCTTGCCCGTGAACATGAACTTCTTTACACAATCATAGTGCAACTCTTCAAAAAAATTATACTTTGAAAAGCAATGCAGTAATGTAATACAATTATTGTGACTAAATTTACCTGTCTGTTACAAGTTTTATATTGTTGATAATTGATTAGGTTTAGGCTGGGTGTTGATATAATAGCACATTTTTACTAAAATAATGTATTTCTAAAACATATTGTGTTCAAACAAGCAATAATATCCAAAGATTGCAGAGCTTGTGACGGAATCTTCTGATTTGTTGAGATGCACATTGTCCAGGAAAAATGCTGCAATGGTGATGCCTTGTTTATAAGAATGCCCTGAGATGAGAAATCAGCAGTATTTGATAAAGAATAGGTTGTTGGGGTGATACAGATTTCATGCCAAGTTGAAGTGATTTCTTTGTGAATTTAAAAAAAATTAAAATAAATGGAATCACTGAATTCCATGATGGTTTAGTAATCATTATATACATTTCAAGCAGTCAGTCAGGAGTAAAAAATACCCGATATGTCATCATTTTGTCTGTTGATGTGAAATAAGCTGCAGTTCAGCTCACATTTTGTGTCCAATCTAAATTCTGTGCCATTTATCAATAATAGGTCCCATCAAAGTTCAAAGTGCAAATTTAGGCAATATTACTATTTCATTGTGGGAATTGGGGGGGGGGGGGGGGGTCCTGTTTATTCCATTCCCATATGTTCCCAGAAAGACTCATCCCTCTCCTCTCAGTGTCCTGCATCACACACTATTACAATCACCATAATGTTCCCAAGAGAGCATTTCCCCTGACCAAATCATTCACATATCCTTCCTGAATCATTGCTAGTTTTGTTCAATGTGGTTATGGTTGAGCATTCTGAGTTGGTCGGTTGAAGAGGTTTCCCAGAAATCCCAGGAGTCTACCTGTCATGATCTATGGGGATTCGATCCGAGACACAGCGTCATGTTTTTTGGGGGCACCGTCATCCCAAACAGTGTGCACAAATACTACGAACCCCCAACACGCATCCTCTGTCACCCTCTGATCCATCCAAGCCCATCATTCTTATTGTAATACAGAAGTGTCAATAATGACCTGTTATGGGAACAGTCCTTATCTGATGCCACACAATCCCCCCAGGACAATCGCCCCCCAGCCAAGCCAAGCTCAGTGTCTACAAATTCACAGCACATTCCCACACAAATACACATTTGATTGGTGCTTAAATAAATGTGTCTCAAATACATGTCCTGCTCATATTTCATCACAAGATCAAAAGAAAGAATAAGAAATTATATTTTTCCACATGAAGGCTATTTTAAGGACGATTCATGTTTTTGGATTGCAGCATTGTGTTAATGACAGTTAAGCACATCCCCCCAATTGTTTTCATGAGGTTCATCTAAATATGGCCCAAAGCGTGTGTGTGTGTGTGTGTGTGTGTGTGTGTGTGTATATATATATATATATATATATATATATATATATATGTATGTGCACTACTGATTCACTGTAATTGTGATTACATCAGTCAGCTCTATTTGTCCTGCATCCCGTCCATCACAGCAGATTTAATTGTGCTGGTTAATTAATAATTGCGTTTATCGAGAGGACATCAGATACTGGGATGGTGGGATGGCCTGTCAATGTAATTGGAAGGTCTAACGAAACGCCAGGGGAAGGAGAGTAAGCTTTTAGCCAGGAAGGTTATCAGTGTCCCTGCTCCAACCTGTCATTTACCACAACATGCTTTCTCTTCACTGTTCGCTCTCTTTCTCTCTCTCCATTCCTTCCAATGAGTACATCTCAACCCACTTTCCATCCATAACTTTGACTCTCCTGTCTCTCTTATTACATCTCTATTCAAGCCCCTTTTCTTTAGGAATGCTCTCTGGAGCTTTTACAGTTACGTAACGTCAGTATTTAAACCAGGCAATCTGTGACAGTCCCTCAGTGTGCGAGACGTCCCCCCTCGCAAGGCACTTACTCTATTTACCATTGAATTTACCTCAGATCAGTC
Organism: Moxostoma hubbsi; assembly: GCA_032164185.1. Taxonomy (NCBI): domain Eukaryota; kingdom Metazoa; phylum Chordata; class Actinopteri; order Cypriniformes; family Catostomidae; genus Moxostoma; species Moxostoma hubbsi. Next base: position 5,547,777 of record JAVLUX010000186.1, read on the forward strand.
ATGCTGTTTCGGCTGAGATTGTTAAAATTGATCTATTGATGCATATTGGCCGAGCTAGAAATACTAACGCAGTTACCTGCAGCCCAACTCATTCCCGCCCCACGTCCATCTTCATCAGCACAATGCCTGAGGGGATGTGTGACTGTTGTACAAACACACTTGAACACTCTCCGCCTCTTCTCTTTCTTTCTGCACACTTCATTCTTTAATCTCTACATCTCTTCCCCTTTCTCTTTCAATCTCCTGCCTTCTGGCCTTCTTGTTCTAACTCTGCAAACTGACACAAAACACACCTGGATGCAGAAGGGGAGGTGTGTCCCTATAATATGAGGAGGAAAAATATTTTATTTGTAACTCTGAAAGACTGGTACTGCTCTTGAGGATCAAGTTGGGTGAAGTGTTATAAATGTTACACAATTTTTTTTTTTTTTTTTTTTTTTTAAAGCTAATGGGGTCATGAGGAATCACATTTTCCTTGATCTTTTGAAATAAAAGAGTTCATTGTACTATGAAAACAAAGTAAAATAATAAAAAAAAACAGCATTTATTGAAATTTTGCTAGAAAAGTAGCTCATTCTGAACATTCACAAATTTCTAATGTACTATTATTCCACTAAGTTAATATTTACACACTACTAGCGTTGCACCATTGAACTTAAAGGTGAGTAATGGTTGCAATAAAAATGCAAACTGGTTGAATGCCATCAAGAAGCAAAACATTTGTGACATAGGCCTACTTTTATGATGATGTTGACATTTAAGGTGCTTTCACTCTAGCACTTTTGGTGTGCACCCGGGTTCGAATGACGTCAAAATTTGGTTTGTTTGTATTATTTGTACGCTGTTTTCCGAACTTGGGCATGCACCCAGTACCGTACCAGAGTTAGCTTGAAAAGGTGGTCTGGGGTACAGTTCATTTGAATTCCAGTAGAGTTCACTGCTTATATGAACGCAATCCTACCAATCGCAGAAGTGAACTTGAGGTATAATTCGAAGCTTGGCAGGCTCCCAATCGCAATTCTAATACAAGCTTTTCTCCACATCAATTTCCTTCAGAGAGCAACTCACATTCTTCACATCTTTTGCAACGCACCCGCAGGCTCATGGTAGACAAACACTTTAACATTCTTAAGATTATTGCACATTCAATGCATCCGTGGCAGACAAGCACAAGTGTTGTTCCATGCATGAATACTTTAATAACACTCCTAGTTACAGTCATAACCGCATGTCCACATGTTGATGATGCAATCAGACCGCAGTTTGGATATAAATAATATAATGAGAATATTATTAGACCAGCGGAGGCAACGGGAGTGGGGAGGAAACTAACTTGGGTTCAGTCCAAGCAATCGAACCAAGTGTGAAAGCACCCTTAGACTAGTTTACGTTTACGAGTAAAAACAACACAGCATGTAAAAAAAATACATATCCTTAATATTATTATTTCCAATTTAAACAATTTATTATATAATTTTTTTTTCCCATATCATATTTCAATGGTAATATATTACCGTTAACTGTTACAAGAGATAAATGTATCAAGTGAGACCTTACACATAGCTGGTGCAACCCCACCAAGATGTAATTCTACATGCAAAGAGGGCGACAAAGAGGGCGCACAGAAGCCCTGCGTATACTTGCATTTTGACGTGAACACAGTGTCTGTGTACAGTCAAATTTGAGCCTTTCAAAGTATGCTCCATATAACTGTTTGAGCATACACTGGTGGTTGGTGCATGCAAGCTCCGGCTGCTGTGAGACACCGGACTTTCTATTAAGGAGTTTAGACCCATATAAATGTCTTTTTATTCCTTCAGACTCTAATTATACAAATGCAGGTATCTCCAGACCTCCTCATGCACTCGCTCTTGACTTGCACATCAACTGTTGATGTTTTTACTTTCTTCTCCTGATGTTAAGTGGTGATTACATCTTCTTCTAGGGCTTTTTTGTGTCAACAATGGCTCAAATGTGAGTGTTGCCACCTTGTGGACTCACTAATTAGTGCATATAACTCCAGGCACATTCTGCACAATCAAAGACCTATGTTAGAAAAATCACACATTCAGTGCTCAAGCACTCTGCGGATGACAACATTTGCATCATGCGTTCTGTGACCGAAATATACTTTGGGCTTTAGGAAGGGTGAAAAATGGTCATGTAAAAATTAATTCTGACTTTTTGGTGTAAAAAAGTTGAATTAATAGAAAATAATTCAATGTTAGTGTTGATAGGGTTCCCCCTCTTCAAAATCCCCATTTAACCCTTGAATTTGTCAGGAAAGTGGCTTGTGTTTTTATGTATTATCATCCAAAAACTGAAAAAGGGACAGGTGGAGGGCCGACTGACACAGTTAAGATTGTCTTAAGATTGTTAAAATTTTATTTGCTTGCTTCCAGCAAGTTAGGGTCTAGAGGTCTGCACGGGCATTAAATTGAAGCTTGGACCCGGCCAGTAAAGTGAGCGACTGTAACCCAACCCTACCAGTATAGTTACATTTTAAGAACAAACACGAAATCACTCATTCCCTTTTTATTTCACAAATTCTTTGTGAATGAGATCTGTTCAAGCATCAAATATTTCTAACAATAATTTGATTCACTGTGAAATATTGGGGCTAATTCACTGTTAAATAAGGCTATTAAACTCATTTGGTGTTAGCTGAGTGGTGATTGTAGAACTGGTTGCTTTATTTTTCCTTTTTTAGGGTTGTTTTGAGTCTGTAACATGTGTGAGGGCACAGTGTGAAGTTTGTCATATAGAGTGGTCAATAAAGCCCCCACCCATCTCCGTCCCATGGGTTTTGTACTAACGGTCCTGCTTTTGTGTGTGCACAGATGTGTATATGTTTAAATCCCTTCAAATGCACCAATAACAGTGACGATCACATGCATTCCACACAAATGCACACATACAAAATACATGGTAAGTGTATTTAATTTAGATTGAGTATGAAAAAGTCACTCTAAAATATGCCACTTAACCACAAAAATTGTGATTAAATTAAATGGTTTTATATTAGTTAATATGACTGAATCAACTTGATTAAACTGGGTTGCACCAACGAAAGTTATTATTTAGCATCAGATCATGTAGAAATAGGTCGTTAAGTTAACAACTGCACATAGAAAAGACCAGAGAGTCTTTTATTACACTTTAACACATTAATAATGCCTGCAATAATAAAGTATATTTGCCTGTAGCTAACTGTACTTTTAGTGTGAGACAAAAAAGATCACATTAATTGCAAATCAAATGGTGGCTGGAACCACACCAAGATTACAGCTGCAACTCAATAGAAGTTAAAATCAGGACAATAGTATATTCTGATTCTATGTCATGAGTAAAGAGGAAATAAGAGAAAATAATAATTATTTGAAGAAAAATAGGGACAGGGTGACAAAGGGTATTATTGGATAGGATTCTTTGGCTGGTGCGGTGGGCTGAAGTAAAGGCGGTTTTACGTAACCTGTTGAATGCTTATTGATCGCTTTGTTGTGTTTAAAGAATGGCCTCAACAATGGCATCTTCCTCTGTGGAAGAAAAGAAAGTCCTCTTTTCTTTCTGAGCGCATTTGTAAGCTGTGCATGGTGCCCTGACCACATGAATGTGTCATTGTTGAGTGAAAGGGGGCAGCTTACAAGCAACTAAACAATACCTCACACCGTGGAGCAATGCACAGACAGGGGATAGGTTGCAGGAGGCTTAAGAGTGGCTGCTTCTCTGAGGGTATGTGACCCAAATGAGAGGAGGGTTTTATACTTGTTTGTTTGTGGAGATACTGATTGAGGAATAGAGCTCAAAAGGAAGACAGGAGGAAGTGGAGATGAAACAGCATTTTATTTTATTGTTGTGTGAGTTACAGACTCCAAACTCCATCATTCCAGTCCTGTCTTTTAAAAGGTTTCCTGCACCTTTTTTTGTCTCACACACTGTTAAATGTAGTATACCCAATCTATTCACAGATAAATTGCTTTAAAATGATTTTCATAATCTATCCACCGCATGTCGCTCAAAACGTTTTATTAGCAAAGTGCATGGTGATCACTTGCTGTATATATTGGGTCCCCTTGCACGCTAAATGAAAATTATACCACTGGTGCATGATGCCCCTAGTGGCCAATGTGCCACATTAAAAAAACAAAACATTGAATTATTAAATTTCACAAGGACAATATCTCAGTTACAATGATATTTGACTTTCAAACCCATCCATGTTCACTGTACTAAAAAGTGACAAGTAGCACAGTTCTTCCCTAATACTGTACATTATTACCATAACTGAGCATGGCTGGTTTTAAATATGTTAAAGAGAGGCAGAGAAGATAGACAGGAAGAAAAAAGTCAGGCAGCAGGCTTCATATGTCCTGTCTGATTACTCTTCCATTGATAAACACAGCCTATCAATCTGCTATTCTATTTGCATATGTTCTCTTTCTGTGTGCTGAATAATTCATGAATGTTACCTTTCCAGAGCAGATCATAAAAGGGGCATGTGTGTATGTGCGTGCCTTTATACATCCCCAAAACATTCCTTTGGGGATGTCCTCTTTTGGAAAAATTATTCAGTTTTCAAGTTTTGTTTGAAAAATGTCAACAACAAAAATATATATATATATATATATTTTAGGGGTGGGATTAGTTTAAAGTTATTATAACTAGCTTCATATTATATATATATATATATATATATAATTCACATTCACATTTTGATGATATAAGGTAAAGAAACATGTTTGTGTGCATGTGTTCCATGGCTGCAACCACCATATATACACTCTCTGAGCACTTTATTAGGAACAATATGGTCGTAATAATGTGCCAGACATGATCTTCTGCTGTTGTAGCCCACCTGCCTCAAGGTTCAAACTGTTGTGCATTCTGAGGTGCTATTCTGCTAACTACAATTATACAGAGTGGTTTTTCGAGTTACTGTAGCCTTTCTATCACCTTGAACCAGTCTGGCCATTCTCTGTTGACCTCAACAAGGCATTTCCATCCGCAGAACTGACGCACACTGGATGTTTTTTTGTTTTTGGCACCATTCTCAGTAAACTCTAGAGACTGTTGTACGTGAAAGTCCCAGGAGATCAGCAGTTACAGAAATACATAAACCAGCTCAACTGGCACCAACAATCATGCCATTTTTTTTCCCCATTCGCATGGTTGATGTGAACATTAACGGAAGCTTCTGGCCAATATCTGCATGAATTTATGCATTGCACTACTGCCACATGATTGGCTGATTAGATAAGAATAAGTAGGTGTACAGGTGTTCCTAATAAAGTGCTCAGTGAGTGCATGCATATACTTTACATTGAGGGGGATATCCATATTCAGATAATATATTTTGATATTCAGATTAGTGGTCAACCAAATGGGTTTTTCATTGGCTGATATTTACATTATAACATTTGGCCTCCCCCAACCTTGAACATTTGGTTACATCTACAGTATGGTGAGTTTTCAGTGTGATCTGAACACTCTCTGAATGTATGGCCTGGGAGAGCATGATATATGATTGAAGCAATGAGGCCTCCGGTTTTATGTGCTTATTGGTATAAATAACATCCACAAATTAGACAGAGAGGCACCACAAAAGAGATGCGGCTCTGATAGCCATAGCCCCATCACCCTGCAGTGCTAACAACAACTTTAGACCTACACAACATCATTTACACATTACCTGTTCTCAGACCCCGTATGACATGGAAATTGACGAAATTGGATCTTGTCCTCAGCTTTTAAAGAGATTAGATTTTAAAGTATGACATTTTCTGCCTCTTAACCTTGTTGATTCTCTCTCTCTCTCTTTCTCTCTCTCTCTCTCTCGTTTGCTCTAACTCTCTCTCTCTCTCTCTTTTAGAAGCAGATCGTTCTGAATTTGTGGGACCCCAGTCTCCTGTCCTAGGGCTCATCCGTTAGCTCAGTTTAATGTAGTTATGAAGGGGGGAGTGTGGGGTGGGGTGAACTTCCTGTCTTGGCTGAACAGACCTGGTTAAATGAGGTTTTTGGATGCCTGGGGGAGCAAAGTGTAATGGACCTTATTAACTTTGTGTTCTCTCTCTGTATATATGTGCATGTGAGAGTAGAGGATGAGATATGGAGGTTGAAGATACAACTCTCAAGTCAGGACACTGTGACGGTGAACTCTCAGTATTTGTTGTGATAGAGCATAGCGTGGCTCACTGCTATGGTGCCACAGTATTTATTCATATATTGGCAGTGTTATTTCACAGAGTGTATATTATTGGAGAATATAACTAGGCTACATTGCAGTATATAGCATTAACAATTCCATAATGTAAAGTGCAAAACAGTGAACAGAACATCCTTTATATATCTTCTTTATGTTCTGCAGAAGAAAGAAATTCATATGGGGGTTGGAACTAAATGAGGGTGAGTAAATTAAAAAAAATGAAAATTTTTGCGTGAACTATTCCTTTAAGTGGGAGAGACAAAAACAGCCGGCGACACAAGCAGCGAGCCCTAGATCTACACAGCAGTTGCCACGTTAAGATCATATCCTTTGAGCATGCCTAATTTAGATGGGTTTTATAGGGGAGCTCACCTTACCTTGACACAGTAACACAGGTGGTCCGCATCTGCAAATCTTAACTGAACAAAGGACAAACAAGACTTCAAGCAGGTACACCAAACAAAAACAAAAAATTATACAATCTGCCATCAAGTGGGTGGACAGATCAACAGGAGAGAATCAAAGTTTACCTGAATTTATCTTCTCTACTATATCCTAGGTTGGGGTTGGTGACCTTTTAATCTTCCAATAAATATTTCCCCTTTACATACAGTGCATTCAGAAAGTATTCAGACCCCTTAATTTTTTCACATTTTGTTATGTTGCAGCCTTATGCTAAAATGCTTTTAATTATTTAAAATTTTTCACATCAATCTACACTCCATACCCCATAATGACAAAGCAAAACATATTTTTGATAACTTTGCAAATTTATTAAAGAGAAAAACTGAAATATCACATTGACATTAGTAGTAAGACCCTTAGCTCAGTACTTAGTTGAAGCACCTTTGTCAGCGATTACAGCCTCAAGTATTTTTTGGTATGATGCAACAAGCTTTGCACACCTGGATTTGGGGATATTCTGCCATTCTTCTCTGCAGATCCTTTCAAGCTCTGTCGGGTTGGATGCGGACCTTCGTGGACAGCCATTTTCAGGTCTCTCCAGAGATGTGCGACTGGGTTCAAGTCCGGGTTCTGGTTGGGCCACTCAAGGTCATTCAGAGTTGTCCCTAAGCCCCTCTTGCATTGTCTTGGCTGTGTGCTTAGGGTCATTGACCTGTTGGAAGGTGAACCTTCGGCCCAGTCTGAGGTCCTGAGCGATCTGGACCGGTTCTCATTAAGGATTTCTCTGTATTTTGCTGCGTTCAGCTTTCCTTCAACCCTGACCAGTCCCCCAGTCCCTGCCACTGAAAAACACCCCAAAAGCATGATGCTACCACCACAATGCTTCACCGTTGGGATGTTTTTGCACAGGTGATGAGCGCTGCCTGGTTTCCTCCAGACATGACGCTTGGAATTGAGGCCAAACAATTCAGTCTTCATTTCATCAGACCAGAGAATCTTGTTTCTCACAGTCTGAGAGTCCTTTAGGTGCCTTTTTGCTTGTCTTGCACTGAGGAGTGGCTTCTGTCTGGCCACTCTGCCATAAAGCCAAGATCGGTGGAGTGTTGCAGTGATGGATGTCCTTCTGCAAGTTTCTCCCATCTCCACGATCTCTTGATCCTTGATCTCTGGAGCTCAACCAGTGTGACCATCATGTTCATGGTCACCTCTTGCCAAGGCCCTTTTCCGCCGATTGCTCAGTCTGGCCGGCTTGCCAGCTCTAGGAAGAGTCCTGGTTGTTCCAAACTTCTTCCATTTAAGAATTACGGAGGCTGTGCTCTTGGTAACCTTCAATGCAACTGAAACATTTTTGTAGCCTTCCCCAGATCTGTGCCTCGACACAATTCTGTCTTTGAGCTCTGCAGGCAGTTTTTTTGACCTCATGGCTTGGCTTTTGCTCTGATATGCATTTTCAGCTATGAGACCTTGTATAGACAGGTGTGTGCCTTTCAAAATCATGTCCAATTAATTTAATTTGCCACCAGTGGACTCCAATCAAAGTGTAGAAGCATCTCAAAGATGATACTTGATACATATGTCAATGTGATATTTCAGGTTTTTATTTTTTTTAATCAAAAATCTGGTTTTGCTGTGTCATTATGGGGTATGGAGTGTAGATTGATATGAAAACAATTATAATTTAAAGCATTTTAGCATAAGGCTACAACATAAAATGTGAATAAAAAAATGAAGGGGTCTGAATACTTTCTGAACGCACTGTATACTGTAGAGTTATGTAGATTATTGGGCCTCTATTGCCTGTCACACACACAGACACACATACATACACAATAGCACATGCGTACTAAAATGTCTCACCCATTGTTTTTTGTTTTTGACCATATGTATTTAGAGTTTTGACTTACCCATGCTAAGCAAAGAGCATCAATTACCTGTCTCTCACGGAAGCACAGTGACCACACGTGAAAGCAAAAACATGCATACACAACATGCCTGTCCTACCGCACCCTTTCCCATGGGTGTGTGTTGTATGGGTGGGGTGTTTGACTCAAGGGGAATGAGGTAACCCCTGCTCCAGGTCATCCCTGTGTGTGTGGGTTTATTTGGCAAAACTTTGGGGAAAAAATATGTCTCTAGAAATAAGTGAAATCTCACAAAATATCTATTAAAGGACATTTAGGAATGTCATCAATTGCACGGTATCATGGATTTAAATGTTTTTTTTTTATGTTTTTGATTTCAGTTTGTTTTTAGTTAGTTTTATGGTGCATTTATTGCTTTTATTTTGGAAAATGTATTTTTTATTTAGTTGGATATTAATTTTAGTTTTCATCACTTATAAAATAGCACCAGAAATTGTACCATCTGCCTATCTGTCGATAAATTCCTACGACAATTTAAAAGAAACTGCATCATGCTGAAAATAATACCAAATGGACCCTTTTAACATTTCCGTGTATGGAACATGGAAGTAAATTATACCAGGGTAAATTTCTATAGCGATGAATGGGAGCAAAAATAATAAATTCTCTAAAAAAATAATTTTTGCGTAACTAGTTTCTTATTGTTTTTAAATTAATGCAATTGTAATATAAAACAAAGTATAAAGTTATACATTTACAATGAATAAAAAAAAAATTACAAAATTGACAATATAAAAAATTTGCTAGATTATTAATATGGAAAGATGTCATCACAGTCAGGGTTCATTACCTTCAAAGTTCAAATTCAAAGGTTTATTTTCATAAAAATTTTCCATCTCTAATTTAGAGACATCAGTCGGACAGCGCCTATGGCCGGTTCTTTTTAACAGAATTCACTGACTGTCAAAACTCAAGCTTGGGAGAGATTAAGCATTGATTAAAAATTGTGCACATTTATAGTCTCAGTTTAGAGTTTATTGTATTTTATCTTAATTAACAAACATATTTTTCATTGCTAGTTTTCGTCTTTGTAATATATTCTAAATTATAATAACATTGCTCAATTTGAAAAATGAAGCCTAAATGAAGTATATAAAATATATTATTCTTTTAAGGTTAGGGCTTGGCTAGGGTTAGTTTGCAGATATATAATTACCTCCATTTAAATATAATTGTCATTTAGACAGTAAATTAAATATGAGTTTGTGTTTGTTTGTGTCTGTGTGTTTTTTAACCTCTTTGTCTGTCAGTTTCACTCTCCTCACTCTGTCTCTAGGGACACAATTGTCGATCGCCCATTCTCTTGCACACTCTGGCTGTCCTGTAACCATGGATACTGCCCAGATGTTGGACTCTGATTAGCTGAGACTGCCAAATAAAATCAAGGTGATGATAAAGATCAGGAGGACAGGTGGGGGATGACAGGCAGTTATAAGGGAAGTGTGGCATATTCAGACATAAAGACACATATAAACATGCACACATGTGTAAACAAGGAACTGACTGATGGGCATATAAACAAGTAATACATTGGCTCAGTCTTACACAAGCAGATTTTATACATTCACTGGTGCATTATGGGTGGACTCTCACACAGCAAACAGCAACTGACCGCCTAAACCTATAGTAGCTCAAAATAAACACTTGCGCCCAAATATAGGCATGATTTCAACACATTTGCTAAAATCAAACAAACAAACAAACAAACAAAAAACTCAATTAATTTTCCGCACAATGATGTGTCACAGCATGGATTACAAAAATAGGTCTAAGGCCAAGGTCTTTCATTCACGTTCAAAGAAAACACACCATTACTACACCTGGCATTGCGATGATGTGGAGTTAGCAGCGGTCAGCTGGGAATAAAGGTGCTCATTGTCCCAGGATATCTACAAGGTCACAGAGAATGAAAAATACACACACACACACACACACACACACACACACACACACACACACACACACACACACATATATATATATATATATATAAACACAAACTCTGCCTCTTTCACACACACACAAACACACACACACACACACACGCACGCACGCACACACACTACATGAGAGTGAGTAAATGATGACAGAATTTTCATTTTGGGTGTTAATCCCTTTAACTGTTCACAACTTCAACAGAATTTTAGTATTTAACTTCAGCTTACTATTGTTATGTATGTGTGTAGTAGACACATTAGTTTTGTGCTGCACAATTTTGGATATGAATTTGGCATTAGATTTCTGTCGCACTATTTACACCAAATGGAATTAAAACTGTCTCCAAGCTTTCTCTCAAACATTGATAGCTCTTACAGTTGCAGTTGTGCAACAGTGTATGATGACACGATGGCAAAGTGTGATAAATGGTAAAACTATATGTGTTCTCAATTGATGTGGTTATGAAAATAATTAATGATAATAATATGATGACATACACTCACTGAGCACTTTATCAGGAACACCTGTACACCTACTTATTTTTGTGATCATCTAATCAGCCAATCGTGTGGCAGCAGTGTAACGCATACAATCATGTAGATACGGGTCAGGAGCTTCAGTTAATGTTCACAGTAACCATCAGAATGGGGAAAAAATGTGATCTTAGTGATTTTGACTGTGACATGATTGTTGGTGCCAGACAGGCTGGTTTGAGGATTTCTGTAACTGTTGATCCCCAGGGATTTTCACACACAACCGTCTCTAGAGTTTATTCAGAATGTTAAATTTTTGCCAAAAACAAAAACAAAACTAAATATCCAGTGAGCAGCAGTTTTGCGGATGAAAATGGCTTGTTTACTAGCCAGTAGAAAGAAAGGCTACGGTAACTCAAATAACCACTTGTAATTGTAGTGAGCAGAATAGCATCTCAGAATGCACAACACGTCGAACATTGTGGCAGATGGGCACCAACAGCAGAAGACCATGCTGGGCACTTTTTTAGGACCATAGGACCAGCCTGCAATATCAAGCAGCATAATTTAAAATTAGCCGGAGGTGGATTATACCGGAAGAGGTCCACATTCAGGGTTGATAGAGGCTGCACCTTAGTTATGTAAAAAAATAAGGTGGATAAACAGGCTTGGGTCATTTGCTATTTAATTTTCTTAATAAAATATCAAAAGCCCCACAAAAAAGTCCTGGAAAAAAAAGTCCAGTGCTAGACTTTGTTTTGGAAAAATTAAAATCCCTTTAGTGCCTATGGCAGCTTTCAAATTTTTATGGGGGAGACATTTATTTGACATTAGATCAATTTACCGTAATGTCCTGTGGGAGTAACTCTAATAAAATAAAATGATGTGGTAGTGCTTTCCATTTTTACTCGGTTATGCCATCAATGTGTGGAGGTCACAGAGTGATGCTACCTGATCTGTACATGTGCCTTTAATCAGACAGAGAGGAAGTGATCAGGCACTTCCACCCCTTGACCAAAATCACATTAAAACATCTCCACCCTAAAGTACTGATAATGGAACTAAATAGGTAAACATTGAACAACTTCCCTTCTCTCTCTCTCAGAGAAAGAGGGTGAGACCATGAAAGAGAGAGTGAGAGAGAGAGAGAGAGATAAAGAGACAAAGAGAGAAAAAGGCTGGGAGCAACACTGTAAGCCTCGCCTCTCCATTTTCTAATAAACTCCAGCAATCAGATCATTTGTGCTTTAAATGGGCAACTTGATGGCAGCGGTCTGCATTAGCCACTGGTGCTCTCACAATCTGATTAGACACAGACAGTGACAGTTTCCAGCCAAACAGTAGGAAACACAATGAAAAACACACACACGCACACGCGCACACACACACACACACACACACACACACACACGCACACACACACACACACAAATGCACTGACAAACAAGGCCCTTGAGGTTCACTCTCTCTTGTTCTCTACTCTCTTTCCCTCTCCCTAAGAAGACCTTTTTGCCGGTGTTTGTGGCACTAATTGAATTGTCTGAAGCAGATGTCATTATTGTTGAGCAGTCAAGCACTTGATGTTTCCAAGTTGTTAGACACTAATTTAAGCTTATTAGCAGCTTTACCCGGGAGCAAAGGTCATCACTGTGTGTGTGCACTGAAAATTATTTTCCCTGCAAAGAAACAGGATGAGCGCTTTCTTTAAAGAAAAAAGTAATTGACAAGTGAAAAGCTTAGCAAACCGGATGAATTTCATTGGGCTAACTTTAGCTTAAAGAAATAGTACATGCAAAAATGTCACTGTTCTGATCCTCCAATACTCCCAATTTGCTAAAAATGTTTCCTCTCTGTACTAGCTCTCAAATCTCATTTGCACTTGTTCACACTTGACATCTCAAGACTCAAATTGTTAGGTTTGATGTTAATGATATAACAACGTAATTTCTTTTCTAGGCTTGTGCTGAAAATGTGGGAGGAAAATGTTTTGAATTGATCATGTGTGAATAAGATTAGAGTTGCATAAGGCAAAGGGGAAGAGTTTCAGTAAACAATAAATAATGGCTTCAGAAGACCTTGAATATACTGCCCCACAAAGAAAAAATGAAATAACTACAACACTGAAACTGAGGAAAAAATTCCAAGCAAATGTGGATTATCACAATTTTCATACTCCATTTCCCCTGAATCTGTGCATAGTTGAGCCACACTGTTCTATCACAGGACAGATCAAAGTCTAAGACAGTGCTTCCCAAACCTTTTTGCCTTATGTTCCCTGACAAAATCAGTGAGGCTCAAGAACCCCTTCATAGACATAAAACCAAAGATGTGTATCGATGGTGATTTTGATTTGATTTATATGGTTTCATTTCAGTTGTAATGCTTACAAAATAAGTTCTCTCAGATAATGCTGATAATTAGAAAAGTGACATTCTCACTTGGCACATTAAGAAATATTCATTATAAAAATTGAATTTTATTCTTAGTTTTAGCTTTTCTATGTATTAGCTTTTTAATAATGTACAAATTCCATGTATTTTATCCAAATATGAGATGAGACAGGAGAGTGTGGATCCAAACACATAATTATTTAATCAAAAAGGCGCATACTGTGAAATGTTGTTAATGAACAAGGGGAAACTAAACAGTCACTGAAACTAAACTGAAGGTGAGGGGAAAAACATGAACAACATGTTCATGACAATTATATTGCATATATATACAGTACATATATTGTACACTCACGGAGCACTTTATTAGGAATTCGTTTACTCAGAATTATGCCAAAAACAAAAAAAGAGGTCAACGGAGAATGGCCAGACTGGTCCACTGGTGACAAACTCCATGGTAACTCAGATAACTGCTCTGTACAATTTTAGTAAGCAAAATAGAATCTCAGAATGCACAAGAGATGAGCCAAAACATTATGACCACTCACAATTGAAGCGAATTACACTGACCATCTCCTAACTAGGCCACATGTCAAAGTCTGGGTAGATGGTAAGCGAACAATCAGATCTCGTAGTCAACATGTTGAAGGCAGGAGAAATGACCTGAGAGAAATGAAGGCAGGAGAAAGACCTGAGCGACTTTGACAAGGGCCAAATGGTTATGGCCAAACAACTGGGTCAGAAAATCTCTGAAACGCCAAGGCTTGTGGGGTGCTCCCAGTCAGCAGTGGTCAGTACCTACCGACAGTGGACACTCAACACACATATGCAGAAGGGCTGTAGGGATACAGTATATATACATTATACAGTATATATATATATATATATATATATATATATATATATATATATATATACATACACACTATATATGCAATATAATATGCTTTACAATGAAATGTTTCTAAGAACAGAAAGGGTATTAAAAGTGTATTCAATGACAAATGGATGCGAGGATATCATCTTTGGAAATATATTACAACAAGTACAACAGAATTTTACTCTTAACACTGAATTTCACATGGAGTAAAATATTGATCTTGGGATTTTAAGAATCGATATAGGAATTGTTCAAGTGAAGATTGCGATTAATCAGAAAATCTTTTTACCCAGCTCTAATCCCTATTACATTTATTTGAAGTCATACATTTTGCTTTATAGATTCAACAAAGCAAAATACAATTATTTTTGCATATCTCTTGGAACTTGCTCATGTACTTCATGGGGTATGGCCATAGGGAGCACCGTGACTTTGCCCAATATGTCAGTGCTCAGGTACCACTCCATATATCTATCGCACATAAAATGTAATTTTATGGAACTGTGTCCACTCTAAGTTTGTGTCTTAGAAGGTCTTTTTTACATCAGGCAGTATTGCAAGATTAATTGCAAGATTCATAATTTTACGGCACCTACAACACCTCACACTTTTGATGGTTTTTTTTTTTAAAGTTCTTTTCAATATATTGAAAAAACAGGATTGCCAGTGCAATACATTTAGTTGGGTATTATACATGAGATGGGCTGACATGGACACCCCCCATCCCCATTTACTTTAATATCAGAAAAGAGCATCCATGACATTCTGGCAAAAGAACAAATTTTGTATTCCACGAAAGAACAAAAAAAGTCATACAGGTTTGAGAAAAAATTAGGGTGAGTAAATGAAGACAGAATTTATGTTTTGGGCTGAACTATTCCTATAACTTCTTTAAATGAACCATATATCTATGTCTCAAATTTTCTCTCTTCCTCCATTACTAAGCTTCCCCCCATCCGTTATCTCTCTGTTTATTATTAAGGTCAGATGATACCACACCTCCCAGAGAGAGCATCGGTGAAATGTTCGTCCCTGCATTAACCCCTGATGTTGCATTGACGCAGCCCATTAGAGTTGCAAAGCTAATGTCGCGGAAATGCTGCCTTCTGAAAGCAGCCTCTGCTTCTTATCAGACAGAAACAGGAGGAGCCCGGCTGTGCTCAGCACATTCAAATGGCCCATCAAATCTAATCAGAGCACCTGTAAAAGCCCACAAAAACACAGAAAGAGAGAGCAAGAGCAGTGTCTCCAGTTACTCACCAGCTTTAGCACAGACAACCACCACTTATACTGTGGGGCAATAAAATAGGCCATTCAGATACTAGAAGTGAAAGAGGGCAAAACAGCATAATGTTTTTGTATTCGTGTGAGTGGTTTGTTGGTGTGTGTGTATGTGTGTATGTGGAGAAAACCACCAACCAGTTTAACCAGGCACTAAATGCAACATGATTACAAGGTAAGTTGGTATGTTTTTTCCGAGAGATCCAGCACCCTATGATCAGCCACATTATGCCAACTCACTGAGAAGCAGCATCTCCTATCCAACATTTTTGCATTGGCTCTAGTGTGTTAACCTTCCCCTGTGGCTGGAAGCACATTGTGTCAGCAGTGTAGGAGATCTAGGTTTAGATCCCGTGTTGAAATCACGTTCACAGAATCCGTGACGTGTGATTCAGAGGTTGCATTTTTTCCCTCCGACATTATAAGTTTGGAGGGGGGGCGGTTATACGTTTATAATATATGCATTCTTCTCCACTTCACAGGGTTGGGAGGGTGTCTGGTAACACGTGCGTGTAAAATGACTAGAAATTGCATTTTAGCTTAGAGTAAAGCTGACAATTTACATAAGGTTTATTTCTATTTCTTGTGGTCCAAACTTACGTCAGACTTACTTCTTTGTCTGCTTGCATGAATGTAACACATCATAAGAAAGTTTTTCACCGCTGTTCAAATGCACTTTGGATCACATCATTTAAATTTTTCCATCTGAAAGGACTAAATGTTATATTGAACAAATGACAATATAATGCAAAGTTATCTCTTCAGTAATCAAAATACTTTTTTAATGTAACTGTATTCTATATACCAATGATTTAAATTGTAACTGTAGTGGAATATAGTTACTTATATTTTGTATTTTAAATACGTAATCCTGTTCTCGTAATTCGTTACTCCCCAACCCTGCCTGTACAGCTGAAAACAACTCGCTTCACAACTCGCTTTTGGCACCCCTCCGTAGACATTGCAGCTCACACGTGCTCATCAACCAAACATCACTTACCGCTTTGGCCACTGGTGGCAGTGTTTAGAATTTTGGTAAGCACAAAACCGATGTTACCTAACGAAAACTCAACCTACTGTTTCTGTTTTCACTGTGAGAACAGTTTACTAAATGCATTAAAATAGCACTGTGCCATGCATATTTAACCCTAAAATTCCTAAAATTTGATTTCCCCTTCTGTCACTCACTCTGAATTTGAGAAAAGGCCAATGTAAAATTGGCAGCCAGAATTTGCATACCCCGCCCCAGACATACGGGTATAAAGGGATGCGGGGCAACATCTGTCAGTCAGAATTTTTCTTCAGAGCCGAGCGGTTGTGCAACAGCAAAGCTGAGTTCACCACTGTTCCACTCAACTCTGTTGGCAAGAAGCACTGCTGTTGGATCTTACGGCGCATTTCCAGCTGACGTTCTCTCTCTCTACACGCTGTGCAGTCCACGCCCCTGGGTGCTTCGACTGCGCTTTCATTGCCTGAAAGAGTTTTTCTCCTTCTAAAAAGAGTTTATTTCCTCTAAAAGAGTTTGAGTTCCAACTCATAAAAGAGCAATACACAGCAGGCGTTGAACGTCCTTTTCAGGACGCGTCTTTTTAAAGATGTCTTTCTTTCTGCCTCTGTGTTGTTCCTGGATGCGGTTGATTTCTGTCCTCTTCTGACGGTCATAAAAGCTGCTTCGCATGCCTGGGCTGCGATCACACGCAGGCAGTACATGGTACATAGCCATGGCAACATTGCGGTCGCTTCAGCCACCCACCCACCCCCCCCCCGCGTCGTTCCTTCTTCCCACGGGATTGAGGACGACCCGGCTGGTGATGAAGGCGATTTGGGGATGACGACGGGCACGGTTTCGCCAGGTAAATCCCCACGAACCACCCGCCCCCCCGGCACGCTTGCTTGCTTCTGTCCGAGCTCAGGATGAGTCCGGCTTGCCCTCGCAGCCAGTCGGCATTCTCCCTTGAGCCCCTGGAATTGGATGACTACATCACCGCTGCATCGAAGAGCGTCACAGTGGCATCTGATGCTAATGATTCGTCTGGGCTGCCACCTTCGGGTCTGGTCGCCCAGTCTGAGACACGCAGATGTCCAATATGCTTTCCTGGGCCACCGTGAGCGCGAGGCTGGACTGGAAACTCCCGTCCCCGGCGACTCAATTGGTTCCTCGGGTCAGGGCGCCGCTCATAGTCACGCCTAAGGCTTCAGGTCAACTGGGAAAAGAGCAAGCTCGCCCCGGTTCAGCGCATCTCTTTTCTCGACATAGAGTTAGACTAAGTCTCAATCACGGCGTGCCTCACCAACGAGCGCGCCAAGTCAGTACTCAGGTGCCTCGCTCTCTTCGAGCCCGGCACGGCGGTTCCTCTATAACAATTCCAGAGGCTCCTTGGGCATATGGCATCCTCAGCTGCGGTCGCGAGACCTCTTCAGCACTGGCTACAGACTCGAGTCTCGTAATGGGCATGGCGCCACGGCATATACCGTGTGACAATCACCCCCTCCTGCCATCAGATTTTCAACTTTTGGACAGACCTCTGCTTCCTACAAACCGGATTCCCCTTGCAGCAGGTGTCCAAACGTGTCGTGATCACCACAGAAGCCTCTCAACAGGGTTGGGGCGCCCTGTGCATGGGCACGCTGCCACTGGCTCCTGCACAGGAGCCCGGCAGAGGTCTCTCCCGCTAATTCAAAGCAAGCGCATATTCATCCGTTCAGACAGCACCGCGACGGTAGCGTACATAAATCGCTCTCGTCATATGTCACACTCACCTGCTATCTCTTCCTTTGGAGTCAGCCGTGACTCAGGTCACTGCACTCCACTCACATCCCTGGCAACAGCAACACAACGGCGGACGTGTTGTCGAGACAGGTTACGCCCAGCGGAGAGTGGAGGCTCCACCCCCATGTGGTCCAGCTGATTTGGGACCGATTCGGCACAGATAGATCTCTTTGCCTCCCAAGACAACTTCCACTGCCTGCTCTGGTACTCTACACAGAAGCTCCTCTCAGGACAGACGCGCTGGCACACAGCTGGCCCCGGGGGGACCTGGGACCAGGTCGTGAACTTATCGTGAACAGGTCGTGAACAGTTGAATTCAGAATTCAGAAGGTTCCAGATGCTTAGATGATCAAAATAAAACTCCTATCCAAACATGAAATGCAGCTATGTAATTATGTTAAATATGAATTTATTCAAATGTAATATACCATCTTTGTAAGGATGACAGTGTGGGTCAGCCATCACCTAACACCATTTTTGACACCAGAAAACACCTGTATTTGGCTAGTGCAAAAAGTAGGCGGTAAACATAATTTTGCTAGACATGCACAGACGTCAGCACTTTAAACAGGTGATTCAGGTGTCTGAATTGCAGTAGTGGAATGATGCTGTACAGTCTGTTATATCCTCCACAACCTAGCACTCAGAACTAGCCTGTAAAATGAGGGATTGCACTGTGCAAACTGCATTAATTTTTTGTTTGTGTTTGTGATATTACCTGATTTTCACAATTCTTTCATTGAACCAGGTACTTAAACAACACAGACCATGCATCCTAATAAGCAACACTATTAATGGGTGCAGTTAATTTTTTGTGAAATCCTCTTGGTGTTGTTGCATGTCTAAAAATTCTCCATTTACGGCTTCTTTTTGCTTCAGTCTGCAAACGCCTTTAGCATCTCAACTCTGGCCGACTTAAATAAGAAGGAATATCTAAGTTTTATGATCTTGCAAATCACGCTAGGCTTATTAGCATACATCAGCACCATGGCTGCCCAAATCTTACTAATCTGTGGAGAGAGAGAGAGAGAGAGAGAGAGAGAGAGAAAAGAGGAAGAAAAAGAGGATGGGATGATGGAGAAATGCATATGAGATTAGCACTGAATCCCCAGATCTTTCATTGTGAATATCATATACATGATCACACATAGCATGTACACAAACATGCACACACACAAGTACTGTATGAATCCATAACACATCCTTGTCATCTGTTCACCTTGGTGTGAGTGTGAATGCGTTTTTGTGTGTGTTGCACTAAGCTTATCACTGCAGCAATAAGTTGAGAGGATATGTGTGTGTGTGTGTGTGTGTGTGTGTGTGTGTGTGTATGTTAAGCCTAAGTGTGATTATTCTGTCAGGAGTGTTTCTCTGCTGCAGCCCTTCCTGCCATGAAGCAACTTTAAATCCACACTGATCGGTCCAAAGTCAAGATTTCAGCATTCAACATATTCCCATCTCTTTCCACACATATCCAACTACTGTCTGCAAGATCCCGTCTTGCTTCTTTACTCGTTTTCCACACACACACACACACACGCACATACACGCACATGCACACGCACACACACACACACACACACACACACACACACACACACACATTGATGCGGCATCCTCTCATTGAGACCTCTACATAGAAATAATGATTTTTATACTGTATGAACAATAAATTATATTCCCTAACCCTACACCTAAACCTAGCCCTCACAAAAAACTTTCTGCATTTTTACATTTTCCCCCAAAAAATTGTTTAGTATGTTTTTTTAAGCGATTTGAATTATGGGGAAACTAGAAATGTCCTCATAAACCACATTTATAGCATTATACCCTTGTAATTACCAGACTGTAACCTAAAAAATTGTCCTTGTAAACCACCGAAACCCACCCACCCACACACACACACACACACACACACACACACACACACACACACACACTAAGCCTGCTCTACATGCTGCTGGAGGATAAGAATGCATGCCTTGTCATGCCAGATCACTGTGATTCTGCAACACTGCCCAACACAGGCCTGCAAACTGTCAACTGTGTGCGAGTCTGAGTGTGCGTACAAGTATAATAGCGTATGTCTATGCACAGAAATGGTCTAGAAGTGTCATTAGATCAGACACCCAATTACCACCTTTCTAGGTTAAGATTATCTTTTAAGTACAAGTTTGAATGAAACGAAAGACACTACTCTCTTAATCAGAGCACATCTCAGTTATTTCGAACGATAAAAAAATAAGATGATTTTCTCAATAAATAGTTTTTAATTCCTCTTCAAACTGCAAAGCATAAAATTTGCACCCACATACACAAAAGGTGGATGGTTTAAAAACATGCTGTTCAAACTTAAGTTTGACATCAATTATGGTGAAGGCCACTGGTTCTTGTGTGCCTTGTAACCAATTTGAAGTTTGAATATACAGAAGCAACCGAGATATGGCAGAGGGGAGTATGTTCAGGGAAAATCCATTAAGACTTAAAAGAACTGGGAGAAGATTTGGAAAATAGCACCAAGTTATATGGGCTACTTTTATGGGGCTTATTTGAGTTTGACAGCCTCTGGACTCTAAATATTATGCTGTCATTGTATGGAAATGTGTAATGCGAATATTCAGCTTAATCTCTCCCCATTTGTGTTCCCTAAATTAAAATAAAGTCATACAGGTTTGGAATGACATGGGGGCGGGTAAATGATGACTTTTTGGTAATACTTTAGCCATATTCCTAAGGGAATAGTTCATCCACAAATGAAAATTATTTCATTATGAACTCACCTTCATGTTGTTCCAAACCCAAATTACTTTCTTTGTGGAAAACTGACCAAAATGTAAGTTTGTTAAATTTAAGAGAATACAGTCTTAGCTCTTAAATTTCATATTTGCATGTACAAACTTGGACACGTGAGAATCAATGCTTTTTGGCATCACTGATGTGAATCTAGACATGTCTCGATTCTTCAAGTGTAAATATGCGCAACCACATATGCAATTTGAGACCTATGGCTTCTGCCTAACATCTCCTTTTGTGTTTCAAAAAAAAAGCCATTTAGCTTTGTAATAATGACAGTTTTAATTTCCTGGGTCAACTGTTCTTTTAAATTCCTAATTAGGACATGGTTAAGGACAAATAAAGAGAAGACCACAGAGAAAGAGAGAGAGAGAGAGAGAGAGAGAGAGAGAGAGAGTGAGTGAGTGTGTGTGTGTGTGTGTGTGTGTGACTTATCCTCCCTGGGCCCAGAATGACCTATCCTCCCTAGGCCCAGCTGTACTGTGACATCTCAGAATTCCTTATTTTAAGAGACTCCGACATCTTTTCCTGTTTTGGTTTGATGTTCATGCCCAGTATATATCACCTAGTCCACCTCCCACAATAAAATGTTTTGAGTTTTATGGCTTACAAAGAAGACATAAAAGCAATCACCCATAAATTTCTACAAGTAATAAAGAACTAGAATTAAATTTCTGTCTGCTTTGCTTGTTGTCATTTCTTGTCAGTAGTTTATACATCTTTCAGGTGGGATTGGGGGAGTTTTCATAACCTGCTATAGTGAAAGGAAATGCTTAATTCTCAATGTGAATAAGGAATCTGGTGAAAAAGTCTGGTTAACAAGCTCAGACAGAATTAATGCATTCTTATACACAAGTACAAAAACACATCCACACAAATGTACCCCATCCCGTTTACCTGGAAAAGTGTGCTGGCACGTGGGCTAACCGCATTCCTAGAGGGTCTGATCGTGAATCTTCCTTAGGAATCAGAGTAGTTAAACCCTCTTGGATGACCTGCAGCCAACTCCTTATAGAAGCTCAAAAAAGACTGGCCTGGGTGGTCAGGTCTCTCTCATCTCTCCTCTCTTTCTCTCTCTCCTCTTTGCCCCCCTCTCACCTCTATCCATCACCCAAAGGCAGTGAAAAAGACCTAAATCAGTCAGCCAGTTCGGGGCCCGTTTTGAGCCAACATGGGGAAAGTTTGGATGAGCCTGGGCCCTTTTGGGGCCAATGCTTCAAATCATATCTGCCCACAAAGAACCAATACAAAGACAGAAACAGCATGTAGCATACAAATGAACCGACACAAGGAACATCTACAAATGAAGGAGTCTCGGTTTGGCTATTTAAATTCAGGTAGTTCAATCCTTTTTCCTTAAACCATTACAACCCCATTTTTTAAAAACACATGTGCAGAAATAATGCACTTATGACAAATCAAAAACAAGTGTCATCAATCATTGACTTTTAAAGGGATCATGAAATGGAGAATCAAATTTCCTTGAAATTTAGACATAAGAGGTAACTATAATATAAAAACATATTGTACATTTCAGAACTCAAAACTTCCTCCCCAGTCTAAAAAGAGCATTTATCGGTAGCATCCTGCTGAAACGTCTCGTTTTGAAACCTGTCTGTTCATAACGACACGAAACATTGCTAATTTGTATTTACACATCTCACAACATCATTGTACCCTTGGACCCGCCCACTGGCGCTTAGTTTGAGAGAGCAGGCCTTGTGAGGCTAACTACTCCTGAACACTAAAGGGGACCCATCTGGACTATTTGAATTATTTTGTATATAAACATGAACTGCACAAACTCTTTGAGAGCTACCATGTATCTCGCCACTTTAAAAGATGCGGTGTCAAGTTACAACTCTGAAAATGAGATGCCATTTTCTTTCTTTCAGCTGCTCTGCCTCTTATTGTTTTGAGCACAAACATGTCATGGATGCGTTCATTCGCACATCTGGGATATTTTTATTGTCGGTGTATGTAAACATACATTCGATGTGTTTCCGGCGATGTGCCCCTCAGTGCGCCTACAGTACGTGTGTGTGTCATTTTTTGGGTTTGAGGGGCCGTGTGAAGTTTGCCAATCATAACAGTGGGTGTTTTGGAAGTTTTAAGGCATTTAGGGCAAAGCCGAGTTTTTCAGATTGAGGGCCAAATATAAGGGGGAAAATTATCATACAATACTAAATTATGACTGTTTTGTTGCAAAAAAACCCCAAACTTTTAGAACATTATCAGCGGACTTCAGGGAAGATAATAAAATGATAAAAAACAGCACTTCATGACCTCTTTAATATAGACCAGTGGTTTATAAACCCAATTCAGGGTCTCCACTAACAAGCTGACGAGTTGAATCAGGTGTGTTTTTTTAAGGAGATATCCAAAATGTGTAGTGTTGGGGGGCCTCCAGGAACAGAGTTCAATAATTCTATCATAATTTACGCACCCTCATGTTGTTCCAAACTCACATTAATTTCCTTTCCTGTCTTGGCAATGGATAGTGTCTCACTTTAACCCTAGAATGCATGACCCAAAAACCAACACTAATGCATAAATAGGGTCAAAATGACCCCTATTGGTTTCAATGGATTTCATCCAAGAAAAGGTATCCTGTATATATCTTAATCTTCAAGAATTTAAAAATTAGATATTTCACAATGGCACACAATTTAATTAATGTTTATTTGTTCAATTTTAACGTTTTAAATGAAAAGATAAAAGGCAATATTCGTAAAAATAATAGCAACTTTCCCTGAACAGACACTTTCTGAGCTTTAACATGTTCAAAACCTCTAATAGTTCAGACAGATTTCTCCACTGGAATGTTATGAACAACATCTGCTTCTCATTAAAACACCAAACAACTACACAATACTCTGTCACAATCTCCAGCACAACCTGGTCTGTAGTCTGGATCATCACCATCTGATTTGGACTCCAAAGCCATTATGGGAGTCTAATTGAACATTTCCAAAGTCTCCTCTGCTGTGTATGTGAGCAGATTTTGCTAATAATCTGTCTGTAATCTTGGTGTTTTATTTGACTCCGCTCTCTCTTTTGATTCTAATATTTTTTCTATTGTTAAAAACTCTTTCTTCCACTTATAGAATATTGCACGACTCCGATCTTCACTCACTCTGGCTGATGCTTAAATGTTGGTACATGCTCTGATCACATTACGCTTGTCTGCTTTATTTGCCTACTCGGCCTCTTAGATCTTCTGAACTTGGCCTTTTGTCTGTTCCTAGATCTCGATTGTCCACTGTAGGTGGAAGTTCATTCTGTGTTGTTGCTCCTAAGGTATGGAACGCATTACCCCATACTCTTCGTAATATTTCTTCTCTATCCACTTTCAAAACCCATCTGAAAACGTATCTATTTGCAGTACACTTTCAGCAACATCTTTTTATAATTTTTTTATATATTTTTTTTATATGTATGTTGTATAATTTATCATGTTATGAAATGTATTCCTGAAATGTATTTATTGTAAAGCAACCTTGAGCTTTGGGAAAGGCGCTATATAAATAAAAATGATCCTTCTTCTTCCTCAATAGTTAACATGCTAATAGGCTACTTTGCTTGCTTGCTTATTTAGAAAATATGAATGTCTATGCTACAAAATCTGTGATATATTTAAAAAAAAAAAGTTTAAAAAATACAGTATTTCCAGACAAAAATTACCAACTTGCTAAAATGTGCTAGGTACCTAAACCCCCCTACACACATATAAGATAAACTTAAAATTAGATATCATTCTAATTTGACAAGGAATCAGTTCTATTGTCCCTAAAAAAGTAAAATTTTGCTGTGGAGTGTTTTTATCCAAGCAACAGCAGTGCTCAATGCATCATATCATTAACAAGTCGAACAATCTATTAATGTATGAATCAGACTCACTCAGACTGCCGACATTTTCTTTTACACGCATCATTTTACTTTATCTGAGAATGAGGTTTCAAACAAATAATATAGAACAGTGAAATCGCTCACAGAATCTTTAGCTCTCTTGCCTGCACTCGACTCCATTATCTCAAAGGAGACAGATGACATGAGATCCAATGGACACCATCTTCACTCCTATTGGTTGTCGCTGCCAAAATTCGCTCCTTGTTTACAGAAAGTTAAACTTTTCTCAACTTTATTGTGTCGCTCGCCACACCCACATCTAGTAGATTGCTGTCGCTCGTGTCGCCAGAAGTCGCCAGGTCAAGATCAAGGAAATATCAATTTTAAATATATAAATATTTTTATTGATAAAATCTTCCAAACATTAGACCCCTTTGGGTCAGTTTGTCCCCTTTTGCATTCTAGGGTTAAAGCTTAAAAAAGGATCCAAATATATCATAAAAGTATGCAATTAGTGTGTCATATTCTAAGTCATCTGAAGACATATAATTTTGGTGAGAAACAATTTGAAATTAAATAAATTTTTCAGTGAAAATCTTGATTCATGCGTGCTATGAGAGAAACTTGTTCACAGTGGGATGCAATTACGCAATAACTTGCATTGCTTTTCGTTTTAAACATCTGTCCTCTTTAAGCTTTAAAGTGAGGCAATATCCTGTCACTATCGATTATTTTTGTAATCAAGTAATCTAATGAATATTCTAATGATTAATCGAGTAATCTTTTTTTTGTAATTTGTCGAGGTGAAGTCACGTTTGTCAAAATGCGTTCATTAGCCTATGTTTTGATGCACTCTAAAAGTGACTAACAACAACAAAACAATTGTGCAAACAAATCTAAAGCCAACAGACACCCAACACATATTTATAATATAAAAATGTATATAATTCAAACTGACAGAGACTGGCTACTCTCTGACAGTGTGTGCCCACCTTTTTTCACACATTCAACATGATCTAGTCATTTCAGTGTAGAACTCAGTTTAGAATACCAGAGTGGGCAATAGGAAGATTCCCTGGAAGCGAACAGGTTCACCTGTGCTTGAACGAATCGACTCCTGATCAGCTGGACCAACTGAGGGTGGAATCTCCACTCTCCACTGAGCGTGACCTGCCATGATAGCGTGTTCACTGTGCTGCTGAGGTGACTCCAGAGGAGGAGACGGGCAAATTGCAACATCCGACGAGAGCGTAGGCCACCTTGGAGGTTGATGTATGCCACCATCGCAGTGTTGTCTGTTCGGACCAACACGTGCTTGCCCCGGATCCACGGCAAAAGCCTCGCAGGGCGAGCAATACTGCCAGCAACTAGAGGCAGTTGATGTGCCAACGCAGTTGCGGACCAGTCCAAGGGCCGGTGGCTGCATGCCCATTGCACACGGCACCCCAGCCATGCTTGGAGGTGTCAGTCGTAACCATGACGTGCCTGGAGACCTGCTCTAGGGGAACTCAAGCCAGTAGAAATGCTAGGTCGGTCCAAGGGCTGAACAGATGGCGACAAACCTGCGTAACGAGCATGCAATGTGCGTCGTGGCACCATGCCCATCTCGCGACTCGAGTCTGAAGCCAGTGCTGAAGCGTTCTCATATGCATCAACTTGAGCGGTGTGACCGCCGCTGAGGATGCCATATGCCCAAGGAGCCTCTGAAATAATTTCAGTGGGACCAACATTTTCTGCCTGAACGTTCTCAGACAGTTCACCACCGACTGCGCACGCTCACTTAAGAAGCACGCCATCATTGAGACCGAGTCTAGCTCCATACTGAGAAAAAAGATGCTATGAACCGGGGAGAGCTTGTTATTTTCCCAGTTGACCCGAAGCCCCAGTTGGCTGTGGTGCCTGTGCACCAGGTCCCTGTTTGTACACAACAAGTCCCGCAAGTGAGCTAGGATCAGCCAGTCGTCGAGATAGTTGAGAATGCGGATGACCACTTCCAACGGGGCAAGGGCTGCCTCGTGACAGACCGAAAGGGAGGACCTTGTACTGGTATGCCCTGCCCTCGAAAGCAAACCGCAGGAAGGGTCTGTGTCGAGGTAAAACCGAGACACGGAAGTATGCGTCCTTCAGGTCTACTGCCGCAAACCAATCTTGATGGCAGACGCTCGCTAAAATTTTTGCGTCAGCATCTTGAATGGGAGTCTGTGCAAGGCCCTGTTCAGAACTCGCAGGTCCAAGATTGGCCTAAACCCACTGCTTTTTTGGGTACGATGAGGTAGGGGGTGTAAAACCACTTCTTCATCTCGGCTGGAGGAACAGGTCCTTCCATAGGAGGGAGGCAATCTGCACGTGCAAGGTAGAGGCGTTCTCGCCTTTCATCGAAGTGAAGCGGACGCTTTTGAACCTGGGCGGGTGCCTGGTGAAATGAATCGCATAGCCGAGTCGGACAGTCCTGATCAGCCAATCCTCATCATTGAGTCCATGGGTCACCAAGTACCCCCTGGCCACCCCACTGTCGAGGTTTCAAAGATCATAGGTGTGTGGGTCTCCCAAGGGCAACATCCCTACATGAGTGAGTGACAGAATGGGAACAAAAATTACAATCGGCAGAAAATAAGCCTATTAGATTCGTTTGGATTCAGTCAGATTGACGGAGCAGAAAGTGTTTGCATCCTTCACTGCGTAACTCTTTGCAAGTCCAATGGAAAGCCTATATTGCAAACGATTGTATAAATAAATAGGTTTAGAGTGAATTTCAATACAAGTTCAGCATTTCCCGCACGGAAGTGGCTCACCTTCTCTCACGCATCTGTACGTGTAGCACCACCGCTTTAAGATGAGTTTATTGTGTGTGTTCAGCGGGTCTTTGAAAACTGAATGTCTTCTTTTTGAGTTCTGTTACATTTCTGAAGTGATATTATGTTTTTTTGCATTGTTTTTTAAAATCTAAAGTGAAACGCTGTCAAACAGCTGACGCCGCGTGTTGTTATGTGTTTGGAGCCTCTTCTGTGGAATCACTTCTGCCATATTTTTGATTTTACGATTCTGCAATTTTGTACTCTTGGAATTTTTTTAACCAAGTAATTAAAATAAATCGAGTAAGCCCCAATCCACTGCATTTTATTGAGAAGATGGTTCACAATATTCATTAAAACATCTTATTTTGTTTTCCGTATAGAAAAAGAAAGTCCTAGGTGTTTGGAATGACATACATTTAAGTAAATGACAACTTCCATTTTTGGGTGAACTATTCTTTTAACTTTTCAACATTTCCTGTCTAATAATATTCAATGTCTGATTTCAGATCATTCAGTAAATGTGCTGTGTTCCTCACAAATAGTTAAGATAATCCCACTCTTTCTCCAGAGAAAACGAGACCCTTCTGACAGAGGGATACTGTTTGTCACCAACCCACATAAAACTGGACTCCTGATTTCCAGAGAAAATACAGATCCAATCTAGGTGGACACCTTACACAGAATTTGCCCATATTCATGGAAAAATCCTTTAACTGAAAAACCACTCATGGTTTTTGTCAGCGATTGTGTGTGATGTTGAGGGCACAGTTGTTGAAACATGCTTCCTTTTCAGCTTTACTACCTCTTTTCTGCCTTCCTACCTCTTTTTGGACACTCACTAAAGAGAGTAAACATGATGACTGTGCTGAATACCATCCAGGAAAAGGTTGCACCACAAATGAGAATATCATGTGGGTTATATGGTGTTAAATTAAATTACATGTAGGGTCAATATACATTTAAATATAATTTGAATTTCACTTCAATTCAACTGTTAGGCTGTGGTGTTCCATTAAAAATAGTAGTTGATCTTTTTGTCATATCTGAGGGAGTGACATACATAAATAAAATTGTGCATATGGTTCAAACAGAAGTGTCTAGTACTGTCTTAATCAGTATGTCATTATTTGTACACTTATATTGACCTTGTGAAGCTCAATATTTCAAGTATGATATTGGAAAAATTACAATGATAAATTTATACAGTTTTCCTTTATCTTTTTGCTCTTCCAATATCTATAGCAATTACTGCTCTGGTACTGGGCCTGAGGTAGGAAAACATGAAAGTTCAGTAGTAACCTTTTCAAACAAAATGGGGGAAAAAAATCTAAAAATATTTAGGCACCAGTGGCGCAATGTCCTGAGAATGTACTGTAGACCTTAATGTTTAATTGATGTCCAACAAAAAATCTATGGCCTGGCATCAGAAACTCAACTTAAAAGTCTCTTTATGAAGTACACTCTGTAAGTTCAGTTGTAGTATTGGTTATCCTCTCACCTTATCCAAAACAGAGTCTCACCCTTCTCCACGTTACTCCCAGGGGTTGCATTAAGCAAAAATTCTTAATTTACATATTTACACATTTACCTGCCGGGTGTGCGGAGCAAGGTAAGTGCTTCGCATTCATTCCATCATGCTGGCTGGCCAGGAACATTCGACTCGGTTATGCAATTCAATTTGCCAGCCCCCCCCAACCCACCCCCCCCCTTAGGTGTCATCCACTTTACCGCAGTACACGGCGAACATGCGTGTGGAAATCGCGACTCTCTTACTCAAGGATGCGATAGAGCCTGTTCCTCCAACAGAGATGAAGAAGGGTTTCTACGGCCCTTACTTCAACGTACCCAAGAAAGATGGCAGCTTACGACCGATCTTGAACATGCGAGTTTTCAACCGAGCCTTGCATAAACTCCCGTTCAAAATGCTCACTCAAAAACACATTTTAAATTGCATCCGGCATCTAGATTGGTTCGCAGCGGTAGACCTGAAGGACGCGTATTTCCATGTCTCAATATTGCCTCGATATTGACCCTTCCTATGGTTCGGAAACGACGGCCTATCAGTACAAGGTCCTCCCTTTCGGCATGTCCCTGTCCCCTCGAGTCTTTACAAAGGTCGCAGAGGCAGCCCTTGTCCCGCTTCGGGAAGCAGGCATCCGCATACTCTACCTCGACGACTGGCTCATCCTGGCCCACTCCCGAGAGTTACAATGCACCCACAGAGACCAGGTACTCCAGGTACGCACCTCAGACGTTTAGGGCTTCAGGTCAACTGGGAAAAGAGCAAGCTCGGTTCAGAGCATCTCTTTTCTCGGCATGGAGTTAGACTCGGTCTCAATGTCAGCGCAGTCAGTGCTGAAATGAATCGCCGCCGGGCAAAGCGGTCCCTTTAAAACTTTTCCAGAGGCTCCTGTGGCATATGGCATCCTCCGTGGCGGTCGTGCCGCTGGGGTTGATGCATATGAGACTGCTTCAGCATTGGCTCCAGACTCGAATCCAGAGACGAGCATGGCGCCGCGGCACGCACCGTGTGATCATCACCCCTGCCTGTCACCAAACGTTCAACCCTGGACAGACCTCTACTTTCTACGGACAGGAGTCCCTTTGTAGCAGGTGTCCCAATGCGTCCTGGTCACAACCGATGCCTCCAAATTGGGTTGGGGAGCCGTGTGCAACAGGCAAGCAGCCGCGGGCCATTGGAAAGGGGCCCAGCTGTGCTGGCATATCAACTGCCTAGAGTTGTTGGCTGTACTTTTTGCCATACGGAGGTTCCTCCCGCTAAATCAGGGCAAACACATCTTGATCCGATCAGACAGCACAACCACAGTAGGCCTTCTTGCACAGGTGCTGTGCAAGGTCAGGGAGGACGAGGAACAAGTCCCTCTAGTGGCCCCCTATTGGCCCACTCAGATCTCGTACTCCTCGCGACAGCCCCTTTCTGGCAAATTCCCCTGAGGAAGGACCTTCTTTCTCAGGGACGGGGCATGCTCTGTCATCTGCACTCAGACCCCTGGAACCACCACGTCTGGCCCCTGGACGGGATGCAGAAGATCTAGCTGATCTACCACCTGCCGGTACGCTCTGAAGTGTCGCTTCTTTGCGAATTGGTGTTCTTCCCGGGCTGAAGACCCACAGAGATGTGCAGTTAGGTCTCATTCCTGCAGGAGAGGTTGGAGGGGAGGCTGTCCCCCTCCACCTTGAAGGTGTATGTAGCCGCTATCGCGGCCCACCACGACACAGTAGACGGCAAGTCTTTGGGTAAGCAAGACTTAATTATCAGATTTCTAAGAGGCGCCCGGAGGTTAAATCCCTACCGGCTCTCTCAGTAGTCCTTTCGGGCTTTAGATGTTCTGAGCAGCTCTTTGTCTGCTTTGGCAGACAGTGGAAAGGGAACGCTGTCTCCAAACAGAGGCTTTCCCACTGGGTAGTGGATGCCATTACATTGGCCTATCACACCCAGGCCATGCCCCCCCCTTGCGAGTCTGAGCACAATCTACAAGAAGTGTTGCTTCCTCATGGGCACTGGCCAGGGGCACCTCCCTAGCAGACATATGCAGAGCAGCGGGTTGGGCAATACCTTTGCAAGATTTTACAATCTCAGAGTTGAGTCAGTTTCGTCCCGTGTTTTCTCAGGTCCGAGCCGGTAGAACTCGGTAACACGCTGACAAACTGACCAGGTGGATCGCTTGCACCTAGCGCCCTTATCCTCTGCTGAGGTAAAATCGTTCGCTCTTATCCCAGGAGATCCCACTAACTCAGCTCCCTGTATGACTCCTCCCTAGCCCTCCGGTCCGCAAATTCAGCGGAGGAATTTGCCGACAAACTCAATCTACCCTGTACTGGAATAGGTGCTCCACAGGTCGGCTCCTATGTGGACTTCCCCCCTGTGTGTATTTTCCATGGTACGGTACCCTTGCAAGCAGACCCACGTCTCCCTTGGGCAGTTCCCACTGGCCCCTGGTTGCCGTGTCTATAGCAACTCCTCCCTCCCAATGAGGTAGGATCTACCACCGCGGCATTTTCCACGTGTGACCTAAGTGCCCATGTGATGTATTTCACCACTCTTTACCAGGTGTGGTCTCCGCAGGGTCTTTCCCCCCCTGAAAGAATAGGAAAACTGGGAAATACCACCTTCCCCGATGTGTATGATAGCGTTAAGATGGCCCCAGACGCTTTATCTCTATGCGGGAAACATAGAGAGTGAAAAGGCGCGGCTGGTGAAGAACCAGAAGGCTTTGACCATTTTATGGGGCATTGGGGAAGGGTCGTGCAGCCTGACACAGTCGGTCGCATTGGCATGTAAAATACCTGCCCGCTCCTGTGTCAGCAGTACACGTACACGGCTCAGCATATGGCGTTATTTAAATTGGACCCCTAGTGTCGCTTCTTCGACACATTGTCAAAGTGAGTGACAGATGGGGAACATCTTGGTTACGGATGTATCCACCATTCCCTGATGGAGGGAACGAGACATTGTGTCCTCCAGGCCATGTCGCTGAACCGAGCCACTGTTGCAGCCGAACCTCATTGTCGGCTCCTCAGAAAAATCCTGAATGGAACAGACGCATTTCCCTCTGTTTATACCCGTATGTCTGGGGGCGGGACATGCAAATTCTGTCTGCCAAATTCTCATTGGCCTTTTCTCATAGATCAGAGATGCAAAAGGCGCTCAAGAGAGACCCCTAGTGTCGCTTCTTCGACACAACATTTCGATCCCTACATCAGGGAACGTTCTCATTTTTTCCCATTCTGATGGTCGATGTGAACATTAACTGAAGCCTCAAACCCATATCTGCATATATGGGTTATATATGGAATTTTATGCAGTGCACTCTTGCCATATAATTGGCTGAATAGATAATCGCATGAATAAGTGTACAGGTGTTCCAAAGAAAGTGCTCAGTGAGTGTATGTATGCACTTTATCAAATTTTCCAACCAGACAGACATTTCCTTTTAA
Source organism: Moxostoma hubbsi (assembly GCA_032164185.1). Lineage (NCBI taxonomy): Eukaryota > Metazoa > Chordata > Actinopteri > Cypriniformes > Catostomidae > Moxostoma > Moxostoma hubbsi. Next base: position 5,580,434 of record JAVLUX010000186.1, read on the forward strand.
AGCCGCAAGTAACCTTCAAAGTTTAAAAATCTTGTTTTTGCAAAGCAGTTGATGACAGGTAGAACTTTCACCCTAGAACAACTTGGATTCACCACACTTGCGTGGGGAGTCAAAAATCTATAATCTCTCCACTGTCATGTACATGCAGTTATATTGTATGCTACGCCCCTGAATCTAGCCCTAGTACTGATGAAATGAAATCAAGTATGATGGATAAAAATAGACCATGATGGAAATTTTACAACTCAGTATATCTGAGTGACTGATAAAGATTTTTTTCTAGTGCAACCTCTGATTACTCCACCTAGAGCAAGCCCAGCCCAAACAGACGCCCCTGACCACACCTTATGCAGCCATAGAAACATAAAAACACACAGACACTCTCAGAACCACAAAGAAACAAACAGAGTTGGGGGCAGATGCTTCGTGACCCCCCAGACATTAACACACAGTCACGTGGGAACACACACACAGGCACACAAACTCTGAGTTCTTGACATGCTGGTGGCTGTGTCCAGTACTCCTCAATTCCACATAGTTACGTGTTCTCACAGGAAGGGAGTGTGGGAACCATGCTGTCACTTCCTGTGTTCATAGGCCTCTACCAATCACCATCAGATAAGGGGTGCCCCAATCAGAGCCAGGCTTTAGACACCCATGACCGAGCACCAATAACAATAAGTGTTACGCAGCCAGAAGAAAAATGTCTTGATCCCAACTTCCCTTGTTTTCCTCTTTTCCCACCAAAAATTGTTGTTTGGAGACAAGGTAGTTTTTGTTTGGGCATAATTACAGTCTCTTTAATCACGCAGTCTGTTCCCCCTCGACCTGCGACCCCCAGGGTCGCAGCGCAGGATATCCCACTCTTCAGTGACCATAATGTGGCATTTAGAGAAGATGAAGAGGGGCATTCAGACCCAAGCAGACAGGAGTGTGAGGAGGAGAGAGAGCCTTATCGCTCCATCATTCCCTCGACAGGCTTGACACCCCCGGTTCAGGCCGCAGAGTCAGATCAAAGCCACGAGAGCTCAAAGCAGCCCAGTGACATGCTGCTCTCTCATGCAGTGGGATGTAATAACTGAGCTCTGCCTGTCCCGCTCATGCAGTCGGCATGCTGGATTCAGTGGAGCATGCACACGTGCAAACACACACTAACCATACAGCATTCGTGTGCACACATATACTCACAAAAACACACTTGGCAGAAGTAAAACACATAATCACTCTACTGAATTTATTCACAAAGGTTTATTCACTTACATGGGCAGAGATTTGTTTAAAGATGTTAGGGGCAAGACATTTCCCTCAATAAAATAAATTCATTAATTTGGAACACTGTCTAGCACAATTGTGTGCAAACAGATGAGTTGTAATACACAATTTCACAGTGTAAGAGAAAACATGATGCACTGGTATAGTTTGATTTCTAAATGTCTCTACCAATTTATTTTGAAATATAACCAACACCCTTACTTTCCCAGTGGCCAAGTCCAAGTCCACACTTTAGTGATGTAATGCCGCATAGGCCACTGTGAAGTAAAGGTCGACCGATAGTGGATTTTGCCAATACTGATAACTAAGGTGGTAAGAAAGGGCGATACATTTTCCTATTCTTTCTTCACTATGGTGGACAAAGACAAATGGTCCAAAATGAATAAAATCCCAAATGAAGTTTTTTGTTAAACCAAAATCCCAATAATAACCAGAAAAATTAAGATTGGTGCATAACACTGGACTTTTAAGTATAAACAAGCCCAAAACACACCTGGGACTCTTATTTTGAAATGATGAAAAAACTATCTGCAAAAATTGGCATAGATTTTTGATACAACTGATACAAAAAGCAACTATCAACACACATTAATCAGTAACACTATGTATTAGTCTACCTGTACTGTGAAGTCCACATTAGGGCTTGTAAACTCTACGCACATGTGCATACAAAGACCATGAGGCCGCAAGAGCACATCAATTGCGCAAAAATGCGAGCATGTGTTCCGCGCCTGCTATCAGATCCTTGAATAACTTATAATGTGCGATTAATGGCAGCTGGTGGAGTTTTGGTGCTCCCCAAGGGAGTTGGTGCCCTACGCAGATTGCGTAATATGTGAAAAGGGAGCAGCGGTGTTGTTTGTTACTAGACTATTAGCAGTGAGTGGTTGCAATTTAGAAATAGTCACTGGAAAAAGAATAAAATTTGTGAACTCAAAACTTTGAAAAAGAGATTTTTTTTTTAGTTATGTAGTGACAAGATATCGTCGAGCACAACTGTATATTTAACTCTCTTTTTATTCAGATTTATGCTCGTGAAGTAATATTTATAGCTTTAAGATGACAGACAATTTGATCAGTTTACGTACATTTTCAAAAAAAAAAACTTCAGTGTTTTTGGTACAACCTTTTTGCGGCATGTAGCGCCATTATTTGAAAGGGATACCACTTCATTGTTGGGTAGACAAGACAGATTGTTGATTTCACCTAGTATTTACATCCATCTAAAATGTGTCTCCTGTGACCACTTGTGATAAGATTTTGAGAGGAGGGACTCCATACAGTACATCATTCACTACTACATCAGTGTGTTCCTTTTTATTTCCTTAAAAAATTGCCACATTTTTGCCTTCAAATACATATCACCACAATTGTGATGTTTCGATAAAAAAATGCCTATTGTTTTTTAGTTTTTTTTAAGACGAGCAGCTGTTTTAACTTATCTTAAAATTTACTTCACATGATCTGTTTCACTGCAGGTTGATATCAGGCATGCTGAAAAGGTACAGTCTTGTGTATGTACTGTATATTAGGGCTGGGCGATATGGCCAAAATTGTTATCACAATCTTTTTCATATTGTTCGATATCAATATTTATCCCGATATACATTTACACATTGCACTTAGTATTTTTATTTCAAAGTTGACGGAAGAAAATAAGAAAAAATGAATTCTAAACAGCCAAAATAGTCTCTACAAAACTGAAAAGGGGGTCCAGAAACGGCCAAAGCAGTGGGGTCTGTGGAATCATTTACCAATTTTACAGTCTTTTACCGTTTATCAATTGAAAATGAATGTCAGGGACAGGGCAGAAATTACTCATGTTTGGTGCTAGAGAACAATATTCAAGATTACAGCGCAGAAAGATCAGAGCTGTTGTCAACATCACTGTTGTTCTGTTGTTCAATGAATGGCCATTGCATAACATTCCACTTCTTTCCCTTAAAAAACTCTTTGGTTGCTTTCGCAGTATGCTTCGGGTCATTGTCTATCTGCACTGTGAAGCGCTCGTCCAATGAGTTCTGAAGCATTTGGCTGAATATGAGCAGATAATATTGCCTGAAACACTTCAGAATTCATCCTGCTGCTTTTGTCAGCAGTTACATCATCAATAAATACAAGAGAACCAGTTCCATTGGCAGCCATATATGCCCACGCCATGACACTACCACCACCATGCTTCACTGACGAGGTGGTATGCTTTGGATCAAGGGCAGTTCCTTTCCTTCTCCATACTCTTCTCTTCCATCACTCTGGTACAAGTTGATCTTTGTCTCATCTGTCCATAGGATGTTGTTCCAGAACTGTGAAGGCTGTTTTAGATGTTGTGTGGCAAACTCTAATCTGGCCTTCCTGTTTTTGAGGCTCACCAATTGTTTACATCTTGTGGTGAACCCTCTGTATTCACTCTGGTGAAGTCTTCTCTTGATTGTTGACTTTGACACACATACACCTACCTCCTGGAGAGTGTTCTTGATCTGGCCAACTGTTGTGAAGGGTGTTTTCTTCACCAGGGAAAGTATTCTTCGGTCATCCACCACAGTTGTTTTCCGTGGTCTTCCAGGTCTTTTGGTGTTGCTGAGCTCACCGGTGTGTTCTATCTTTTTAAGAATGTTCCAAACAGTTGATTTGGCCACACCTAATGTTTTTTCACACCTAATTGTTTTTCAGCCTAATGATGGCTTGCTTCACTGATAGTGACAGCTCTTTGGATCTCATATTGAGAGTTGACAGCAACAGATTCCAAATGCAAATAGCACACTTGAAATTAACTCTGGACCTTTTATCTGCTCCTTGTAAATGGGATAATGAGGGAATAACACACACCTGGCCATGGAACAGCTGAGCAGCCAATTGTTCCATTACTTTTGGTCCCTTAAAAAGTGGGAGGCACATATACAAACTGTTGTAATTCCTACACCGTTCACCTGATTTGGATGTAAATACCCTCAAATTAAAGCTGAAAGTCATTTCATTTCATTTCAACTCCATTGTGGTGGTGTATAGAGCCAAAAAGATTAGAATTGTGTCGATGTCCCAATATTTATGGACCTGATTGTACATATTTCTTAATGAAATTTTATTTTGACTCCATACTACATATTACTCAGTTAGCTTGCTGACAGTAATGAAATTTTGTTGATATACAAGCAATTTTCACAGTGTAAACATTCAACAAATGGTTGCTGATATACATAAATGACTATGTCCAAAACGGCAAGTGATAACAACCAGCTATATTTAGAAAAATTATTCAAATTTGTCATTCGCTACAGAAACCATTGTCTGCTCCGCCATATTGAAAGTTTATGACTCTTCCCATCTAAAAAACTAGGCTATCAAAATTATCTCCAAATTTCCCAGTCGTAATTATGAATTTAGGGGTTATTCATGTGCAACTCGTATTTATGATAATTTCGATAACACGTGAAGGCGGCATTTTTGAGTAGCTTGCCCAACACTGCCTGGGACACATAAGGATGCATTAGCGTTTACATTACAAATGCAATGTGGTCAAGTGGTTCTGGCTACCTCCGAATGTGGTTGCCTGATGAAAAAAAGTTTTTGACCCCATTTACACCTGTATTTAGCACTGTCCACTTGCATATTGCCCAAAAAGTGTAAACGTGCCTATTGTCAATTTCAGGTTTACCCACCCCAAAACATCACATAAAACATTAACTGTGATAGGTTGCTTTCTTGGACAGAGTAAGCTATCCAATGTTGATTTTATGCCGAAAGTCAAAATTCTGACTCTGTGATACTAATTCCCCACTAGCGTTCTCATGTTGCGAAGCATGTATAACTCATATTTCACATGATGATGGTGTTTTTTTTATACAGTGAGGTCTGAGACCATCAGATTTAATATCTAATTAAAACCTGGAAATAAACAAAGTTTTAGAATTGCAAAAACTTTAAAACAAAGAAACGTTTGTTCCCCGTCTGTCGCTCACTTCGACGTCGTGTCGAAGAAGCGACACTAGGGGTCTCTCTTGAGCGCCGAAAGATACCTCTGATCTATGAAAAAAGGCCAATGAGAGTTGGCGAACAGTATTTGCATACTCCGCCTCCGGATACGGATATAAAGGCGAGAGAAATACGCTCGTTCATTCAGTAATTTTCTTCGGAGCCGAAGGTCGTGTGTATGCAGTCAGCTGCGAGTAACAACTGATCCTGCTTCTGATCCTCTGACGCTCTGCTTTGCTGTTGGATTTACGGCGCACTACAGCGGCTTTTCTCTTCACTGCCGGCGTGCAGTTTGCCCCTGGGCGCTTCGACAGCGCAGAGTTAAAAGAGTTCAAAGAGTGATTCTCTCCGTAAAAGAGTTTATTTCTCTGAAAGAGCATTACACAGCGGCGTTGAACGTCCTTTTCAGGATGCGTCTTTATAAAGATGTAATTCCGCCCCTGTGTAGTTTCTGGATGCGGTGATTTCTCCCCACCTCTCTCGGTCATAAAACACTGTCTTGCATGCCTGGGCTGCGATCACACGCAGGCAGCGTTTTTTGAATGGTTCATGTTCTCAGTGCGAGAACATAGCCATGGCAACATTGCGGTCGTGTGGCTTTATTTTGTAATGAGAGAAAGCCGTTTCAGCCGCCCCCCGCGCTCCGCCTTCTTCCTACGGGATCGGCGCAGGCGCCGCGGGCGATGAAGGCGATTTGGGGAATATGACGGGCTCTGTTCGCCGGGTAAACCCCCTCGAACCGCCCGCCTCCCCAGCACGCTTGCTTGCCTCAGAATTGGATGACATCACCGCTGCATCGGAGAGCGTTACAGCGGCATCGGATGCTGATCGCTCGCCTGGGCCGCCACCTTCGGGTCTGCCGCCCAGCCTGAGCCTGACGCACGGAGATCCGCTATGCTTTCCCGGGCTACTTGATCGGTCCCACGGGCAGGTGCGCCGCTCACAGCCACGCCCCCCCCCGTTCCTTTCTTCCCGGACGTGCACGACGAGTTGAGCAAAGCCAAGGCTTCTTCGCTCCTCCGCTCTCACTACCCTCACGGTGGAACGGTCCCAGACCGCTTCCACTCTGCACGCCACGGCCCTTCCTGCAACCAACGCCAGGCCAAGGCACTTCAAAACTTGCACCTTGGGTAGTCCTGTTCTTGATGTGCTGCAGGAACTGCGCTGGATGACCAACCGCGCCCCCGGGCCACGGAGGTCAGAAGCGCCAGCACTCGAACAGGCGATGACCACCCCTTGTGGTCCAGAAACGCACCTGTGGACTGGACCTGGTCGAAATGCGGGAGGCAGACAAGGCACACCTTCTCCCACACCCCCGTCTCCCAGCTCCGTCCATTCGGCGCCACCGTTGACGACTCTGCCCAGCAGTCCTCAGCGGTGAGGCAGACAGAGGCCACTGCACATCCTGCCCCGCCGCAAGCCTGCCGCCATGGGTCATGCTCCGTCTGCTCGCCGACGGGCATCCTCCTGCGGTTATGAAACACCCTGCTCCGCCTCAACCCGGGCCCAGCTCTCAGCCCCAGCGTCGAGCACTCCGCAGGAAGCAGACGCCCCCGTCTCACGGACCCCCTCGAGGACCCGGAAGGCTCCCTGGCTGTCCGTAGACGTTCGACCCAGGGACCAAGATGTTAGCTCCGGAGGCTGGTAAGACCGCTCCGTCCCCGGTGGAGGGCCGGGAGGAGAATTTTTTCTTGTCGAATTAATTTTCACATTCTCATATTCTCTGTAATGAGCTATTTCCTTTTGTCTCTGGGTCACCTGGCCCGCAAATGCCGTTCTCATGGCACTTTGCCCCCAGATATCAACAGTCCTGGCCCCCTGGACACGGACCACCCGTCTTCAGCCCCACGACTGTTCCCTGGCCGGCCGGTTCCGACGAGTCCAGAGGATGCCTACCAGGACCTCCTCCTCAGTCGCTAACCCGCCCCCTGCCGGGTGTGCGGAGCAAGGTAAGTGCTTGAGTCTCTTCTCAGCACCTCAGCCGCGGGTCGCCCTGTCGCCGCCCAATGCTGCCCTACCTGCTCCGCCCCGCTGCGAAGCCCCACCGGGTACGTCACCTTGTTCCCCCCTGGGTAACCAAAAGGATGCTGACGCTTTTTCGGGGCATTGGGGAAGAGTACGTGCAGCCTGAACACAGTTGGTCGCTTGTGCACGTGCAAATACCTGCCCGCTTCTGTGCCAGCAGTACACGTACACGGCTCAGCGCATGGCGAGTTTTGAAGTGGACCCCTAGTGTCGCTTCTTCGACATGACGTCGAAGTGAGCGACAGACGGGGAAAGTCTCGGTTACGTATGTAACCTCCGTTCCCTGATGGAGGGAACGAGACGTCGTGTCTTCCCGGCCACGTCGCTGAGCCGAGCCGCTGAGGTGCCCGGTACACTCCCGGCTCCTCAGAAAAATCCTGAATGAACGAGCGTATTTCTCTCGCCTTTATATCCGTATCCGGAGGCGGAGTATGCAAATACTGTTCGCCAACTCTCATTGGCCTTTTTTTCATAGATCAGAGGTATCTTTCGGCGCTCAAGAGAGACCCCTAGTGTCGCTTCTTCGACACGACGTCTCGTTCCCTCCATCAGGGAACGGAGGTTACATACGTAACCGAGACGTTTTTAAGTAAAATTATTAATAAATATTTCAGATTCTGTACAACTTCTGCTGTATATCACAAATCAAATAAGCACATTTTTGACATTGGCCATGTTAACTTTGTACAAAAGGTCAGAGTTCCTTGCTTCTAATAAAGCACACAAGATGTTATTTGGAGCATTCTCAAATCATGATGGGGTAAAATGTATAATCAGGTGTTACACAAACTTGTGTAGCTAATGCCAGCTAGAGTGCATGTTGTCATTAATGCAAAAGGGGACATACCAAATATTAAGAAATAAAGTATTTATAGGAAATAAGTATAACAACCATTTAAAGAATTCATCTTTAAAAAAATTATTTTGACTACAATTTTAAATAAAAGTATTTTCACAAGTATTCTCAGACTTGTGGACCCCACTGTAAATATCTCATATTGGTCTGCAACTTCAGAAGCTTGCTGAGTCGCACTCTGTGATCAATAGATGGATTAATTGCTCTTAGAGCGAGGTGCTGGGGTGGCCCTCAGGCACGGGGTGGACTCAGGGCAAGAAAGACGTGGAGGGGCGCTGACACCCAGGGTCACCTGGCAATGTGCAGGCCAGCCTTCAGATTAGGATCTGAAAGAGGGAGATAACGAGTTTATTGCCCCCTGGACGGGGTGCTGGAGCCAGGGAGGGTGTGTGTGTGAGAGAGAGTGGGCGTGTGTGTTTGTTTTAACCAGAGGAGACTGATGAAGGCCTTTTTTTAAAAAATAAATAAAAAAGCATTGCAAGGCTGTAAAAGCCCCGTATGGTTAGAATACCAGACACTGTTGATGAATGGACGCCATCCATCATTAAAAAGCTCAAACACATACACACACCTATTCTGTACAATCTGAATAAATGACACTGATCATCACACTGAAAACTGACAAGAAACGAGAGATACTGTGAAAAACTATAATATTGCAAAGTCAACATTTATTACGCACTGTGTAATTCATCATTAGTTCAGTGTTTAAATTAATTTATTTGACTATATTAAAATAAATTAATAATTTTATAGAAATTGTTTAAAATATTTAATACAATTTTAAATAATACATTGTAATAAATTACTACCTGTAATTATGTATTATTATTATAATAATAAATTACAGTTTGTGGCATAAAGAGTACAGACCATCATTTATGATTATTTCAAGATGATTTATTTAAATACATTTTCAAATGTCCTTTTACACTTGATTCAAAGGCAGAACTTGATCAACAATGTATTTGTAGTATTCAGTGTTGGGTTGGGTTTGATTACAAAGTAATTATTTACTTTAATATAATGACTTTTAGGCACAAAAAGTTGTGTAACACATTTCATTTGAAATTCTTCTAATCAGATTACGGTTACTGACTTTCAATGAAAGTAATTTTAAGTACATTACTTGGGTTACAATGTCAAGTCAAGTCAAGTCAATTTTATTTGTATAGCGCCTTTCACAACACACATCGTTTCAAAGCAGCTTTACAGAAGTTCAGCATTAACAGACGATAAAAATGTAATGTCTATAAAGTCGATAAATCATCATCCTTGTGCAGGGCTCCAAACTGCGACTAAAAATGGTCGCATTTATGACCAAATAAATTTATTTGCGAGTGTAATTTTTGTCAAGGTCGCCATTGGCGACAGTAAAAATTTACTCCCTTTGATTTTAAAATTTGCATTACATTTCCCGAGATACATTACAAAAAGTTTATATCAAAAGAAATAGCGGGGAAAACGGAGTTCATTGCAGGAACTAACCATTTCAAAAAAGAGACTGTGAGAAAACACGGTGACAGTAACGAGCATAAATAATGCACGTGATCACATAATAGCGAAGAATGCTCCACAGACTACACTGTTAGCACGTGCAGTTTTTCTTGCATGCGAGCTGCGGGACGAAAAGGAATGGAAGGAGTTAAAAATGAAAATATTTGGCGCCTGTTTTTCCCCCTATAGGAGCCAGTGGCTCCTTAATTGATTTTTTGTTTGGAGCCTTGTTGTGGAATTAGATAAGATATGATTCTTTATCGTGTTTAAAAATAATTAAATAATAATTGTATTAACCCCAGTGAGCAAGCCGAAGGCAACTGTGGCAAGGAACACAAAACTCCAAAAGATGATGGTTAATGGAGAAAAATAACCTTGGGAGAAACCAGACTCACTGTGGGCGGCCAGTTCCCCACTGGCTAACATCATGAATAATGTAAATAAGAATTTGTTATAGTTAAAAAAAACATGATTTAAAAAAAATATTAAACTTATTAAGTGCTAAGGGTCAGTATTTAGACAGTGATTGTGTTTGAACTGCAAGATTAGTGACCAGTGTCTTTGAAGTCCATCCTTGATTAAATTCCAGAAGTTCACTTAGATGCAATTGTCCTTGTTTGGCTGATGAAGGCTTTTGTTGGCAATAGTTAGTCTATGTATCCCATTTCAAGGTCGTAGTCCATGGTGATGGGGCATCTGAAGTCTCCGTGAGAGGCTGGATACAAACTGGAGCTGACGAACGCTATTTACCAGCAGAAAAGCAGATGGGAAATAATTAGCATAGCTGATGTTCATAATATTAATGCATTATAACTGATTCAGCAGTAGTATAAAAAGTAAGCATTATGTGAATGCTTGGTTAAAGAGATGCGTCTTTAATCTAGTTTTAAACTGGGACAGCGAGTCTGAGCCTCGAACAATATCAGGAAGGCTATTCCTGAGTTTAGGAGCTAAATGTGAGAACGCCCTCCCTCCATTAGTGGACTTAGATATCCTAGGTATGACCAGAAGCCTCGAATTTAGTGATCTTAAAGAGCGCGATGGATTGTATGGCGATAGAAGATCCGTTAAATACACAAGAGCTAAACCATTTAGGGCTTTATAGGTCAGTAGTAATACTTTGTAATTGATACGGAACTTAATAGGTAGCCAGTGTAGAGATGATAAAATCGGTGTTATATGATCATATTTTCTTGACCTAGTAAGAACTCTAGCGGCTGCATTTTGGACTAACTGTAGCTTGTTTATTGAGGATGCAGGGCAACCAGCTAATAAAGCATTACAGTAATCTAGTCTCGAGGTCATGAATGCATGAACTAACTTTTCTGCATCAGAAACAGATAGCATGTTACGTAGCTTAGCAATGTTTCTAAGGTGGAAAAAGGCTGTTCTCGTAACAGATGAAATATGATATATAACAATGTAATATGTAATACAATTAAAATGTGAATTCATATGTTCATTTTTGTGTCTGTTTGCATTTCTTTGACAGCTGAAGGGTGTGTGACAATGAACAAGCAGAAAATAGACATTATTTAGAATTTATTGAGCAGGAAAACAACAAATGTTTGTGACAAGTGTTTCAGAAAGTAACTTAAAAGTAAAGTAATAAGTAATGCGCTTACTTGCACAATCAATTATTCAGAAAAGTATTATAATAATATTACATTTTAGAGAAGTAGTTAGTAAATTAAAATCAGTTTTTGTCCACTTTACCATGCAAAAATGATCATTAGATCACTGTAGTGCAACCTCTGATTGGAACACATATTCTGTACAGTGTTGCAGCTTTTGATAAACAGCAATAGAAAAGGTGTTCGAACATTTCTACCGGTTGGCACATTGCCCACCTCTAAGTAGTATTAAATAATTAACAAAAAAATATCACAAAACTATCATAGTTTTTTGGACATGTACCATGGCAATACCATATTTTTGTATAAGAACCTTGGTATACTCTGAAGTATCTTGAGTACCATGTAAATACCATGGTGCTTGAAAATGGTAATCATTCAGTACCATGGTATGTCTCAAAATACCATATTACAATCTGATAATATCCCTGTACCATGATACCACCACAGTAATGGGAAATGAAAACTAATTTCAGAGGTAATTTCACATAATTTGAGGTAGTGCAGTGGTGAGTATTTACACGCACAGATTCACACCCAATTTACTTCCAGACATGAGCACACACAAACAAGAACACATGACCCAAAATAAGAGTAATAAGCAGGTGTGTCTGGATCTGAAATGCTGTGCCATAAAGACGAACAAGCCAACAATGAGCAGCGTGTTAAAAACGCCACACTTTCCTCCAGAGCAAACAAATGGACAGCACCGAGCAAACTCATCAGCATTAAAAAGCCGACAGATATTGAGACAATGACTAATGCTAACATTTACTCACACATTCAAATGTAAAAACACACTAACAGAGATTCAGATGTGTCAGCTCACACAAATTCTCAGAAGTGCACACATAATCTCACACACGCACGTATGTGTATGTGTGTGTGTATGGCCGGATCAGACCACTGGCAGCAGGCTTTGCAGGATGGCACGTGAGCAGCTCTATCTCAGCTGTGTTTACGCAGTGGAAGGCGAGAGGAGAGTGAGAGATGAAGAAAAGAAAGAGTGAAAAAGAAAAGAGCAGCAGCCCTCCAGAGAAAGGGGGAAGGGAGGGGGAGAAAGGGCAGGGGCCCCAAACAATGACCCCGTCACTGCAGGTGCAGTCCTGTGAACACAAGGCCGGGAGTGTGTCTCATTCTAGTCCCCTTTTAATGTGATAGTAGAACTGATACTGTTGTCTTAGTTCTCTCTTTCTCTTTTGCCGTCGCCCCACCCGCCTCGCTTAGAGCCGACCCCTCCCTCATGCATTTAACTAATTTACATGAGGCCATTTGCAAGTGTCTTAGTGTGCGGGAGTGTGTGTTTAAGTGTATGTTAAGTGCAATGTTGGGGAGTAACTAACTAAAAGTAATTATGTAGTAAATTTTTCAGTATGTGATAGCAGCTTAGCTGTTTCCAAAAGTAGCTTTCAAAAAATTATCAATTCATTTGATTTCCTGTAAAGTCAACGTTTGGCAATTTACATAATTTTGTTGGCTGAAAAATGTAATGCTGCTCTTCATCACTGTTTTCGAATCAGTTATGTAAATTATGGTGTTTTATTGGTTGTATTTAGTGTAAATGTATCTGTTTAATGCTAATAGTTGTGGGGGAAATCGGGGCTTGTTGTCAAACTTTTTTAGTCCTGTGAATATTTGTAACGGTAGGTTTATTTTTGAAAGTCAGTTTTAGCATAGATACTTACCTTGAAGCCTTGGCTACAAAAAAAGCTATTGAAGGTTTTCATCATTCTTACCCAGGAACAATTATACAGTTAATAGGGCATGTTGTCACACTATATTGGTTAAGTTTTCACAGTTGAACCTGCCATTAAACCAGTAGTGTAGGTTTTATGTAAACCATCACATATCCATGAAAACAAAATCTACACTTTTACAAAACAGCATATTATTGTCATCAAATAAAAAACAATTATAAGGCAATAAATGATTGATTAAATAACAAAAATGGAAAAGGTAGCATGCAAGAATATCAAAACCAACAAATTTGGTAACTGATAAATTGCATAAATATGATATTAATCATATTTAAACACATGACAACATGCTTGTTTGGAGGGCAGATATACACAAAAAGTATTCTAATTTAAAATGGTGTCTTACACCAACATATAGATCCTCTGCAAGAGAAAACACATTTGTGCAATTAGACTTTTGACTCTAAATTTTATTGTTACTGAAATATAGCCTTTGTGACAACTTTCACATTATACAACTAGCCCTGGTCTAACCTGAATTTAAAAATATATTGGCCCAATAAAATAGCTTTAATGTAGTTACTACATTTTGTTATTAGCTTGTAGTCTAGCTAACTACTTTTTCAAAGGGGTAGCTTAACTGTAGATTAAGTAAAAATAGTATATTTATCATAATTATAATAAGCAAGCAATGTTACAAACTTTACAACTTTAATATTTACCATGGTAACCATATTATCTGCCAAAATACCATAGTAACAAAAGATATTACTGCAGAAAAACAGTGAATGTTTTAAGAATTGATTCTGTTTTTACAGTAGTAACAATATTAACAATGGTATTTTTTGTGGAAAATATGGTAACCATGTTACATTTTTTTGCGTAGACATTAACAAACCAAGTGTTATCTTAATTTGCACTTGTATGCTAGTTTTACATGCAATTAAAACTTGCCGTTTTGAAAAACACACATTTCTTTCTGCAAATTTTTCTTGTAATTTTCCAAAAGCACACGGCATCTTTATGGAATTGTACTGTGATGTGAACAGTGATTAATTTGTACAGATTTACTTCCAGATAAATAATAAATCAACAAATACATAATCTTTAAACCTTAAAAGTCTTGTATCCAAAATGTTTCAAGTGTAAGTCTACATGCCAACATGCTCCGTGAGACATTTATTTGTGATTTGTGTGGAATGGTCACAAGTGAGAAAATGAGTTTATGGTATGTTGTGTTTGAGAGTGGTGTGTGTGTTGTGTGTATGTGTGTGTAAGGGGCTTAATCTGTGTTCACACACATTTAGGAAAGACCCCCAGAGAGCGACCTCATCTCTTACAATGCAGCTCCAATTCTCTTTATTGCTCAATTCCTGACCCTCTCAAAGAATTAACTGCTTTGTGTGTGCGTTCATGTGCGATTGAGACTTCAGAGAGGGAGAATTACCAGATGTTATTTTAAACGTGATTGTTAACATTTCCTTATCATTTAATCGACGTGACAAGAGTTAAGAAAGTTTTACACAATACTGTATTAAAAATGCAAAATTACTATTTAAATTTATGAGATGATTAGTTATTACTCGATGCCACTCGTTGAATTAAATATACTGAATCAACTTATATCAACTTTATGAGTTGATATTTTAATTCCGTACATGAAAAAGAAATATAATAAAAACTAGATATTCAAATTTTCTGAAGAGTGGTGCTTGGCTGTGAAAAACTCGCTGTTAAGGTGTTAAAAAATCAAATCAAATCACTTTATCGTCACACTACTGTGTACACGAGTGCAACAGTAGGTGAAATTCTTGTGTGCAGTTCCGAGTAACATAGCAGTCATAACAGTGACGAGACATAAACCACTTTACAATAAACAACATATTTACACAAAACAATTTACATAACAAATGTACACATACTTACACACCAATTTACATAACAAATGTACACAATACACACAATGTAGAATACACATACACTAGATATGGGTATAAATATATATAAACACTAATTGAATTGGGAGAATATATTGACAGAGTGATGATTAATAAAGTGCAGTGCTGATTGTTGATCGTGAGAGATCATGTGTTCAAAAGTCTTATTGCTTGTGGGAAGAAGCTGTCATGTAGTCGACTGGTGCGGGTCCTGATGCTGCGATACCGCCTGCCTGATGGAAGCAGTGAAAGCAGCCCATGACTCGGGTGACTGGAGTCTCTGATGATCCTCCGAGCTTTTTTCACACACCGTCTGTTATATATATCCTGGAGGGAGGGAAGCTCACCTCCGATGATGTTTCTGGCAGTTCGCACCACCCTTTGCAGGTCTTTGCGGTTGTGGGCGGTGCTATTGCCGTACCAGGCGGTGATGCAGCCAGTCAGGATGCTCTCTACAGTACTGGTGTAGAACCGTGTGAGGATGTGGTGGTTCATTCCGAACTTCCTCAGCCGTCTCAGGAAGAAGAGGCGCTGGTGAGCCTTCTTCACAACGGCCTCAGTGTGGACGGACTATGTGAGTTCCTCAGTAATGTGGACACCGAGGAACTTGAAGCTGCTGACTCTCTCCACTGGTGCTCCATTAATGGTGATGGGGCTGTGTTCTCTGTCTTTCTTCCTGAAGTCCACCACAAGCTCCTTGGTTTTATTGACGTTGAGGAAGAGGTTGTGCTCCTGACACCAGCGTGTCAGAGTGTGCACCTCCTCTCTGTAGGCCGTTTCATCATTGTCAGTGATCAGACCTACAACCGTCGTATCGTCAGCAAACTTAATGATGGCATTGGAGCTATGTGTTGCCACACAGTCATGTGTGTAAAGGGAATACAGGAGTGGGCTGAGAACACAGCCCTGCGGGGCTCCAGTGTTGAGGGTCAGTGATGAGGAGATGTTGCTGCCCATTCTAACCACCTGACGTCTGCCTGACAGGAAATCCAGGATCCAGCTGCACAGCGAGCTGTTTAAGCCCAGAGCCCGGAGTTTCTCATCAAGCTTGGAGGGCACTATGGTGTTGAATGCTGAGCTGTAGTCTACAAACAGCATTCTCACATATGTGTTCCTTTTTTCCAGGTGGGAAAGAGCAGTGTGTATTGTAGATGCAATGGCATCATCAGTGGAGCGGTTGTTACGGTAGGCAAACTGCAATGGGTCCAAAGAGGTGGGCAGAACAGAGCAGATGTGATCTCTGATCAACCTCTCAAAGCATTTGCTGATGATGGGGGTGAGGGCAACAGGACGCCAGTCATTTAAGCAAGTGATTTTTGATTGCTTCGGTACAGGCACAATGGTTGATGTTTTGAAGCATGTGGGGACTACAGACAGGGATAGGGACAAGTTGAAAATGTCCGTAAAAACACCAGCCAGTTGGTTCGCGCATGCTCTGATGACGCGGCCCGGAATGCCGTCTGGACCCGCGGCTTTACGGATGTTCACCCGTCGAAAGGATCGGGTTACATCCGCAACAGAGACGGAGAGTGAACCATCATCTGTAGTATCGGCCGCGAGTGCTCTCTCTGTGAGGGCGGTGTTGTTGTCCTCGAAACGAGCATAAAATGTATTAAGCTCGTCCGGGAGAGAGGCAGCGGTGTTCATGGCGGAGTTTTTATTCCGTTTATAGTCCGTGATGGTGTTAATTCCCTGCCACATACTTCTGGAGTCAGTGGTGTTAAACTGTTCTTCAATTTTGTGCCTGTACTGGCGTTTGGCTGCACGGATGGAGTTACGGAGGGCATAACTGGCTTGTTTACGCTCCTCCGCGTTCCCGGAATTAAAAGCGGTGGTCCGCGCAGTAAGTGCCGCACGAACATCGCCGTTAACCCATGGTTTCTGGTTGGGGTAGATCCGTATATTTTTTGTCGGAACAACGTCCTCTACGCACTTCCTGATGAAACACGTTACGCTATCAGCGTAAACCTCGATGTCGTCATCGGAGGCAGACCGGAACATCTCCCAGTCCGCGTGATCAAAACAGTCCTGTAGTGCAGAGTCTGATTGGTCCGACCAGCACTGGATCATTCTGAGGGCGGGTGCTTCCCGTTTCAGTTTCTGCCTGTAAGCGGGCAGAAGCAGAACGGAAGAGTGGTCAGATTTGCCAAATGGTGGGCGGGGGAGGGATTTGTAGCCATCCCGGAAAGGAGAATAGCAATGATCCAAAACCCGGTCCCCTCGTGTGTTAAAGCTGATGTGTTGGTGGTATTTTGGTGCTATTGTTTTGAAGTTGGCTTTGTTGAAGTCCCCGGCAACAATGAACGCGGCCTCAGGGTGCGCGGTTTCCTGCTGACTTATACTGCCATACAGTTCCCTAAGTGTCCGGTCTGTGTCGGCTTGTGGGGGGATGTACACAGCAGTGATAATGACCGCTGTGAATTCCCTCGGTAGCCAGAATGGTCGACACAGAAGCATGAGAAATTCCAGATCAGGACAGCAGAAAGACCTGATAAAATGTATATTCCTCTGATCACACCATGATTTGTTGATCATAAAACATACACCTCCACCTCTGCTTTTACCTGAGAGGTCTTTCGCTCTGTCCGCTCGGTGCACGGAGAAACCCGTGGGTTCGATGGCCGAGTCTGGAATCTCCGCGGACATCCAGGTTTCCGTAAGACAGATAACACAGCATTCTCTCGTCTCTTGTTGGAAAGAGATCCGCGCTCTCAGCTCGCATAGCTTGTTGTCCAGAGACTGAACATTTGCCAGTAGTATACTGGGTAGCGGGGGGCGATTTGCGCGACGTCTTAATCTGATGAGAACGCCGGCTCTTTTTCCCCTTTTCCGTCTGCGTTTCCGCGGCCGGGCAGCCCAAACAAAGGGATCCGCTGGCGTGTTTGTAAACCGCGGGTCGGCATTGAGGAATGTGAAGTCCGGTTTTCGGTGTGTGATTGCCGAACCAATGTCCAAAAGCGTTTGTCTGTCGTACACAATAAGGCAGACAACATCCAAGACAAAAAAACACAGAACTGTAAACAAAACAAACAATAAACTGCAGTGTTTTGACGGAGCTCGCGACGCAGC
The DNA here is from genome assembly GCA_032164185.1 of Moxostoma hubbsi. Classification (NCBI taxonomy): domain Eukaryota; kingdom Metazoa; phylum Chordata; class Actinopteri; order Cypriniformes; family Catostomidae; genus Moxostoma; species Moxostoma hubbsi. The sequence goes on from JAVLUX010000186.1 coordinate 5,598,390, forward strand.
AGCCATACTCGGCGCCATCTTGAGGCCAACCCAACAACAACAACATAATATATGTTAAAGGTATATTTTGGGCTCAATCGACAGCATTTGTGGCTTTAAGTTGATTACAACCAAAGTTATATTGACTTTCCCCTCCTTTTCTAAAAAAATGTTTTAGTCCTGTGAATATTTGTAACGGTAGGTTAATTTTTGAAAGTCAATTTTAGCATAGATACTTACCTTGAAGCCTTGGCTACAAAAAAAGCTATTGAAGGTTTTCATCATTCTTACCCAGGAACAATTATACAGTTAATAGGGCATGTTGTCACACTATATTGGGTAAGTTTTCACAGTTGAACCTGCCACTAAACCAGTAGTGTAGGTTTTATGTAAACCATCACATATCCATGAAAACAAAATCTACACTTTTACAAAACAGCATATTATTGTCTTTTGAGCAAAACATCAAATAAAAAACAATTATAAGGCAGTAAACGATTGATTGAATAACAAAAATGAAAAAGGTTAGAGTGAGACACTTACAATGGAAGTGAATGAGGGACAATTTTTGGAGGGTTTAAAGGCAGAATTGTGAACTATAATTATATAAAATCACTTAAAATAATTCCTCTGTCAAATCTTGTGTACTGGATATACATTTGAAGTCAGAAGTTTATATACACCTTAGCCAAATACATTTAAACTCAGTTTTTCACAATTCCTGACATTTAATCTTAGAAAACTTCCCTTTCTTAGGTCAGTTAGGATCACTACTTTATTTTAAGAATGTGAAATGTCAGAATAATAGAGAGAATTATTTATTTTAGCTTGTATTTCTTTCATCACATTCCCAGTGGGTCAGAGGTTTACATAAACTTTGTTTGTAATTAGTAGCATTGCCTTTAAATTGTTTATCTTGGATCAAACATTTTGGGTAGCCTTCCACAAGATTCTCACAATATGTTGATGGAATTGTGGCCCATTCCTCCAGACAGAACTGGTGTAACTGAGTCAGGTTTGTAGGTCTCCTTGCTTGCACATGCTTTTTCAGTTCTGCAAACAAATTTTCTGTTGGACAGAAGTCAGGGCTTTGTAATGGCCACTCCAATACCTTGACTTTGTTGACCTTAAGCCATTTTCCACAAATTTGGGGGTATGCTTGTGGTCAATGTCCATTTGAAAGACCCATTTGCGACCAAGCTTTAACTTCCTGGCTGATGTCTTGAGATTTTTCTTCAATACATCCACACAATTTTCCTACCTCATGATGCCATCTATTTTGTGAAGTGCACCAGCCCCTCCTGCAGCAAAGCACCCCCACAACATGATGCTGCCACCCCCATGCTTCACGGTTGGGATGGTGTTCTTCAGCTTGCAAGCCTCACGTTTTTCCCTCCAAAAATATCGATGGTCATTATGGCCATACATTTAAATGTTTGTTTCATCAGACCAGAGGACATTTCTCCAATAAATAAGATCTTTGTCCCCATGTGCACTTGCAAACTGTAGTCTGGATCTTTTATGGTGGTTTTGGAACAGTGGCTTCTTCCTAGCTGAGCAGCCTTTCAGGTTATAACGATATAGGACTCGTTACTGTGGATATAGATACTTGTCTATCTTGTCTATCTGTGTCCTCCAGCATCTTTACAAGGTCCTTTGCAGTTGTTCTGGGATTGATTTGCACTTTTTGTACCAAACCACGTTCATTTCTAGGAGACAGAATGCATCTCCTTCCTGAGCAGTTTGATGGCTGCATGGTACTATGATGATTATACTTGTGGCCTATTGTTTGTAAACAATAAAATCAACATTTACATTTACATTTATGCATTTGGCAGACGCTTTTATCCAAAGCGACTTACAGTGCACTTATTACAGGGACAATCCCCCCGGAGCAACCTGGAGTTGAGTGCCTTGCTCAAGGACACAATGGTGGTGGCTGTGGGGATCGAACCAGCGACCTTCTGACTAACAATGTGCCTAAGCCCACTACGCCACCACCACTCCATGTCCAACATGTCTAAAGCAACATTATGCCACAAATGCTGTAGATATGTGGGTGTTATAGTGGTTGCTATGGTATTCTGGTTGGTTACATACTAGCCCAAGTCGAAAGAGCTAACCCCCACATTTTTATGATATTCTGATTCCTTGATATGGATTGGGTCCCTCCTTCAATGAAAGTCTATGGAATTTTTTCACCCATTTTATTGTCTGCTATAAATAAAAATATCACAAGTCTGATTGCTTAAAAAGTAGTAGCACACCTCTCCTCAATAGACCACATAATTTGAAGTATCATGCATGTCCATATCACAAACAGTACATGACTAATTATATGACAAAGTTTAATACTTAGGGTCAGATGTTTGTTCCAACCCCCAACCATAACTTCGAGCAATAGTAATAATGATGCTTTGCCTTCACTAATAATAAAATAATAAATACAGCAGTGACAACACAGTAGGAGTAACTTTGCAGTTACAGACTCTCTCTTACTTGAGAACAAATCTGCAACCTTTGTGTTAGCAGCACAGTGGTAAAGGCATGTTACAGCCCTCTGACCCTGATACACACATATCCATTGTCACACACAATCATACTGAACAGTGGGCCACCTTTCCTGGCCTTTTGATAAAAATTATACAGAAACAACTTATCTCTCACAAACAAATAAGAAACACATATTCAAAGAGAGCCTATGGAATGCAAGGAAATGCAAAAACAAATATGTCAGGGTTGTTAAGATCATAGCCACAGGTAAGCGCGCACACACACACACACACACACACACACACACACACACACAGTGAGTACCCTGGGGGCAGCAATGGGAGGTAGTGAGTGTGCTAACAGAAAAACATGTGTAAAGCTTTAAATAAGACATAAAGTTAAGATTCAAACTCCCACCTCCCACTCACTGTCTTTACCTCCTCTCATCCTCGCTACGCCCAGATTATGAAGAGAAGAAAAGGGCAGAGGCTGAAGATGAATACCATCTCTCTTTCTCTCTCTCCCTCTGTCTTTTTTCCATTGCTCGGCACATATGAATGCTTAATTAAATGTGCAGCTTGTGCAAAGTATTATTCCATTTGAGATGCTTATCAGCCATCTATGTAATAAGATCTTTGGAGGCTCATAGCTACATTTCAAGCAAATTTCCTCCCTATTCTTGTTCTCGTACCTCCATTCTGCTGTCGGCGCAATCTTTTTTGTGCAGAGAAGACATGTGCCATGTGTATTTGTCTGTGTCTGTGTGTGCGTTAATATCCTGGTCTAGCATGGTTTGCTTAATTAGTACGAAAATACAAATATTGCAGGATGAATGAAATCTGTTTTACGAATCTGGTAAAAATCATTATATTGTTTGTTCATAACAAAAACGAATGATGAAATTGTAGGAAAGGGAAGTGAGAAAGATGTTCCTTTACCTCCCCAATTCTCTCTTTTAAAGGCTGGTCTCACATTTAAGAGCGAGCTAATCTGTCTTCAACAGTGTAAAATTTGAGGCTGTTTTTGAATGTGTCTGCCATCAGCAATCCACAACATGATTCATAACTTACAACTCAATGTTCTCTGAGGGTGGCCTGACTGCTCTATTGCAATGTTTGTTCTTTTTTTCATCAGTTCTTTTTTCCTATTAATTTGTTCTCTTACTATTTCTTTTTTCTCATTCTTTCTTTTTGTCACTTGCAAAAAAAATTACAGTATTGCTATAAAAATACCAAGGTTTTGACATATGCCATAGTATTATTTGAAGTACCCTGGAGAACCATGCAAATTACATGTTCATTCTTTTTTCTTTCTTTCCATCACTTACAGAAAAGTATACAGGTATTACTATGTTTGATGTAAATGTCATGTTGATTTGAACATACGCCATGGAAATACCTTGGTATTCTTTGAAGTACCTTTGAATGCAATGTAAATACCATGGTATATGAACATGGCAATAATTAAAGTGATAGTTCACCCAAAAATGAAACTAGAAAAGTAAAAGATGGGTAGTAAAAAAGGACTTCGATATTGATCTGTTTCTCACCCACACCTATCATATCACTTCTGAAGATATAGATTTAACCACTGGTGGAATATGGATAACTTTTATGCAGCCTTTATGTGTTTTTTGGACCTTCAAAGATCTGGTCACCATTCACTTGCATTGTATGGACCTACAGAGCTGAAAAATTCTTCTAAAAATCTTTGTTTGTGTTCTACAGAAGAAAGAATGTCATACACATCTGGGATGGAATGAGGGTGAGTAAATGATGAGACATTTTTGGGTGAACTATTCCTTTAAGTACCATGGTATCACCTGACACCATCAATATATCAAGGTCCTGCTACAGTTTTTTGAAAGGGTTCTTTTCATTTTCCCAAATTGTTCTTTTCATGAATAGTAATAAAACCCAATTTCTCATGTCTCATCCGACTGAGATCTCACTCCAATCAATACTGAGAGGATATATCAAATACAACCGGAGCAATTCTGCAGAGAAATGCCAAACAGACATTACGTTAAAATTCAGACCTTTAACAAGCATGACATCATTCCTATAGGATTGTGATCAAACCCTTTCCAAAGAATTACCAGACATATATGATGCAAAATAACACTGAGGTCTGCAGTTGATTTCCTCTCATGAGTTAAAATCTCATTTCATGCTGTCAGAAAAAGATCAGGCATCGCTCATAACAGACCCGAGCCAGAGATTTTTTCCTCTCCATCCAAGGAATGGAAGAGGGAGTGAGAGTTGTCAGCGTCGCATTCCTACAAACACACGGACAATGATCAGCCTGCCCTCAGAAAGATGCTTTTTACAACCTCAGGATAGATGAGGAGGATGAGTTATAATAACAGGATTTCCACGCTCTATAAATCTACTCACTCTCACACAGGTTCACACACACACTTTTGTGTTTAGAGGTGTCTGCTAAAGACCACTACTGCCTCCTGATGGTGATAAGTGAAATGCACTCAGGACAGTTATTGAGGTTTATAATTTTCCAAGATCCAGGGAGTGACTCACTCACTCACTCTCACACACACCTCCAGCTATCATTATGAGGACTCTCCATAGACATAATGATTTTAAACTGTACGAACTATAGATTCTATCCCCTAAACCTAACCCTCAAAAAAACTTTCTGCAATTTTACATTTTCAATAAACATAGTTTAGTATGTTTTTTTTAAGCGATATGAATTATGGGCACACTATAAATGTCCTCATAAACCACATTTATAGCATAATGCCCATATAATTACTAGTTTGTAACCTAAAAAAAGTCCTCGTAAACTACTTAAACCTGCTCACACACACACACACACACACACACACACACACACACACACACACACACACACACACACACACACACACACACAATATTTACAATATAGTAGACCTATTAACAAATTTATAAATGGTATTTTTGTGCCTTTTGCTTTTGTGGATTAGGACAGTGTGGAGTGAAAGTAAATTATTGGGAAGAATGGGAGCATGAAATAACACAGCCCGAAACCTGCATCTCTGCAAGATACAAACACTGCACCACAGCTTAAATTTAAAAAAAAAAAAATACTTTTTTTTTAACAACCTTAAAGGATTGCATTCACAATAGTGCTTTCTAAACTTAGGATTCAACCAAAGAAACTGTAATCCAAAATATGCTGTAGTGCATATTATACACTGCAAGTAAAATGACACTTCTACTGATACTTTATTATTACAATTTTCTAAATGTTATAATAATAGTAAAAGTCATCAAAACTTTGTAAAAACACAAATGGAAAAATGGAAATTATATAATGACCATAAAATTTCAAACAAATCAAAACTTCCTTAGACTAGACTAGTTTTAGTCTCTTCAAAGTAGCCATATTTTGACATTTGAAAATTCTCTATACCACCTTCATGAGGTATCAGCCTTTAATTATTTTTAAACAGCATTTAAAAAGTTCCATGTATGCTAGCCACTTGTTCACTGCTTTTCATTTAGTGTTCGGTTCAACTTTTTCGTAAGGCACAACCTGTCTACAAAATGAATTTCAAGCATTTAAGTATAAGCCTTTAGATCAAAATACAAACATTCAGTTTGGTATGCCATACAGTACTAATGTATGTATAGTTATAATTTAAATACAGAGTCAGTTAATCCCACACACTTCTATGTGTGCAATACAGACACAGTCATACTGCTGGTATGCTCTTTTTCCTTTTACACATGACATCTCCCAACTCGCTGATCCCAGATCTGTTTTTCTGCTTAATATCAGTAAAAAAAAAAAACACAAGGGTGTCTGTTCCCTGGTCAGATGTTTTTTTTTTCTTGAATACAACTCAAAGTTACCATCCATCACATTAAAGGGAACTTGATGTGCAACTTCTCTCAATTACAATTACATCCTCTCTTTTCAACACCCGCAGAGGTTATGACCCCCATTTATTACTGAACCAGTCCTCAAGGATGTTGCAGAACGGTGTTAGTCAAATTCTGAGGCCTCTAGCCGCTACCTGACCACTGCTCTGAGATCAGGGTGAGAATGGATTATTGTGTCAGGCTGTCATTAGCTTAAGATCATGATTGTCATGCGTGAAAAATTTTGCAGTGAAGTGAGAAATAGCCAAAATAGGTGTTAGAAACGTGCTGTTGTTCTCTCTCCTTTCCATTTTCCCCCTAGTGCTTCTTAGTATAATGACTCGACAAACTGCTGGGTTTCAGGGTGAGTATTTCATGTATAACTTCGGTTCGGGTTTGTAATTACTGTAAAATTCTACACTTATCTGATCACATGTGGTCAATGCAAACGATGTCCAAAACGTGCGATCCTGTCACTAATCACTTTTTGAGGTAGTCAGAAACCCATGTGATCACATTGCATTTGTAGTGTAAATGCACAGGTGTAAACACTGATCTGTCTCGTCTGACCACTTGTGATCGGATCACCCATGATGAGACATTAATACCGAGTGTGAATGCAACCAGAGAAATAGCGTTGTAAAAACTAAGCATGTGAGAATATCTCAAACTGCTCACTCATGATTTCGGGTTTGGTCTAAAAATCATGTCAGTGCTAGCTGGGTCAGGATAAGTTGGGTTTGGACACAGGGTCTCTTTAGACAGGCTTGAATTGAATGCATGTGCAGTTTTCTAGTCCTACTATGTACTGTAGGTTAGTCGTAGGCTTGGTGAATAGTTAAAAATAAATGTTACTTTGTATCACTTCATCGCTGTGTTTTCGAAATGAGTGTACTTAAGCATGCACCTCCACACGCACACACATACACATTAAAGCGATAAGCGTTTCATAAATGATTTGATAAGAACAGAGGGATTGAATGCAAAAGACTGAGCCACAGAAAAGAAGAGAGATAGAGAGAGTGTTTTGGAGAGATCGAAGGAAGAGGGAGAATTACTGTGAGCAATTTTAACATTAAAAAGAGTGGGAGAGGAAACCAAAAGGGAAACAAAGGGAAGGAAACTTCAAAATGCTCTTTGAGGAGAATGAGATCACAGGCAGCAATTATATAATTCCTGTCAAGTGATGGCAGAGATAGCCTAGGAGGAATGCGCACGCTGCGGCCGAAACAACTGCCTTCAGAACGGCCCAGAGTTGCGAGGTCATTCGAAGGTCAGCTGCAGGAAGGAGCACGGGGAGATGTCTGAGCGCCAGAACACCATCTCTTTCAGCTCTCAAATGCTATCGCTTTACCACTCCAGTTTTATTGGCCCTCCTGTTCCCTCGTTATAATGAGAGCAAGCAGCAAGGATGTACAGTAGGGTCCATAAGTTTGAGATCACTATTTTTGCCATTTTTCTTGTCAACTTTTTCTATTACAAGTTAAATGATCAGCACATAGGAGTTAATATGGCCAATGTCACAAATATGCTTACATTTGATTAGTGACCCAGAAATGCAAAATCTTATTTTCTCCTTCATTTTATGTCGTAACTTCTTTGTTTGCTAAAACTTTCTGATCATTTACATGTTTAAGTGAAAAAAAAAAAATCACAGATTTCCAATGTGGTCTCAGACTTTTGGACCCCACTGTATGCAAGATGTGCCGCAGTTGCATTCGAACATGCAGATCTTGTTTGTTAATGCACAGGACGTACAATATCGTTCCAATAGAACAAACAGTAAATGTCAAGACAAACTATTTTTGATTACTGTACTTCACATTAATACTCTGGAACAAAAAGCTTGAACTCTGACCTTTCTGACGGTCCGAGTGTACCCCAGTGTGGGCGGAGGGCAGGCTGGCGCTCAGGCTAGTGCGCAAGGGTAAAGGGGCAAAAGGGGAGTGGAGGGTTCTTGGAGGGTTCCCAGGGAGAGCAGCGTGGCTGGTGGAGGCAGTTTGTCTGCAGAAACACATGCAGACTCCAACAGTGATGCCTATCAGCACCGCTACAGCCTGTTGGGGGAGGGAAAGAGAGGAAGGGTGAGAAAATAACAAGAGAAAAACAGAGAGAAGTTGGTTAGCACATAAGCACATTAATAAACAAATATCCATAAACGCATAGTTATTTCTCCCAAAGCATTAATTATTAGATCATAACGGGAAAAGAAAGATACTGAGAACAGGGAATGTAATAGAAGGACTTAATTGTCCTTCAGAAGGACATTGTTATAATGCTAACACTTCTTACCAGTTAAAGGTTAAGTAATTGTAGCAAAAAGTGTAATCACTTTGAGTTTGTGGCAGATTGGGGGAGATCAGGAAACCTGTTAAAAACAATTCTGTTTGGTGACACGAGTGGTGCAGAAATGATGCACTGCAACTTTTAATGCTACTGTATGTGCAAAAGAATTATGTACTTTTGAAAAAGTTTGCATAGTGAGTCTTCAAAAATAATGCCATAAATAGTTTTCATTTATCAATTAACATCATACTAAGTCCAGTAAACATAAGAATACTAAAGCAATATTTGGTTTGACCACCTTTGCCTTCAAGACAGCATCAATTCTACTACAGGTACAACTGGACAAAGATTTTCTTGATTGTTGGCAGAAAGGATGTTCCAATCTTCTTGGAGAATTCTCCACAGTTCTTCTATCTATTTAGTCTCAGTTGCTTCGGTCTCTTTATGTAATCCCAGACTGGCTCGATGTTCAGTGGGGGGCTCTGTGGGTGCCATGCCATCTGTTGCAGGGCTCCCTGTACTTCTATTTTAATCATTTTTATTTGCAAATGAAATGTATGGAGGTCAAAACATTTCATATTGCCACACTTAAGGTGAAAATATAAATAATCATCTTAAGACAAATGTTTTTGTGAAACATCTTTTGTGCCAAAGATTTTGTACAGAACTGTATATGATTGACATAATACTTTGTCTTCAGTATGACTAGTCATATTAGAGAATTGAGAGTTTAATGAAGTTATACTAATACTGTAAATACTGTCACTGGGTCAGTGCTGGTCAAATACATGTTGACATACCAGTTATGGTAATCACAGTTTTCTTAATTATTGGCAAAACTTGGTGTTTTTGGGCAAAACTAAAATACCAAGGCCCATGATTAGAACAAATCCTGCTCCAAAACGCTTTGAAAATTAGTGCATTCCGAACAGCTTTTAAGTGCTATCTGTAGGGATCTTATTCAAGTTCAAGATGTTAAGAGTTAGAGTTAGCAAACAATAGCATAAATAAAATCTATCAATTTATCAGCCAATATAAAAGTAGAATGTTCCAGAAAGTGATTATGGTTTTACATTCTGACTTCGTAATTCTATTTAAATTCAGATGAAGCATAAATCTGGATTATGGCCCATGGTGAAACCACCCACATTGAAGCAACAGGCCCTTATTTATTGCAATTTATTCCAGATGGCCCTAAAGCTAATTTAGTTGTAGGATAATAATTCTACTCTTATTACATTGTAATTATTATCCACAATGTTTTGAAATACTAGCTAACTGTTATACAGTTACCAATACATTTGTACCATACAACAGGGGAATGAAATTCCCACATTTCACACTAGAAAGATTATCTCATTTATATGCACCCTTAATATATTGTAAAATGTATAAAGTATGTTGGTAATATATATTAAGTGCACAAAAGCTATGTGTATCTAGTTTTGATGCGAAGAGTACTGTTAGTACTCTTATAAATTTTGTATCTTATTGGAACTATAACACAAGCACAAAATTCTAAAACTTTTTCTTCTGAGGACCTCCCATAGACTGTTTTTTAAATCAAGCTAATTATACACTATTTATAACCGTTTACATAACGGTTTTAACCGTTTTATGGATGAATTATTAAACCACAGAGTTACACATAGTATGTCCACTATAATAAAAACAATAGTGTGTTTTTGTGTGGTTTTCTGTTCTGAATCGGTCACAATATGTGAATAAAAGTCTGTAATTCATAATATTATGATGTGTTGTTTAATGATTTAAGTTAGTATTTACATTAAATATATAACTGCATATTGACATTTTAGTGCTTTATATTTATTTTAATGTGTTACATTTATGCAGGGTTGGGAAGGTTACTTTTGAAATGTATTTCACTACAGACTGCAGAATACATACTTTAAAATGTTATTTGAAACATATTCTGTAAGATTACTCATCGTCAGTAACGTAACCTAAACATTACAGTAAAACAAAATACAGTTATTAAAAAAAATAATAAAAAAAAACATGCTCTGAAAAAGTCTAAATATCTTATGCTAGGATTCATTATAAAATAGAATCGTGACTGTTAACAAGTGTTTCTAATAGCTAGAAATACTATTTTTACCTTGTCATGCTGCTTAATGTTCGCCTACGTTCTTTGCTTAACCTTATAGATGCTGAAACTGTCATCCATTCTTTCATAAACTCAATTTATCTCATTTAGATTATTGTAACACTTTATTTACAGGTTTACACACAAAAGCACTTCACCGCTTACAAATTGTGTGAATCTCTGCTGCTCGTGCTCTCACACATAATCAACTCACATGACTCCTATCCTTCACAAACTGCTCTGGCTCTCACATAGTTCAAAATTCTTGTTTTAGTCTTTAAGACCTTTCATGGATAAGCACCCTCATATTTGACAGAACTAATACATCCTTATGTTCCTGTCCGCACTCTTAGATCTAGTGCTGGAAACTTGCTTGTCATACCTAAGTTCAGACTGTCTACAGTTGGTGGTAGGGCTTTCAGTATTACTGCACCAAAGCTTTGGAACCAATTGATCCTTTTACATCTGTTATCTCAATATTATATTGTACATGTCTCCATTTTCAAGTTTTGATATGCTTCATAAATTGCTTGCTTACTTGCTTGAAACTACTTTGTATGTTTGATCTCTGTTTTTGCCTATATTTTATAAAGAATCCTTGGATTCTTGAAAGGTGCTATATAAATAAAAAATATTATTATCATTATGGCAGTTTACACAAGGAACTATTTCTGATGCTCCAAACTTACTTCAAAATCCCACAGTGTTAACACAACAAGAACTTATTCTGATTTTTTGTGAAAAATCTATTATTAGTAGCTTTCTATATGATGCTACAGACTACATTGGTTAGTATTTCTCATATAAACATCCTTTATTCATGTAAAAAAAAAAAAATACCCAAACCACATAACTATTGACAAACCATATAACCGTGTAATCGTGTATATAGCGGGTTTATATTTAATCTGTCTGAGCGTTTCTAACTCTTTTTTGTTCCTATAGATCCTCAATAGCGTCTGAACCACTTTTTCATTGATAACAGTATGAGAGCGTCCTCTGTCAGGCAGGGCGTAGGGCGGGGCCGGGTCGTGATTCTACACACCCGGTCCCTTATCAGGCTAATTAAGCCTACGAGAGGGATAAAGGCTGACTGCGGAGGATGTTGCTGGAGAGAGAGATCGTTTACGGATATGTCCGTCATGTGTGTTTTGTCCTTTGCTTTAAGTTTATCATTAAAATATTATTTACATTGTCAAGCCGGTTCTCGCCTCCTCCTTTCCATTGAAATTGTGTTACAAAAGTGTTTCACCATTGTTCAAATGCTATTCAGATTGTTTCATGTAAAAGCATAAATGTTTTCCAACTGAATAGACAAAATTTAAAATGAAACAAATGACAATAAAATGCAAAGTAATCTCTTCAGTAATCAAAATACTTTTTGAAAGTAACTGTATTCTGATTACCAACTATTTAAATTGTAACTGTAGTGGAGTATAGTTACTCATATTTTGTATTTTAAATACGTAATCCTGTTATATGTATTCTGTTACTCCCCAACCCTGTAATTATGGCATACCTTTATATAATCTGGGTGTTATAAATTTTACATCATCCTATGTGCTTTTCCAGTTTAATTGTATCCGACTCGATTATGATATAAATATAATTGTACAGATAACTGACATGTCTGAATAAATTAGCAAAATCCAACCAGTGTTTTATCTATGCTCTCCATTTTCAGCACTTCTTGACTTTGGCGAAATGAAGCCTTGTCGCTTGAAAGATATAACTTTATTAAAAGGGGAAAAAAAATGTTCGCATTGGTAAGTAAACAGTGGTACTTACGGTAAGTAAACATCACTTTTTCAAGATTTATAAATAAAAACATACATTTTGCCGGCTTTTGTTACATTTCATAGTGCAGCACACTGAATGAGTATTTAATTTTGATCACAAAAATGGTGGTACAGTTATACTGTACATTGATGTCACATGAGACAGGCCAATACATGTATCATTTAAATCTTATCTCCAAAGAAAATTCTTGATAAGAGTGTTCTTTGTTGAACCTAACATCAACAAAGACTTTGCAAGTGTAACAAAAAAATTTTATATCAAGAAAAAAAATTATCCACTAGAGACCATATAAACAGTAAAACTCAGAACTGTATACACCATAAAAATCAATCTTGAAAAGTAGAGCATTTTTTGAGTTAAGAGTGAAGCACACACACACACACAAACAAATACACTAGCAGCTGCAGGAGGGTGAGCATTTGCTGTTTACTAATGCATCAGCTTGAGGGGACGTTCTTTCTTTTTCTTTCTCCCTGCATATTGAGATGACATGGTTCGAGGGCTGAAGGGCCGCAGACAGGACTAATGTCGTCTGTCTCCGACACAGCAGCATCAAAGTAGCAATGTGTGTGTGTTTGTGTCCAGGCACTCTTGAGCCTCTGTTAGCATTTAATCTTGTTACATGAATCTGACTGGGGCCAGCAACAGAGGGAGCTTCAAGAAGTCTAATTTCGCTGGGCTGAGATGACTTATAATCATTTTATGCAAGTCATACACAAAGAATGCCTAATCTATTCTCTGCTTCATGCATGGGACTAACAAATATATACACGAGTGTGTCTGCAGAGGAAACTGAAATGTTATTTTCTTATGCAACTCGCAGCCTTATGATCCCACTCGTGGAGTGGAAAAATAATATTGGCTGCTGTCTTAAGTGAGGACGGCTGAAAGAGAGACTGGGAAAATAGTATAAATGTATAGTATACACAAATGAGAATATAAGAATATGAACAGTATGTTTTAGTAGGTTTAGGTTTAAAAGGTTTAGTTCCTTTACATTTCTTTCAATCTGGCCTTCCATAGTAGATCTACAACCCCCATTAATACATCATTAAAATGACCCTTTGCTAAGCCCCGCCTTGAAAACGTTACTGACCAATCCTGACCCTATTATAAGGCAAGCTTTTGTGATGGAAGTCCTTTGTGTTTGGATGGTTTTAAACTGAATTTTACAGAAATTATACAAAATATATGGTAATACATTGTTGATGGGGTGCTTATTATAGAAAAACAAGTTCATGGTATTAGTGAGTATATTGCAGAAATGTTAGGTTCTGTTCATTTAAACAAATTGTATTAGTTGTAATCTATATCAAATTAGTCTTTTCTCTTTTCAGTTGTCTTCGATAAGTGTTTGCCTCAATTTTGATTTGCAGTATCTGCAGTTTAAAATCACATAACTGAGAAATTGTAATAATTTATTTAAAAAATAATACAGCAGCTATACAACATGTTTTGGAGTATCACTCTGCAGTCCACCGAAGAAATAATATTTAATGGTTCTTGTTTCATGCATGCACAATGTGCAGCTCCTTGTCCTATTTTTGTGAAAGCGTTCATTCTAAGTGCAATTTTCGTGTCAGCGCAAAATGCAAGTGGGTGTGGGTGGGAGTGTTTGCACTGTATGTGGGAGTATGCACACAAACTCTTGGTGTATTGTATGTTATCTATTTTCCTGAGAAATGTGTAATTTCAAGACATTTCAAAAGCACATCTGTTTTCAGCATAATGTCTAAACTCTGTTCATGCAGTTTGGATATTCCACCAGCAGGTCTGAAAATATAGTGGAGCATCAAATTATGTCCACGACGATCACTGTTGTAGCTGTTTTATGAAATAAATATTTATAAGATTTGAGTTAAACTACACTACCGTTCAAAAGTTTGGGGTCACTTGTCTGAAATGTTTCTCATGATCTTAAAAATCTTTTGATCTGAAGGTGTATGCTTAAAAGTTTGAAATTAACTTTGTAGACAAAATATTATTCTGCCAAAACATATACATTTATTTAATTACAAATCTAAAATTTCCTAAAAAAAAAAAAAGTTTTTGAAATGGATGACTTGGATCAAAATATGAAGAAAAGAAGCCAATAAGTGCCCAACATAGATGGGAACTCCTTCAATACTGTTTAAAAAGCATCCCGGGGTGATTCCTCAAGAAGTTGGTTGAGAAAATGTCACGAGTACATGTCTGCAAAATCTAGGCAAAGGGTGACTACTTTGAAGATGCTAAAATATTACATAGTTTTGGATTTATTTTGGATTTTTTGGTCACAAAATAATTCCCATATTTCCATTTCTATTATTCCATAGTTTTGCTGACTACTATTATTCTAAAATGTGAAATAAATAAATAAATAAAGAATGAGTAAGTGACCCCAAACTTTTGAACGGTAGTGTATCTTAAGGTCATGGTCATGTTTTTCAAACATTATTACTATTATTATCATGTTTGTATTTACAATTGTATTTATGATCAAATTTGTATTGGTATTGTTCCACTTGTTGTCATAGAGTGATTTTTAATTCACTGCAAAAGGGGCCAATGGAAGATGTTGGAGATGTTGGAGAGAGTAAAATGTTTGGATTTGGTCTGATTTTTTTTTTTTTTTTACCGCATCATTATTTTATTTTATTATATTTTCATTTCTTTTGATGTGTACTTTGAAATTACAAACATTTTTGGTTTAATTTTTTCATGTTTCAGTAAATGATCTTAATTTTTCAAAATCGAAATAAACCGGTAGAAGTGAAGTGCATTCCAATACAATCACTGTTAACACTAGCCATTATTTGTGTATCAGTAGATGAAAATTATTAATAATACTTACAAGTGAAAATCCAGAACCATATATGTGTATAAAAGGAGCATGTCACTGTCATAGAAATATGCCTGACATTCAGCAGGGATGTGTTTAATTCACAAAAGAATGTAAGAACTGTACATTTTTCTATTCATTTAATTAATTGCATACGGTCCATTTACACTACCAACTTCTTATGAATGTGCTTGTTTATATCACTGGTGCTTGATAGTGAAAGGACTATACAGTATAATAGGATGCAGATGGTGCCGGAGAAGAATCTCAGAATTACAGTGCACTTGACCCAGCCCATTAGCGCTTTCTGTGCTCAATTTCTCCAAACCCACTTGAGCCTAGACTTAGCGAATGCTTGCACGAAAATACCAAAACTTCATGTCCATGTCCATATGACTTATGGTTTTAAAAAAAAAAAAACATAAAAAAATAGGGGCCCAAATATACTGAAAAAAACAAACATTCACTGTTCATGGAAATCTATAATAATTAATTTGGATGTTCTGGACTGGTTATCTAAGCTAGCAACAGTAACCAAGGTGGGTCAAGTTTAGCAAAGGGTCAATTCATAATCCACAATCTTTTTGCAACTCTTCTTTATTCTATCTCTTCCTAAACCCAAAGGAAAGCCAAAGCAAAAGTAGTGTGATCAAGAGACACAGAGAGACAATGAGAGAAACAGAGAAAATTATTTCTGGCTCGCAGTGCAACAGACATAGACCAGGCATCTGTTGAATGCGACACTGTGGCGGGAGTAGCAAATTGAAGTACGTGTAACATGACACAAATGAACAAAAAGTATTTAGCTAATGATTTATTATTTAAGAAGGCTCCTTAACCCCTCCGCTAAGCCCCGGCTCCATTGTAGACAGATCTGAGATGAGATAAGGGAACTTTTAATGGCAGTCAGCTAGCAGGTGGGCAAGTGAGGACCCTGTGCCTGCTCAATGTGGGTTAATCAGTGTTAAGTGATATTTGAGCGCAGGTCGACTGCGACCGTGTCACTGAATACAGAGGGTTTAGAGCGGCCCGCCAGCAAAGGTAACTCACCTGAGGAGGCAGCTGGGCCGAAGCGGTGAATCTGCTGCTACCAAACACACTTAAAGTCATAGTCTGGATTTACTTTCCCAAATACAGTACACGCATATAAAACATACTGTCTTTTCTTATACACCTATAGCTACTGTCTTCTTGTGGTGGATCAAATAACTCACTCAGTTTAAATTTAGTAAATTTAGAACATAGATACAAAGGTGTTTAGTCTTCATGCTAAAACTAGCCTCACTCATAACAGCAATCTATTTAAACAATTAAACTATATGGTAAAGTCGTATTAGATTGTATTCTTTGGTAAGAAAATAACTTTTCTGTTTTCTCTGTAGACACAAACATGCATATATTTGTTAGAGCCAACTTGCTAAATATTAAGCTATTAGAGATGTTCATATTTAAGTTCAACAAGTTTACAGATACAAAAAAAATACAATGATATTACCATTCTATGATACATTTATTAATACCATGGTTTGTTGGACACTACCTTGATGGTAATTCCATGGTATTATTTTGAAATATAATTTATACAATGGTATATTGTCATGGAAATCAAAAACTACTACCATATATCAAACTACTATGGCATTACCAAAACTGAACCCTGGTATTGTCAAGTACCTAGTTGTTGTTAGGGAATATTGTTAGGTTGTTTTTGCATTTTGTAAGACATTTTTAATTTAACAAACCTAAAATATAGACCTTCATTCCTTTTTATGAGCTTATATTATAACAGACTACTCCATAGTTAAGACTAAATATGGTGTCTGTTCATTGTTTTATGGATTCTAAAAGGGAAGGTGCAGTGCAAGACTTGTCTTTCGAAAGTTAAAGATCATTTTTACTATTTAGAAGTTTTTCGAAAGTGAAAATCATTTTTACTATTTAGAAGTTTGCAAAATCTCTAAAAATAGAGAGTATATTAAGTTGCAATACAAGTTCCCCGTCTGTCGCTCACTTCGACGTAGTGTCGAAGAAGCGACACTAGGGGTCTCTCTTGAACGCCGAAAGATGCCTCTGATCTATGAAAAAAGGCCAATGAGAGTTGGCGAACAGTATTTGCATACCCCGCCTCCGGATACGGATATAAAGGCGAGGGAAATACGCTCGTTCATTCAGTAATTTTCTTCGGAGCCGATGGTCGTGTTTATGCTGTCAGCTGCGTGTAACACTACTGATCCTGCTTCTGATCCTCTGACGCTCAGCTGCTGTTGGATTTACGGCGCACTTCAGCGGCTGTTTTCTCTTCTCTGCCGGCGTGCAGTTTGCCCCTGGGCGCTTCGACAGCACAGAGTTAAAAGAGTTCCTTTCAAAAGAGTAATATTTCTCCATAAAGAGTTTATTTCTCTAAAAGAGCAATACACAGCGGTGTTGAATGCCCTTTTCAGGGCGCGTCTTTATAAAGATGCCATTCAACCCCTGTGTAGTTCCTGGATGCGGTAGAGTGCTCTCCGCTTCTGACGGCCACAGGCGATGTCTCGTGTGTCTGGGCGCCGATCACACCGAGGCAGCGTTTGTGGATGGTTCATGTTCTCACTGCGAGAACATGACCATGGTAACGTTGCGGTCGCGGCTTGCTTTCAATAGAAAGCATGCCACTCCAGCCGCCCCCCGTATCGCTCCTTCTTCCCACGGGATTGAGGACGATGCTGTTGGCGCTGGAGATGATTTGGGGAGGGCAGCGGGTGCGCTTCCGCCGGGCACGTCCCCTCGGA
Source organism: Moxostoma hubbsi (assembly GCA_032164185.1). Classification (NCBI taxonomy): domain Eukaryota; kingdom Metazoa; phylum Chordata; class Actinopteri; order Cypriniformes; family Catostomidae; genus Moxostoma; species Moxostoma hubbsi. Next base: position 5,616,513 of record JAVLUX010000186.1, read on the forward strand.
CCACCCGCCCCCCGACACGCTCGTTTACCTCCGTCCAGCCTCGAGGCAACGGCGACTCGCCTCCGGGCCGGTCTGCCTATCCCCTGGAGCTTGAAGCCGATGAGCTCGCCGCTCCGTCGGAGAGCGCGGCATCTGATGCTGACTCCTCCCCTGGACTGCCGCCTTCGGGCCAGCACGCCCAGGCTGAGGTGGATGCACAGATGTCCGACATGCTTGCCCGGGCCGCCGTCGGGGTGGGGTTGGACTGGAAACCTCCACCCTCCCCACACCCGTCACGGTTGGATGACTGGTTCCTGGGGTCTGGGCGCCGCTCACAGCCATGCCCCCCCCGGTCCCGTTTTTCCCGGAGGTGCATGACGAGCTGACGTCTTCATGGAGAGCGCCGCTCTCCATTCGTCAAAAGCCCTGCTCGTCCGCTCTCGCTACCCTCGACGGTGGAGAGGCCCACGGGTACACGGCGATTCCCCAGGTGGAAAGGGCAGTTGCGCTCCATCTTTGTCCCGGTGACCCTACCACCTGGCGCGGACGCCCTGTACCCCCTTCCAAGGCCTGTAGGACTTCATCCTCCTTGAACAACAAAGCCTACAGCGCCGCGGGACAGGCCGTCTCCGCCTTGCACGCCATGGCCATCCTGCAAGTCCACCAGGCCAAGGCGCTCAGAGATCTGCACGAGGGTAGCCCTGACCTCGATATGCTGCAGGAACTGCGCTCAGCGACCGACCTCGCCCTCAGAGCCACGAAGGTCACCGCGCAGGCACTCGGGCAGGCGATGGCCACCCTTGTGGTCCAGGAACGTCATCTTTGGCTCAACCTGGTCGAGATGCGTGAGGCCGACAAAGTTCGCTTCTTCGACGCCCCTGTCTCCCAGCTTGGCCTCTTCGGCGACACCGTCGAGCACTTCGCCCAGCAGTTCTCCGCGGTGAGAAGACAGACGGAGGCTATTTCTCACATCCTGCCTCGCCACAAACCTGCCACCAAGGCCACTGCCCTATCTGCTCGCCGAGGGCGTCCCCCTGCGGCTAAGAAACCTGCTCCGCCTAAACCCGGGCCCAGCTCTCAGCCCCTGCGTCGAGCACACCGCAGGTAGCAGACGCCCTCCGTCTCCCGGACTCCCTCGAGGACCCGGAAGGCTCCCAGGCGGTCCTGAGACGGACGACCCAGCGACACAGACGTTAGCTCCGGAGGTGGTAAGACCACTCCGTCCCCCGGTGGAGGGCCGGGAGGAGAATCTTTTGTTTTCAAACAATTTAATTTGCCACCCCCCCTTAGATGGGGTTGCGGTACCCACATTCTCAATAAAAGAGCTATTTCCTATGTCTCTGGGTCACCTGGCCCGCAAATACCGTTCTCACGGCACTTTGCCCTCAGATCTCAACAGTCCTGGCTTCCTGGACACGGACCACCTGTCTTCAGCCCCACGGCTGTCCCCCGGCCGGCCGGTTCCGACGAGTCTAGAGGACGCCTACCCAGGACCTCCTCCTCAGTCGCTAACCCGCCCCCTGCTGGGTGTGCGGAGCAAGGTAAGTGCTTTGAGTCTTTTCTCAGCACTAGAGCCTCAGGACGTGAAGGTGTTCCACCCTAAAGGTGTATGTCACTGCCATCGCGGCCCACCACATCTTTGGGTAAGTATGACTGACCCGCGTCTCCCTTAGGCAGTCCTTTGCTGCCCTCTGGTTGCCGTGTTGTAGCAACTCCCCCCTCCTCGAGGTTGGATCTACCACCGCGCCATTCTTCCTACATGTGACCAAGAGGCCATGTGATGTATTTCGCCACCTTTACCTCCCCTTTCGAGTGGGTGTGGCCTCCGCAGGGTCTTTTCCCCCTGAAAGAATAGGAATTCGGGTAAGACCCCCTTCCCTCGATGCGGCTGCTCTTGCTCTATGCCGAGAAAACATAGAGAGAAAAGAGTCCCAGCCAGGCTTGGCCCGTTCCCTAGTTGGGAGCGTCACCTTGATCCCCCCTAAGGTAACCAGAAGGATTCTGACGCTTTTTCGGGGCATTGGGGGAGAGTATGTGCAGCCTGAACACAGTTGGTCGCTTGTGCACGTACAAATACCTGCCCGCTTCTGTGTCAGAAGTACACGTACACGGCTCAGCGCATGGCGAGTTTTGAAGTGGACCCCTAGTGTCACTTCTTCGACATGACGTCGAAGTGAGCGACAGACGGGGAACGTCTCGGTTACGTATGTAACCTCCGTTCCCTGATGGAGGGAACGAGACGTCGTGTCTTCCCGGCCACGTCGCTGAGCCGAGCCGCTGAGGTGCCCGGAACACTCCCGGCTCATCAGAAAAATCCTGAATGAACGAGCGTATTTCCCTCGCCTTTATATCCGTATCCGGAGGCGGGGTATGCAAATACTGTTCGCCAACTCTCATTGGCCTTTTTTCATAGATCAGAGGCATCTTTCGGCGCTCAAGAGAAACCCCTAGTGTCGCTTCTTCGACACGACGTCTCGTTCCCTCATCAGGGAACGGAGGTTACATACGTAACCGAGACGTTTTAGGGCCCTATGATTTCTGCATTGTAGAAAATAAGGACAAAATCATGGAATTCATGAATTCATTTATTAACAAATAAAATGTGAAATGTCACAGAATTTGACATATTTGGAATGAAATGAATGCACATTTAATCAAATTAAAATCGCAATATGTTCCCCGTCTGTCGCTCACTTCGACGTTGTATCGAAGAAGCGACACTAGGGATCTCCCTTGAGCGCCGAATATGCCTCTGATCTATGAAAAAAGGCCAATGAGAAGTTGGCAGACAGTATTTGCATACTCCGCCCCCAAACATAAGTGTATAAAAGCGGGGAAATACGCAGAGTTCATTCAGAAATTTTCTTCGGAGCCGATAGTCGTGCATGCAGTCTGCTGCGAGTCACACACCAGTTCCTGTTCTCTTCCTCTGACACTCTGCTTACTGTTGGATCTACGGCACACTACAACGTCTTTTCTCCTTCTCTGCACGGCAGTGCAGTTTGCCACTGGTCGCTTTGACAGCGCAGAGAAATTAAAAGAGTGATTTCTTTAAGTAAAAGAGTATTTTCCTCTAAAAGAGCATTATACACAGCGGCGTTGAACATCCTTTTCAGGACGCATCTTTTTAAAGATGCCCTTCCGCCCCTGTGTAGTTCCTGGATGCGGTAGAGTGCTCTCTGCTTCAGACGGCCACAGGCATTGTCTCGTGTGTCTGGGAAGCGATTACACCGAGGCAGCGTTTGTGGATGGCTCATGCTCTCATTGCGAGGGCATGACCATGGCAACGTTGCAGTCGCGGCTCGCTTTCAATTGAAAGCAAACCACTCCAGCCGACCCCCGCATTGCTCCTTCCCACGGGATTGAGGACGATGCGGCTGGTGATGGAGGCGATCTGGGGATGGCAGCGGGTGCAGATCTGCTGGGTATGCCCCCTCAGACCACCCGTCCCCCAGCACGCTCATTGACTCCCGTCCGTGCTCGAGGTAACAGTGGCTTGCCTTCCTCAGGAGCTCGAAGCGGATGAGCTCGCCGCTGCATCAGAGAGCACGGTGTCTGACGCGGATGACTCCCCTGGGCTGCTGCCTTCAGGCCACCATGCCCAGGCTGAAGCTGATTCTCAGATGACCGACATGCTTTCATCGACACCAGCGTGGGCTTGGACTGGGACCCTCCATCCTCCCCACAGCCATCGCGGTTGGATGACTGGTTCCTGGGGTCCGGGCGGCGTTCACAGCCTCGCCCCCCCGGTCCCGTTTTTATGGAGGTGCATGATGAGCTGACGTCATCATGGAGAGCACCCCTCTACACTCGTCACAAAGCCAGGTGGATAGGCTCCACATACGCCCCCGGAAACCCTACCACCTGGCAGGGTCGCCCTGTGCTCCTCTCCAAGGCCTGTAAGACAACATCCTAGCTGACCGCAAAGGGCTACAGCGCTGTCGGATATGCCGCTTCCACCCTGCACGCCATGGCCCTCCTGAAGGTCCACAAGGCCACGGCGCTCAAGGATCTGCACGGGGGTAGCCATGATCCCGATGTGCTGCAGTAACTGCGCTCAACGACCGTCCTCGGACTTAGAGCCATGAAGGTCACAGCGCAGTCACTCGGGCAGGCGATGGTCACGCTCGTGGTCCAGGAACGTCATCTGTGGCTCAATTGGTCGAGATGCGTGAGACCGACAAGGTTCGCTTTCTCGACGCCCCTGCCTCCCAGTCCGGCCTCTTTGGCAACACTATCGTCGAACAGACGGAGGCCATATCTCACATCCTGCCCCGCCGCAAGCCTGCCGCCATGGGCCATGCCCCATCTGCTCGCTGAGGGCGTCCTCCTGTAGCTAAGAAGCAACCTGCTCTGCTTCAACCCGGGCCCAGCTCTCAGCCCCAGCGTCGAGCATCCCGCAGGAAGCAGACACTCCCCCCTCACGGACCCCCTCGAGGACCCGAAAGGTTCCCAGGCGCTCCCCCCAAAGCAAACCCCCAAACGGGGCTGTGGTACCCATATTCTCAATAACAGAGCTATTTCCTTTGTCTCTAGGTCACCTGGCCTGCAAATGCCGTTCTCACGGGACTCTACAACCAGATCTTTACAGTCCCGGCATGCTGGACGCGGACCCCCCACCTTCAGCCCCATAACTGTACCCCGGTCGGCCGGTACCTACGAGTCTAGAGGACGCCTACACTGGACGTCCTCCTCAGTCGCTAACCCACCCCCTGCCGGGTGTGCGGAGCAAGATAAGTGCTTTGAGTCTTTTCTCAGCACCCTTGGTGCCCCTAGCGCGGAGCTTGGATGTGTTGCTTTCACATCCCAACCAGTCACGCTGGCTATTCAACTCGGTTACGCAATTCAGTTTGCCAGGCACCCGCCCCCCTTCACGGGCGTCCGCTTTACCGCAGTATACTGCGAACATGCCAAGTCCCTGCACGCAGAAATCAGTACTCTTTTACTCAAAGACGCGATGGAGCCTGTCCCTCCAACCGAAACGAAGATGGGTTTCTAAAGCCCTTCGTTGTACCCAAGAGAAGTGGCAGCTTACAACTGATCGAGAGACCTGCGAGTTTTCAACCGGTCTCTGCTCAAACTCCCGTTCAAAATGCTCATGCAAAAACACATTCTAACTTGCGTCCGGCATCTAGATTGGATCGCAGCGGTAGACCTGAAGGACGTGTACTTCCACGTCTCAATTGTGCCTCGACACAGACCCTTTCTACGGTTCGCGTTCGATGGCCAGGCGTATCAGTACAAAGTCCTCTCTGTGCCCTCGCATCTTCACGAAAGTCGCAGAGGCAGCTCTTGCCCCGCTCCAAGAAGCTGGCATCCGCATACTCAATTACCTTGGCGACTGGCTTATCCTGGCCCACTCGCGAGAATTACTATGCGCTCACAGAGACCAGGTGCTCAGGCACCTCAGCCGCTTGGGGCTTCAGGTCAACTGGGAAAAGAGCAAGCTCTTCCCGGTTCAGAGCATCTCTGTTCTCGGCATGGAGTTAGACTCAGTCTCAATGTCAGCACGTCTCACCAACGACCGTCCGCAGTCAGTGCTGAGATGTCTCGCCACTCTCAGGCCAGGCACATCGGTCCCTTTAAAACTTTTCCAGAGGCTCCTGGGGCATATGGCATCCTCCACGGTGGTCGCAACGTTGGGGTTGATGCATATGAGACCGCTTCAGCACTGGCTTCAGACCCGAGTCCCGAGACGAGCATGACAAGATGGTCATCCGCGCATATGGGAGGGGAGGCTGTCCCCTTCCACCCTAAAGGTGTATGTCGCTGCCATCACGGCCCACCACGTCTTTGGGTAAGTATGACTTAATTATCAGGTTCCTAAGAGGTGCCCGGAGGTTAAATCCCTCCCCGCCAAACCTGTTCCCCTCCTGGGACCTCTCAGTGGTCCTCTTGGGCCTTCAGAGACCTCCCTTCGAGCCGCTAGAATCAGCTGGACTAGGGGCCCTCTCTCTAAAGACTACCCTGCTGATCGCGCTCGCCTCCATCAAGATGGTCGGGGACCTGCAAACGTTCTCTGTTAGCGACACTTGCCTGGATTTCGGTCCAGCAGACACGTTTGTGATCCTAAGACCGCGACCGGGCTACGTGCCCAAGGATCCTACCACGCCCTTTAGAGACCGGGTAGTGAACCTGCAAGTGCTGCTCCGGGAGGAGGCAGACCCAGCCCCTTCACGTGCTTTGCGTACCTACTTGGACCGCACGCAGAGCTTTAGATGTTCTGAGCAGCTCTTTGTCTGCTTTGGCGGACAGCGGAAAGAGAACGCTGTCTCCAAATAGAGGCTTTCCCACTGGGTAGTGGACGCCATTTCATTGGCCTATCACACCCAGGCCGTGCACCCCAAACCCCAACCCCCATATGACATATGTAGAGCAGCGGGTTGGGCAACATCTAATACCTTCGTGAGATTTTACAATCTCCGGGTTGAGTCAGTATCGTTCCGTGTTTTCTCAGGTCCGAGCCGGTAGAACTCGGTAACACGTTGATGGTCTATCCGGGTGGATCGCTTGCGCCTAGCGCCCTTTCCCTCGGATGAGGTAAAACTGTGCACTTTTTCTCCCAGTAGATCCCACTCATTTGGATCCCTGGATGATTCCGCCCTAGCCCTTTGAGTCTGAAGTTCAGCGGAGGAACTCGCCGACCCAATCCACTGCGGGTACTTGATCTACCCTGTACTGGAATAGGTGCTCCGCAGGACAGGACTCCTACGCGGACTCCCCCTGTGTGTATTTTCTGCGGTACTGTCCCCTTACGAGTGGACCCGCATCTCCCTTAGGCAGTTCCAGATGCCCTGGAGCTACTTTGTAGGAGTTGTTGTAGCAACTCCCTCCTCCTAGCGAGGTTGGATCTACCACTGCACCATCTCCACATGCCGCCTAAAAACCCATGTGATGTATTCGCCACCTTTACCTCCCCTTTCGGGCAGGTGTGGCCTCCGCAGGGTCGTTTCCCCCTGAAAGAATAAGAAACTGGGTAAGAACCCCCTTCCCTCGATGCGTGTAAGGGCCCCGGCCGTTCTTGCTCTATGCAGAGAAACATAAAGAAAATAGAGGCCCAGCCAGGCTTGGCCCATTCCCAGGTTGGCAAGCGTCGCCTTGTTCCCCTGCCTAGGGTAACCAGAAGGATTCCGACGACATTTGTGGGGCATTGAGGAAGGGTACGTGCAGTCTGACACAGCTGGTCGCCTTTGCATGTAGAATACCTGCCCGCTCCAGTGTCAGCAGAACACGTACACAGCTCAGCGCATGGCGTGATTTAAATTGGACCCCTAGTGTTGCTTCTTCGACATAACGTCGAAGTGAGCGACAGACGGGGAACGTCTAGGTTACGGATGTAACCTCCGTTGCCTTGTGTCCTCCCGGCCACGTCACTATGCCAAGCCACTGTAGTGGCCGGACCATTTCCGGCATCTCAGAAAAATCCTGAATGAACTCAGCGTATTTCCCCGCTTTTATACCCGTATGTCCGGGGGCGGGGTATGCAAATTCTGGCTACCTTCTCATTGGCCTTTTTTCATAGATCAGAGACATATTCGGCGCTCAAGAGAGACCCCTATCAGGGAATGGAGGTTACATCCATAACCTAGACGTTCTAGTGTGATTATTTAACCACAAAGGGCTGAAATGTAACAAATTGCATATACGGTAAGCGTGCTTCAACAGTAAGTGAATGTTAGAAGCAGAGGTGGGTAGTAACGTGTTACATTTACTTGAGGGATTTTTCTGGGAAATAATGACTTTTAGAGTAGGTTTAAAAGTGGGTACTTTTTACTCTCACTCAAGTAAATTTCTAAAATATCTTTTTTACTTTTACTTCTTTACAATGGGTGGCATTCCTGTCATTACATTACTGGGTTTAATTTTAATTAATGTGTAATTTATTGAGAGATTACTAAATGGGACTTTTACGAGAGAAGTTCATACAGAGGCGCGCGCCGAGACGCTGTCACGGATTGTCACTCAATCATAAACTCTTCAGAGTGACACTTTCTTCACACCACACAGTGAAAAAATAATAGTTTCGTCATGCAATGCCTTCATTTAACACCAAGACAAGCTGATATTTCAAGATTAAAATCACAGCTCCAACTTAAGGCAGCACACTGAGGTAAGTTTTGGCTCTAATCCTAACGCGGGCTTTTCTGTGTAATGCGATGGTCATTTTCAGGGTGATTCTGTAACTGGGCTCTTATGACATCAGTTTATAAGTGTACATTTTTAAATCAGTGCAGCAATATATCAGTGCACTTTGTCCCGCGTCTCACATGTCATGAGCAGTATTTATGCATTTACCCATCGCCCTTGTGGGGGGACTGGAAACTACTGCATCTACTTAAGGAGGATTAAATATAAATCCAAGTTAAGTGTAAATAAATTGCCTTTTGCTCTGCAATTCGTGTGATTGACAACTGGAGTGTGAACAGACAGCATTTCTGCGCATGCACAGTGTGTGAGAGATGTGCGGGCGAGGCGATCATATGGCGAAGAGAGACTGGCTGTGTCCAAAATCGATCACTCATTCACTATTTCCTATACAGTGAATGGCAGTGCAATATATCTCAGCAGTAAGTGAACGAAATTAGTGAATTAGTGAGTGTCGGAGACATGAGTGTCGGAGCTCTGGGGATGTTGGAGAAACAACGTCACATATGAAATTTTAAAATACTTGGGCCTAGTTAATCTTAATAAATAATATATGAATATAATAAATCTTCATTTTGTTTTCTGTCTCATTTTTAATATATACTGTGTTAATATAAAGAGTAAACACATTTATTAAAAAAAAAAGAGTACATTTTAAACTGTATCTGTATGTTTTGCCTCTCTATATGTTATCATGTTATTTTAATCAAGTAATGATTTGTTTAAAAGTAATTTACTACATTTAGCATGAAATAAAACATTGCAGGAGTGAAAGAAGCAGTAAACTCCCAGCTCGTACGTTTTCCCAGTGGTGGATTGTGGGTAAATAACTGTCGACGAGTGTACATCAAATGTACTCTCAAAATTCAAGTGCATTGTGGGTAATAATGAGTGAACAAAAATAGGGAAAGAGTGGATCTGTCAGAATTCAAACACTCCTACAAAATGGCAGACACTCAAAATGGTGCACTATATAGTGGATAGGGGGCGGTTTCAGACACAGCGAGTGTTCCACGACCAGGGTTGGTGCTCTACGCACTAGGCTGTGTATATGTATTTAGAGAGCGGTGGTACTGCTGTACAGAACTAATTATCTACATTCTTTCGACACTGAAAACTGAAACTACACTGAAATAAGAATCCACACAGGACTTTAGAAGCTATGAAATAGCAAAAGTACGCATTAATAAAGCATGATCTTGCTTTGGTTTATATTTCAGCATTATATATAATGTCCTTGTGGGACATTTTCACTTTTTCACTAGAAATGTTTCCAAACCTCAAGAGCCCTTGATTCACCCAAAAATTACAATTCTCATTATTTACTCACCCTCATGCCACCCCAGATGTGTATGCCTTTCTTTCATTTTTAGAAGAATTTCTCAGCAATTTTGGTCCATACAATTCAAGTTTTTCAACATTTTAAAGCTAAAAAAAATCTAATAAATCAGCATAAAAGTAATCCAAGACTCAAGTAATCCAAGTATTTAGATCAAAAATCTTCAGAAGTGATGTGATATGTGTGGATGAGAAAAAGATCACTTTCACATTCTTCTTGTTTATTTGGTGATTCACATTCTTCTCTGCATATCATACCCTGCTGTCTAGCAAAAATTACAAATATTTATCTGTTTCTCACCTACACCTATCATATAACTTCTGAAGATATGGATTTAACCACTGGAGTTTTAAGGATTACTTTTATGCTACCTTCATGTGCTTTTTGGAGCATCATGAGCTAAATGAGGAAAATATTCTACTAAAAATCTTAATTTATGTTCTGCAGAAGAAAGGAAGTCATACACATCTGGGATGCCATGAGGGTGAGTAAATAATGAGAATTAAAAATTTTTGGTAAACTATTTCTTTAAAGTGATAGCTCAGCCATAATTTAATATTCTGTCATAATTTCCCTACCCTTGTGTTGTTCCAAACCAGTGTGATGCTTTGTATTATGTGGAACACAAAAGAAGTTAGACAGAATATTAGACCGACCATCACTTTCAAATATATAGAAAAAAAAAACGTTCACTGAAAGTAAATGGTAACTCAGGCAGACATTCTATCTAATATCTCCTTATTGTGTTGCATGGAATAAAGAAAGTCATATGGTTTGTAACAACATGATGGTGAATGATTACAGAATTTCCATTAATAATAATAATAATTCTTTAATACATGTTAAATGTGTATTATGTAATGGAATATAGGGGAGTAAATGTCCATTATGTCATTTGTGAAAGTAACAAGTTACTTACTACTTGAGTACTCTTTTAATTGGATACTTTGTTACTCTTACTCAAGTAATTATTTATGTAAATTTTTTGGCTACTCTACCCACCTCTGGTGAGAAGCCACTACTTATACACTAACCGCATTATTAATATCACAAGTGCTCTGTGTGAGTATAAATATCAAAGAGTAGAGCACTTGTGAAGCGTAGCACATGCAGACTATATATTTAAATAAATAAATCATAGCATTTTGCAGTTTAATAAGCACATTAGCCCATTTAGCGAACTGCTTTTCTGGACCTGAGAAATTAAGTCGTTAAAAACATCTGGTTTTCTGCCAAAATAAATGCTCCTTGATTTAGTTCTCCATTTCACCACTTAAAGGAATAGGTCACCTAAAAAGAAATTTCAAAATTATACCACAAAAAGCTGAGACAGAAATGTGCAACAGAAACATTTCTCATTGGTATAGTCAAATGTAATATTCAATGTAGTAGTTGTAGTAATAATTATAATAATTATGATAATAATCAATAATAATAACATTATATTTAGGCAATATCTCAATAAAAAGAGTCGCATCACTGCTTTCAGTGATGCTCTACTGTAAAATTATAATAATAATAATACATTTTGGGTTTTGGATTGTGCTGTAAATGTTCAGTATAGACGCTCTTCGTTTAATAAAAAATAATGCAATGGTATGTTGAAAAGTAATTGTTCTGTTTACATTTGAATAATATTCTATAAATAATTTGATTAGGCAGTTTTTTTTATAAAATGTAATTCAACTTTAACCCGGAAATCAATAAAACAGAATTTGAATAAATACATTTTATAGGGCCCTAAAGCTTATGGCATCACACGTCAAATTCTCAACGACATCCATTTGGGAAATGGAAGACTATGAAATAAAAGGTTTTGACTGCCATTGCACAATATGCAATGAAAAATTACAAACCTAATCATATCAAATACATTCTAAACAGCACTGAAACAAATGATTTCCAAAATATCAATCAAATAAACCAGATAAAAAGCAGAGCGACATATAAATGGAACTATGGCCTGCAAAACCTAATATCAGTGTTTTCATCCACTTGCTATTTAGTTGCATTTCCTGTTGAAAGAAAAGTAGTTTACAAATATCAGATACTGAGAGGCCTAAACTAGGAATAATTAAGCCGGAATACCTACTCACTGCTTCCTAATTCAATAAAGAGACATTATGATGGTGACCATCATGGAACCTGTGGAGGAGAGCATGCCTGGCTCTCGATTTGGGCAAGAAAATGCCATTTCAATTCTCTGCCTACTACCAGATGATATCGGTGTCCCATTCTCAAATACTAAACCTGGTGAACAGGAAATCAGTCTATATGAAAAAACAACAGCAGGACTTTTTGTTCCATAGTCAAAGTATATGCCGGAGTTCCAGGGAGCAGGCTATGACAGCGCAGTAATGAAGACTGGATAATTGGAACAAGGTTTCAGCCTGAAACGTCTCTCCGAAGATTTCACCAGGCTTTTAGCGCTGTCTCCCAAATCAAAGCCAAACGGCGGGCAAACCAAACAAAGCGCAAACATGAGACACGCAAGCGTAAATGAGAGATGATAGGTCGGACTTGGATGAGGTGAATGAGAGAGAGAGAAAAGTAAACTAGCTTCGCAAGAGTGTGCACTTATAAACCGTACATCATAGTAGAAGGACTATTCCAACCATAACCCTTGAGGGCAGTTTGAGACTTCTACACTGTAACTCTAGAATACAACATCAGTCACCCTGACATACATCTCTCTTCCCCTCCCTAACTTCAACTTCCTTCTGTATTGTTCATTGAAATAGAAAACTGTATACAACAAATGAAGTTGTCACAAAAAAAGAAGAAAAGAAAAAGGGAAGGTCGGGATGGGATGAAACACTACGTAAACCACCAGCCGTAAACTTAAATGTGTGGAATAAATCTATCAGTGCCACATGTGGAGCTGACACTCCGGGAATGAGCAAGCGTGCATGGAGAGCAGATGAGACCTGTGTTGCAGCAGCATGAAGCAGAACAAAGAGAAAATAGCCTTGCTCTCTGAGTTACTGTATTACAGAATCCAGTGGCTTACGTTTTCTGGCTTTCTGCAGTGTAAATGAAAGGTGCATGTGAGCGGATGTTTTTTGCTGGTCAGCTTGTAAGCGTGCCAATTTGCGGGCATTGCATTAATTATATGTGTGAACAATGTGCAAAGAGCATGACTGACAAGGCCAGGGTGATTAACTTTGGCTCAGCTCAGCCTACACACACACACACACACACCTCACTAATTATCTGTCCATTCACTGTGTCAAAATTAACTCTGGATGTTTTTTTTTTTCAATGATTATTGAGTTACGTGTAGCATAGGAAAATAAAACTTTGTACATTTGACTATGACAATGTTTGTGTACTGTATGTGTGTGCACTTCAGTGTGTGTGTGTGTGTGTGTTTGTGTGTGTGTGTGTGTGTGTGTGTGTGTGTGTGTGTGCGCGTACAAGCTTGTCCAGAGTCAGGCACAAGCCTACAGGCTTGATGTCAATCAAGTAGTACTCTAATTAAAAGCATCTGGAAGAGGCTGCTGGGGAAACCAATCACTATCAAAGTCCCATTTTCATATGAATGGCCTTTTTTTAATTAAACTCAACAGCTAATAAATGCCTATATCAAAAAGATGGACCCGTTTACAAGACAAAGAGCTTTCGCCAAAACCAAAGGAAGTGGAGAAGAGACAGGGATGAGAAAGGGAAAAAGCTGGAAGACGCATTGCCTTTGAACCTGTTCTGTCTTTTGTTTTTGTTCTTGCGGGCACCTCGCCAGCAACTATTAATGTGGGCAAAGTTTAGTTAACATTAATGGTATTAAAGCCACGAGTTGACGATGAGAAGAGGAGAGGAACAGAACACTCGCTATCTCTGCAGCTGATGAAAAGAGAAGGCTGCAAAACAAACGGATCTTGTGTTGGTGAATGTGTGTGTGTGTGTGTGTTGGAGTTTGTGTGTTACAATACTAGTGGATTGAATTAAATTATGAACAATCCTCAAATGGTAACAGTTGCTTTCACTTCTAAAGAAAAACTAAGAAAGCCAAGAACCTATTCTTTTACTGTCACTGAAACATGCTGGCACATAATGTCTAGATACCTAAATTCATGTAATGCAAATTAAACCATTTTAAATAACATTTGTGAAGGAATGCAATGGGTTCACTACAAGTTAAGCTTTATCAACAGCATCTGTGATTACCACAGAAAATTATTTAGACTCATCCCTCAGTTACTAAAAACAAACAATTATTGAGTGTACAGTGTGTAAAATATACACTGATACGAAAGTATAGCCACAAGATATTGTGGGGCAGATTCACTAAGAATGAATTGCGCCCCCTAAAAGCGCCGATCTTTTGCATGCACTAACTGCACACGTTTAGTGCCCATTTCACTAAAGAACAAATGCATCAGGCAACAGGGCAAACACGCCCACAAAATCGCTGCTGAATGTAATTTTCATGTGCAATATAGCGGAGGATATTGCATACAACCGTATTTGACCAACCCTGCCTGGACTGAACAGCATCAATTTGACCCAGACACCTGAATCATCTCTTAAACATGCAGAACGTGTGCTTGACGACACCGTGCATCTAGATATATGCCAGGTTATAATCCTCTTCAACAACACTTGATGAGTATTAGATGATTTACTGCTGAAAATGTTCACAAACATCTCTTTTATATAAAATTAATTTTATTTGGCTATAAAAGCACTATGTAAATTGTGCAGAGTTTTGTGAATGAAGGACAATCTTTAATGAGACTAATTCACATAGAAAAGAGGCATGTTTGCGCAAAAAGGAATGACAATTACTTAAGTTAAATATTGAAGACACAGTGCAATTTCAGCGCTGATTGTGGGTGTTAGTGAATAAGATGCAGGTATTTGCGCTGAAATACCACGCGCAAAAGTGGCACAACTGTTTAGTGAATATGCCCCAGTGTGTGTGAACATGGGATTAGTGTGATAATATCGCTCATTAACCTTGTCTGTGCAAAGTTATATCCAATGATTCAACTTATGTCATGACTATTAACCCTCTACGGACACGTTGGTGAAAGAATATCCATTGGCTAGTAAATTTTAGTTTTTACTAGACAGACTTTTAATTACATATAAGTGTAATACAAATGAAAACTGAAAAAGATATTAAGCTAATCAGAAAGGAAGCATATTCACATATACACTGGTGAGCAAAAGTTTGGAATAATGTACAGATTTTGGTAATTTTATTCACCAAAGTGGCATTCAACTGATCATAATGTATAGTCAGGACATTAATAACGTGACAAATTACTATTTCAATTAAAAAAAAAACGAATTTCAGAACTGCTTAAACTACTTCAAAGTGTTCTCATAAAAAAATCCTCCACGTGCAGCAATGACTGCTTTGCAGGTCCTTGGGAGATAAGTTTGTCCAGTTACTCAGGTGACATTTTGCCCCACACTTCCTGTAGCACTTGCCATAGATGTGGCTGTCTTGTTGGGCACTCACGCACTGTACAGTCTAGCTGATCCAACAAAAGTTAAACGGGGTTAAGATCTATAGCAATATCTGTTGTCAATGTCTGTGTTTCTTTGCCCATTCAAATCTTTTCATTTTGTTTTTCTGTTCCTAAAGTTCTGTTTCTTCCCTTATGGGAAGAATTTTCTTAACAATTCTTCCCATAAGTCCTGCACCCCCGAGTCTTCTCTTTAATGTTGTCCATGAAACTGGTGTCGGGTACAATTCAATGAAGCTGTCAGCTGAGGACATTGAGGTGAGGCGTCTATTTCTCAAACTAGAGACTCTGATGTACTTATCCTCTTCTTTAGTTGTACATCTGGCCTTCCACATCTCTTTCTGTCCTTGTTAGAGCCAGTAGCCTTTGTCTTTGAAGACTGTAGTGTACACCTTTGTATGGAATAATTTTTTTTGACAATTTCAAGTATTGTATAGCCTTCATTCCTTAAAACAGTGATGGACTGATGAGTTTCTAGAGAAAGCTCTTTTTGATGCAAGTTTCTTTTTTCCCCTAATATTGACCTTAAGACATGCCAGTCTATTGCATACTGTGGCAACTCGAAAACAAACACAAAAACAATGTTAAGCTTCAGTTAACGAACCAAATAGCTTTCAGTTGTGTTTGATATAATGGCAAGTGATTTTCTAGTACCAAATTAGCAATTTAGGATAAAGTGTCAGAGTGATGGCTGCTGGAAATGGGGTCTGTCTAGATTTGATAAAAAAAAATTACTTTTTTCAAATAGTGATGGTGCTGTTTTTTTATATCAGTATTGTCCTGACTATAATTTGTGATCAGTTGAATGGCACTTTGATGAATTAAAATACCAATTTCCTTCTGAAACAGCAAAATCTTTACATTATTCCAAACTGTTGGCCGCCAGTGTATATAGTATTTATATGCATGATGCATAGTATGCAAGATTGTACGATTTATTTTATATTTAGCTTTTCATCATTTTAAATCACATTTTAGCTTCTTAAAGATCTATATATTTCACATTCACATCAATATATATTATGTCATGAAATTGCATCTTTAATAATGAAACAAACTGTTGTCACTGTTGTTGGGACCTAATAATGAAAATAGAATTACACATATATAAAAATTATTTTACAATTATTTTCTAAAAATGATTGACTATACCAAAATTACAATGTAAAGAAACAACATTATTTTATACCAAAACCTTGCACAGATGCTGCAAGAGCATATCTGATAAATTCTTTAATATTTACAATGTTTTTTAAGTAAAGATATTTCATACTTTATGATTGCCCCTTTTAATATTTATAATCTACATTTATTACACTTACTACATTACCACATTTTGTTACATGCTTGTTTTTATGCACTTGTATGATTTACATTGAGTATACATTGATATGTATAACAAGCAATAAATTGTCTCTTTAAGAGAAAAAGTTTAAGATCCGCAAAAGGATTTTAAGAGACATGAAATTATCTAATCTTTAGACACACAACACACAGAAAGAACCAAAAGGAAACAATTACTTGTATATTGTGTTTTGACTTGCTTGCACAAATTCAAATCTACAAGCACTCAAATTTTGCAACATATTTACCTTCTAATAGATACCCAACAGGGCCATTACATGTCTGTAGCCATGCTTCAAAATGGAAAATATTGTGTAAACAGTCCATTGAAAGGTTGAAATTTTTTTTGAGTTAACATGGTTAGATAACATGTAAATGTAACTATTTAGGGTGTGTCATGGCTCAAAAGTGATATTCAAATAAGGTACATTTCCTACAGTGTGTGCGCTCATGAGATACAGCAAGCATGCAGTTAAAGACGAGGCTGAATCCAGCTTTTAAATCGCTATTCAGTAAAAGGATCTTGGTGCTTCACCACTACACAGCTCAATCTCTGGCGAGTCAAATCTGAATATGCACTAGCCAGTGGCTAATAACTGACATATTTTAGTCGCATAGCGTGAAATCTTGTCGCATATGCGAGTGATTTTCTCGCAATGTAGAGTGCTGACTATGTACATAAAGGAAACTATGTAACCTTAAAAATACATGTAAGGATACCAGGAAGAGGCATCTTTTCTAGAGAAAACTCCACCCAATGAAATTAAGTCGGTTCATCTGGTTCAAACAGAGAACACACTGCCAATTTAGACTTGATCAATTAACAAACATTTTGTATGAAAGAATTAATGTGAGCGCCTCAACAAAAATAAGAATTTCAACAAAAATATAAGTGCAGCACTTGTCTCTCATGGCAATTGAAAACATGTTACAGATGCTGTCACTAGAGATAAACTGTCGATAGAGTGAACTCTGAATATTTCTTTAAAGGGCATTGTGGAAAAATATGGGCAATTGTGTTGTTGTTCTATTTTGTGTTGTTTTTTGTGTTGTTAATTATATGCTACTAATGAAAAATGCAGCTATTTGGGCATATCCATAGTGTGATCTTTTGACTGCAGCATGCTGTTAGCTCAATTTCATAATTTTAAGCAGACCTGATATCAGCTCAATTGGAAATGAAACACTAAATATCAAATCGGCTTAATAGTGATGGCTATTATTTCATGTTGATCTGGTGGGTGATATTACGTCAACAGGACTGGCCTTTATGAAGGAACACAAATGTTTGCTTTGTTCCGAGACCGGATAACATTAGTGTGCTGAACTGAAATCAGAGAACACGTTGGCCTGCTTTTGCTGTTCCATAATTCAGAAGTCCACACACACACTTACACTCTGAAAACACACACACACAGGACACCAAGTCATACACATTTCATGTATTTGAACAATTGCTTCTGACATTTTGACATAAGAACCATTAGAGGATTTAAAACGTTTGTATGCCAAGGACAAATCAAAGCTACCAGAGTTTAAAGTTCAGCATATTGGAGTGCCGGTTCATTTTTAGATAAGTTAGACGTGGAAGATTTCCACTTTAATACAACTAATTCTCCATTTAAAAAACTGCTACAGGTGATTTAACCAACTGGATTTTTCAAAGCACCTCCCAAAGTTGTAGTGTTTTTCTCTGTTGATAGTGTAATTTTGCTTAATATCTTCACATAATGAAAGAGAGAATGTTTGGTCGTCTTCAAAGCCGCCACTCCTGCGGAACAACCTTCCTAATTTCCCCTTTCGCACTTCTTCTCAAACTTTTAACATTATGACCTCAGGAAACATTTGCAAACTATAATAATAAAATGAACTTGTAATGAGCAAAATAATTGCACTTCAAACACGGTATGGCTGGTGGAGTTTGCGCAACCAAGACAGGCCTAATTTATAGATTACATGGCTCATGAGTGCCCAAGTTCAAAACAGAGAAATTGGTTGTGAAGTGGGGAAAAAGGGCCGCCTTTGCGAACAAGTCTCCAGCATTCTTTAAACTTGTGTAATGGATATGCTGCGGGCGTTGGGGTGAATTTACCATGCAAAGAATCTCCATTCTGCACGCAGCCACTTCAAAGGACAGGGAACCGTGTTTCAGCCAGCCAGTGGGGAAGAGGGATGGGGGAAGAAGCTCGGAAACGCACGCTCGTCTCCTGGAGTGACATAAATTGGCGGGCAGCGTTTAAATAAGCAGAGATCGTGCTGATCTAGGATGAAGCCTTTCAGTCAACACAGCAGTGTTTCCTCACTCTTCAAAAAATGGAGAGAAATAACAGGCAAGGGAAAGACACAGAGTTACAAAAGAAAAAGAGCACACAAAAAAGAGCAAGAAAGAGCGAAGATGGCATTTAAAGCGCTTTATTTTTCCATTTTCCATGCGAGAAATGCGAATACATATGGAAATAGTACATAAAGGAAACACGCTTATTTTAAAAAGGTGAGGTGGTAAATATTTTTGATGTGCTGACCTCCAATATCTAAGTTTATTCAGACATTAAGGTGCATTACAAACCAAGATGCACTTAAATTTTTCTTGCTTTTTTTATTACTACCTCCCCATTACCATCCTATTCAAATACCTCCCCCCTTTTCTGTATTTCTGTCTCTCCCTCACTCCCGTTTTCTGGGCTTATCTGATTGGCAACTGGCCACTGTTTACAAAAAGTGCTGTTTTAAGGGGTAGCACATGTACATTAAAAACCAAGTTTTAACCTCTGTAATCCACATATACATGCATATACTCATACATAAACTCCTTCACAGACAGGCTTGCACACACACACACACACACACACACACACTACAAGTAGATCTAGCCAAAGTTGTAAAAGAGTTTGGCGACCGGTTCATGGCAGGTTAGTTTAAACATGTCATATGGCTTCCCCTTGTCATAGCAAGTTTATAAACAAATCTCTCTCTCTCTCTTTCTCACTCACTCTCCCTTGGTCTCTCTCTATGCCTCCGACACAAACTCAGAACAGCATAAATTACCACAAAAAAGACAGATTAATTATATTCAAATTAACTTTTACCAGTCAGGTTTTTAAAAAAATCAGGCTGAGCTATCTTACATTCATATCAAGTACAAGATATTTTCGTTTTTTTGCCACAACAAAACAAATAACTTCCTGTTACACACTGACCCGTTCTTTCATGCATGGTTGACTGGACTGTAACTGTATCTCTCTCTCTCAGTTTCTCTCTCTCTCTCTCTCTCTCTCTCTTCGTCTCTGCACAGCAGCAGCCTACACAAACCATTTGTCTTCCCATTGGTTTTGGCTAATTTGTCTCCAGCTGCTGCGTGATTCCAGCTCCATTGTGTTTAATAAAAATTCCTGCATATGTTTTCCCTCAAAATTAGGTTACTTGTGCAAATTTACACTAATTTACTTACCTCTGTTCAAAAGTGCTGTTGGTTTAACATGCAACTTGAACCTCACTGTTGTTAACCCATACAAGCATGCACACTTCATTCACTGGACAACAGTTCATAGACCAGCCAACTCATTCTGCTATAGTAAGTTTTAAAACCACTGAACAACTTTATCTAACAAGTGAGGTTTGATGGTGGATGACTGCAGTAAGATGTGGGTTTTGATTTGCCACAAACTGCAGTTTTGAGCCTCTTAGGTTTTCAGTATGATGTTCGAAACCAGAGGATTTGATGACAATCAAAAATGTTGAGGGTAAGACAGCGCACACACACTGTGGGCACATAAATCTATACTCTGCACACAGTGTGTTCAGCAGCCATAAAGAAAGACAGAGAGTGCATGCACGATTGAAGTAGGAAAAGTATATGCTGATAAATGGGTAACGCACATGGCATGCTGCCTGTAGTCCTTGACCTATCATCTTTATTGCTTATAGGTTAAGTGGCACTAGACATCTTCACATACGTATGTAGAATAGAGAATCCAGTGTGTGTGTGTGTGTGTGAGTGTGTGTGTGTGTGTACTTATACACTATATAAGTAGTGTAAGTGCTATAATTTGGGGACAAATTTGTACCCAGAAGAGAGCTAAATCAGACAAAACCCTTATTTGGAAAAACAATCCATGCATTAAGTAAATAATGTTTTTAAAACCTTTAGGGTAAGGGTAAATGTGTGGTCAGGTTTCGCATATGTTGTGGCAACCAAATGTCCTCACAATGATAGTAAAACATGAAATCAGCTACATTGTAGGGACATGCCTTAAAAATATACTAAATTCTGTTTTAATTCATATCTAAAAATTAGTGCTGTTAGTCGATTAAATTTGTTAATTGTGATTAATCGCATAATTTTTCCTAGTTAATCGCGATTCATCGCAGATTTTAATAGTGCTGAAATTTTACTCTATATATATTTATTTTCCTGTCAAAATTCACTTATTTTGTACTAAGGAAAGAAAACAAAATAAAACAATATATTAGAATAATGTAATATTAACATTTTCCAAACAAAGCCTTCCACAACATAAAGATAGAAATGCACTAAAATATCACCAATTCAAGTCTAAGTGGGAGGTTGACTAATTTAAATAACTGGTGCCCAGATAGGTTGCATATTCATTGCAATGGGCATTCAATCTCTTAAACTCTTATCCTCCACAATATTAATCTGCCATTACACCGTGGCTATCTGCGTCTGGGCTTGTTTTGTACAATAAAATAGCATTAAGAGTATCTTTCCCCATCATTTGATCACTGACATGGCTGTTGTCCCGTGTAATGAGTCCAGAAGGACACATCGCAAAGTGTTTATGCTGGCTTGTTTTATTAACAGTAAATTCGTTAATCTCGATTAAGAAAAATCAACACATTAAACTTTTAAAATTAATCACATTTGTTAAAGTGTTAACAATGACAGCTCTACTAAAAATACAAAACGTTTTCTGTAATGGTTAGGATTAGGGGTAGGGTGAGGGCAGTGGTGTAGTAGTGACTGAAGAGGTGGGTATACTGTGAATTTATCGAGGACCAGACCGCAATTAATGATTAGGGTATTTGTTTATATGTGTACAAAAAAAATATTTTCTGTGTATAGTGAAATAGCTTCCCTATTAAATTAAAATGATTTGATATCACAAGGGAAAAAAGGCACCACTGACAGCTGTAAATGACAGAAAATAAGGACATTATAAAATAACAGGACAACGTGTCATCTGGGAGGAGCATAAAAACTAATATAGGTACAGTGACACTCAGTATTTTCCCAAAGTTTAACAGCATAACTTTTTATTTAAATGCATTAATGTTTTTACTTTTAGTGGTGAAGTAAATATACAGCAGGAATTATACGCTGCTGGCGTATCAGCAGTTCACTGTAGAGACAAGAAATGACCCGGCCATTATTGAATATGATTGGTTAGAAAATATCCAACTGATATTTCAAACTGAGTCAAAATGTCTATCTTGCCCATGCCTTCAGTTGTAGTCCTGCCTCCAGCTGCTCCGTTAAAAGAATCTCAGTAAACTTATTAAAACAAATTTTTTTTTAAATCACAATTCTCTCAGCGGTGCTGCAGCATCACCTCAGTATAATTAAACATTGTGTGTCATGTGGTTATGTGTGTGTGTGTGTGTGTGGTTTACGAGGAAATTTTTTAAAGTTAGAAACTGGTAATTACAAGGGAATTATGCTATAAATGTGTTTTATGAGGACATTTCTAGTGTCCCCATAATTCAAATCGCTTAAAAAAAAAACACATTTTAAAATGCAGAAAGTTTTTTTGTGAGGGTTTTAGGGGATAGAATCTATAGTTCGTACACTTAAAAAAAATCATAATGTCTATGGAGAGTCCTCATAAGGATAGCTACACCAACATATGAGTGCATGTGTTTTTGGGTGCGTATATGTGTGTGAGTTTATAGGTGTCTCCATCTAGTTGACACAATGTCATTATTAACATCTATGATGATACTGTCATCAGAGAATGTGCAATGCTGTTATGTGGAAATCCAACCCCCATAATTGTGTTGATGTGTTAGCAGATGGTTTCACACACACATGCTGTCTGTTCTGTGGGGAGTACGTTGAACGTGATATCTTTTTTATTAATTAATTAATAAAAGTTAAGACCAAAGGTATGTGCACAATTTTCATATAATTTTCATCACTGCCATGACTCTTTGTTCAGAGGGTGAATTTTTCTTAGCTAAACAGCCACTATTAAAATTATCATGATTGTTAAACATTGTTCCTCTTCTCTCTACGAGTGATTAGCAACCTCTGTTTCCCTTTTCCCAGCTATTATGATCTGAGCTGCACACACAGAATGTGTTGTGTCTGGAGCTGTTAGAGCTAACAGAGGGGTCAGAGCTCAACTACCACCATTCTTACTCAAGTCATATTCATGAGTTCCAGAGTTCAACAGGAAGTGGAAAAATGAGACAGAGGAGGAGGAATTTCTTTGTGCCCTCTTTTCTTTTGTTAAGTGTGAGAATGCATCACTGAATTTAGAAAAAATAGAGAGTCCTGTTCAGAAGTCCAGCTTTTGCTGTTCTGTGCTTTGAACATTAATCTTTATGTTTGGATGGGCCTGCCAGTGGGTCCACCGAAAAAAAAAAATCATCAACATATTAATACATAATTAATATTATACATAATAACTACAATCTTTACCAACATAAAATAGGTATCGTTTTAAAACTTAAAAGCTGTACTTTACAATGTATGAAGGCATTATGACCTATAATGACCTATGACCTATGACCAATTTTGAAATTTGCAGATAATTCAGAAGCACTCCTTTTTGATTACGTATTCATAATGTTGTACAACAAATCTTATTTTAATCATTTTTACTCACAGAAAAATATAAATATAGTGAGTAACAGATAAGTATGTGTCTTTGACATTCATGTTACATGTAAACAGGTGTTGCTTATATGCCGCATTTTCACTTATATCTTCATGAAAATAAATGGAGCATACCATTATTATCTTTAAAACAAGCTCACACACAATGTAATCGGAGGCATAGCTCATTAGATAATCCACACGATGCACAATGTGAATACAGCACATAATGTCCTATCAGGCTAAAAACACATTAGCTTTCCTGCACAACATTTTACTCTGTTACAGGTGACATGATCTGGAACAAAACAAAAGTAGTTCTGGAGCTACCTTATTTACACCATGAGATACATAATGTCAAATAAAAAAGTACATTTTGGGGTAATTTTTTTTTTCAGCAGTTTCTTAGGCTCACAGAATTTATCATAATTTAAATCATTAAATGACACCAAACACTTTGACACTCCTTGTTTTTATTTTAAATTTTTCAGAGTTATAAGCCTTTAATTTTGTGTATGCCACTGAAACAAGCAATCTTTATAAACACCCTCAGAGCTTAAAGGGTTAATAAGTAATATTCTGTTTGTACAATATAGCAATAAGCGGAAGGCCAGAGTGCCTAAAACCACCTTAATCATAGTAAAAACACTGTAGCACACAGCTTTCTCTGGCTTTTTGCATTTAAAAAATTAGAGCAACTGTATAATAAAAGACAACAATGTTCAATAAACAACTAAACACTTTACAATAAGGTTCTATATGTTAACATTAGTTAATGCACTAGGTATCATGAACGAACAATAAACAATGATTTTTATAGAATTTATTAATCTTGGTTCCTTTTAATTTATCAAAATACAGTAGAGCTGTTCAGCCGTGATGTCAATTTGTAGGTGAATCCTGAAGTCTAATTCGCCATGGGTTCCCTCTGGATTTTCCAATGGGTTTTTATAATGGGGTTTTTCAATTTATGAGTAAAATAAAGCCTGTGGTAAGCATTACTTGATGATATGTGTACATTTTGTTCTACAACATAAATCAAACACTTTCATACCTCAAACTTGAATTTTGAAGCCACTGTGTTGTTTTTTTTGTTTTTGTTTTTTGAGGTATGACAGGTATGTGGCAACATGTGCATTAATATTGAATTCAACAGGTTTGCATGATATTACAACAGCTTTTATACGTGGATAATGGACAAATAATACTACATTTCTCTACCTAAAGGCAGTACGTTTTTTGTGAGGGTTAGGTTTAGGGATAGGGTTAGGGGATATAATTTGTACAGTATAAAAATCATTATGTCTATGGAGAGTCCCCATAATGATAGCTGCACCAACATGTGTGTGTGTGTGTGGTGAGACATATCTCCTTCACTCAGGGGGAACTTGGCCATGGCAAATTAGCAGCAAGTCTCCTTCAATAGGCTCTCCTGTTACTGAACATGCATAACCAGCCCAGTTCCCTCCCCAGGCATTGATAGAAAGAGAGAGAGATGGGCAGGTACGGCATGGATGGGGAAAGGGAGGAGAAAGAGAGAAATGACTGTGTAATATAATCCGTTTAGTCCGCTCAGTCGTTTGCATTCCCTTTGGTTGTAAAACCACAATAACATAGGCTAAATAACTTTACCGCCACTGGATCACTGTAATAACAACAACAATAGCCAGATTATACATGAATCAGCCCACTGCTGCTACTGATTAATGTTGTTATTATGAATACATAACAATGTCACCCAAATAAAAACTTTAAAAATGACTGCATTAGCTTGTTAAAAGTCGAGTTACAATCAAAATTGGACAGATAAACTGAAATTGTTACCCAAAGAGATCAAATTTAAATCAGAATGGAACCGTAGTACATATTTGGCATGCATTCTTGTTACTGTGGTGGTAAAACAAAAACTCAGAACTCAAGGGGGCATTAGAGATACCATTAAATGTCTATGCCACTAAAATGTATGTGATAGTTTTCAAGTAGCGATTATTAACACAACAAGCTATCATTAAGCACACTGTAAGTGTACACTAACGCCCACAATAGTCGCATTTGCGGCAACGTTAAGAATATGAAAGCTTCTTGAGTTGCATTATAAATTGTGTTCTGACATATTTTGGAATGCAACAACATGTGACATCGAGTTTGTATACCAAGAGACATCTGCCTTCACATTCACCTCCATAGACTGTTTCAGACCTTAGGCCGACAAATGTATCAAATAGCTTCATCTCAATTTGGAAGACTGAACTTGTCAAACTCATTTGCAACTCCTCAAGCTTGACATTTCAATCTTCTAAATGCAGATGGATCTTCTTTTCTTCAGAAATGAGAAAGGCTAATAATGAGAAAAACCTCTATCTCAGAAATGTGTGAAAGACCATGAGAGAGACAAAACGAATGTGGCACATCAGGCAGGTTTTCAGACAGCTTAAATAAAGAGTTTGACAGCACTCTTTTCTTTCATTCAATATTTAAGTATTTTTATACTTTTAGCTTTGGCTCTTCCCCACTTACAGATAAAATGGAGCAGGTCTGGCCATGATGACAGTCATTGTTGGGCCTTTTGTCAACCACTCTTTAAACCTGTCTTTCCAGAACTGAGAGTGTTGTGCAGTTCTGCGGGGTCACAGGTCATCCAGAGGGATGAAATATATGTGCATGTGTGTGTGTGTGTGTGTGTGTAAATACACACGTCATGTGGGTAGCAGGGTGTTCATATTGACACTGTGCCTTCCTGGGATGTCAACCATCATTTGCATAATTACTTCCCTCACAAACTCACACCAGCGCTCTTTATGAGCAACAAAGACATGCAAGTCAAGGGAGATACGCAAACAAAACCCAGTGATGAGAGAACAAAAGTGGCCTTGAAGGGTCATTTGCTTCTCTTTGGATATATTTTCTAATTGTAATTTCTGACAAAAGGCTGCCAGGTGTTTGATGCACATGTGCAAATTACATTTTGGCTAAGGAACTTTAAAAAAAAAACTTACACAACTGCGTACCATACAACCATTAAACATGATTGTAGTTAGTTTATGAATCAGACTCTCATGTGTAGCACTACATAGACATAATGTTTGTTATAACTGTGGGGAAACTATTATGTATGAATCATTACTTGGCCCACAAGGAATGTGCAAACTTTATCATAATTTCCATACTAAATGGTAGGAAAAAACCTGCACAATTTGGTAAAATGGATTTAAATATGGTAAAGCATGATAAACAGAGTTGAAAGCACTACAATCTTATTAGTAGCTAAAAGCATTAAATAAGCCAAAATATCCAATAAAGGAATATGAAAGTGAATGATGTTACCACATTTGCTACATCTGACCTTCAACTTCATAACATTCAGTGGTGTGAAAGGGGTGACATAAATGGAGACGGAAAAATTATTTAGAAAATGCTCTTTCTCCCATTTTTCTTCTTTCTTCTTTTTTTTTTTTTTTTTGTATTTAGTATTTAATAAATAAATCAATTAAAATACAGTAATGTAAAACTTAAAATAACGTAAAATTACTGTAGACTACCTATGTTTTTGCATAGTTTCTACTGTTTGACAGTGTATAAGCAGTCCGTGGCAGCCAATCAAGATGACAATCAAACTGAAATGGACTGGGGTGGGGCGGTGTTGAAGGGATAGTTGGTTTTTGTACCGCATGCCACTATTAACATTCAATACAAAAGGAAAAAACTTTGGGCCTAAGGTGGGAAAATATGGTTTCTTGAAAGCAATGACCCAGCCACAAAATTCCTAGAAAGCTCAGCAAATTTCCAAAATATTCTAAGGGTACAGATGCAGGTGCAGGCCTAGTCATTCCTCACCTAAGAGTGCTAGATTTTTCTTGAAGTTGTCTGCAAGGTGTAACTATTCATACATTCTCAGCAGTCTTCCAATGCAGAATGAGTCACGCTTACCTGCCACAGAAGACAGAGTGTGTGGCAGTCTTGTGTCTCTGATGAGAGGGGCTATGTTATCAATGATACAGTTTTCTTCTGAAGATCTTTCCTTCTGGTTGATGACAGTGGGATCAGATGGAGATGGGCAGAAAGACTAGAGCAGGTGTGGCTGGGCTGTGTGAAGGTGGGGGGTGTGGGTGTATGATGAATGTTGATGATAGCGCAAGTGAGGTGTGAACCGGGCTGTGTTATCTTTTGAGCAGGCAGCAGGCCTGTCTGTGTGATGTGTGTGCTGTCGCTCCATACTTTATTGCTCTTTTCCTGTCTGTCCTCCATCTCTAGAGCACTACTCATGCCACTGAAATGGGATTTAACCCCCCCCCTGCCCTGTTCTCTCCTCTTCTCCTTAACTTCTTATCCACTATGCAAACATGCACAAACTCCATTGACCTTAGTTAGGATAGATATCATATTTACTTGTTTCCTGTCCCCGGTCACATGTACAGTTGAAGTCAGAAGTTTACATACACTTAGATTGAAGTCATTAAAAATATTTTTTTAACAACTCCAGAGATTTCATATTAGCAAACTATAGTTTAGTTATAGTAAAGTATATAGTATAGTTTAGGACATCTACTTTGCGCATGACACAAGTAATTGTCCAACAATAATAATTGAATAATATTTTAATTGACTATAATCACAATTCCAGTGGGTCAGACGTTTACATACACTTAAGTTAACTGTGCCATTAAGCAGCTTGGAAAATGCCAGAAAATTATGTCAAGCCTTTAGACAATTAGCTTCTGATGGTAGGTGTACTGAATTGGAGGTGTACCTGTGGATGTATTTTAAGGCCTATGTGGAGTGGAGGGGGGCGGGGCCGGGCTGGAATGTTGCACACCCGGTCCCCAATCGGCCTGATGGGGCACGTGAGGGATAAAGGCAGCCGGTGACGACGGTTCGAGAGAGAGAGAAAATTATAAATGTCTGCCCTGTATGTGTTTATGTTTGTGTTTTGGGTTTAAGTTTTCATTAAATTATTATTTATATTGACAAGCTGGTTCTCGCCTCCTCCTTGCCCATCTTAACCCGCTTTACATTGGTGCCGAAACCCGGGAAGGAGGAGTCCTCGACACTGCCGTCCACCCCGGGGAGCGCCGCTGCCTTCTGCCGGGGGCGGAGGAGTGCCCTGCCGTCCCCAGAGAAGTGGAGGGGTCAAGGGAAGACCGCCGTCCGCGAGGGGAGGAGGGAAGTAACTCCCCGACTGCCCGGAGTGGTAGGGCTGCTGCCAGGAGCGGAGGAATGTTCCCACATGTCGCCAGGAAAGCGGAGGGGCGTTCTGTCCGCTGGGGGGTTGGAGGTTGACTCTGGTTCGCCTGGAGAGGAGCGGCTGTCGTCCACCGGAGAGTGTGGAGGAGTGTGCATGGACTACGCGACGGTGCATCGGAGAACTGGTGAATGAGCTTTTTCTCTATCTCCTCTCTCTCTCTTTCGACTGGAGGTTCTGTGGCGGTTCTTATGCCGCTCTCCCTGAGCTCAC
This sequence comes from Moxostoma hubbsi, assembly GCA_032164185.1. NCBI lineage: Eukaryota > Metazoa > Chordata > Actinopteri > Cypriniformes > Catostomidae > Moxostoma > Moxostoma hubbsi. The sequence goes on from JAVLUX010000186.1 coordinate 5,645,084, forward strand.
TGAAATTAGAGACAGGTGTTAGACATAATTTAGCTCAGGTGCAAGCGCCCTTACTGCTTTCTCTCCCGGACGAGTGCTTGACCACGCCCCCGCTGTCACAGCCTACCTTCAAAGTCAGTGCCTCTTTGCTTGACATCATGGTAAAATCAAAAGAAATCAGCCAATGCCTCAGAAAAAAAATTGTGGACCTCCACATGTCTGGATCATCCTTGGGAGCAATTTCCAAAGGCTTGAAGGTACCACGTTCATCTGTACAAACAACAGTATGCAAGTATAAACACCATGGGACCACACAGCCATCATACTGCTCAGGAAGGCTTTTTGCATTTAAACTGCCCAGAACAACAGCAAAGGACCTTGTGAAGATGCTGGAGGAAACAGGTAGACAATAATCTATATCCACAGTAAAATGAGTCCTATACTGACATAACCTGAAAGGCTGCTCAGCAAGGAAGAAGCCACTGCTCCAAAACCTCCATAAAAAAGCCAGAATACAGTTCGCAAGTGCACATGGGGACAAAGATCTTACTTTTTGGAGAAATGTTCTCTGGTTTAATTAAATAAAATGTTTACTGTTTGGCCATAATGATCATTGTTATGCTTGGAGGAAAAAGGGTGAAACTTGCAACCCGAAGAACATCATATCAACCGTGAAGCATGGGGGTGGCAGCATCATGTTCTCGGGTGCTTTGCTGCAGGAGGGACTGGTGCACTTCACAAAATAGATGGCACCACGAGGAAGGAAAATGATGTGGATATATTGAAGCAACATCTCAAGACGTCAGCCAGGAAGTTAAAGCTTGGTCGCAAATGGGTCTTCCAAATGGACAATGACCCCATGCATACCTCCAAATCTGTGGCAAAATGGCTTAAGGACAACAAAGTCAAGGAAATAGAAGTGGCCATCACAAAGTCCTAAAAAAAAAGTCCTGAAAATGGGCATACCAGAAAAGGCATGTGTGAGCAAGGAGGCCTACAAACCTGACTCAGTTACACCAGTTCTGTCTGGAGGAATGGGCCAAAATTCCAGCAACTTATTGTGAGAACTAAAAAACATTTTATTAAGGACGATGACGATGTATTTTAAAAAGTTAATAAAAAGTTAATAATGTGCATTTATTTTCTCTTTACCTCGGCAGAGTGGTTAAAAATATTTGGGCTGTTTAGCTATTTGATAGTTTTGACTTCCTCCATACAGCGCTTTAAAGTAGAACATACTCTGTAGAATTCAAATGGGTCACGTATGTTTTGTGGTCTCCGCCACGACGCCGAGTGAAGCCCGACTGACTCGGGCAAGTTCTGCTCTTCACAATTCCAGAGCTCTGGCTCTATCTCTGGAGCACGCTGGTGTGTGTGCTGTGGTGGTCAGGTTAAACCACGCTTCACTCGCCCCACAAAGATCCGCGTAAGGCTATTTAATGCTTATAAAGCACTAAACGCAAAATGAATAAAATTTTATTTGAATTGGCAGCAATCAGAGTTGCAGGAATGCAAGAAAACCCCTGAAAACGTCAAGGTGGCTATTATGATTGACAGTTACACAACACAGCCAATTTTTACCTGCAATTGCAATGTTGGCGGGTGTTAATGTCAGGTAGACAGATGATAATGACAGATATCACTGAAGTAGGTGTCCTGAAAATCCACACCTGTCTCTGTGACAGTCATAGGCTCTAAATAGCTAAAAGTATCTAGCAACTAACCGTCTCTGCCTTTTACGATTTTGATGATAGTTGGTATGTTTTGGCAGCCAAACCCGCAGATTAGAAACTTCCAAAAGTTTCAGGATGATTCATATTTGGGCTGATGTTTGTAGGCCTTGCTGGAGTTTGATTCCATTGAGCAAATTCAATAAGACTCAACATTTATTGACCGCTCAGGACAGACTGTAAAGATTAGACCATGAAAATGAACCTACAAACAAACCTGAACAGGCAGAACCTGTGCCATTAGAGATTTCCATGTAAAATTCCTACTGCACGTTGTGAGGAAAACATGGAGTTGAGCATGTTATTTATTTAGTAACAGATAATAACAGCTTGAATCAGCTTCGAAGCTTTTGTTTGAAGCCACAGCAAAATGGCCATTATATGCATTTCTGTGTAGTGTGTACACATCAGTTAATTATTATGTATTAATGTGGCACGTTGCTACAAACGACTAAAACCCATAGCATTGCTTGGCAACAGTAAACATACAGATAGGCTATATTACTTAGTTATTAATTACTTTATTAATTCATAATTAATTATCATTAATACTTTTAATTATTTATCGAACATTGATGTCTTACATTAGTTGTACTTCAGAAGGAAAGCCTCACTATTACTATTGCTATTACTATTTAGGGATTTAAACAACCTCTACCAACTATTAAGTATCAAACTTCTGCATGTAACTCATCTTGCACTGTTTACGCTACAGACATGAATGATACCACAAGTAGTGTGATTTGTTAAGGAGAGGTGTGTTATTACTTTTCTATGTCATCGTACTTACCATTTTCCTATAGACTAACATTGAAGGAGGGACCCGAGCCATATCTAGAGACAATAATATAGTCTATTAATAGAGACAATAAGAGACATGGGGATGAGCTCTATCAAATTGGGCCAGTAAGCAAACACTGAGCAACCATGCAGAATATTCAAGCAACAGCATAGCAAAGCACTAGAAACCACTCAGAACACCTTTGAAACTGTATATCAACCGTTTGACTTTTACCAAAAAACAATTTTGTCAGTTAACCAAGAAATATGCTTAATAAACTGTTTTTATTCCATTCCAAATATTATTTAATGTGATTGAATCAGCCAGATTACATTCGTTTACACCAATGAAAGTTAATTTTTACAGCTTATTTTAAAAGGAAACAATTGCATTTTACCACTTTTTACCCAAGCAAGCATATACCACAATGGCCTTTAACCGGTAGCTTTAGCTCTATTCCTTCTTCTCTGCAGGATGTTTAAACGTGCCTTCCACTTCTCTGCTATTGTAAAGATTGATTTGGTCTCCTGAAATGTCCTGTCAAGTTGATTGATATCCTGTCCTTATGAAGAATGTGTTGTGTATGTGCGCATGTAAGTGTGTGTCCGCAAGGGGTGTTTTTTTTTTGTTTGTTTTTTATGAAAACCTGTCCATACGCAGAATGTGTTGTGTGCAAGTGTATGTTTGCTTGAGTTTTTGATAAATGTAGGTAACAGACAGTGACAGAGTTGAAGTTATGACTTCTATAATTTTATCCTTCCCTCCTCTCTTGTCCTTCATTCTCCTCTCACTCTACCCATTCTGACAGAGACACACGACATGGAGGCGAGTGGCTTTAATGGTCACACTCAGTCGCAGCAAGTGAAGGTGACACATCTCCCGTTTGTGTGTATTTGGTGTGTGTGCACATAAGTAGGGTGTGTGTGAGTTGTTTAATTGTGTTATTGAGAGCTACCATGATATCTATTACTGTGCCCACCTTTGATAACTTCCCAGCATTCCTCCATCTAGCCATCAATGGTCTCTCTCTTGTGTGGACTATGAATCAAATACGCCACCTACCTCAACATCTCTCTCTCTCTTTATGTGTGTGTGTCTGTGTGTGTGTGTACATACAATGTAGAATTAAAAGGATAGTTCACCCAAAAATGAAAATTCTTTCATCATTTACTAATTTTCGAGTTTGTTGTCTAGCAGAATGTCAAAGCTACAAGTTACTCCACAGCTTTCACTGGTCCACATCCCCTTTCATTGTATGGAAAAGAGAAGCTTGGACATTATGCTAAAATCTCCTTTGTGTTCCATGCAAGAAAGTCATACAGGTTTGAAACAACATGAGGGTAAAGTAAATTATGACAGCATTTTCAATTTTGTGTGAGCTATCACTTTACTGCCATTCAGGGACGTCACTAGGATTGGAAGACAGGGGGGCTTAGCCCCCAGGGTATTTGTAACTTGCGTTTGCAAAATCTTTGCACTCACATCTAGAGCTACACTTATGTTAACAACCAGTCAAGGAACCAAGATGTTAACAAGTAAAACGTGACAGACATATCCTCTTCTTCCATTTCTACTCCGTTAAAGAAAAGTTACTGTAATGTTGCTTTTAGACACATCAAAGCTGCATGGGGAATTGACTTAGGCCAGACTTTGCTCCTGATGAGTTATTCTATAAGCAATGACTTAAATGCTATCTGTCTGCTCATGTAAATGTATGTAATGATAAAGTAATAGCATACTATACCTAATTCCTCTCTATATAAGACAAGTTGTCCACAGAATGCTATTTAATTACTCTAATTACTGTAACTGCGCTGTGGATTGGTTCAATCAGAGTGTAATTTCACTGTGTAGTTTGGCTTGCATACAGTTTAACCGAAGAACCAGAATTTTAAGGTCATAGTGAAATGTGACAACACAGGTTTGAGCGTTTCTCAATTAAAGATGTTTTATTCTGCCAAATGATGTATACAAGAAGGATATAACGGTAATAGCATTAACAGGGACCCTATGACATTTAGTTTTCAGTGACAACAACATTCTATGGGGATTGATATTGTTTTATATGCCTATTATAGAGAGGTTATATTATTGTCAAAGAATAAAGAGTTGTGATTAGCATGCTAAGTTCACCATTTCTTGTATTTTGCTTGTTCAATCTAGCTAGACTACAGTTCTCCATTGCAAACCAAAATATCCCCTTTCCTTTACCTCAAGAAAACGTAGCTAAACAACTTACAATTTCACTCTGTATCACGAGACTTACCAATCTTCCTTTCACCATTAGCGTGTGTATCGGTGAGTGTGGGCGGGAGGGTGCATAGCGAGTTCAACTTCAGACCAAACTAGAGTAACGACGAGATGAATCCTGCAATGCTCTGAAAGCTGCCACAGTTCACACCAATGCAACGAGACAGTGCGGTGCATCATCATGATGACACAACGACTCTTTGTACTTCTGTCCAACTTCCGACTTTTCGGCTATTTTTTGTAGCTGGATTAACATATATAATTTGTTGCGTCTAATTCTAAATATGAATGAGGATACGGTTATTGATAATTCGAATTGTTATTGTTGTTCTTATTATTATTTAGGGGGGCTTAGGAACATTTTGGGGTAGCTTCAGCCCCCCTAAAATAGGCCTAACGACGTCCCTGCTGCCATTCCCGGTTCCTTTTTCACTGGATATTGTCAAATGAAGGGCATTGAAACAACTGCATCTCCATCTTTACCGCACTGCCCTCCGTCTCTCTCTCTCTCTCTTTCTCCTCCTCACCTCTTTCTTCTGTCATCTCTGCCTATCAATCAAAAATGTATTAAGTCCAAAGTGGGGCCGATCAAAGGCAGAATTCCTCCGAGGAAGACAGATAAGGCCTATCTCATTAATAAGTGTTTTAGCATCAGAGAAGACCTCTGCCTTCCTCCCCACCCCTGCCTTTGATATCTAATTATCCCCACCCTCACATACACACACACACCCCCCTCTCATCTCCTCTCTATCAGCTTTGGAACATGCTACACTGATGCACCTACACTCACAGATGTGCATGTCAATGTTTCAGAGGATCAATAAAAAAGCAGGCAAACGTAATTGTAAATATAAAGAAACATCTGTATATCCTGTCCACCTGAACACGGTGCATACAGAACTTTTGAGTGGACACTAAACTGCTGGTGTTATTACAGCTTAAATCTTCTGCCAGTGTTCAGAAAATAACTGCTTAAGACAGATGTAAAATATCTGAATGGATAACATTTTCCAGGGTTTAACAGGTACTGAATGAATCAATTCTGGACAAACTAAGCCATTCATGTGAGAAAAGACAGCAGATATTAAAGGAGCATTCCAGGTAAAGGAAATAGTACACCAAAAACTGAAAAGGCCGAGGCCATTTACACGTATTGCAAATAGTGATAAATGCTATTTGCACTTCTAATTAAAGCCTAAAACACAGTAAAGGGGGATCACAGCAGCATGTTTATTGTTTTTATTTAGAGTCCTACAAACACCCTACACCAACCCCTACCCCAAATCATAAACTTTCCTTATTCATGGTTTTACTACAGTAGCATAGTATCCCAATAATTAAAAAAATGGTTACTATATTAACACCATATTACTGTAGTAATACCATGGTTTATTTCATTAAAACTATGGCTTCCTCAAAAAACATGGTTTCAACAATATTACTATAAAAAAAACATGGTTTTTATTATAAGTAGTATTAAAGGAAATATTACAAGTGAAGACAGGAAACAGGATAGGAAAGTGTTGATTCAAGTATTGCAAATTAATTTAGAAGAAAAAACATGTCTTCTTGTGGAACACTTGCTTCTGTTTCACACATGACAAAAAAAAAAGACTGAGCACAAGCTGGTCCTGAATATATTATTCAATCAATTACAATAATGACAATTGTGCATGTACACAATTAAATTTTTTTACTCTGTACTTGTGCACTGCGGTATATAAATTTATCCAAGTGGTTCAAGTGTTTTGACTACGTTCACCAAAATTTGTTCAGATCCATTTAATGATTCGTTCAGTGATCATTTCTGGTGATGCCAGAAGGTGGCAACAAATGAGTGTATTGTGTGAAATTAGTTAGTCACTGAATCAACGATCAAATTTTTTTTTTAATACTTTACAATTTGTATGCCTACACACCTACAAAGAGACTTTAGTAGAGGTTTTAAGCATTATAAAAACAAAGCAAATCTATAATTTCCCTATAATCAAAAGACAACAATAATAGTCTTATAATAATTATAAAATCTGTACATTTTCATGTCTAAATTTTTTTTTCTACATATCTATTGACTTCAGTAAAATGCCTGTGTTCTAAGATCACAGCATATCTATCTTTTTTCCTACAGTTTATCGACTGCACACCAACATAGAGGTTAAAAACAGTAGCCGATATTAAAAAAGATTACATATTTAACACATATCTATTAATTTGCATAAATTGTCAAAAAAGAACCAATCAAACTTTTACCTCACAAACATAATATAATACACAGCTGCTGACATACAATGTGTGCTTAAAAAAAAGGATTGTCCTTTGTTTTTTTTCTGCAGAGCATTTCACATAATGCTGCCAATCAAGAACGATATGCTGATCAATAACTCTCGTTTGTGTGTTCCTCATCTCTAGATTATTATTTATTATTATTTAGATCAACATCAATGCAGATAAAAAAAAAAAAACATGGATAAATGAGCATTGTTGAAAGCAACTTTGTAGAAATGAATGGATTACGTAAGGGTTTTTTCGGTTCATGAAACTCACCTGTGATTGGCTGGATGGTTGCTCAATCAGCCCAAAGTAAAAAAAAAAACAAAAAAAAACAAAGAATACTGTATACAAATTCACAATTTGGACTTGTTATGGGTTTAGCTTGAAAAAGTGCGGGGGACAAAATCACCTTTTTAAAAAGTGCGGGGGACGTGTCTCCCACGTCCCCCGTGGCTGCTATGCACTTGCAGTGGGTTTAATTATAGTGAAAATGCTTCTTCAAGAGGCAGTGAAGAATTTTAAACTATTATAATTTCGTGCAAATGTTTTCGTTACCAATTATATAATCAGAATATCAATTTGAGTAAAAGGTAGCTTGCAGGTGTTTGTTTCACCGCTAAGAAAATGTGCATTTACTTTTAATTGTAACATTACAAATAAATGTATGTAAATGTAAATAAATGTAATAGGATGACGCCCAACGCTCAATAAGGTAACTTTGTCCCAGCTGTCATCTGATTTTTATAAAGTTTATAAAAATACATGTGATATCATTTTTCATTTTTTGTCATTTCCTAAATCAAAATTTCCATGTAATTATGTATTTTCACAATTAAGCTGAATAATAATATACATAAATAATGATAGACAGATCATTAAAACAGAATCCCAGTCAAATCGATTCATCTGAAAGAACAAACTTGAATTACATACCAAACAGGTCTATTAATAAATAATAAATTAAAATAAATTATATTTGTGACATAACCAGATTTTAGAATTCCCCCGCCACTGAAATCCCAATTTAACCCCTGTATACAACAGTTTAGAGATGCAAAAAAACAGATACGTGACAGAAAATCCTGAGAGAAATGGACAAAAGAAAACAGGAGGAATCAAATGGAGTGAGACAGAGAGAGAAGAAATCAAAGAAAGGGAAAATAGCAGGGAGAGAAAGTGTTCTTTTTTTTCCTTTTCCCCCTCTCATTCTCTCTCTCTTGCTCCTAGGCTTTCTGTAAAAGAAGCTGTGAGAGATAAGACTAAAAGGACAGTCAGTCTATTCTGAACAATCCTTTCACTGTCCCTCTCCCCATTTCCCTCTCTCTTTCTCTCTCTCCCTCTTTCCAGGTCTCATCCCCCCTCTCTGCTACTGTTCCTTCAGCTTAATGGCCCCAACTCAGATTTCCATTGATGCCTGTGCTGATAGACCCTCTCTCCTCAGGTCTGCCTTCGTCTTACAGACCCCACTAACTCACTGCTGACCATCCTTCACAAAAAACACACATTTCAAACACACAAGTAATTTGTACTTAAGAATGTAAAGTAACGTAAAGGGTTCTATAACACCTCTTTCACTCTGGACATGTTATTTATATATATATATATATGTGTGTGTATATATATATATATATATATGTGTGTATATATATATGTATATATATATATATATATATGTGTATATGTGTGTGTGTGTATGTATATATATATATATATATATATATATATATATATATATATATATATATATATAGGATTTACATGGACAGGATCAGTTGATGCACCACGATCTTTATGTGTCGTTTGTTAGAAGGTTTTAGCTAATGACAGCATGCGCCCTGCTAAACTTGGCAGACACCTTGACACCAAGACTGCCGTTTTTCCAAAGAAAATTTCAAGCCTTTCAAGGTCAGAAAAAAGTTGCCAGAGAATTTGGCAAATTAAATGTAAAGGCCACTCATGCTTCATATCACGTTGCGCTGCGTATTGCCAAGGCAGGAAAAGCATATAACATCGGAGAGACACTGATTCTGCCGGCAGCCAAAGATATGTTTTAATTGATGGTAGGAGAGGCAGCAGCTTCTAAGCTTAATACTATTCCACTCTCTGACAACACAGTGGGTCGGCACATCTCTGACATGGCACAGGATGTGAAGGAGCAAGTGTTAGCATCAGGCACAGCCCATTTTTTGCACTCCAGATCGACGAATCCACTGATGAGGCCAGCAGGGCACAGGTGTTAACATATGTGAGGTACGTGAAAAACATGGACATTCAAGAAGAGTTTCTATTCAGTAGTCCTTTGCCCACCCACCCACACACACTCCTCCTCTCTGTTACAGATCTTCTGACTGGTTTAAATAAGATAGATCGTTAATGGAATTTCAAATTATGTTTTTTGTTTTGTTCCATTTTTTCCTCCACCAATGTAAAAATTATATAATATAAAAGGTTTAATATAAAAAGTTATATATTCAGTGTCATAATTCATTTAATTATTTCTGCACTTTTCTTGTTAAACAATAAATGATAAAAATGATTGAATAATGTCAAACAATTGTCTAACAATCTGTAAGGGGGGGGGGGGGTGGTGTACCTTGTGAGACCCAAGGGAGACCCACTGTCTTTGACTTTGAAAACCCCTGGGTTAGAGCATTTACATATGAAGCGTTAGCAGCACGTTGGAGCAGCGCGTGAGCGGCAGTGCACCGGGAGTTTAGCCATTGAGGCTATATTTTCTGTGCTGCTCACGCTGAATTAAAGTGCCAGTGCACTATTGTTGGACATCATGCAGATTTGTTGACATGAAAAAAACAGACAATGCACAGAACAAGCATGTAATTGTAGCCTAGTGTGTTTTTGTATTAATTACAGCTTGTAGGAAAACAAAAAATTATAAAAAAAATAAAAAAAATAAAAGTATCTGAATTTCAAGTATTCAAGAAAACATTCAGAATGAAATGCAACATAAAACTACTTCTGGTCTTCACTGTATGATTATAATACATGAATACTTTTTAAAGCTACTAAAGTTGACATGTCAAGAGCAGTGAGTGTTTTCTCGTTTTCTTTTATGGTTGTTTGATTATTATAATGACAAAAACAGCAGCAGGTCTATTAGCTTACATTTATCCTTACAAGTGTGACATTTGAATAAAAATTAGCTTTTTCTCTGCTGTTTCACCAAGTCAGGCATTTTGGTGGAATTTTTAAATGTATTTAACCATTCAAGTGCGTATTAGCATGGGCATGTTCAGCGCACACACACACAAGCCACCTGTCAATCAAACAGGGCGCAGCTGTTACAAAATTACGTGCTACAAGATTACTTTCAACAGCAGAATAAGAACTTTCTAAAAAGTGACAGGCCTAGGCTATCACAAATATAGCCTGTTATTTTTTTTTTGTTATTGACATTTTAATCAGTCTGCTAGACAAGAGGACAAGTGTTAATGTTGAGCCCTGTGCTGCTGGTTTAAAAGCATACGTATTGTTTGTAACAACATTGTCGCAACGCACTGCTTCAGTACGGCTCAAGCGCTGCTTCGGCATGCTATGTGAAAGAGGCGTAACTTGTGGCATATCTGGAACCCCTAATAGGTTCCATTTAGAATCCTTTATACTGTAAGTGTTCAAACTATAGAACCGTATACTGTGGGGTTCTTTGAAGGTTCTTTATAGAACTATTAGTGGTTCCAAACATGAGATTATAACATGTTTTTTGCTGCCCCAGAATATTTAATGTGAATGAAAATTAAATAGTGAATAAATGTGAAACAATAATGTGAATAAATATCTTATCACAAGAATAAATGGCAAACATGTAATGCTGCGCTCCAGATCTGCAATGCCAGTGTAAACACTCTTTTTCTTTCATAATCAAAACCACTATGCATGTTTTGTGGTGGTAATACTGAGGAAATTTAAAACACAAAACAAAAATAAAAAATCTGTATATTTATAATAATCCAATGTATGAGATTTTCAAATCAGTGGTAGCTTCTTTGAGAAAAAGTCAAAATAATGTACCTTGTGACCAGTTGGTTGATCAAACATTCCCTCTGACTTCCACTTCTCACCACTGTGATGATGTTGGCAGTCAGAACATTACCCTCATAAATTAGGTGAAGGTCTTTACCCAACTTCATTTCATAATGAATCTTCAAAACACACTAAAATACAAAATCAGCATAATAAATTATTATATTTGTGTAAGACCTTTCATAAAAACTACAAACATCAAATAGCCTACTTACAAGTTTTGATACCCACAGTAATGGAAGCATCTCCAACACCTCTCTTTGTTCTTGGTTTCTCTTTTGCTTCACCTTTATATGAGTCTGACTGGCTTTCTTAGTTTAGTGTTTATGGCTGTGATGTGTGCATGGAAATCTCATGTTTTCTAGGTCAAATATTATCTAGAAGGAAAGTAAATTAACCAATCACCAATATTGCTTGTCAATCCACAACATATTTCAGTGATTCCTATTAAAAATGATAAACCTTCTGGTGGAGTATAAATGGATCACTGAAGGCCTAGACAAGACAGTGAGCACATTTTCTTATTTTTTATTGTTAAAATAAACAATTATAATAATGACAATAAAATAGCACTAAACTACTTTAATTCGTTTTTCTCAGTCAACAAGTAAATCTCGTTATCTCTAGCTTTTAGCTTAACCGACCTTCAGTAACATTTGAAATGTGAAATTCCCTACCTTCGCGCGTTTTTGGAATCACTCACGCCAGACGCTCGTGAATTAAATGCGCCCCCACTATTTGCAAACTTGTGCATAGCTGCTAATTTTTTTGCCTTTACGATATACATATTTGTTTGCATCTGTTTGGATGATTTAGTTTATTATGAGTCAACAATAAACTGTCATTCTTGCAATCCGTGATGTACGTACTCATTCACAATTGTTAAAAGCTTACAGCCTGCCGGAAGTAATGCGTATTATTGCGCAATGCTGTATTTTATAGCTCCTTGGCAATGCGCCACGTGACGTCAGAAAATGTTTATTAATTATATTAATAATACGTTAAACCTGTTTAAAGGGATACAGCGCATAGATAAATAATATTAGGGTGGTTATAATTTTAAAAATAAAGCTATCAAACTCAAAAATATAAAAGCACATTGTTTGAGTTTATTAAAAATGTTCTGCAGTGCAAAACTAATTGGCTATATTGTCCAAAACTACTACAAATATAACTGAGAATAATATAAATACATGCACTTTCATTTTTGAGTAACATTGCGCCAAAGGGCTTCTTTGCTTTTATACAGCCTTTTTGGCAGAAATGTTTGTTTGTTTGTTTGTTTGTTTGTACCGAGTGAAGAACCCTAGCGTTCTGTATTGAACCCTAATGAACCCTAATTTTTTTCTAAAAATGTTCTGCCGAAAAATAATAGTTTCTATAATTTTCTTTAGGCCTACTATTGTATCATAAATGAATATGGGAAACTTCCCCCTTTTTTATTACAGTGGTGGCTAATCCCATGTAACCCTGTTCCATTGTAGTATCAGTAACTGTAATAACTTTGGTATTTTGTGAGGAACTATAGCTCTATAGTTACCATGGTAAATTATTTGTAAAATGTTGATTTTAAGGTGATTTTGGCTAGAATGGATTAAAGGACAAGACAAATATATGAGGGAATCCATGGGCCTGTGTGTGTGTGTGTGTGTGTGTGTGTGTGTGTGTGTGTGTGTGTGTGTGTGTGTGTTGGGTAGATGGGTGTCAGTATTTATCATACTACATGTCTGAATTATTGCAAAGATTTACTCTATTTACTTACTGCCGTGGTACGTCAGATTATTACACGGCACTCTGGAATACTTGACTGTTATTAGTCAATAACAGCATTCTGTTATCAAATAGTTATGTAATGACTAAACTTTATAATTAATATTTGTAACAGGCAACTGATTTCCTACATAGCTGTTTCATGTTTTTGTTATCACTCCACATTCTCTGTCTTCTCACATAATAAAATAACTTAAACTTTAAATATTTCATACACTTTTATTTATTTATTTATTTATTTATTTATTTATTAGCTTCGGTTCATGACATTCCTGTTGGGGGTTATTTTGTGAAGACCAGCTGACTGTGCCCTTACTTAAATCATAAACACACAAAAGTAGAGAACACAAATAAACAGACACAATTAACAGATTTAACCAACATGGAGGAGGTTAAAAGAGTCCAAAACTTCAGACAAAATATTACTAATCACTCAGGGCTCTTCTTAAGAGCAAACAGACAGAGGATTTACCAGAACAAAACAGAGCAAAACACACCCCATGTGGCACACAAAGACACAACGGCAACTTTAAATAAGGCCTTCATCTCCGCTCCCCTTGTTATGAAGACGTGCATGTTAAAAGAGTGAAAAAACAGGCATTAAAGGCCTGGCAAAATGTGCGTCAAAAACTCGGGTCACAGTGTTTACAAAGAGAGGAAATTTAATCCAATCACAGAGTCTTCTCTCCGCTTCCTTCTCCTCTTTTCATGAGCTTAGGACACAAATAAAAAAAAGAAAACAGCAAAACTAATTAATTTACTGATCATGAAAAAAAATTGCCTGTTTTGTATTTTAAAGAAGAGAAATGAACGGAAAAGAATATTGGGGGTGGGGGGGGGGGGGGGGGGGCACAGGAAAAGCAACTAAAATTATTATTCTTGTATATGTTATTTAATTAGCATATTTGAAAAATCTACACTCAAAACAAATGTTCAATGTTTAAAAGGGCTGAAAATCTCTAGTCAGTGAATAAAGGCACAGTTTTGTTTTGGGAAAAAATTAAATCTAAGTGCTGAGTCACTAAAACTGCAAAATATACATCCCTTGTGTACTGTATAGAACACATCATCCATTATGATAATGCTGTTTTCCAGGGTAAATTCCATCTGCACATGGATTTATGTAAAATATTACACATTCATGTCAAATACATTGTTCCACATCCACAAACCTTTACCACTTTCCCTCTCTGTATGTATTTTTATCTCTGACTGTGTGACCTGCAGTTGTTCTACAGCCAGAGGGCTTGAATAACTGTCTGGTGCCAGGCTTCTGCACCCAGGGGCTTGTAAGGGATGAGGCGGAGGTCGAAAAAAGGCTGGTGTGTTTTGAGTGTGTGTATCCGTTTGCCTAGTTCCCTGTACCATACCCCAATCATGGGATCTCAGATCAGCCACGTCCACAGCAGGCAACACAAATCCAGTAGAGAGTCAAAAAAAAAAATAAAAAAAAAATAGCAGAAACCCCAAAATTAACTAGTCCACTGTAAACAGCAGCATTCCCAGAATTCTCTTTGTGATCACCTCTCTGGTTAACCATATTGGTATTTTTGAAATCTGCTACTGGCAAACAGTGATGCTATTTAAAAAAAGTTTTCATAATCACATAAGTGTCACTTTTCATAGTTGTCTCCAGCAATAATCTCCCTCCTCCATAGGCTGTGGACACAAGGGCTGCTGCTGAGCATTTTGCCCCAGGGCAGGCTCTTTCTCTGGGCACGAGGGGGCTGGCTCCATGGGTGGTTTGGCCTGGATGAAGGCTCTTGTGCTCAATGACGGGTCTGGTTGTGATTTTGTGTCTGAATGTTCACACAGGCTGTCTGCTTTTTCCCAGGGATCCCAGGTGAGTTAGAGGTCAGGGAGGTTTCAGTCAGTATGTTTTGTGGACTGGGTTTGTGTGGCATGAAGAAGCATTTCTAAAACAGCGAGGGCAGCGCTCCCCAAACCTTTCTTAACAACTAAAAGCAAACAAACAGTGTTATCCTCAGATCCAGCTTGCCAGACATGCGGTTTTGTTGGGGCAATCATATTTGAATTGCTTCTATCCTCTCTTCCTACACGCCACCTGAAACAGGAAGTGACACACTTAAAATGTTACTAGTGGACCGGGATTGTGATGACCCAGGAACACACAGGTCAGTGAAAAACGGCTCTCAGGCCATTCAGCATAACAATTACACTCACTTTTCAGCTTTCCTTACTCCCACACGTTCTGCTAATCTCAGACAGGAAAAGGTTGGGGGCATTCCTAACAAGTTCAGGGAATACAAGGGTATTGGGTCAGTGTTGATTTTGGATCCTTGTGGACTTGCCCCCTCCATAAATGTCTTCCAAAATCTAAATTTGCAAAAGGCCTCCAAATACATCAAGCACAAATAATTGGTTCTTTTACTCCATTTGTTTTGTGCAATAATCCCACGTGGTCAGGTGACCTGTGAGAAGGGAGACATGGAGGGTGAACTGAAAGGTCATGGCCAGGTCATCATAACCCAACAAAAAGCGAAACAGATGGGGGAGTACCGCGCCATTCCGAATCAGCACTTCACATCTTTACCTTCAGATATTTTCTCTCCTTCTGAGCAGGGATTATGCCGGTTTTAGCTCAAGTGTACATACTGTTTTCGTTGTGGATCCAAGCTTGTCGTTCTAGCACAGCATGAGACAGAGATATTTAGTGGACGTCAACCCAGTGTAAACAGCCTAACCTTTTAATACCGAGGTAAATCCCAGTCCAAACCTCAGCAAAATCGAAAGTTCACAGGTCGAAGACAAATAAGGATGTCTAAGATGATTAAAAACAAATTTTGGAAATCTATGATAGAAATGCATGTTGAAGTTCTTATAAATGAACAAGTTCTCTACAAATGTAGTCTTTGTATTAATGTTGGTTTTATATGGTTCTGATTTCTTTTTCTTATTTTATCAGTTTTTATTTAATAGCTTGTCCAGACCTATTTATAAATAAATAAATAAATAGAATACATTTTATACAGCTCCTAAATAATGAACATGTTTCAAATATTTCACTATTTTCAATTTTTTTAAACATATTTTTAAGGTAGAAAGTTTTTTTTTTAATACTGTATTGTAGAATTTTTTTAAATAATTTTTATTATAGGTTCATTTGACCAGCCAGAACTAACCTTGCCCATTCATAAAAAGGTCAAATTATCTGATATTTTTAAGAAACTTACTGACCTTTAGAAACAGTCATGAGGATCTGCAGTGGTCCTCTCTGTGATATCATGTCCTGGTTTATCCAGCTTCCTGCATGTTGGTTATACCACACTGACTTTGATTTGGAAGAGAAAAGTTTCAAAAGTTTCAAATATTAATATTTAACATTAACATTTTAAAACAAAACTGTCCCATGATTATTTAAAGGACATTACACCACCTTGACATTTTTGACCAAACAATTAAAAAAACATGTTCTTAATAGAAAGGGTTGCTTCAAAAATCATTTTTAATGTTTTGTTAAAAAAAAATAATAGATCTTGACAAAAAATTTGTGTTACCTCATTGAACCTCACATACACACAGCACAAAATCCAGGAACTTAAATATTGAAAACTACGATATTTGATGAGCATATATTGCAAAAAATCAGTCTTATGATTACATTTAAGTCCCTGGATGAATTAGAAATGGCAAACTTTGATCTGCTCTGTCTGAAAAAATCAAAGAGTGCAATCTGCAAACTCCCGAACAGTTTTCCCAGAGTGCACCAGGGCTCCTGTCGTCCGCCTGTCTGCCCTCTCTTTTACTTTCATTCTATTTCTATTTTTGAGTTTTTGTTTGCTTGTTTCTCCCCTTATCATGCCATCTGGAATTCAACTCCATGCTTCTGATAAACAAGGGGCACCACTTTGTCTCGCTCTCTCTCTCTTTCTCAGATGAAATTGTGATTTAACAGGCATGACAGTGCGGGCACAAGACTCCCAGCATGAGAAAACAAACAAACAAATCATTAAAGATAAGTCTGAAATATGTACAGAATCTTATCATCCCAGGAAACTAAAAAATGTGCAAAACTGGCAGAACTGCCCTGGTGCAGTGAGGTGTGAGCTGAGAGAGACATATCAGTGAACAATGAAGTTATTATGACTTTACACTTTGACCTTTCTTGCCAGGGTCATCTGAAAGGTACACCATTTTTCATTCAGTATCATGGACATACCATTTCAATTTATTTTGCTTCAATTCAACTATTATGTAGTCAAAAAAGTCACAAATGAGATCCTTTTGTTATCTCAAGTACTGGAATAAGGTTAAATATAGAGAAAATTGAGACTATTCTTATATATGATGTAACTTCTGCACCACTTGTGTTGCCAAACGGAATTACAAAAATGATTATTGTTTTCAATAATTAGGTTTCCAAAACACTCCTGTTTGTTTTTCATTGGTCAAACAAATCGATAGTCCCACTCCAAACTCAAGCATTGTTTAAAGGGATAGTTTACCTAAAAAGGAAAATTCTCTCATCATTTACTCTCCACTCTCACACATTCTTTGTGCATATCACCACCTACTGGGCAGGGAGGACAATTTATGGTAAAAACTGACATAAATATATTGATCTGTTTCTCACCCACACCCAAGGGCATGGTGGGGGGGGGGGGGGGGGGGGGTGTTACAGTATGAAGAATTTACATGTTTCCATTGATCATAGTATAAATATCGGAGGGGTTGTACTTGCTTATTTTGATTTTTTTTTTGGGGGGGGGGGGGGGGGTAACTCTCCCCATCCCTCCTGGAATCTACGCCCCTGCCCACACCTATAATTTAGCTTCTGAAGATATAGATATTAACCACTGGAGTTATTGGATTACTTTAATGCTGTATTAACACTTTTAGGTCTGTTAAGGGGGGTGGGGGGGTTCAGAAAAAGACTCACTTGTGTTTTCTCTAGAGTTTCAAAATAAATCCTAACAATGTTTTAAACTGTGCTCAAATTTGCCAAGATTCCATAGTCTGTAATCAAAAGTCAGAGTTTTCAATATGAACTAATGTCTCATCAAATTCTTCTAAAATTATGAATGTATATACTATTCAAGTTAATTTTACAGCTTATAATGTTACTGTCAATAACAATTGTATTTTTACCCCCAATTTTTATTGCTCCTAAGGATTTTTAGAAGAACCATATGAGACAAAGTTGGCATTGAAATTATACTTAAATAATAACTCTATAAAGTCTCCTGAGCAAAGACAGGTGATGGATCTTCTCAAGCAACCTCTGAGC
Source organism: Moxostoma hubbsi (assembly GCA_032164185.1). Classification (NCBI taxonomy): domain Eukaryota; kingdom Metazoa; phylum Chordata; class Actinopteri; order Cypriniformes; family Catostomidae; genus Moxostoma; species Moxostoma hubbsi. The sequence goes on from JAVLUX010000186.1 coordinate 5,663,151, forward strand.
AATAAAACTTTCCTCTGGGGTAGACTGATGTAAATCAAGATGCTATAAATCTTGGATAAATCTAAATAATAAAGCTCTAAAATGCTCAAGTTGTAAGATTTCCCATAAGTATATTGTGTGTGTGGGGGGGGGGGGGGGGGGGGGGGGGGGGGGGTTAAACTCAGAGGTACTAGCATAAGCAATTAAAGTAAATCTGATTGAATGAATCCCAAAATCATATAATACGATTCACAAGGCACAGAAAGAGAAGCAAGAAATAAATGAACTCTTTCTTCAACCACTCCAGACAAGAAAGAAATATGAGTTAAAGAGGGAGACAGTAAAACACAAAGAGCACACTAAGGAGCAAGGGGAGAAAGAGGGACAGACATCGAAATAGTGCATGTATGACTGAAGAAAGAAGGAGAAAAGAGAGAGATAAAACTCAGGCGGCCATATGGGTGATTCCAGCCTCGGTCAGGTGTGTCCAAACAGTGGCGTGCTGAGACAGACAGGCGGGCAGACTGGCGTCAGCGGCCACACGCATGCCCTGTCGCACCACACGCCAAGGGCCCACATACCAGGGCTCCCAAACGCGTGTACACAATGAGAGCTCAGTCCTGCATCACGCACCAGCGGCAACAGCAATGTGAAATATTCAAACAGGGACAAAGGTACAGCACAGGAGGGGTGTGAGGGCATCGTAGCGGACTGTGGAGTGGTGAGGAATGGGTGACGGGTGCCGAACGAGACCTGGACATGGAGATTGGAGTGGATATGACACGATTGAGCTACTTTACAAAACTTTGGAGTAGGAATCATACAGGGTGGAGGTCAAGCCCATTAGATGCACTTCAAGAGAAATTAGGTCATAGGTTAAGTTCAGTTCAGATCCGATTTTTTATTACATTCAGAACTTCAGCTGAATGAATGCTAACAAAACATATCCTGTTACATATGGCATGTTCACACAAGCATGAGTCAAAGTACTGACAGTCTAGAGCAAAATGAAAACACTGACAGATTAGAGTAACATTACATTACTGACAGACTAGAGCAACATCAAAATATGGAAAACATTAAATTACTTACAGATTAGAGCAACATGAAATTGCTGACAGACGAGAGCAAAATTTAAATTCTGACAGACTAGAGCAACATTAATATAGTGCTAGATTAAAGAATTATTAAAGTACCTTCTAGAATGTAGTTAAAATACTGACAGACATCACTATAACACTAAAAAACACATGTCTAGGTTATTAATTAATTTGATAAATTATTTGCACATATTTTTCATAGAGTTGCCTATTGTCAAACAGTGCAAAATGATAGGCTACTTTGTGGCGTATTTGGTGTATCGGGAACAAAACCACTGTGTTACTTTGCTAATGATTTTTCATAGCAGAAATACTTTCCTTAGTTTGGATTTGACAGAGCCAAAACCAAAATACAGAAATTAGTTAGGCTGATGCATATTTCAAGCCACCTTTGCCGAAGAGCAAAAACATTAAATGTGTTTTTACAGGTGATTGTACACAGTGAATTCATGTATTGAAAATAGATTATACTGTTTGTTAACTCATTAAGAAAAGAATTATGAAATAGATAAGGCTAACTTGAGGTCATGGCTTAGAAAGAATAATCTGAACGCGAAAGGATTTTACTGATACCATGATTATATCTGAAACAGAAATAAGATTTGTGTTATAGAAAATTAGAATATGAATTATGATAACAGATATGTGTGCTACATCTGTTGGTTAATGACTTTGATTCATGTTTTTGTGAATAAGCCTAATCTACATAATTACACATCTGACATAATTATTCATCTGAGCTGTATGCGTGTCATAATAATTTCAAGCCAATGCAATTATGAAGTATTGCCTGTCAAACATTGTACAACATACTGAAGAAAGTTTAATAAGAATAGCTATAAAAATAAATGAATAAATAAAAAACCTTATTTCAGCTAATAATAAAACCTAGGGGATACCTTCCAACTTTAAAATCTAATTACCTACTGAAATAAATATCATAAAATGTTCCACATGCCACTCTAATAACAGAAATGAAGAGGATGCTGGTTGAACCCTTTTTCTGTCAGACTTGATCGCATTGATAATCGGTCAACAGGAGATCGTTGAAGAGCGTCCGGCAAAGAGCCTAAAACAGATTGATGTGAAAGCCTGTGCTGACATTTAGTGGACAACACATCATGGTCAACACTATGACTCTACTGCCATCTTGTGTTTACTGTTGGAACCTTCGCTTGACAGTTTTTTGTGATTCGCAAAATCCACATTTCATCTCGTACAAGGAAGTCTTTACTATGTATGCGACAACATGATAGCACGTTCCAAAGCACCTCACAATCCAGTGCAAAAATGTAACAGAGGTAGAATGGATTAGATGGAGTACTGTACCTCCATGAATGCTCTATATATCACCCGGACTCACTATAATTTGAGCAACACATCTGTTGTGAGTTAACAGGCCTCAGACGCACTGATCTCCCTCTGGCCTCTCAGACTCCTTCAAATACAGCTCAACTCCTGAACTTCCGACATGATCTGGGTCAATTCCTCTGCCCTCACCCTCAAGGAAACACACTTCAGCCATCTAATCATAGATAAAGAGCCAATATTCACTTGAGGGTTCAAGATTCTTGCACACGCAAACTAAACTAAGATCCACCAGAACACTGACAATAGAAACAAAATTTACAAATTAATTTTCCTATAGGGAAAAGGCACAATTTCTACTAGATTTGTATTTGTTTTAAGACTGCAGTAACTTTGGCACCACTTTTATTTCACTTAAATTTGTAAAGGAATTAAAGGAACATTTTAAAGGAATAGTTCACACAAAAATTTAAATGATCTCATCATTCACTCACCCTTATGCCATCCTGGGTGTGTATGACTTTCTTTCTTCAACAGAACTAAACTCGCAAAGCTCACCGCTTTTTTACTCCCCATTGATTTCCCTGCAGTCAGTCTACTATGAATTACTGGCCACTGAATGAATTACGCATCTATGCTTAAAGGGACAGGTTCCCCCCAAAAATTTAAAATCATACACATCCCTGATGTGCATGTCTTACATTCTTCTTCTGAACACATATTAAGATTTTTAGAAAAATATCTCAGCTCTTTAGGCCCATACAATGCAAGTGAATGGTGGCTAAAAATTTGAAGGTCAAAAAGCTCATAAATGCAGCATAAAAGTAATCTAAACGAGTCCAGTAGTTAAATCCATATTTTTAGAAATGATATGATAGGTGTGGGTGAGAAACAGACCAATATTGGAGCTTATTTTTGGAGCTTTAAAGGACTGGTCACTATTCAATTGCATTATATGGACCTGCAGAGCTGAGATATTCTTCTAAAGACCTTCATTTTTTTAGCAGAAGATAGTCATACACATCTGAGGGTAAGAGGGTGAGAAAACAAGGTGTTGTTGATGAATATCAATGAGCACAGGTGAAAAGCGAAAAAGTATACATTGAATTGAAAAAGTATAAAAAGAGAGCCACAGGTGGGACCCCTCCAAGTATTTTTGATGCACAGTAAGGGTTCATTTGCAGCAGTCCTTGAACTAGGCATTGATTGAGTGTTTACATTTTGAAAAATGACTTAATATCTGACTTCAGCCTTGTTAAACACACACAACATACACGTAGCAATGCTGACCAAACATGACACAATGGATTCCAAATAAATCAAGAACAGAAAGACTCCTTGACATTATTACACCATTATTCTCCTCTCTCTTGTTCTTTCAACAACTTGATTACTTTTCATTTGGTCGCTTTTCTTTCAAATAACTTACAGCACACTAACTCTCTCTCGTACACACACAGAGAAATTATTTGTCTGAGCAAAGCTACTTTTGATAAATAAGAGGTTCTGTAAGAGTTATCCAAGAAAATGGTGGGTCTAAAGAGTCCCTAAACATGCGACAAAAAATCTATACTAGTATCTGTCTTGTTGGAGAGGAAAGAAAGTGTGTGTAAGAGAGAGAGAGAGAGAGAGAGAGAGAGAGAGAGAGAGAGTAGGACAAGCGCTACTTGCTTGATTTTAGCCACTTGCTCTGGTTGGGTGAACAGCGCTCGTTAGTATATTGTTTTCAAAAAAAGATACATTACACAGGTGCTACAAGAAGTTATTGCTGTTATTATTATGTAGTATTTGAATGGTAATAGCAAAAATTATTTGTTTACTGTTTTAGGTGGTGTCTCTGGGTAGTGGGGGCTAATGGGTACATTCACACACCCCTTTGGCAACTATTACTGCCCCTGTATAACACACAGGTGCTCATTCATCTGTCTCCCTCTCTCTTTTTCTCACTCTCATTTCATTACCTAACAGGCAGTGGCGCAGTCAGTTTGGTCCAGGCTTCATCATGTCTGCAGTAAAAGTTATGCTGTTCATATGTGTGGGTATTTGTATGGTTGTTACAGCAATGACTCAAGGTACAATAGTCATAACAGTATAACAGTAATAATTACTAGAAAGACTGTCATTACGAGAGCGTCTCCGGTGATGTTAAAAGCACAACTTTGTCTGTCTTTCATTTCTATCTCATAGGTGGTGAAACTTGTTACAGTGAACACAATGTCAAAAGAGAGCATAATGTGAAGTGTGTTTATCATTTGAGGAACGGGATATACATTTTGACACAGAATTAATATGATTTATGATGATGATATTTTATTGTTACATCAATACCTCGTGCGTGAACATGTCGTGGCATGCCCAGGTCTTGCATCATATAACTTTAAAAGTTATCTAAAGGCTCCAGAATGCTGTAATCCAACACAAATGCTATATTTGTTATATCTAAAATCCTAAACAGTGATTCCTACTTTTATAAAATGTGATTCCGGTTTTGCACTAAAACCCAAAGTTCTTAAGACTGATCACTTTGTTCTGTGAATATGGGTTTAGAATGTGTTCACCATATTCAGTTAGTGAATTTAAGTGTTTATATTGCATTATTGGTGGCCAGCTCAAAGGATTTAGTTCTATGGACATTATATTACTTTGATACATTTTTCATACAGTATTGAGAGACTGTAATGTAGTATGATGTGAGTTGTTGGAATTAAGTCTAAATGTGTGAATATATACACTAACATACTTCAACGAAGACGTTATGTCACACATGTGGTTTATTGACATTACTAAGTTTAATGTGTAGACTTAAAGAATGTTTATTGCTGAGAGAAGAAACATTAACAATGTTTAAATGACATCAAATATGAAAATATAAAATGATTATAATAAAGCCATTACAAGAGCTGCTCCGGTGATGTTAACATCTAGCTCAAGATGGCGCCAAGTATGGCTGCTGCGTCGCGGGCTCCGTCAAAACACTGCAGTTTATTGTTTGTTTTGTTTACAGTTTTGTGTTTTTTTATCTTGGATGTTGTCTGCCTTATTGTGTACGACAGACAAACGCTTTTGGACATTGGTTCGGCAATCACACACCGAAAACTGGACTTCAAATTCCTCAATGCCGACCCGCGGTTTACAAACACGCCAGTGGAGCCCTTTGTCTGGGCTGCCCGGCCGCGGAAGCGCAGAAGGAAAAGGGGAAATAGAGCCGGCGTTCTCATCAGAGTAAGACGTCGCGCAAATCGTCCCCCGCTACCCAGTATTCTACTTGCAAAAGTTCAGCTGAGAGCGCGGATCTCTTTCCAATGAGAGACGAGAGATTGCTGTATTATCTGTCTTACAGAAACCTGGAAGTCTGCAGAGATTCCAGACTCGGCCATCAAACCTGCGCGGTTCTCCGTGCACCGAGCGGACAGAGCGAAAGACCTCTCAGGTAAAAGCAGAGGTGGTGGTGTATGTTTTATGATCAACAAATCATGGTGTGATCAGAGGAACGTACATTTTATCAAGTCTTTCTGCTCTCCTGATCTGGAATATCTCATGCTTCTGTGTCGACCATTCTGGCTACCGAGGGAATTCACAGCGGTCATTATCACAGCTGTGTACATCCCCCCACAAGCCGACACAGACCGGGCACTCAGTGAACTGTATGGGAGCATAAGTGAGCAGGAAACCGCGCACCCTGAGGCCGCGTTCATTGTTGCCGGGGACTTCAACAAAGCCAATTTTAAAACAATAGCACCAAAATACTACCAACACATCAGCTTCAACACACGAGGGGACCGGGTTTTGAATCATTGCTATTCTCCTTTCTGGGATGGCTACAAATCCCTCCCCCGCCCACCATTTGGCAAATCAGACCACTCTTCTGTTCTGCTGAAACGGGAAGCACCCACCCTCAGAACGATCCAGTGCTGGTCGAACCAATCAGACTCTATGCTTCAAGACTGTTTTAATCACGCGGACTGGGAGATGTTCCCAGTGATGACAACATTGAGGTTTACGCTGATAGCGTAACGTGTTTCATCAGGAAGTGCGTAGAGGACGTTGTTCCAACCAAAACAATACGGATCTTCCCCAACCAGAAAACATGGATTAACAGCGATGTTCGTGCGGCACTTACTGTGCGGACCTCCGCTTTTAATTCCGGGAACGTGGAGGAGCGTAAACAAGCCAGTTATGCCCTCCTTTAAGTCTATCAGTGCAGCCAAATGCCAGTACAGGCCTAAAATTGAAGGACAGTTCAACACCACTGACTCTAGAAGTATGTGGCAGGGAATTAACACCATCACGGACTACAAACGGAATATAAACTCCGCCATGAACACCGCTGCCTCTCTCCCGGACGAGCTTAATACATTTTATGCTTGTTTCGAGGACAACAACACCGCCCTCGCGGAGAGAGTTCTCGTGGCCGATACTACAGAGGATGGTTCACTCTCCGTCTCTGTTGCGGATGTAACCCGATCCTTCCGACGGCATTCCGGGTCATGTCATCAGAGCGGGTGCACCAAAAACTGGTGTTTTTATGGACATTTTCAACCTGTCCCTCTCCCTGTCTGTAGTCCCCACATGCTTCAAAACATCAACCATTGTGCCTGTACCGAAGCAAGCCAAAATCACTTGCTTAAATGACTGGCGTCCTGTTGCTCTGACCCCCATCATCAGCAAATGCTTTGAGAGGCTAATCAGAGATTACATCTGCTCTGTTCTGCCCACCTCTTTGGACCCATTACAGTTTGCCTACCGCAACAACCGCTCCACTGATGATGCCATTGCATCTACAATACACACTCTTCTCTCCCATCTGGAAAAAAGGAACACATATGTGAGAATGCTGTTTGTAGACTACAGCTCAGCATTCAACACCATAGTGCCCTCCAAGCTTGATGAGAAACTCCGGGCTCTGGGCTTAAACAGCTCGCTGTGCAACTGGATCCTGGATTTCCTGTCAGGCAGATGTCAGGTGGTTAGAATGGGCAGCAACATCTCATCACTGACCCTCAACACCGGAACCCCGCAGGGCTGTGTTCTCAGCCCACTCCTGTATTCCCTGTACACACATGACTGCGACACATAGCTCCAATGCCATCATTATGTTTGCTGACGATACGATGGTGGTAGGTCTGATCACTGACAATGATGAAACAGCCTACAGAGAGGAGGTGCATACTCTGACATGCTGGTGTCAGGAGCACAACCTCTCCCTCAACGTCAGTAAAATCAAGGAGCTTGTAGTGGACTTCAGGAAGAAAGACAGAGAACACAGCCCCGTCACCATTAATGGAGCACCAGTGGAGAGAGTCAGCAGTTTCAAGTTCCTGGGTGTCCAGGAACTGAGGAACTCACATGGTCCGTACACCCTGAGGCCGTTGTTAAGAAGGCTCACCAGCGCCTCTTCTTCCTGAGACGGCTGAGGAAGTTCGGAATGAACCACCACATCCTCACACGGTTCTACAACAGCACTGTAGAGAGCATCCTGACTGGCTGCATCACCGCCTGGTATGGCAATAGCAACGCCCACAACCGCAAAGAACTGCAAAGGGTGGTGCAAACTGCCAGAAACATCATCGGAGGTGAGCTTCCCTCCCTCCAGGACATATATAACAGGCGGTGTGTGAAAAAAGCTCGGAGGATCATCAGAGACTCCAGCCACCTGAGTCATGGGCTGCTCTCACTGATTCCATCAGGCAGGTGGTATCGCAGCATCAGGACCCGCACCAGCCGACTACATGACAGCTTCTTCCCCCAAGCAATAAGACTTTTGAACACATGATCTCACACGATCAACAATCAGCACTGCACTTTATTAATCATCATCTTATATCACACACTGGACTGTCAAATATATTCTCCACAATTCAAGTAGTGTATATATATTATTATATACCCTTATCTAGTGAATGTGTATTCTATATTGTGTGTATTGTTTACTGTACATTGTATATTAGTACTATGTTGTGTAATTATGTGTACATTTGATATGTAAAATGTTGTGTAATTATGTGTACATTTGTTATGTAAATTGTGTTGTGTAAATATGTTGTTTATTGTAAATTGGTATATGTCTCGTCAATGTCATGACTGCAATGTTGCTCGGAACTGCACACAAGACTTTCACCTACTTTGTCTATCTTTAATTTCTATCTCATAGAAAACTTTTACTGCAGCACCGCCAGTCAGACGGCGGCATGCTACACATGCTCCCAAAACAGCATGACCTACCGAGACATGGACTCTACAAGATCCCTGAATATGTACTGTGGTATCTGGCACCAAAATATTAGCAGCAGATCCTTCAAGTTCTGCAACAATGTTTAGGTAGGCGGCTTTTCTCCTTCTCTGCACGGCAGTGCAGTTTGCCCCTGGGCGCTTCGACAGCGCAAATTTAAAAGAGTTCTAAATTCTTAAAAGAGTGATTTTCTCTGTAAAAGTGTATTTTCCTCTAAAAGAGCAATACACAACGGTGTTGAACGTCCTTTTCAGGACGCGTCTTTATAAAGATGCCATTCCGCCCCTGTGTAGTTCCTGGATGCGGAAGTGGGTTCAGGTCCGCCGGGTACACCCCCTCAGACCATCCACCCCCCCGGTACGCTCATTGACTCCCGTCCATGCTCGAGGCAACCACAGCTCGCCTCACGGCCAGCCTGCCTATCCTCTAGAGATAGAAGTGGATGAGCTTGTTGCTGCATCGGAGAGCACGGCGTCTGGCGCAGACGACTCCCCTGGGCTGCCGCCTTCGGGCCAGCATGCCCAGGCTGAGGCGGATGCGCAGATGTCCGATATGCTTGACCGGTCTGCCGCTAGCGTAAGGCTGGACTGGAACCCTCTGTCCTCCCCACAGCTATCGCAGCTGGATGATTGGTTCCTGGGAACACCGTGCCTCTCACAGCCGCGCACACCCCTGGCCCCATTTTTTCCGGAAGACATGATGAGCTGACGTCTACGTGGAGGGCATTGCTCTCC